>CM076573.1:210927736-211569861 GCA_034641835.2 Pinus albicaulis | reverse complement strand
TTTAGCATCTTGTTGAGATTCGACAAGAAAGTTTCAGCACCCACGCCTAGTGCATTAAGCACCTACACTAGGGTGGGGCCCACAGGTGCTAAATTTGGTGCATGTTTATTTTAGTTATCCCTTAATTAAGATGGACAATAAAATGCAATATAGTCTCAAAATGATGTAGGAGCATTAGGCTCAGAAAATCCTTTGTATTTTAATAGATATAGGGATCTAGTGTTTTCAAAGAAGATTGGTTCATTAATTTAATTATTAATGTTTTGAGTGATTTAGAATAAGAATTAATTAAATATTGAGAGGAATTTTGTAAATGTTCCTGAATGATTGAAGAACATGAGAGAATTATGATAGTTGATATTTCATAGGGATTGAGAGATTCAGGAATTAATTGTAAATTTGAAGTTAGAATTAGTTTCATGATTTTACGGGATTAGAGAGGATCCTTAGGGATAAAGGATAGATTTTAGGACTTAGAGGATTTGGAGGATTTTGTTGAGATGATGGAGGATCTGAACCTAAATTGGTTCAGAAACTTTTGTATAAATTGTAAAGCCCCAAAGGCAGAAGGACAGTAGAGATTAGGAAAGAGTAGAGCGAGAGATTCGGGTTTTAGGCAAACAGGGGTTTGTTGTTGCAAGCCTACGAGAAAATTTGACAGGAAGGCCACTGATTAGAATATCAGGTCAAAGAAGAAGTAATTTTTGTAATTGTTTGGTTATATATATATATAGAGAAAATTCAATTCTAAAATGAGTGATTATGTGTGCATTGATTGATTGAATTATAGATTATATGTGAGAAATTCTCAGAGTTTATGAACAAGTGTGTGATAAAAATTTGCAATAAGGGTTTGAAATGGTGGTTCTGCATACCATTGAAAAGTTTGATGTAAATGTCGAGACAGGGTATAATGTCAATATTATGACTTGAGATGAAGTGCATAAAGGGTTTACATATGCATTTGAGAAGACTGGATGAGTTTGTGTTTGCTAAATTCAGTCATCGATCGCTGAAAGGATCGATGACTGAAAGGATCGATGACACAGAAGAGGAACTGAATTTTCAATTCAGCATTTGGATACATTGGACCATATGTAGCAGAAATGCATCCAATTGAATAGTGAATTCGGCTCAGTACCAGAATGGAGATTAACTGCAGTCGTCATTTAAAAGTATAACAGAGAAGTAATTTCTGTGCCGAAATTGCCTTCATATGTTCTCTTTGAAATCTGATTAACATCAAAGCAGATAATGGTTGTGTGTTTGAATGAAGAAATCATTATTCAGTGAAATAACAAGTGAACCATGAATTCATGACCATAATGAGTTCTCGATTCCGAAACTATGCGTATGGAAATTCAGAATCAAAGAGAAGTGGTAACATGAACCGATTTTTTGTTTGTTTGAATGTTTTACCAAGTGTGCGGAGGACTGCATTGAAGAATTGAAGTGGAACTGTGAGTCAACGGTGAAGACGGAACAGTGAAGGTGGTTTTGAAAACCAGCAAATGGGGTTTTCGCACAACTTTAGAGTGATAAGTGGTAATTTCTGGAGAGAACGCGATAGCATTTATAAGCTGACATGTGGTATCTTAAAACCACTCATTTCACGTGAGTTTGAAACATTAAAGGTTGTGAATCTTTTCTATGCGATTGTCATCGGATTGGGAGACAAAGTGTGATGACCATCAAATTCACGAAAGGTTGATGTTGATTGTTTTGAAAGATGAGATTAGAACTCGAAATGGAATGATTTGACGTGTCTGATCGTCAGTGTAAAGGTACATTGAAATAAATGTGGGCCGAAAATATCTATATTTGACACTTTGGGTTTTAACCAAAGTAAACTCATAAATATGATTAAATCAAAGTGTTATAGTTGAAAATTGTGGACCAAGGTTAATACATGTTGGTACTTTGATATATTTATCCAAATTTGATTTCGTATAGTCATAATTTAAATGAACGGGTTTCTAATTATGGTTTATAACCACAAGATCATGAAAAGGGACAGCTTCCGCATATGAAGCTATTATGGTTTGGTTTTATAACCATGGGTTAAAAAGTGAGGAAATATCCTTTTGAAGATTAAATAAGAAGCCTCCGCGCTAGATTATTGGATTATATGCATGTGGGTATGCATTTTTAAATTTTATATGCATATTGTGGGTGTGGCAGCGTATGGCTGCATCACAAAATAACTTGTAATAGTTAACTGAGAGTGATAAACTCAATTAGCTCATGAATTTCGAGTTAAAGGTAGTTGGTGAGGCATGCAGAGCAATTCTAGTTGTAACAAAGTTCGAAGTGCAGTGGTGCATTAGTTAATGTAGGTTGTAATCAGTTTAACTCAGTTAAGTGAGTTAAACTCACTTGTGCTAGTTGTAACTGTTAGATGCACTAGTGAGAGATCAAGTGAATTAAATATTAATTAATTCATAGTCAGTGATCTCACATGGAACTGAGGATTTACTATTATTAGTTGCATGCATGTCATATCCAGTGGAGACCCAGTTGAGATCTAGGTGAAAGGGAAGTTGACTATTAGTTGTAGGATTATTGGGTTGCACCCATGCAACCAAACACCAATTGGAGTTCCCATAATACTTGCGCAGTCAAGGAAGGCCAAAATTCCTATTCTTTAGGGATTTCATTCATCAGGGATTGCGCAAGCAAGGCAGGTTGTCTTAGAGGTAGTAAATTGGCTAAGTATTGGTTAGTTTTATGTATGACAGTGTGAGACAATTAGTTGGGTACATGAGGGCTCTTGTGAGAAGAGTTGTATGTAATTTTTTCATGATCCATGTTGAATATACAATAGAAGATAGTGGGGTTTCTAGCAACAAGCTTTCCCTGGGAAATTATCTGTGTTGTGGTTTATTTGATTCTTCTTTGTTTCATGTGATTAGAGATTGTGTTTTTAATTCCGCAAAAGATTTGTAGAAGTGATTCAATATTTAACTTTAGTACATTGTTAGATCGGATTGAATCCAAGATATACATGCTTGTTGTATAATTTCTACACATCTAAGGCTTCGTAGAAAAAACATTATAGGGAAAATTCCAATATGACAACATGTTTGAAGCAGCAAAACCCTAGAATCCAAAGCTCTAATACCAAATGTTATGCAACCATATCACAAAATAGAAGAAAATATATATCAACGACTTGAAAATTAGCCTCTTCAAGGGGGGAAACTCCTTTACATCACATAAAAGAACAATTATTGGATAGTACAAATGACAAGATCTCCTTGGTATATATAGGATTATAAGGGGCCACAATATAATCAGAGCCTACATAACAAAAATAATGTAAGGGCACAACAATAACAATAGTAGGCTTTTATGGGGCACACAAATAAAATTATGGGGGTTACATGGGAACAAAAATAAAAATAAGGGTTCTACACTAACAATAACAATAAGGGGGCTACACTAGTATTATAGGGACCTAACAAAGGTTTTTTTTAACATATAAATTTTTTATATCAAAACATTACGACGCTGACAACTAGTAACAAATGCATCATTTAATGTTACCGAGGATTTATTATGTTTCCATATCATTGGTCAAACTATACCATAGTATTTACTTTTTGAATAATTGAAACAACACTCTAAAATGGATTCTTTCCAGTAGACGATAATCAATTGATGACCATGTTTTTGTTTTCGTTTCCTGTCACTTTACACCACCAAAGAGTAAAACCCTCGAGGTATTGAATAATTAATGGTACCAATGAATAAACGAAACTATGATATAAATTAGCATTATATAATGGGAAATTTTTTCATTCCATTCTCCCATTAGTTGAAGACTTTGACCACTAACATATCGAGAATTTTACTAAACCAAATACATAGGAAAAAATGTCAAATTACTGAGGCTAGGCATGGAACCATGCAACAATGGAACCCTGACACCGAATGGTAGGAATTTAAAACCTTTCTCCTATTATAAATCTAAATTAATTGACAAAAACTCCACTTAAACTCAAGAAAACCATGAGTTTTTGTGTTATTGGATATCCACGATATATGAGAACATTCACATTGGGAACATTTAACAAAGAACCTCAACACTGGGTGGATGAATTCTTGTGAAACCCCAAATTTGAAATTTGTGACAACAAACAATTGATTGATATGGAAAAATATTTCCAAAAGGTAGACTCAAGGATTGGAACCTCAATTGGTTTCTCTATTGTATGTTATTTGTCCTCTGAATAAAAGAAACTCAATCCTCTTCAATCATGATGTGAAAATGATTTTTTAATTGAGGATAATAGAATCTGAAAATTGCACATGAACATTATGTTATTGGTCCACAAAGACTACAAACAACTATGATATTATATTAAATGATAAAAATTAAGGATGGATGATTATAAATTGCAGTGTTATTGCAATGTCACCCCTCTACTCTCCTTGGACTTCTTCACACACTCATGTTGCACTCTTCTATCTCACACACACAATCTATGATCTTACACGTTATGGAACTTGTCTATATACAAGATGATATTTTGGCTATGATCCACTGAAGATGGATTTAATCATTCATTTATAGAAATATCCAATTTAACCTAAAATATCTAACTTCTTAAATAAATCAATTGAAATGGTAAATTGCATGTCGATGGTAAATAAATCCCTCATTTTTTGAGCTAATTCTATTCAAAAATTAAATTAAATTGAGGAAACCCACACCTTATAATAATTTTGTAAGAGATTCTATAGGTATCGCTGACCTTGAAGAGATTTTTTTGCATCATTATTCGAAAGAAATTATTATTTTCTCCATCGTGTTTCTTTCGGCCCTTTCAAATTCAAGGCTAGTTTTTTAATTTAGTTCTTTTGAATTTCATAATGGATATTATATGTACCCCAAGACTTTGGGATAAAATTAGATTTGACATTTGAATAACATATATGGAAAAAGAAAATTGTAATGTGTAGATTCTTACTTAGAGGGACTTGGCATATGTTAGCCTCACTCTCATATGTTAAACAATTTTAAGTTCAAACAATTAAATTAATTAAATTACAAAAATTAGGAATTTATTCCTAATTTTCTACATTGCATTTGTTCCTCTCAAGTAGGAGTCAGTTTAGGCCTATGGTTGAGAGATTCTCTCCAACTAGTTACGCTCCTAGATTAGCGTGTTGTTGAGATTTTTCTTTAACCAAAGTGTCCAAGATAGACACACTATCTTGAGACACATTCTCCTCTTGTATTTATACTTGTATTATACACATTATTCTAATAATGAGAAAATAAGAGGAATGCAGTGAGGCTCTCGGGCATTTTCCACCATGACTGAATCCATGGTAGTTTTCCATGGAAAATATTTATTGTATTATTGTCTATATAATTTTGCCACATGTATATGCATGAATAACTATTGGAACTATGTGACATATACGTTGTGTGTATATATTCTCTAATTCACGAGGTTTGGCGATGTTGCTGTTATGAAATGAAGCATGCTAGAAGTTATCACAACTTCTTTCATCATTAGACCTCGCTTTGGATCACCCCGCAACCATCATTTTCTGTAGTTTACGCATGCAGTGGCCTCACCTTCGAATAATAAGCACTCAATTATTTTATAAGAATTTGTAGCACTAGTTTTTTCGACTCCCTATTATAACCAGCCTATTGAATTGTTTCTTGATTTGTGAAGCATGCAATTCCATCCCGTAGAGGCCATTCATAAATTATGCTATGTGTTTTGCAGTAATGTGTTTATTTATCAATGATATTTTATGTGTCGAATTCGAGCTATGATTGTATTTTCTCATTCACGTTTTCCTACGTGCGACTGTGTGAGAACTACCTCATCTATAAGAGGGCACTGGTATGAAGCTATCATGAGCGCAAATATTTCCAATGCCGCATAGGATTCGATGAGGTACATTCGCCAACACTATTTCGACCTCCAGTCAGCGTAAACACGTCTAGTGTGATCCATTTAGCTTGAGCCAAAACAACATGAGCCAGCCAACGTGAGCTAGCATGAGGACAAATTCGAGTTGTGTCCAGGTAGCTGCAATTTAGCAATTTTTTTCCATATTCGGATTTAGAATTAAGAATCTGAATTGATATATACCATGTTGAATTTTTTTCCATATTTGGATTCAGAATTAAAAATCAGAATTGATATATACCATGTTGAATACCAGTTTCTTAAAGTGCCTTTTTAAGTGAGTTTAAAATTGATTAAAGAAAATAATTACAAAGAGACATCAGGGAATAAAACTATAAAGCTTGCAGCCAGAATATTACTCATAGTTTTTTAAAGTAAAGGAAACACCATCGAAACTTGAGGAATCTGAGGTTGAGGCATTCTACACACCAACATCACCATGTTTCCAATCATGGAGCAGACAACGACGCTCTTCTTGCTTTGCTTATAGATTTATTCTTTGTCGCTAGTGATCTTGTCATGTTGTGATTAACAAATTTGGATCCTTGAAACTTCAACATTTGGAAATTGAATTCAACAATTGTGAAATCACCTTCAGCATTTGTAAAATCGACTTTAGCATTTGGAAATTGACTTCAACAATTGTTAAATCACCTTCAGCATTTGTGAAATCGACTTCATCATTCGGAAATTGACTTCAGAAATTGTGAAATCACCTTCAGCATTTGTGAAATCGACTTCAGCATTTGGAAATTGACTTCAGCAACTGTGAAATCACCTTCAGTGTTGTGATCGAATTCCCTTCTGTGAAATAAAGCGTATTCTCTGCATTATTGAACTAGCCTCAAGGTAACACATTTAAAAATGGACCAGCGTTGAAGCCACTTCAACAAAAAAAAAGAAGAAGAAGAAGAAAGAGCACTTTATAAATAATATGAAGTGTACTTAACTTTTAAACAAAGTAAACTCAAAAAAGAAGAAGAAGAAAGAGCACTTTATAAATGATATGAAGTGTACTTAACTTTTAAACAAAGTAAACTCTTTCACTTTTTTAAGAGGATGTGAAATTCACTTTTTAAAAGAGGACTTCATGAAATTCATGATAGTTTTTAAATAGGAGTTTAAAAGAAATATTTAATTGAGTGGAAAGCTTGAGTGGAGTAATATTTTAATATTTTTAGAAGGCTTTATAAGTGGGGAAAAGTGCAATTCCAAAATGTGAGTTTTTAACCAGTTTTTTACTTGTATTTTTCATAAACCTTTGTGAATAAGATAAAATTAGTGGTGTAATGTGAAGTGGTGATTTTAAATATGTTTGAGTTTTAAGAGGGAATAAATTAGTTAAAGTGTTTTTGGAAAGACTAGGTGTATAAATTTTATGTTTGAAGTTATCGAAGATTCAATGAAACTTTTTAATGGAGAAATAAGATGGGGAAATATAAGGTTAGGAGTGATAACTTTTTGATTTTGGAGTAATAAGGTGAAATTAAAGTTTTTGTATTTGGAGTGATAAGTGAATTTTTTTAAAGAAAGTTATTATTGTAATCCAAGTAATGTTTTACTTTGAGAGAGATTGATTCAGTGAACATCTAGTTTTTTTAAGACAATTTGCTTCTAAGGAGTTCTCAAACTTTGTGCTTGATAAGTTTCAACGAAGATGTTATAAAGATGAGAGGTTGATGTCTTCAATACTTAATAAAGACATATTTTTTGTGGTTTTGAAGTGTCCTAGATCCACTCGAAATTGAATAAGGGGATATTAGGTACACCATGAGTTCATTTGTGATGGCACGTGCTTTTCTGGATTCTTGATTGTGCATTTTTTTTTGGTCTAGTTTTGCCACTCTCTTTGTAATATAGTACACATCGAGTACACAAAAAATTAAAGAAATGCATGTACATAATCTCTCATGTAATCAAGCTTAAATAAGCAAAGTACAAACAATCAAGAATCTGAAACAAGCAATTCGACATCATTCACTCAAGGAAATCAAGTTAATGAAGTTGCAAACTCAAGCATTCCAATGCAAAGCCTACATTGACATCAACAACAATTTTTTGTGTAACTTGAAAACAATTTTTTTTTGTAAGTCAACTTGTAATCAAATTCAAATTAAGTTGAACAGTAAGGGTGCATTCTTTGTTGAAACTGACACCCAAGTTTTGAACTGATGGGAGGTAAAGTAAGTCAATT
The DNA here is from genome assembly GCA_034641835.2 of Pinus albicaulis. Taxonomy (NCBI): domain Eukaryota; kingdom Viridiplantae; phylum Streptophyta; class Pinopsida; order Pinales; family Pinaceae; genus Pinus; species Pinus albicaulis. Next base: position 211,561,731 of record CM076573.1, on the reverse strand, counting down.
CTCTTCAACTAAGTCAATTAAGTAAAGTGAGTCTATTCATGTGAACTTATTGTGGAGCGACAAAAAGGGTCTTTTAAACTCCTAATTACCTTCACATTAATTATCAACCCAGGGACGACTTTTTGTTTCAAGAGTGTACTCAGTCTGAGGCGGCTATTTACTCAAGAGTAATGTTTGTAAAGATGTAGTATAGAAATACAAATGCAGAAATAATAAATGCTTGAAAAGAAATCTTCTTGAAAAGAAATCTAATTACAAATGATAGAAATGTAAAGACTACACTACAGCAACCTTGCTAGACATCGATTAGGGATGCAATAGTACTAACTCTTTCCCCTAGAAATCGATGTGAGATGACCAAATCTGGGGACCTGGAATGATTAGCTCTGCCCTCTACAGTTTAGAGATCTCAAAGCAAGTGAAAACAACTCAAAGGAAATGAAATCTAAAACGCAAACTGGAAAGGAACAACAATCTAAAAACAATGAACAGGAATTGAATAGCAGCGTAAAACAAACAGTGAATTCAATTCATAACCAAGCAAACTAGATTTCTACTCTTTAATCCTGTCGACAGCCACGCAACAATCAACTATCATAATTCATAAACAAAAGGAACAACAACTGGAATTAGATACAGAAAAACAACATTTTATAACAATTGAATCATGAATCATGCTTCTTGTAAAGAATGGAATAACAATGACTCTGTATTTGATCCAATTAGCAATAACTCAATTCTTTAATTGTAATAAACGAACTTCACACAACAAAAATAAACTAATAGAAATACCAACAGCAGATCGCTCCACCAGGGCCGGGCCCTCAACCACCGGTGAAGCGTTGCTGTGCTTTACTCCAGCGCTTGAGAAATGGAACAACAGTGAACTCTTTTATTAATCAGGCATTAATAATGTTTACAAACAGCTCACACTCTCTTAACAAGAGCCGATGCACAATTCTGCAAATTACAATAAGAAAAGTCTCTCTCTTTTCCTCCTTTAATACACAATAAATGTTTCTCCTTTTATAATCAGAAGGTGGAGAAATTAAATAGCAAATAGGATCTCTAATAATAATATTGAATTTCTTCCAACCAATTGATCAACAATAAAATAGATTTACATCCCTCTTTCAACAACAGCAAGTCTTGGCTTTGTAGCTGAGATTTGGAGGACGGCCGCAACCACAGATCTGAGAAAATCGTGCTCAAAGAACCCTGCGTTTCTCTCAGTACAAGCCGAATTTGGGCAAACCGTTCTTTACTAAAGTTAATTGGGTCCGTTCTGAACAAAACCCATGTTTCGGATTTTCCAGATTCGTCTTCATTTGCTCAGAATCTCAACCGCAAAACTGTCACTCCTTATTCCAGCGCATTTCTGAGTTGGCACTTTTAATGATCAAATCTTCAATCTGGAAATTATCTTGGAGGCTAAAAATGGTGAATAATGTTATAACCAACTTATTAAAACCATCATTGATAAAATAATTCATAACCATCAATTTATTAGAAATAAAGGAAGATAAATAATATTCATCCATAAGAGCATAAATCATTTATAAAATGGATTTAAATAATAAATTATAATAAATGACGTGATGAAGAATGGTAGAAATGGGTGGAATAAGTGTTCAAAAGTGATAATAATAATGACATATTAACGGCCCAACATACCCCCACACTCAATATGTTGCATGTCCTCATGCAACGAAAACTGAATATATTGCATGTCCTCATGCAACCCAAAGACAAAAACCCATGTGTTAACCAAGCAATAAAAAATATGTTCATCTTAGCTCATGAAATGGATAGAACAAATGCATTCTTCCTTAATTAATGAATATTCACTTTTAGTAATCTTGATGAAGGCATAACAATTTTTATATTGACATTCAACTATATGTATGAAGTTGCAGCAAAATATGATATAAGTAACAGCAAACTTCATTAATCATTTTCTCAAAAGCTACAAACCAGCTTTTGTTGAAATTTGGCAAGTAAATTTATAATATATGAATGCCTTTATGATCCAAAAATCAGATCGTTTTGATGCACGAATCATGAGATATAAACAAAATGGCTGTAGGTGAGAGTGCATGATTTCCGAAATTTTATGAACCAATTTATCTTGAAATTATCTGGGTTTGTATTAATGATACGTCTGTATTTTCCAGAAATCACAAGAATTGAGTTCATGGTTTTTTAAAAATATTATGGAAATCAATTTCTGCATTGTGTAAAAATGAAATTGTATGCCTTAAATGAGAAAGAAAATTAAAAACATCCATCATGCGTAGCAATTCCTCCCCCTCTCTGAAAAATTAGCATGCCCTCATGCGATGCTAGAAAACAAATAGAGGTGGTTGCTACCAGCTGTTGAATTCTATGCTTGGTGTAAAACAACATGGAATAAGGGAGGTGTTGAGAGTGAATAAGAATAGCAATGGATGATAAAGAAGATGAATAACATGGTCATAAGAAAGAAAGGAATGAAAGGAACACTCCCCCATACTCGAAAATGATATGCTGCTGAAAAAGGGAAAGTGGTAAAGATGTGGAATGAAGGATGATAAATAATGCTCAAAATGGATTTTCATGAAATTCTCCTAAATTCGTAATAAATCAGAAAATTATGCTATTTTACCTCAAGTTTTACCTCCAAAAATGTGGAATGACAGATATGGACTGGCAGTTGTTGAAGCTGATGTAGGCAGAGTTGGTGCTGAAAGTGATGCAAAAGGTGGAATCTAGGTAAGCACATCATGTCTGAAGAATTGTTCACGTGCGCGAGCCTCTTCTATTAAGTGCAATAGTGTGGTTATGCTATGAATAGAATTCTGCCCATACTTGTTGTTTTCCTGCAAACAAAGCACTATTTGGCATAGAATGTTCTTGAATCCATAGTGTAAGCAATAGATAAGATGCATGCAAAAATTTCAATCAGAAAAACTTATGTATACATGCAATACTAATATTTTGGCAAATCAACAAGTGATGGCAGAGTGCAGTAATCATATCGCATGCAATCCCATAATGCATACATTCCCCCTCCAATTGGAAAAGGAATTCCATGACCATAAAGCGTATGAGAGGTGTTGTGCTGAGAGCAAGGCAAGGGAATGAACAATATTGCAGTAAATAAAGCAAAGTACACATATCAATGATAGGACAACGAGAGTTATGATTATAATGAGAGCAGAGTGTGTAAAGATAGTTATGAATAAGAGATAGGACGCTTTGGATTGATGATAAGTTATGAAAAAGAGAAAAAGAACAACAATATGCCAAAAAGATGCTTTACTGATAGTATGCTAGCTGAAAATGATGCGATTGATCATAAAACAATTTCTCATGTATAAAGGTTTAAAACAGGGAAAAAGTTAAGGAAATAACTTCTCTGATAAAAAGAAAAATAAGAAAAGGGTATTATAATAATAATTGACGATAAGATATAACTTCAATACCATAAGCAGAGCCGCTGCTGCCAGCAGGCGTCCATAGCCTCGGCAGGGTTGCTTTTTAACCCATATGAGCCGGAATCCTCAATTTATAACTAGAGAGTTTCAGTGCTGTTCTTACAGAAGAGACCAGTGTGCTGGCGTGGTAACCAGATAACCACACTGCCATTCACTGGGATGTAGCAAAAGTGATCAGGCCGGCTCGTGATGAGACCTCCCGTTCCAAGGATAATTTGACTATCCAATGGATCATAACCCTGGTGTGGTGGCCATAATGGGAATGTCACTTTCTTACAACCTTATGAACATGGTAGGCTGGCTCGTAATGAGACCCCCTATCCTCCATCTGTGAACAAAATTTTGTTGTTAATACACAATTTTATGATAAAAAAAGGGAGGCTCAGTACTCCTTAAGAGCAGGGATGGTGGAAGAAGTTGAACATGTCAATAGAAAAATATACCCATAATCTCATTTATTACAGACAGAGAAGATTATAATCCAGAAGGGTGGAACCAGCATGGGATTAAGATGATCAATCAATATCATGTTCAACAGAAAACAATGCAGTAAAGTAGTATATAAATAATTGTGTCCCTTTTGAAAATAATCTATCATCAAGGTGCTGTCCTGTTAAAGATCATAACGTGAATGATATTAGCTCGCTTCAATAGAATCCATAATTCTTGTCCTCATAAAAATAGTGTACTTCATGCCATGAAGGGAAATCAGTAAAATGTGGTTGAGATGAACTAAAAATAATTCCACAAGAGGAAGGAAGGGTTGCTCTCAAAAATACTCCCAAAGTGTTGCTCTTTTGAATGAACAGCAAAAACACTCAAAAAGTGGTGTTCCTTAAAGGAAATGCACACAAAAAAAACAAAAATACACAACAACAAAAAAACAAATTAGCTGTTCACGGCATTGATGCTGAAGATGAGTTACACTTTGAATGAAGGAACACCTGAAACACAAAATATAAGAGAAATTAGAAAAGAAACAACATTTTATTTAAAAACAATATGTAAATTAAGTTACAACAGCTATGATATTATGTAAAAAAAAATGATCTTTTTGAAAAATGTTTTGGCAGCAAAGATATGACATGAATCTTCAAATGGAAATCAATTCTTCATTTCTGCTATTATGAATCCGTTGGGTAATGAGTTGGATGAAATTCCTTTGTTTCATTTAAAATTTCTTTCAAAATCACTCGTCCATAAATTGACCTTCTTTTTCTCTTAGGACCTGCAAAAAACGAGTATCTACCTGCAATAAAACATTAAATCATGGAGAAAGAGAGGTGCGCGGACTCCCCTAATCCAAGAATTATGCAAAAAACTAACAAGTAGTTACTCTGTAGAATAAATCCACGGAGAAAATAACAAAGTAAAATTTATTTGTTACCTGCGGGAGAGCAGTGGCCAATCATGCTAACCTGCAGTGTTTTAGTCACAACTTCTTTGTTTTTCATCCAAATTGAGTGATTCCAAAGCCAAATGAGAGCTAATTCAAAGGTTAATCTCCAATAGCAACAGGTTTTAAAAATTAAATGATATGATATGTCAATTTTACTTAGAACAACCTGCATAACAGAGTCATTTTCGCTTACCCCACTTAGAACAACAGTGAATGTTTTAAGCATAGATTCTTCGTTTGATGTTGGATTCGAATGATTCAAATTGGAAATGAAATTAGATTCATTTATTTATCTCCAATAGAAACAGGTTTTGAAGAAAAGAAGAATTGATAGGTGAAATACTGTAAGGAACATCTGGAAAAACAGAGTTTTAAGGGTGCTGATTTACGATAGACAGTCAGTATTTTGATCATAACTTCCCCATACGATATCGAAAATGAGTGATTCCAATTGCATTGGAAACTAGATTCATAGGGGAATCTACCATAGAAACAGGTTTTAAAAATATGGTCATTTAGGCCTCCAAAACTGACTGTCCCAACTCTGTTCCTTAGCTGCCCGCTAGACATCCGGTCAATGTTTTGGTTCTAACTTTTTCGTTTCAAATCCAAATTGACTGATTCAAATTGGGTTAGAAAGTAGACATCAAGGGCTATCTAGGGTAGAAACAGGTTTTAAAAATATGGTCATTTAGGCCTCCAAAAACTGACTGTCCCAACTTTGTTCCTGAGCTGCCCGCTAGACATCCAGTCAATGTTTTGGTTCTAACTTTTTCGTTTCAAATCCAAATTGACTGATTCAAATTGGGTTAGAAAGTAGACATCAAGGGCTATCTAGGGTAGAAACAGGTTTTAAAAATATTCATTTTTGGTCCTTCAAAACATGACTGTCCCGACTGTTTTTCCAGAAAGTTCATCAAGCCCGCAAGCCAAAAAAATGATATTCAAGCATTTTTTCAAATTGGTGATAAAAAATGAATATGAGTGTTTGTAGAGCTATTATTTCCATTATAAGTCATCTACATACACAAATGAATTAAAAAATTATCACCAATATTGATTTGCATAGCATGTTGCAACAAAAAACAATTAGTTTTACATAAAAAAAACAAAATGCATTTATTTATTTCCTTATTTATTTTATTTTCTACACTAACCTATTTTAATTTGAAAAAATGAATATGACTACGTATATGAGTACTTCCAGTGGAGCCATTTTCGAAATAAGGCTTCACGTATACACATACCCAAATTTGAAAAATGCATATTAATGAAAATCAAGGTATGAGAAGCCAACTTCCCTTGAAAAGATGGAGTCAAAAATTGTTGAAGTGTGGAGCAATGTTGCGAACAAGTGATGGAGTGAAACCAATCTTTAATACATCCGTTATTATCTTGATTTCCCATATCCATCATATCATTAAGTTCTTGAGCTGTTAAAATGGTTTGTTGATGCAAACTAGAAGTAAGCTCATTTTCTTCCATAACTTCTACAATTTTTGAATTTGAAACATTCTGAATCTCATTGTAAGTTTTCTCTAATGGCGCATGTGAGATAGAATGGGTGGGAAGGGTCGGTAAATTTGGCAGTTCAACACTGTAAGTATGTTGTACTGGTTTATTGTGGTGAGGGTGTGGAATTAGTTGAGCAGAAAATTCAAAAAGATGTTGGGCAGTTTCTTACCATAACAGAAGATGTCCTTCATGTGTTCCTTCAAAGCTCCTTCTTCCAATGTTCCTGTCAATTAGTTAGTGAAATGGGTGGTGCTTACATCACCACTTGAATGAAATCATGTGATCCATTTTTTTAAAAATTTATATCTTTTTCCTAATCATTCACACAAAAATTCAAACATCTAAAGCTACAGCAAATCTGTTAGGAAAGCGGACAGTGGAGCAGGGCATTTACATGCTCCGCACGTAGGTTCTTACCTTCCGTTTTTAAGATCCAACTCTTCTCTAGCAGGCACTCATCAGATTCACACTACTCTTTAGAAATGGCTACACTCTCCCCGGCAACGGCGCCAAAATGTGGAGCGATAAAAAGGTGTCTTTGTAACTCCTAATTACCTCACATTAATTGTCAACCCATGGACGACTTTTTGTTTCAAGAGTGTACTCAGTCTGAGGCGGCTATTTACTCAAGAGTAATGTTTGTGAAGATGTAGTATAGAAATACAAATGCAGAAATAATAAATGCTTGAAAAGAAATCTGCTTGAAAAGAAATCTAATTACAAATGACAGAAATGTAAAGACTACACTATAGCAACCTTGCTAGACATCGATTAGGGATGCAGTAGTAATAACTCTTTCCCCTAGAAGTCGATGTGAGATGACCAAATCTGGGGACCTGGAATGATTAGCTCTGCCCTCTACAATTTAGAGATCTCAAAGCAAGTGAAAACAACTCAAAGGAAATGAAATCTAAAACGCAAACTGGAAAGGAACATCAATCTAAAAGCAATGAACAGGAATTGAATAGCAGCGTAAAATAAACAGTGAATTCAATTCATAACCAAGCAAACTAGATTTCTACTCTTTAATCCTGTCGACAGCCATGCAACAATCAACTATCATAATTCATAAACAAAAGGAACAACAACTGGAATTAGGTACAGAAAAACAACATTTTATAACAATTGAATCATGAATCATGCTTCTTGTAAAGAATGGAATAACAATGACTCTGTATTTGATCCAATTAGCAATAACTCAATTCTTTAATTGTAATAAACGAACTTCACACAACAAAAATAAACTAATAGAAATACCAACAGCAGATCGCTCCACCAGGGCCGGGCCCTCAACCACCGGTGAAGCGTTGCTGTGCTTTACTCCAGCGCTTGAGAAATGGAACAACAGTGAACTCTTTTATTAATCAGGCATTAATAATGTTTACAAACAGCTCACACTCTCTTAACAAGAGCCGATGCACAATTCTGCAAATTACAATAAGAAAAGTCTCTCTCTTTTCCTCCTTTAATACACAATACATGTTTCTCCTTTTATAATCAGAAGGTGGAGAAATTAAATAGCAAATAGGATCTCTAATAATAATATTGAATTTCTTCCAACCAATTGATCAACAATAAAATAGATTTACATCCCTCTTTCAACAACAGCAAGTCGAATTTGGCTTTGTAGCTAAGATTTGGAGGAAGGCCGCAACCACAGATCTGAGAAAATCGTGCTCAAAAAACTCTGCGAATCTCTCAACACAGGCCGAATTTGGGCAAACCGTTCTTTGTTAAAGTTAATTGGGTCCGTTCTGGACAAAACCCATGTTCCGGATTTTCCAGATTTGTCTTCATTTGCTCAGAATCTCAACCGCAAAACTGTCACTCCTTATTCCAGCGCGTTTCTGAGTTGGCACTTTTAATGATCAAATCTTCAATCTGGAAATTACCTTGGAGGCTAAAAATGGTGAATAATGTTATAACCAACTTATTAAAACTATCATTGATAAAATAATTCATAATCATCAATTTATTAGAAATAAAGGAAGATAAATAATATTCATCCATAAGGGCATAAATCATTTATAAAATGGATTTAAATAATAAATTATAATAAATGACGTGATGAAGAATGGTAGAAATGGGTGGAATAAGTGTTCAAAAGTGATAATAATAATGGCATATTAACGGCCCAACACTTATCATAAAATAATTATATTTGATAGTATTCGACACCCTTATTTTGTACATTCAAGTAATCATCAAGTAAACAAATTCAAGCGAGAAATTAAGCAAGTTCAAAACAAACGATCGTGATCAAGCGAGCGTAAAAGAAAGCAAGTGTGAAGTTAATTGAAGAAACAATCAAGCAAGCGAGTGAGTTCAACTCTAAAGAAAGAAAATGAAATATTCAAACAACAATCAAGAAAGTTGAAATCTACAGCAAGATAGCATGAGTTCTAGTATTCAATTATTCAAGTGAGCATAAAAAAAGCAAAACAAGTTTCACCAAGCAAGAGATCAAGAAAATTCCAAAGAAAGTGAGTGTGATAAACTCAATCAAGCGAGTAAGTACAATCGAGTGTGAAAAAATGGGCAAAGGTGGTAAACGTCTTCAAAGTGCAGAGCTAGAAATTAAAGAGTTTAAAGAGTGCCATCATGAGTTACAGAATACAATTGAGTTACTGGAATGGAAGTTGAAGAAGAATCAAAACTTAATCGATCAAATGACCATCACATTAGAAGCAGAAAAAGTCTTTCAAATTGAGCTCGAAATGAAAGAAAAAATCATTCATGCACTTCAAATAAAACTAAGTGAAAAACAAGATCTACTTGATGCATAATGTATAGAGAAGATAGATGCAAGTTGTGATACCAAAGACCTCATCCAGCAAGTTGATGAAAGTTGTGATAAGTGATCTTAAAATTATGAGGAAATATTTCGGTAATAATCACATTCAAATGAACATTTTCGACGCGTTTCGAACCAACCAGTGTGGTTCATCATCAGGACTAGGTGAGAGATCAGATCTGGATGTTGAGTTTAAATAGATGTAGAAATGGCTAAACTGGCCGCTAAGATAACGACTAGTTTGACTTTGAAATTTAATAACGGTTAGTTCTATTAATTTAATATTTATTTAATTATTTAATAAAATCCTAAGTGATCTTATTAAGCATAGTGATGAAGGTTGTGACACAGAAGATCTAATCAATCAAGGTGATGTCAGTTGCGACACAAGTGATCTTATCCATCCAGTTGTACTACTTAATGATGCAACGAGTAGTACCAAATATCAAATTGAACAGTTTGATGCAGCATGTCAAATAGTTGAATCATTAATTGAAATGGTTAATGCTCATTGTGTTACAGATGATTTAATCAATCCAACTTAGCATATCGGTAGCATCAACAGGTGTGAAGAACAACAACACAATGATCTTTCCAAGAAAGTGATCAGACCTTGGGAAGTGTTACAGGTCGATTTGGGCATCATCCCAAAACACAAATCAATATTCATTAGGGTCTATCATACTCTAAATTAGTAGCTACATGCCCTAAACAAGTCATCACATTGATGGTCTTCCTTCATGAAAGTTTCACTGCTTAGATGCTACTTGAAGTGCCCTATCAATCCATTAGCACACCCCTAGACAGTTGTAACTGATTTGCAGAGAATATACTCCCATGTAAGGCTATGTTGCAGAGGATCTAGGCCCACTTTGGAGTGTGTTGGTTGACTGGGAGGGAATTGTTCATTGGATTCCGAGAATCTCCCCAACTTCTAGTGACTTCTAGAAGTTGTTTCAGCTCTCACCTCATCTGATGGCCTCAAATTTGGAACCCATGAAGTCATTAAACCTCTTTTCCTCCTATTCCCATGAACAAGGAAACATCTTCATCCATTTTTAGGAAATCCATTCAATGATTCATTTATTTCAAACTACCTTCATCTACTTATAAATAGAGCACTAAACATAGTGCAAATGAGAGCAATAATTTGTGTTAAGTAGAGTTATGTTGGTGAGATATCAACTCTTGAAGGTGTTGCGAATGTATTGTGATGTTGCTGGATTGTTGATGATGGATGTGATGAGGATGGGACTCAAGTTGGATAAGTGACAACAAATCGATCAACTTGTTGTACTCTTCCTTACACTTCATAATAGATAAAAATTTTCCTTTCCTAATGCATGTGTTAATGATGTTATATGTGTATTAATGAGTTTAAACGATTCAATTTGTTTAATTTGTTTATCTCCCTTTATCTATTCACTTTAAGGAAAAGGTCAGATATCTTTATTTCTGTTATTTTAAGTGAACCACCCACTTAGGGAAAGCATACTTATCCGTAGGTTCGTATTTCTATGAAACAGGAAGAAATATCCTTCAACAAGGATCGACATGGCCTAGGTTACACCAAAGACAACAGTTTGTATATTTTGGATTACTCAAAACTAGTGCAGGCTTTCTAGTCAATTCTCATAACAAGTGTAACCATTGTAAGCGAAATGACCATATGGAGAGTACATGTTTTGACCCCCATCCTTGTCACCATTGTGGCAAGAAAAACCATTAATAAAAAATATGTAGTAAGCGAAATCAACCACCCAGAGTGAAGATCAATTATGCATCGATTGATCCTTGGAAGCGGTCAACTACAGTCAAACAATTGTCTATGTGTTATCGACGGATTCAATCTCAGATGAAGGCAACTTTTCCAGTACAATGAATATGTTGAAAATATCCTACACCTTAAGAGCGGGGGGGGTAGGAGGGGGGAGTGGGTGGTTTTGAAATGAAATGATGATGATTGTCTCTCTTTTCAGCTGAAAAAGGGGCAAAAATGAATTGAAATTGAAGGTGGGTTTCAGACTGAAAGTCTTGACAACATCAACAAAAGAAACCAATGGGCATCTTCATCAGCCAGTGGGCAGTCAACGAAAAAAGAAATAGTGAGAAATTTTTGACATCGCCAATAGGTGTTCTCAACATCAAAGAAGCAGATTCGACGTCATAAAATTCACTAGTGGGCGTTCTCAATATTTTTTCATTGGACAAGAAAATTCGCCAGTGGGCATCACCAATTTTTTGTCGATGGAAAAAGGATGTTGATTGCAAGAGGAGGACATATGGATCCTTTTGCAGCTTGGCATGTGATGGAGTTGCCAAGAAAAATTCAAAGATGAATCAGACTTGCAGTTGACTCATGTTCTCTTCATATTGGAGCTTTTTTGGCATCCAACTTTGGTAGTTTTTCAGGCAGTGTTTTTTAGGATCAATAGTTTCAGCATGAGAACTTGGAAGATGGTTCCTAGCTCTATTTTGGACTTATAATTAAGGGGAGGAATGTTAGCCTCACTCTCATATGTTAAACAATTCTAAGTCTAAGTAATTAAATTAATTAAATCATGATTTATAAATTGCCACGAAATCATTCATAATTTTCGCACATTTCGCACATTTCATCTGATTTTACAAAGGTCTTGGTTTGGGTTTAAAGACTTTTCTTAGAGGTTTGGGTTTAAGGGCATTTCTTAGAAGCAAACTGATTTTGCAAAGAATTGTTTTAGGTTTAAGGACTTTTCTTGGAGGACATTTCTTGGAAACGGTTTTATTTTGCAAAGAATTTTTTTGGGTTTAAAGAATTTTCTTGGAGGACATTTCTTAGAGGTGTGTCGTAAATTTTTTGGATGTTTTTTGTTCATTTTTTTTTGAAAGTATGGATTTGTGCTTAATTTCGAATTCCTGGAGACGGTCTGATTTTGCAAAGAATTGTTTTGGGTTTAAAGACTTTTCTTGGAGGACATTTCTTGGAGGCGACCTAATTTTGCAAAGAATTGTTTTGGGTTTAAGGAATTTTCTTGGACGTACATTCAAAGGACATTTCTTGGAGGTATGTAATACATTTTTTTGGATGTTTTTTGTGCTTCATTTTTTTTGAAAGTATGGAGTTTGGCTTAATTTCGAAAGACATTTTCTGGAAGTATTTTTTGAAATATTTTTTAAAGTGACGTTTTTTTTAAGTTGGAGGCATTTTTTGAAGTGACATTTTTTTAAAGTACGTGTTTTGAGTTGAAGTAAATCTTTTGAGCTTCGTTTCATTTTTATAAGACATTTTTTTCTCGAATTTTTTAAAGTAAGTGTTTTGGATTGGAGTATGTATTTTTTGCAAAAAAATTAAAATGAGTTTTTTTTAAATTAAATCTTTTGTGATGCTTTTCTCTAATTGATTTATTGTCTAATTTTTTGAAGGAAAATTTTTGAACTTCATACCCTATTATCATGGGAAATCGAAGGACTTGTGCGAGAAAATATGATCGAAAAAGAGACCCTGAGGAACATAGAGAAGAGACGAGACAATCTCGCAAAAGCAAGTTAGAAGCCCTCTCAAATATTGAAGGGGAAAATCAACTTCAAGAAAAAATTGAAGCAGGTATGTAAATGTAAATATTATGATCTATTGATATATTTAAAATTTTCCTAGTGTAAAATGTGAAGCTTAATTTTTATTTGATGAAATAATTTGAAAAATATTTTGTTTAATGTAAACAAACAGAGATAGTCCTCAAAACATTGATGATGAGATACAAAATTTTGAAAGAGAAAGTGAAAGAGATATTGAACCAATGATTGAAGATGATGAAAATATTGAAAGAAATTCAAATGAAGAAATTGAATCACAAGGTATATATATATATATATATATATATATTGAACACATGCACATATTATTGAAATTATAGATATATTTATTAATTTAGTTATTTATTGAATATGTACTATTTTTTCGAATATGTACAGATGAAATCACTATCGATAATGAGATGTTAGAAAATGTTGACACTCACACATATGGAGATAAAAAACCTGACCATGTTATACGATATCGTGTTAACTGCATTTTTGAAAATTATTTCTTAAATGAGCGGGTGACAGTTCAGGCTCAAATGTTGAAAGGTCTCCTATCATTAAGGAAATTAAAAGAAGCTACGACACTACTGGGTATTCGAAAATCAACCAAAGATAAAAAAAAAAAATGAAGGAAGATGTGATACAAAATATAAATAGTGCTATAAAGTCAATTAAGAAATCTAGAGAGAAAATTGTTTCAATTGTACGTAGAGGAATACAGATGGTAATGGTTTCATCAAGTACTAAAGAGAATCGTTTGGTAACATCTATGGCACGAGCACTGGGAACCTCGCGAAAAAATTTGCACAAACATCGGAAATTTCGGCTACAAATAGATGTAAATGATGAACTCGCTTGTTGGAGAGCTATTTGTAGGCAACCATACAAAGATAGACTTGGAGAAAATGTTAAAAAAATAATATATGAATATTGGAAGAACAATTCACGTGTTTTGCCAACTGTAAGGCATGTGATGCGAAGAAGAATAGCACGAAATCAGTACGAAGAATATGAAAAATATTTCTTGGAAACCACTCAGATAGTGTTATTCAACAAGTTCAAAGAAGAGAATCGTCAAATTCATGTTTCACTCAGTGCTTTTTTTCAAGAAAAACCATGGTATGTAAAACCTATCACCGTACGTGACACTTGTTGTTGCCGTTATCATGTGGAATTTGAGTTATATTATGACACATTCCTTGATTTTGGTAGAAAATTATGGAAGGATTCACCTCCTCCTTCCACTATCCGTGATTTCATATCTCAAATTCTATGTGAAAGAGAAAGCGATGAACTATTTTACAAAAAGAAATGTGTTGGTGGTAAAAAATGTGATGATTGTGGAAATTTGATTAAATTTCAAAACAAATATCGTATTGATTTAAATGATCAATCATTGTCCAACATGAAAGTGAAATGGAAGAGATATGAATATATCGATACATCGATTCAAGGTGCAAATATTGTTAAAAGAATTGAATTACTAGAAGACGAAATTTTTCTGATAGACTTTTTGAGAAATTTTGAGGTAGAAATTTACAAATACACCAAGCATTCCCATAGAGCTCGATGGCAAGACTTGCAATTCAAAAATCTTGTGAATTTTTTCCACCAGGGACCATTTTGTCAGTGATTGATTTTGCAGAAAACTACACATTTGTTCCACAAACAGAAATGCAGAGTGAATACTATCATTCTGACCAAGTCTCCATGCTCGTCCATATTCTATATAGACATGCTGAAAAAAACGTCGATCATATAGAAAGCACGAGTGAAAATCGACATATCATTAAAGAATATCACTTTTATATCAGTGACGATCGTACACATAATACATATTTTGTACAACATTGTTTTGGAAAAATTTATGATTCCTTGAAAAATCGTGGAATAACATTCAATGAACATTGGATATGGTCAGACGGATGCATAGGTCAATTGAAATCTGCACGATCATTCTTTGGTTGTGTTGTCTTCATAAGAAAACCTGCATTAAACATTGTTGGAATTTCTTTGAGATTGGTCATGGAAAAGTAGAACATGACGGTGCAGGAGCATGCATAAAACAAGCACTTTGAAGATATCCAATGAACCACTCTGCAAGCTAACTTGTGAACGCTAAAGAAATTGTTCAATGGTGCATCACTGCTCTAAGCCATGAGACTAACCCATCAAGGGAAGTGTGAAGGTACATTCAATTTAATTTTTATTGGAAATCTAATTTTAAACATTGTACATTTATCGTGCAATGATTATCTTAGCTGACTTGTGAACGCTAAAGAAATTGTTCAATGGTGCATCACTGCTCTAAGCCATGAGACTAACCCATCAAGGGAAGTGTGAAGGTACATTCAATTTAATTTTTATTGGAAATCTAATTTTAAACATTGTACATTTATCATGCAATGATTATCTTTGATTGTATTTTGATATCATATTTACAAATTCTTCTTTTAATTTTCCATATAAAGGTTTTTCTGGCATATTGGGATCAAAGCCGTAGATAGATCAATTGGAAAAGAAGTTGAAACAATAAAAGGGACTCGAAAATTGCATTCAATTCAAACAAAGTCGTCCATAAATGTGTTTGCATTGGATAAAAGAAAATATTCTTGTTTTTGTGATGTTTGCATAAACAACACAAAATCCAATGACGTTTGTGAAAACAAAATGTATGTAAACGATTGGAAACATACAGAGCTAAATACAAAGGGCAAAATGCCTGTTGCAATGTTTGAAGAAATGCAATCAGAGGAAACTACAATACCATCCGATGGTAATCGAGTTTCTGATCTTGTTAGAGAAGGTAACATTTGAATTGCTTTCTAATGATTTAAAGATCTAGAAATAAATTTAAATGTGTATAATTTTGTTAAGTTTGTTTTATTTTGCAGGAGATGTTTTTGTTGTAATTGCACCTATTGACAACGATGAAAATGTGAAGTATTATTTGATGCGTTGCACTGAATGAAAAATGAAATTATTACAAAACTATAATGATCACGGATTTCAATATGACAGAGGATCTATTATACTGAAAGGTTATTTTTTCATACAAACTAATCAAAGTGGAGACTTTGTTTACTTTGAAGACTATGAACCTGATTCCATAAGTTGTCAATATATTCACTTGGTGTGTGCAACACGCATAAAGTTGATAGAGGTTCAATCAAAGAAAAAATTGAAAATTAAGAAATGGCAAATGTCAAAATCCAATCATGAACGGATTATTGAAGATGGAATTCCATTAGAATTTTTTTGATTGAATTGTCCAACAATTTATTCTCTTTGGATTAAATATGTTTTAGAACTTCCAGTACTCAACTAAAAATTGAGCTGCTTATATTATTTGTGCAAGTGTTTGCACATGTACAAATTGTTTTGGTACATGCACATGCTCTAGTATCAACTGAAAGTGGCTTTTCTATACATGTGCATTGATGAAAAATGTTACATGTATTGGATATATATATATATATGTTCTAGAATGAAATTAATTTTTCAAGTATTTTTACTATGTGCATTGATGAAAAATTATTTACGTACTCGATATATATGTTCTAGAATGCAATTAATTTTTCAAGTAGTTTTACTATGTGCATTGATGAAAAATGATTTACGTACTCAATATATATGTTCTAGAATGAAATTTTAACTGAAAGTAGTTTTTCTATGTGCATTGATGAAAAATGTTGCACGTATTGGATATATACACGAACTGAATGTACCCAATTTTTCCTGTGTGATTTTCTGGTAAAAAGTATCTGTGCAATGTAAATAAATCATCCACAGTAAAGTTTTGTACGAAGATTCATTTCAGACAAGAGACTCGGAGCACTTCTCCGACTTTCGGTGGGATTTGACCCACATCTCTATTCCTGATTGAAAATCTAGTACAAAATTTTTCTGTCCAATGGTCGGATATGTTCTATGTTCTAGAATGAAATTAACTGAATTTCATCGATTTACCAAATTATAAATCAACAAGGCTACCTATTTGAGTGCATTAATGACATTGACCCAAATTCAACAAACATATATGTACTTATATTTCCAATCAAAATTAAAGGGATAATTTACATATATATACTTCTTTAAACTCTTTTTTCAATTAGAGCTCAATTGATACATGGTTAGTTGCATTGAACAACTATGTTCTTCCTATTGGAAAATTTTTCACTCAAACAAGAGTATGTAGAGATCAAAAGCAATCTTAAGATGCCAAATGTACTTCAACCATCCAAAACTTGAGTTTTAAAAACTTTTTGATTAAATAAAAACAATACAAGTCACATAGGAGTCTTCTATCTAAGCCAAATGTAGATTGAAACCATCCAAAACTTAGATCAAAACATTTAACATATAAATACTTTTTTACTCTTTTTTACTAAATCAAAACAATACTTCACATGGGACTCTTCTATCTAGGCCAAATGTAGATTGAAACCATCCAAAACTTAAATCAAAACATTTAACATTTAACATTAAATAAAAATTAAATGGATTTACATATAACTACTTTAATCTTTTTGAATATATCAAAACAATACTTCAAATGGGAGTATCGGGGGGTCTGAATAAAAAAAACAGAAAAGGCGCTGCCCATAACCGGGAAACTAGCCCAATATCGGGAAACCAGTAGAAGTTCAGAAGCATGCAGTGACTACAAAACATGACAAAAGTTCAAAAAATCTAAAGAAGACCTGACATCAGGCTAGATATCGATGTGTGTAGGAGGATTCTCCTCCACAATTCGACAACCGCAGTCCTCCGGATCATCATCTACTCCCTTGGAGTGCTGGGAGGAGTTTTCGCTGCTTGCGCCATCACTGCTAGAGCTCGTTGAGCCGGATTTGACTGGAAGAGCTGCCGACTTTCTGGTGTCCTGGGGCTGATGGGTTGGGATGGTGGACTTTCTCCACCGCTTCCTAGAACTAGAAGCACCTTCATCTTGCGGCTCCTCCTGAAAAGAGATGGAAATGGTCATCGTAATTTGCAGCCTGACCATAGCACTGGTGAAGTGAAATTGTGCTTCATTGCTTACTGGAGAAGGGTGGCTACATGTGTCATGGATGGAAAGAGGAGGGCGAGAGCCAGCACTCCTGCCCCCTCCATCCCTACCCCCACCTCCCCTTTTGCAACGCATCCATTGTCTACGCATGGTAGTCTTCTATCTAGGCCAAATGTAGATTGAAACCATCCAAAACTTAGATCAAAGCATTTAAATTATATCAAAACATTTAACATTTAACATTAAATGAAAATTAAAGAGATTTACATATAACGACTACTTTACTCTTTTTGATTATATGAAAACAATACTTCACATGGGAGTCTTCCATCTAGGCCAAATGTAGATTGAAACCATCGAAAACTTAGATCAAAACATTTAACATAGGCCAAATGTAGTTTGAAAGGTGATCCAAAACTTAGATGAAAACACTTAACATTATATATATATATATATATATATATATATATCAAAACATAAATTTAAACATTTAACATTAAATCTGAAACATCTAACATTATATGATGTATGTATGCCAAATGTAGATTGAAACCATCCAAAACTTAAACCTTTAATTTAACAAAAAATTATAAATCACAACATTAAACTTCACATGCAAAAACATAAAAGCTTTAAAAACCAAACAAATTATATAACAACATTACGTCACATTCACGTGCCAAAAGTACTTCAACCATCCAAAACACAATAAAATATATGTCCAAGTACATCATTCATGACAAAAGGTAGCCAACCATCCAAAAAGCAGCAAAAATATATAACAACATTACATCACATTCACATGACAAAAGTACTTCAACCATCCAAAACACAATAAAATATATTTTCGAAAATTATAGATCTCATTTGAGTATCAAGTATCAAAACATTTAACATTATATCATTTACATTTAACGTTTAACATTAAATCAAAATTAAAGGGATTTACATATAACTAAATTTCTTTACTCTTTTTGATTAAATCAAAGTTCAATACTTCACATGGGAGTCTTCCATAGGCCAAATGTAGTTTGAAAGGTGATCCAAAACTTAGATGAAAACACTTAACATTATATATATCAAAACATAAATTGAAACATTTAACATTAAATCTGAAACATTTAACATTATATGATGTATGTATGCCAAATGTAGATTGCAATCAGCCAAAACTTAAATCTTTAATTTAACAAAAAATTATAAATCACAACATTAAACTTCACATGCAAAAATTTAAAAGCTTTAAAAACCAAACAAATTATATAACAACATTACATCACATTCACATGCCAAAAGTACTTCAACCATGCAAAACACAATAAAATATATGTCAAAAAATTATAGATCTCATTTGAGTATTAAGTATCAAGTTATATATATATATTATGAATTTTTAAAAAGAACATATATATATATATATATTTAAAAGTGAAAAATTGAATACTTCTCCAAATGCATTTGGGACATCTCCTAAGAGGCTCCAAATGAAAATCTCTAAAACCCTAAAATTCAAAAGAAAATAACTCAAGATATAGATATATAGATATCTCTTTTTTTAATGGAACTTTTTGAAATGGAATATATATATTTAACTTAAAAACATAAATTTTAAAAGTGAAAAATTGTCCATACTTGTTGTGGCTTTGGCACATCTCCTAAGGAAGGCAAATCTCCTAACGAAGAAGAAGGTACATCCATCCGAAAAACATCGGACAGATTCGAAATCTATTTTAAAACATTTTATTAAATTTATATTATATATGTACATGAAAATGTGTGCACAATTATTTATTTTAAAAATATCACTTAAAAAACACTAACATTTGCCATATCTTGATGCTGAGTCCCATCTTGATTGAATGAACCTGAGCCTCCAAACGAGATATTAACATTTTCGTTGTTCATCAACTGTGAGAACTGCAAATGGTGTTTTAATATATATTGATACATTTTTGTTAGATTAATGTACATGTACAAATAAATGTATACATATATACATGTGTATTTATTACAAATTGTATGTATACATGTGTAAAAACAATTGAACCCTAACCATTAACACATGCCGTTCCTGTGCCTTCTTCCCCATGAGGAATTAGGTCTTGCGCTATATTGCGATAATTCTTTACATATATTCTGAGATCTTCAACACTCATGTTGTCAATCTCGTCATCTGTACAATACACAAAATTGTCACGTGCATTCTCACGTGCTATTTGTCGATTAAGACAAAGATCGACTCCACCCAATCCAGTGTGAACATTGTCGATGATGGCATCCCTCGCATCTCGACTAATTTGAGAAGTTGCTTCCATCTCTGACCGCAAATTTTCAACCCAAAAAGGTCGACTAACCAATGGTGGCTCAGGGCGAGGCAACTCAGCATCACACTTAGTGCCCTTACCGTCATACAATCGACCTTTCCAAGGACCAAAAAAATCAAACGGAAGGTCATTGTAATTGGGTTTCATACCCAAAAAGAATTCTGCATAAAAGAATTTTTCAAAATAAAGAGGCATCTCGTCATTCCATGGGAGTCTTCCATAGGCCACAAGGTGTCTATCATACAAATAGTGAGCTATTTCGGGGTGCTTGAAATATTGCACCTTGAGCATCTTTCTTTTCGGCCCTTCTTTGAAATTAAACATTGACTTCGCATTATCTGATGAAACATTTTTTTTTACGGATTCCCATGAATCGGGACGCATTACTGCTTCCTTTATTTTTCTCAACATTTCTACAAATGTATCAGTCGTTGGCCCAAGATTTCAGTACACCTCTGCTAGTGTACCTAAAGAGTGCGTAACTATTTGCAGACTTTTTCAACTCTCAGCAGGTAGAGTCAAAGCCACGAGATCTCTCTGCAATTTTGAATGAAGTTTTATACACCTTTCTAAGGTGCATTCCTCCATGTTTTTTTCTCAAGTTATATCAGAAATGTCAGCCGGATAAGTCGTGGTGGGTGGACAACATTCTTCTTGAATGACACGTTCTATGGTGCATCTTCTTTGACGTGCATTTGGAGCATTTCCATCCTCTACATCAATATATAAAATTTTACATATTAGAAAATACACATGTAAACAAATTTGTACAAATTGAATGAAAGAGATATTCAAATTGATGGCAACCCCGACGTGGTTGGCTAGCTTCTTACCCACCTTGACCCTACTAAGAACTAGAACGACCGTGCTGAGAACTAGCACCACTAGCAATTGATTGGCCTCTGGGAGAATAAACATCACCACCTTCACTCAACATACTACCACTCATTGGTTGCCTTCCAAGGGGATTTGAACCACCACCAACCTCTCCAAATGAGAGAGAAGCTGCATAAACAAATACAAATTTATAATCAATTGAAAAATACATTCATACATGTATATAAATTTACATACATACATATTCATTGATTAAATTGCGTGAACCATACCACGACTTTGTGAACCAGGGGCATGCTCCATGGATGGAGTAGAGACCCTTCTCCTCTTAGCTCCTAAAAAATTAAAAATGAAACTTATTAACAACTAATTTAACGCACAAAGTTAATAAAAAATCAATTCCATATGTATGGACATGTATGGATATTTAAGATCATATTTAAATACCATGAACATCCCTCGATCCCTGATCACGCCCTCTCTTAGAGATATGGGATTATGTTGATCTTCGCTGTTCATTCTCCATGATATATATCTATCAATGGACATTTACACAAAATAAATTTCAGAAAATTAATGTAATTTAGTGTACACAAATTAAGTAGAACACAACTTTCAAAGCACTAATTGATCTATGTGAAACTCAATTTAAGAAATAAATAAATAAATAAATAAAACATTATAAAAATGATAAGTTCACCAAATTGCGCTTTACATGGTGGGATCACACTTGATATAAATTTGAAAAAAACACATGGTCATTAAAAAAGAAGTGAAACTCCATTTAAACAAAAATTTGTTGAAGTCCCCGCATCTTAATTTTATAAAAATGTGAAGTTCACCACTTGTTACAAATGTGAAGTTCACCAAGTTGCGCTTTACATGGTGTGGTGGGAGCACACTTGGTATATAATTGAAAAAAGCACATGGTCATTAAAAAAGACGCATTTATAAGTACACAACACACACATATCCAAGATATGTTACAATGTCCATCAATAAATTTTGAAGGAGAGCGTCTCAACACTAATTCATCTTTGAGAGATGAATCTTGCAATGGCATTTCCCTGTATAATTCTAATTCATATTTGATAGATGAATCCTGAATTGGCATTGCCCCATGCACTAGATCAACAGACATCTTATTCAAATTTGTACAATGCCTTATACTAAAAAATTGAAATTGACTAACAATATTGTTTTCCATTCCATGCAGTTCTTTTAGCCTCTCCTTCTTAACTTGGAACACGCCATTCATCTGGTTGCACACAAGTTCAAAATTGGTGAAAACTACAATTCCATTTGATCCATACTCCATATTTGTTCCCCAGCCTTCTACCAATCCAATATAATATACCTAATTGTTTGTTGTTCTTCCCGGTATATTCATTTTCCTTTGGACGACTTTGCTAGTTGCAATATTGGAAAGCACATATGTAATCACTGCTTTCCCTGGATTGGGATAGCAAGAAACTTCTATGCATAATTTCCATTTTTCAACGATATTTAATGGTTTTTTTATCCCTGGAAAAAAAAAATTCAATAAAAAATATATATTAAATCGACATTTATTGCAAATGCATGGGAGAAATGACACAAGATCATGAGGTAAATGACATGTGCATTGTTTATCTTATAGTTTGACTTCAAAAGTTTATGGTAGAGTTCACATCTAAAATTAATGGGAGGAAGCCTTTAGTTTGTGGGAGAAATGACACATGTACACAGTTTACCTTAAAGTGGTTGTGTTTTATGGATATTAAAATGAAGAAATTCTATTTAGATCTATTCCAGAGATTTACTGTAGGGGCATTTACTAGATATGTCACCTTTCATAAAAGATGAGATCTAGAGGCTACTTGGCCCTTTACAGACTCTGCCTATAGAACTTGTAGAAGTTAAGAAATTTACATTGACAAATTTACACAATGAAAAATTTACTTGTGAGAAATTTACATTGACAACATATAGAGATTCAACTAGGCTTGTGAAAAGTAAAAGTGGACAATGTATAATTCTACTTAGAAGAGTCTTTGGTTTAATGGTTAAGCAAGAAAGAGTCGTTACTTTCTCTATCTAGAGTAGAAG
This sequence comes from Pinus albicaulis, assembly GCA_034641835.2. Classification (NCBI taxonomy): domain Eukaryota; kingdom Viridiplantae; phylum Streptophyta; class Pinopsida; order Pinales; family Pinaceae; genus Pinus; species Pinus albicaulis. The sequence goes on along the minus strand of CM076573.1, from coordinate 211,538,723 downwards.
TGGAATACATAGTAGTTACTTCTTTTTTGGTGTTTTGGATGAAATGGGCTCTACAAAATATTAAGGTAAATTTCTTTCTGAGTGAGTAGAAGTGGAATGTACATAGTAGTTACTTCTTTTTGAGTGTTTTGGATGAAATGGGCTCTTAGATATGATTCTAAGCAAGTATATGGAATTGTTATTGACTGATATGCATTGCATTGGAATAATTTTTTATATTGAATTATAAAATTTCCCATACATTTAACAAATGGTATCTGATAAACAATTTACAAATATGTATGGTTGCATGGGCTACATAGGAAGATACCTATCTACCAGAATTTCAAAACCTATATTCGGTTTAAATCTGGATGGATGAAATGGGCTCTACAAGATATTAAGGTAAATTTATTTTTGAGTGAGTAGAAGTGGAATGTACATAGTAGTTACTTCTTTTTGAGTGTTTTGGATGAAATGGGCTCTTAGATATTATTCTAAGCAAGTATATGGAATTTTTATTGACTGATATGCATTGCATTAGAATAAATTTTTATACTGAATTATAAAATTTCCCATACATTTAACAGATGGTATCTGATAAACAGTTTACAAATTTGTATGGTTGCATGGGCTACATAGTAAGAGACCTATCTACCATAATCTCAAAACCTATATTCGGTTTAAATCTGGAGATCTGAATCTCAACCCTTTTTATAAAACACAGCTATAGGAACTAAGATGAAAAAAGAAAACAAATCAGTGAGAAACTGTTATATACAAAATTAAATTTTTATATTGAATTATAAAATTTCCCATGCATTTAACAGATGGTATCTGATAAATAGTTTACAAATCTGTATGGTTGCATGGGCTACAAAGGAAGAGACCTATCTACCAGAATGTCAAAACCTGTATTCGGTTGAAATCTAGAGATCTAAATCTCAACCCTTTTTATAAAATGCAGTTATAGGAACTAAGATGAAAAAAGAAAACAAATATGTGAGAAACTGTTATATACAAAATTAAATATATGTACAAAGGAACATAATATACTGGTTGAAATATTTCTTTAGGTAGAAATATTTCTAAATTGAATGCAGGTTTAATTCCAGCATGATTACAAGAAAATTAATATTGCAGCTACGCTTATCAGAAAAAAATAACGAGAGTTGAAGTAACTTTAAAATTTTTACTGCTGTTAGAATATATATAAGAAAAATTATTATGTCTGCATAAGTGTTTAAATTATCATAGTAGAAAGATAGAGGTCATTGATATATCTGTAATTGATCTAACCTCTACTATACATTTAAGAGTTAAATTGTTAAATAACTAAATGGTACAGTAGAATAATACCATCCTGAAACATAAATTCTACTATAAGAAATAAAATGGTGAGTATTGTCTAAATAAAGATTAGGAGGATGCAACAGGGTTTAAGCCTATGTCATTAAGTTTCAAAGAATGTATATGTCATTAAGATTCAAATTATGCACTAAAAAGAAATTCTTGAATTAAGTCTCATATCTATTCGATAATTATAATATCAAATATTTGAAACAGAAAATCGAACAATATTACTCTAGCTTAATTTCAAGCTGATATTCTCTAATTCAGAGCTTTCTATCAACGAAGCATGTAGCCAAGATTCTTGGAAATAGTACTCTCAATAGATTCAAAATTTACAACTCAGAGCCTTCCATTTTTTTTTTCATCAGGAAAAATACACTGGTTTATATTAGATGTACCAGTTCAGCTTATAATCCGAAAACAAAGCTGTAACATACATTTACAGGCATATACTTTTGATGTGCCAAGATAAAGATAAGACCATAGCCTCAGAGTAACTAGTCTATATAGACAAAAATTACAGACATACAGTAGCCCAAGAACTGACTTCTACAGTACAAACTTAGAGCCTTCCACACTGCTAGTAAATACCTGGTAGAAATCGCCAAGCAAGGACAGAAAATTGCTGCAACAGAGCCCCAGACCACCAGAAAATCACCGCAACAGAGCCCCAGACCACCAGAAAATCACCGCAACAGAGCCCCAGACCACTAGAAAATTGCTGCAACAGAGCCCCAGACCACCAAATCGCCGCAACAGAGCCCCAGACCACCAGAAAAATGCCGCAACAGAGCCCCAGACCACCAGAAAATCACCGCAACAGAGCCCCAGACCACCAGAAAACCACCGCAACAGAGCCCTAGACCACCAAAAAATCACTGCAGCAGAGCCCCGGACCACCAGAAAACTGCCGCAATAGAGCTCCAGACCACCAGAAAATTGCCGCAATAGAGCCCTAGACCACCAGAAAATCGCCGCAATAGAGCCCCACACCACCAGAAAATTGCCGCAACAGAGCCCCAGACCACCAGAAAATCGCTGCAACAGAGCCCCAAACCACCATAAAACTGCCGCAACAGAGCCCTAGACCACCAGAAACTCGTGCGAACAGAAAATAGCAACGAACACTACAACAACAAATCACCAGAAAATCTGGCGTGAAGAAACAATGCGGTAAACAAATGAGCTTCGCGGGCAATATGTTTATAAGACAAAGTTTGGCCGAACGATTTTAAGAGTAAAAGTTCGGCCGAAATTTTGTTCTCGGTTTTCCCATCTCCGACAAAAATTATGTTTGCCCACGCCGTTAGTGTGTTGTCAAATTAAACGGAAGAACGAGTTCAGCCGAACTTTTTCATAAAGTTCGACCGAAATTCATAGGCTATACTATTGTTGAAAAAAAAATTCCACCTCCGATTCTCACAAAAGTGTAACCCAGCTTCACGCTTCTGCCCTCAATAGATCATAATATTTACATTTACATACGTGCTTCAATTTCTGCTTGAGGTTGATTTTCCCCTTCAATATTTGAGAGGGCTTCTATCTTTCTTTTGCGAGATTGTCTTGTCTCTTCTCTACGTTCCTCAGGGTCTCTTTTTCGATCATATTTTCTCACACAAGTCCTTCGATTTCCCTGATAATAGAGTATGAAGTTCAACACATTTCCTTCAAAAAATTAGACAATAACTCAATTAGAAAAAGCATCACAAAAGATTTAATTTAAAAAAAGAAGAAGTGATTTTAAATTTTTTGCAAAAAATACATACTCCAATCCAAAACACTTACTTTAAAAACTTTGAGAAAAAAATGTCTTATAAAAATGAAATGAAGCTTAAAATATTTACTTCAACTCAAAACACATACTCTAAAAAAATTTCACTTCAAAAAATGGCTCCAACTTAAAAAAAAACGTCACTTTAAAAAATATTTCAAAAAATACTTCTAGAAAATGTCTTTTCGAAATTAAGCCCAACTCCATACTTTCAAAAAAAATGAAGCACAAAAAACATCCAAAAAAATGTATTACATACCTCCAATAAATGTCCTTTGAATGTACGTCCAAGAAAATTCCTTAAACCCAAAACAATTCTTTGCAAAATCAGGCCACCTCCAAGAAAAGTCCTCGAACCCAAAACAATTCTTTCCAAAATTGGACCATCTCCAAGAATTTGAAATTAAGCACAAATCCATACTTTAAAAAAAATGAACAAAAAACATCCAAAAAGTGTATCACATACCTCTAAGAAATGTCCTTTGAATGTACGTCCAAGAAAATTCCTTAAACCCAAAACAATTTTTTGAAAAATAGAACCATCTCCAAGAAATGTCCTCCAAGAAAAGTCCTTAAACCCAAAACAATTCTTTGCAAAATTAGTCCGCCTCCAAGGAATGCCCTTAAACCCAAACCAAGACCTTTATAAAATCAGACCAAATGTACATGTCATTTAAAACAATCCTAGTTGGTTTTACATATTTAAGTTCATCAATATATGTAAAAATGATTTAAGTACATGTTTGAATATATGTAAAAATGATTGAAGTACAATACGTATCGATGTATATATCTAAAAAAAATCATAAAATTCTAGGTGTTCATAGATGTGTCAAACAATAAAAAAATTTTAAAATTGCATTAAAGCATATATCCAGTACATAAAATTTTTCATTAATGTACACAGAAAATCTACTTTCAGTTGAACTTACAAAACGCGTAGCACACATTTTTCATTCAATAATGAATATTATAATTTTCTTAATACATAAATCTAAAAAAAAATCGTGCAACTTAAAATTTGCATTATATCAACTATGATAGATACACATATATGTACATTTTGCAATAATGACATTATGACAAATTGTACTGGAGAATGTATGAAATCATTTAATACCATATAATCTACATGTGTATGTGTACACATGTGTATAAATTACTCATGTGCATGTACCAAAACAATGTACATGTGCGAACACTTGTACATATAACATGAAATATACATATTATAATAATTGCAAAACTTAAGAATGCACAAAAAAAGGCTAGTTCAATTTCTAGTTGAGTTCTGTAAGTTCTAAAAGATGAATCCAAGGAGAAGAAATTGTTTGGCAGTTCAATAAAAAAAATTCTAATGGAACAACTTTAGAAAATTCTAATTCTTAATTTTCAATATTTTCTTTGATTGAACTTCTATCAACTTTATGTGTGCTGCACACACCAAGTGACTATATTGATAACTTATGACATCAGGTTCATAGTCTTAAAAGTAAACAACATCCCGACCTTGATAAGTTTGTTGGAAAAAATAACCTTTCAGTATAATAGACCCTCTATCATATATAAACCCATTATCATCATAGTTTTCCAATAATTTCATCTTTCTTTTAGTGCAACGTATCAAATAATAGTTCACATTTTCATCGTTGGTAGTAGGTGCAACGACAACAAAAACATATGTTGCGCAATAAATAAACTTACATTTAAATTTAGATAATAATTAACATGAAAAATTAACTTTAAAATTAACATGTGTACTTGATTTTATTATCTATTTCTAGATCTCTATCATTTGAAAGAAATTGAAATGTTACCTTCTCTAATAAGATCAGAAACACGATCACTTTCAGATGATATTATAGTCTCCTCTGATTGCATTTCTTCAAAGTTTGCAACAGACATTTTCCCCTTTGTATTTAGTTCTATATGTTGCCAATATTTTACATACATTTTGTTTTCACAAACATCATTGGATTCTCTGTTGTCTATGCAAACATGATAAAAATAAGAATATTTTATTTTATCAAATGTAAACATATTTTGGTACAACTTTGTTTTAATTGAATGCAATTTTTGAGTCACTTTTATTGTTTCATCATCATCTCCAATCGATCTATTTACATCTTGGACCTAATATGCCAAAAAAACCTATATGGAAAATTAAAACAAGAATATAAATATGTTATTCAAAATACCATCAAAGATAATCATTGTGATAAATAATGTTTAAAATTAGAAATCCAATAAAAATTAGATCATGTACATATTAAAGCTCTCTCTCTCTCTCTCTCTCTCTCTCTCTCTCTCTATCTATATATATATATATATACACCTTCGTACTTCTCTTGATCGATTAGTCTCATGGCTTAGTGCAGCGATGCACCATTAAATAAGTTGTTCAGTTGAGACAAGTTAGTTTGCAGAGTTGTCCATTTGATATCTTTGAAGTGCTCATTTTATACATGCCCCTGCACCATCATGTTCTCATTTTCCATGACAAGTCTCAAAGAAATTCCAACAATGCTTAATGCAGGTTTTCATATGAAGACGACACAACGAAAACAATGATTGTGAAGATTTGAATGGATTTGCGCATCGATCTGACCATATCCAATGTTCATTGATTTTTTTTCACGACTTTTTAAGGAGCCATAAATCTTTTCAAAACAATGTTGTACAAATATGTATCATGTGTACAATCGTCACTGATATAAAAATGATATTCTTTAATAACATGTCAATTTTCACTGGTGCTTTATATATGATCAACATTTTGTTCAACATATCTATATATAATATGGACAAGCATGGATACTTAGCTAGAATGATAGTATTCACTCTATATTTCTTTTTGTGGAACAAATGTGTAGTTCTCTGCAAAATCAACTATTGACAAAATGGTCTCTAGCGGAAACACTTCACGAGATTTTTTGAATTGCAAGTCCTTTCATCGAGCTCTATGGAAATGCTTGGTGTATTTATAAATTTCTGCCTAAAACTTTCTCAAAACTCTATCACAAAAATTTCTTCTTCTTATAAATAAATTCTTTCAGCACTTGTAGTACTACTTGAACTAATCCATTTATGAATATATTCATAGCTCTTCCATTTTAGTTTTATGTTGGAAAATGATTAATCATTTATATCAATACGATATTTTTTTTGAAATTTAGTCAAATTTCCATAATCATCACATTTTTCTACCAACACATTTATTTTGCTAAAATAATTTATGGCTTTCTCTTTCACATAGAATTTAAGATATGAAATAATGGATAGTGGAAGGAGGAGGTGAATCTTTCGAAAATGTTTTACCAAAATTAAGGAATGTGTCATAATATAACTAAAATTCCACATGATAATGATAACAACAAGTGCCGCGTATGATGGTAGGTTCAACATAACATGGTTTTTGTTGCACAAAAGAACCAATTAAGACATTAATTTCATGATTATCTTCTATGAACTTGTTGAAAAACTCTGTCTGAGTGGTTTCCAAGAAATGTTTTACATGTTCTTCATACTGATTTCATGTTATTCTTCTTTGCATCACATCCCTTGCTTTTGGTGAAACACGTGAATTTTTCATCCAATATTGATATATTATTTTTTTAACATCTTCTCCATGTCTATCTTTATATGGTTGCCTACAAATAAATGTCCAATATGAGAGTTCATCATTTACAATCAAAATTTCTGATGTTTGTGCAAAGGTTTTCGTGAGGATCCTAATGCTTGTGCCATAGATTTTACCAAGTGATTCCCTTTAGTACTTGATTAAGCCACTACCATTTGTATTTCTCTATGTGCATCTAAAGCACTTTTCTTTCTAGATATTCCAATTTACTTTAGAGCACTATTTATATTTTGTATCACATTTTCATTCATTTTTTATTATCTTTTGTTGATTTTTGAATACCCAATAAAGTCGTATCTTCTTTTAATTTATTTGATGTTAAGAGACTTCTCAACATCTGGGCTTGATCTGCCACAATTTCATCTTTGAAGAACAAAACAATAATGTGCTTAACACGATATCGTATAACATGGTCAACTTTTTTATATCCATATGTGTGAGTGTTAACATTTTCTATCATCTCATCATCGATATTGATTTCATCTATACATATTAGAATTAAATGTACATAATGAGTTTACATATTCAATAGATAATTAAATTAATAAATATGTATACTTTCAATAATACACATTCAATATATATATACCTACCTAGTGATTCAATTTCTTCACTTGAATTTATTTCAACATTTTCAACATCTTCAATCATTGGTTCAATACCTCTTTCACTTTATCTTTCAAAATTTTCTATCTCATCATCAATGTTTTGAGGAATATCTGTCTTTGTTGACATTGCAAAATATTTTTCAAATTAGTTCATCAAATAAAAATTAAGTTTCACAATACACTAGTCAAATTTTAAATATCAAATTTATAATATTTACATTTACATACGTGCTTCAACATCAAGTTAGGTTAATTTTCCCTTTCAATATTTGAGTCTTCTTCTCCTTTTTTTTTCTTTTTTTTTTTTTCAATTTTCACTCCCATGTTCTCTATGTTCCTTAGTGTCTCTTGTTCAATCATATTTTCTTTTGCAATTACTTTGATTTCCCATGATAATTTAGTGTGAAGCTCAAAACATTTCCTTCAAAATCTTGTAAAAAAACTTACTAGATCAAAATTTAGACAAAATCTCATTTAAAAAAAGCATCACAAAAGATTTAATTTTATAAAAAGTCATTTTAAGAAATTTTCACAAAAGACATACCTCAACCCAAAACACTTACTTTAAAATTTCCGCCAAAAAAATGTCTTTTAAAAATGAAATGAAGCTCAGAATATTTCCTTCCAAGTCCTACAAAAAAATTTCATTTAAAAAAATTAGACAAAAACTCACTTTAAAAAATCATTATAAAAGGTTTACTTCAAAGCAAACCACTTCCTCTAAAAAAAAGTCACTTTAAAAAATACCTCCAGAAAATGTCCTTTGAAAATTAAGCCCAACCTCTAAAAAAATGTCACTTTAAAAAATACCTCCAAAAAACGTCATTTGAAAATTAAGCCGAAAAAACATCTAAAACAATGTCACTTAAAAAAATTGCCTCCAAAAAATGTGCTTTGAAAATTAAGCCCAAAAAACCTCTAAAAAAATGTGACTTGAAAAAATGTCTCCAAAAAATGTCCTTTGAACATTAATCCCAAAAAGAGTCCTTTGCAAATTTAGCTGAAATGAGGAAATGTGGGAAAATATGTAAAAATAATGATTTCGTTTTTGGGTATTTATATATTTGTGAAATGTTTTTTTTGGAGGGGCTTCATCGAATTTTTCGGCTGACATAATTTGCGAGCAAAATGTCATCCGAACTTCTATAAAAATTTTAGGCAAACGTGTTTGTCATTAGAATTGATGGGACATAGTGACAAAAAATAATTCAGCCTGAACTATTTTAAAGGTTCGACCGAACTAACACGTCTTCAACTACGCAACAGCTCGGCTCTGAACACATTTCTTCAACTTTGGAATGATTAAACTCCATCAAACTTTATGAATTAACTATCGGCACCAAGACAAGCATTTGCAGAATTCAATCTACTTTCAGGAAATATAGCTTTAATGGAATTCCATAAATATAATTTACTAATTTTAATTAATTTTGTAGTAAAATGGGTGAAAAAAATTTCTGAAAGTCACTATGATTAAGTGAAATCAAAATTCTATATCTTCCAAAATACATTGTAAAAAAAATTGAAAAAATTATGGTGCATTACATTGGTCTGTCATCTATAATGGGTAGTTTTTTATATTTTTAGTTCATAACTAATATTTTGAGAAATTTCATGTGAGTTGAAACATATTCAAAATATGCAGTTTTTTCATATTGGATCAGTTTAAAAAATTCTAGTAATTATGATATGCATCAGTTGGTTTCGTAAATATAACGATACCGAAGTAGAATCTGTCTATATTGTTGTAACGCATTTGTTTTCCGAAAACACAAAGTTTTCAAAGAATACACCAATGCGTTTCAACATGAATTTTTATGAATCCTTTGATTGTTAAAGAACACACATTCAAATAAACGTTAAGTTGACATATCAAATGTGGATAAACGAATTCCAAAAAATAAGTAATAGAAAGCTAATAAAATTTCTGACAAGTTTTATTTTTATCGTAAAATGAAATTCTAAACAAAAAAATTGTTTTTCCTTGCAGAAAGTTCAACAATAGAAAAAAATGATATATTTTCTAAAAAAAGAGCAAAAAATGTAACCCATCTTCAACGTTACGTTTTTTTTAATAAGTATTTTTTATATAGAAATAAAAAATTAACAAAAACCAAAAAAGAAATATAATACCTAGGAAATCAGGACACTTTTGGTTTAAAAAATCTATTTAGTAAGCTCTTGAGGCTTGCATGCAAGTCACATGGGCATTTTTTTTCTCTTTAAATGGTTCTTGAAAACCCCTTGATCCCTCACGAGCGCGTTGGCTTAGTCGAGCAAAGCTACACTCATCCTCACCCACTAGATGGATTTGTTCTCTCTCGCATAACAAAGAGGAAATTGAAGGGGGTGGATTAACTATCGAAAGGAGCTTGCCTGCTTTTGGTGCCAAGGTTCGACCCTAAGAAGGAGCCAACATACCAACAAATCTAGGTCGTTCTGCCTGGTTTTCGTAGCCACCCTTCTATATTGGGTGTTTTCTTATTTGGTAAGAAACTGGAAGAATAGAAAAGAGACAAAAGTCAAGAAGGTGCTCTATACGCAGAACCATATCCATACATAGGAGTAGAGTAAGTATCTGGTTCTATTATATATGTATATTGTTGTATAATGAGTATAATAATAGTAAACCTCTCCCTCCTTTCTCAATACCCTTATTTCAATTAATGAAAAATTTCATGTTTATTTCTTTTAGTGTATTGATATGCACTTTATTCACTCAAAGAAGCTCCCAACCAAATCTTTTCATTTTCAAGGTTGGTTACAAAGGTTGGTTATCGACCTATTTCTAAGAGTATTAATAGGTCCTAATATTATACCTAATCTAATATGTCCTATTTAGTGAGGAAATATGAAACTTCAATGGATGATTCGCATGATTAACTTAACTAATATGGAACTACCGATCTAAGATAAACCAAATTTTTATGCTTGCTGTATGAACCATGGAATAAACAAAATTGAATTTATTTACATTTTTCTCTTTGGAATTCACTATGAAATATCTTCACAGGTTCTGGTGCACTTGACTTCCCATGTAGCTCGGATTTGGCTTGGCTTTGAAGAAATAAGAAAGAAGAGTCTCCATTTCAATGAACCAAGCAATTTCAGCTAGCTCTGGTGACTGAAATATGAAATCTGATCCTGATGGTATAGCTACATCATTCTGGTGACTAATACCTTACACCGATTGTAGTGAGATATCGTTACCAAATTGTGTGTACACAGGTCTAATAAAGTTATTTAGCTGCTTTAGTTGTTTGACAGGTTTATTGATGGGTGGTGAATCAACGACGAAAGGTGGAAATAGGTGGCGGATGGTGAAGCGGTGGTGAAAGGTGGCAATAGGTGGTTGAATCTGGGAATGAAAAAGAAAGTGATATGCATATTATGCGTTATGCACTAGGTTATGCACTTAACATGAATTAATTCTAATTTGGAGATGGAATTAATTCAATTGATGATATTGCAATATAAAATATGGCCAGTTTTACCAAGTTTATCGTAAATATTTCCTCGATATGAGGTGATATAAGATGTTGAAATCGTTCATTGGTCATTCATTGGATAGAAAAACAATAGACAAAAAAAAATATGTATATATATTTCATTCCATGTTATATGAAACTTTTCTTTAAAATCTAGATAAAAAAACATCGATCTTAGTGCAATGAATAAAAAACAAATTACTATAGTCACTATTACTATAGGGGTAGGGACTGATAAATTAGATGTCAAGCTCATCCATGCTTCCCTATAATGGTTCTTAAAATGATCTAATATAGTTTATGGATCTAATGACATAATTTTGGTTGGGAGTTTTGAAGGGAATCAAGATGATTCAACATGAGAAGAAAAAAATGACGGTGAGTTTCAATTCTATACTGATTTCACATTATGAAGCTCGTATTCCTCGATCTTGTTATTTCAATTTGTCTTCAAACTTTATATTTTCAATTTGTCTTCAAAATTTATATGGCCATTAAGGATGAGAAAATGACATCCATTTAAAGCACACTTGAATATTTTTCTACAAATGGAAATATAATGTCTCGGAAAGGAATTTAAATGCCATTAGATGCCTTGAGAGGTTGGGAAGAGGATATAAAGGTGGAGATCCCTAATTTTCATAGAAAAAATAGTTAATTTTCCCTATGCTATAAAATTACATATTTGTCTTTTGAGAGATAAAATAAACCTTGATCATAGATGAACATGTTTTAGTAGAAAAAATTGAAAATTTTACAATTATATTTTCCTTAAAAAAAATAAATTAAGTTGAGTTTAGATCATGGTTAGCTTGTCTATTGGATGGAAGAATGATATATCTACAAGTGTGATGCTATCACCAGGATTCCTTATGTTTGGATGTAGTATAAAATGACATAATTTTCTTTTGAGAGATAACATAAACCTTGATCATAGCTGAACATGTCTTAGAAGAAATTATTCCTTTCATAGTTGGTAACAAAATTGAAAAATTGAAAAATATATTTTCCTTAAAAAAAAAACAAAGTTGAGTTTAGATCATGACTACTTGTCTATTGGATGGAAGAACAATCTACCTACTAGTATGATGCTATCACCGAGATTGTATGAAGCTTGCTCGAGTTGGAAGAACAATCTACCTACTAGTATGATGCTATCACCGAGATTGTATAAAGCTTGCTCGAGTTTGGACGTCCATTGAGATATTTTAATTTTGTAGATGACTTCCAACATCAACTACTCCCTATAAGGTTTGAACCTAAAAGTGGTGGAAACTAAACACTTCCCAAACCAACTGATCTATAGCTCATGAGTCTAAATAAACTTGTTAAGTAAAAAAAATAACTTATCGCAAATATGTGAATGTTTTGTAAAACAAATATTTATATTAAAATTTTATTAATTTGTATAAATAATTTCGAATAACGTCACCATAATCATAAAGATAAAATATTAATAGCTATAAATAAAATTTGGTATTTTCTTTTCAAAATTTTTAATTAATATAATATTATTTATAAAATTATATGCTTTAATATAATATTATTTATAAAATTATATGCTTAAAAGAGTTTTCCATATTCCTATACTAATAATATATATTGCGTATAATTATATCATAGTAGATATAAATATTAATGTAAATTCATCTCAATGTTAAACTTATTTAATATTAAGTGGGATTTACGGAAAAAAAAATACTTAAAGACGCATTTAAATATATTTATGTTACTATAATTTTTTATATAAAGCAATGTTTGATAAATACTTTTTAGAAAACATGTTTTATATTCTTTTTATATATTTATTTATTTAAAAATATGGATATATATTATAATATTTTCAATATTAAAATGTACAATACATTTTTAAATATAATAATAAATTAATATATATATGTGTGTGTTAATATATATTTTAATGGTTAATATCAAAATTATAAATATGATAAATAAATATTATTTTATATAGTAAATGAGTTTGATATGATTAAAAATGAGAAAAATAAAATTTATTAGCTAAATATCACCCTCTTCTCCCTTTAACAACCTCTAAACCCTAGGGTTTTTGCACCACTTGCACATGGTAGAGGTTGTATGGGGAGCATTTTACCCTCCTTTATTGATGTTGTCACAGGTTAAAATAATTTTCTTCATCAACAGACTGATCACAATCTTTGGAAAATTCCTTCTCATCTAGTATGAGGAAACAAAGGAAGTAAGAAAGGATTGGAAACACCCTCAAATTATTACTCATAATGACATTCTTCAGGAAGTTACTTTCCTAAGGAAACAATTGTCCCAAATTCGAAGTAATATTAAGATGGATTAGAAATTACGTTAAATATACAAAAGATCATGCCTGACTAGTGAATTTCTGATATGGCCCTCGAAGAAAGCCCTCACATGGTAGATTCAACAAAAATGGAAACACAATGAATACAACACGCTTGAATTGGGGGATTTTTTTTTTCACAGATTTCTTTTCTAGTTTGGAAGATAAAGTGAGGAATTTTGGAGGTGTATACTTCTTCAATTCAATAGTTCTCTACCTACACTTATGGACATATTGTTGTACACTAGGAAAAGGAGATTCATGGTGAAATTAGTATGGATCTGAATGTATTCTCTACCTAGTGTATTTTGGAAGGAAGAAACACTAACATGAATCAAGATTGATTTCGAAACTTTTTCAAAATCTCAAAAACCAGAAAACATGCTTGTTATATTTCCTATGCCTAGATATGTGTCTATATGAACATTGTTGAGCCCTTTCTTCAGTCAATAAACATTTACTACCATGATACATTATGGAAGAAAATTCCTGATTATGAGTATATCCCTTAAGGTACTAAAGATGTCATGAACATGACCATATGTCTAGGGAATATCTCCTTATGGTCTGTGTTATAACCCCAACATTAATAGATAAAAAATACTCTAATTGTTCACAAAGCCCCAAATTTGAAGGAGAAACAACAAAACTCCTCCATCACCACCCTTTGGAAAAATACTTAAACTAAGCAACAACTTCGACCCCACAATAGATCTAGATCCACGCGCCTCCCAAGAATTTCCACCTTCATATTTAGATATGGAATATGGGAAGCAAGGAAGAGCGAGGAAGGATTTTACAAGAGATGCCTTAAGGGTAGAATTTTGTTTTCAGACTATCAAGCTTATCCAACTACAGGTACAAAAGGTAGTGTAGAGGTCATAAGAAAAATATAAGGCTAGGCACGATTAAGATAGAACATAGAATTCCTTCAAGGTGGGACACATAGTATGGTTACAATTGAACAAGGAGGGGCTATAGGGTCCTGGTAAGAAAATCAAGGCTTTGAAATATGGTTAATTTTAGATACCAAAAGATGTAGGAGATAATTCGCATAGACTTAATATACCCCCATATACATGCATTTACTCAATGGTGCATGTAGAGAATCTGAAACTCTTTGAGCCTTCCATGCCAGATTAGGAAGAGGAATGAGTCATACAAGTTGTAGAGCAATTGGCACCAAATGCTCAGGTAGAGTTAAAAGAAGATACAATTTTGCAGAAGAGGTCTAGAAATACAGGACAGGGGTAGCATGCCCTTTTGCATATTGGGTTGGAAATATAACTTCTAAGAAAAGTTAAATGGTACACCTAAGACAAGGTGGAGAAAAAATTTACTCACCTCATTTAATAGAAGCTTTTGGGGACCAAAATCCTCCCAAAATTGGGAGGTGTGTTATGGATTGGATCATTATATCATTTTTCATCCATATTGATGCTTATAGAGTGGAAAAAGTGGAGAAATCAACACACCGGTCCATTTTTACCACTTAGACCCATTTGGAAATTAGGGTATTAAACTTTCTAAGAGCAGTTTGAGGCATAAAAAGCTTTTTTTGGAGGAGAACATTGTTTCTTAAGCATAAAAATTTTCTGTGCTATTATAAACACAAATACCTTTCCAACGACACAAGAATCACCTCAATTGGAGCCCAAATGAAAAATTTATGCCACATGAAAGTTGAACTTTTTGTTTTTACGACCATAATTTGAGAGAATGCCACGAAAACCCCCATTATTCATGGAAAATGTACTAGCCATGTGATCATGATGAAGAAGAATATAGAAGAGTCCATATTGTAATTTTAGTTAAGAGTGGAAGGAGTAAACATTAAACACTAGTAGGCCATTGGACTATATTATAACTTGACCACTAGGAGGAAAATGAGTTCCATTCTATTCTAGGTCATTTTGTTCCATTGATGAACAAAGTTTCCAAAAAGGACAGGGAGAGAGGGTTTGCGTATTGTAGCATCCATAAGCCATAGGCATGCCTTCTTTGTACTTACATCCATTTTTATTTTAGAGAGAGAATATAATACCCTAACCTTCTAGATGGTTTTCTCTCGAAACAATTTTCCAACATAGATCTTGTGTCAATTGTGGTTTGTAAGTTTTCATTTCGTTGTTCTCTATTTTCTACATAATTGTAATTTGCATTCATACAAAATAAAAATTAATCAACAAATCTATAAATTTAAGGAGAAATAAACACTCATAGTATAGATTTCAGATTTTCTAATATATTTTAGTATAACTATTGTGATGAATTGTCCAATGCAATATCTAAAGTAGCTTACAGATTAGTCATTGTACACATTTTGTTGGTAAACATAGTTATCGATCAAATGATAATTGTAACCTCAAAATGAGAACTCTAGCAAAAAAACAGGAAAAAACAACTCGAAAACAAAGTGTTGATGTTGCATCGACATTTTTTTCAGGGAAAATTTTCAACATTTAAAAAAAAATGTCAGTAAAATATTTTTTTTGGTGCAAAAAAACACCCTAAAAATGAACAGTGTTGACGTTGGAATAACATATTTTTTTTTTCGACGTAAATTTTCAACATTTTTAAGCAATGGAGTTAAAGATAAAATAACATGAATCTAAAAAACCTTAAATTTCCAACGGATTTCAGGAATAACATTAAAGATAAAATATCACACCTTTAAAAAGCCTTAAAATTCCAAACATTTTCAGCCATGACGTTAAATATATAATACTTATCACTATTTTCAACCAGAGCAAAAAAGATAAAATATCACGACTAAAAGAAAAACCTTAAAATTTTGACAAATTTCAACCATAGAATTAAAACCAAAGATCATGTATACATAAAACCTTAAGTTTTCAACATATTTCAACCATGACATTATTGAAAAATTATATGAGTAATTTTTTTTTAAATGAGCACTTTAATGAAAGAGTTATTATATCAGGAGTAGTTTCTTTGTTAAATATTAAAAGTATAAATATTTTAAAATCTTAGCTTAAGACAAGTTGACACATCGTCACAAAAAATTAAAAATCAACCATCAAATTGACACGCAGTGTAAGCGAACTCGACCCATTACAATGAAAACTTAAAAGTCAACCATGAAATTAACACATTATGGGGGCGGACTCAATCTATTATAACGAAATCTTTAAAATCAACTATCAAATTGGCACATAATGGGGTTGATTTTCTAGTCAAGGATTGTCATGAACCATGCAGAAAAAATAATAATTAATAAATATATAAATAAATAAAAACGAAAAATACAAAACAAAACAAAACCAGAATTAAAACATTGAAAAAAATGAAAAAAAATGTTTATATATATATATATATATATATATATATATATATATATATTAAAACATAAAAGAAGGAAAAATATATAAATAAATAAATAAAATATGAAATATATCTAAAGAAGACAATAATAAATAAAAAAATAAATAAAAGTTGACAAAACAAGATTATTCTAAAAAAAATTCTAAAAAGCATAATTTTTTATTTTTTATTATTTTATTTTTTAAATTAACAAGAAAAACCAAAACAAACAAATAAAACGAAATTGATTAAATAAAGAAAAAATGTTAAAATGTTAAAAAATTTAGATAAATAAATAAATAAAAAGATAAAAAAAATTTAAAATTAAGAAAATAAACCTATATATATATATATAACATTTTAAAAATAAAAAATAAAAAAATTTGAAGTTAAAAAAAAAAACAACAATAATTAAATAAGGCCTTGGTGCGCCTTTTGGGGATTGGGCGTGGGTTGGGCAATTCTAAGTTGAGTTTGGTTTGTTTTTTGTTTTTTTTTTTTTAATAATTATTTTTATTTTTTAATTTTGTTTTTAAAATTTTTTTTTAATAAGTTTATAATGTTTTTTAATTTTTAATTAAATTATTTTAATTTTAATTTTTTATAATTTATTTGTACATTTTTATTTAGTTGATTTTTTATTATTGTATGTTTTTTTTGGGTTATTTTTACTTAAAATTTTAATTGAATCATTGTTTTTGAAAAAAATCAAACGACATCATTTTTAGATAGAAAATTTAGATTTTTTTTTAATAAAATTTGCTATTTTTCAAACTTTTATTATTCTATTTGTTCATTAAAATTATTTATTTAAGAGATCATTTTTAGCGAAAAGTTTGAAAAGACATATTTTTTAATTATATCTATATGTAAAATGTGTATCTATTGTTGAGTGTTTAAAATTATTATTTTTTAATAATGCTTATTTGATGTGTATTGATGTTTTAATTAACAATATATAAATATATAAAAAATCCTAATATCAAAATATTAATTTTGTTATTTTTTAAACTTTGCAAAACAAAAGTTTCATTATAAAAAACATTCCAAAGAAAAACAAAAAACACAACTTTGGAAAAGCCTTAAAAAACATATATCTTAGGATGAAAAACAAGAAGAGAAATAAGACAACTTGAAAAATTGTTAAATAATCAACATTTGAAAAAAATTGTACATATTTAGGACATAAGAAAATTTGAAGTGTCAAAAATATGCCTAAAAAATAGGTTGATACTTTTCAATTTCTGCATGAAAATCAGCCCGTAGGTGTGTTATTGGGGAGCGAATGTACTGCAAAGACATTTGTGTCATTGTGCAGGTCACAGGTTCAAACCTTGTCTTACCCGCACATTATGCTCGGGGGTGGTGCAGTTGCACCTGGGGTTATAGTGGCAGTTGTCAGGGATTGACCCCTTGTCACACGAGTACGAGAGCTAATGTGTTACCGATTCTGCTAGGCAAAAAAAAAAATCCGCATGAAAATCACAAACAATGAAAAAGAAAAACCATACTTAATATATCAAAAAATTTAAAGTGTCGAAAATAAGACAAAAAAATGGGTTGATGCTCCATCAACATTTTTCAAATTGACATGAAAATCACTAACATTTAAAAAAATGTGCATACCTAATACATAAAGAAATTTAAAGAGTAAAAAATATGCTCCAAATTAATGTGTATTCTGAATCAAGAGTTTTCAAAATCAGATGATTTTTTGCTACCTCTAAAGAGTAAGAACTCGTTGAGTACCCATTTTTTTAGTAACTATGTTGGTAGCTAACATGTATGAGATTACATTAAATATATTCATGGATTTAATCTCTAGATACTTTTGGATATATTGAAATCCCTCTCTGCATACCTAACACCATATGCAAATAAATGTTTTGTATTTTTATCACCTAACACCATATGCAAATAAATGTTTTGGATTTTTATCACCTAACATCATATGCAAATAAATGTTTTGGATTTTTATCACTATAGAACACTAAGCATAACACTTGAGGAGATCTTTTTTATGTACTTAGGAATTAGATAGTACACCTATGAGTATGGTGAATCGTCCTTGATTATAACTATGAAAGACTAAAATGTATTATTGTTGGAATCCTCAATGTATATGAGAGATTTATAGTGCTCAACCTTCTCTATTTTACTACCTCTAAAATGTGAGAACTCGGTTGATAACCCATTTGATTAGTAGCTATGTTGATAGCTAACATGTATCAGATTAAATTAAATATATTCATGAATTTAATCTCTAAATACTTTTGAATATATTGAAATCCCCCCGTGCATACCTAACCACATATGTAAATAAATGTTTTGGATTTTTCTCACTATAGAACACTAAGCATAATACTTGAGGAGATCTTTCTTATATACTTTGGAATTAGATAATACACCTAAGAGTATGGTGAATCCTCCTTAATTATAATTGTGAAAGACTAAAATGTATTATTGTTAGAATCCTCAATGTATATGAGAGAGTTAGAGTGCTTAGCTTTCCCTTTCAATCAAGACCTTATTGGACCCTTGCAACATAAAAAAGAGAGTCCATATAAAATTTGGAATATTCAAAAACTTAAAATTCCTCAATACAATAATATTTAGGGAGTGAATTCGGTGTTAGGGATGGGATAGGTGAGGGAGGGCAGGGCCATCATCCCATTAAAAATAAATGAGGAAGACATGGCCAACCCTTCCCATGTCAACATAATAAAGAGAGTCCATATAAAATTTGAAATATTAAAAAATTTAAAATTCCTCAGTACAATAATATTTAGGGAGTGAATTCGAGTATCCAGTGTTAAGGATGGGATAGGTGAGGAAGGGCATGCGTCCCATTAAAAATAAATGAGGAAGACATGGCCAACCCTTCCCATGTCATTAAATCAAGAGCTCGTACATAGAGTGGAGAGCGATTACAATACTTGCACAAACAAAGATAATGTATCAATCATTGCCTAATGTTTGATGTGTTACCATTCATGCCAAAGCGTGCATTTGCAAGGGGAAAGATCCCGACAAGGCATTGGTTATCATTATTGGCCTAATACATCATGCGAATTCATCTATTACGAAGTTGGAGAGTCTACGACTTGGGCACCAGCTAGAATCAACATGATATCAGGTTCTAAATTTCAATTTGATTTCTTTTACTACAACCATTTAATAATATTCATTTACTTTTTACTACAACCATTTAATAATATTCATGGATGCATGGTACAATATTGGAAATTCATTGCACTTTAACACAAATCATTTATCTAAAGCATCAACTCACAAAATATATATTTATTATTTTATTGTTTCTACAGTGTCAATCTATCAATTGTATATGTACTTTTGCATGTTACATTCAATGAGGTTTTATATTTTGTTTTTTTATATGCATTCAAAGAAGAAAATGATTAATATTTTGTTTTTTAATTTCCGGTACTTCGATAAAGATACGTGAAAACTCATTCTGATCCAGTAATACACATCCACTAAGTTCCAGAAGGACAAAAAAGTCCTTTATAATTGCACGCTTGCAAATAAAATAATTTTTACTCAGTGTTTGAAAATACCCAAGAAGATTAGTCGCGATTGCTTAGTCTTCCATTGCCAACATTCGAGAAACATTGGTGGCATTAATCAACTTCACACAAGCATTTCTAACATTTATAGTCAATGATTTAAAATACACAAGAAGATTAGTGGGCGTTGCTTAGTCTTCCATGGCCAACCTTCGAGAAACATTGGTTGCATTAATCAACTTCAGACAAGCATTCCGAACATTCAGCGGCGGAAGCGAAGAACATTTCATTCTTGAAGAACCTAACGTAGACTTTGATTTTAGTTATCGTTTTATTTTATATTTCTCTTACCAACTTATTTTTTATATGATTACGGTTGTGCATTCGTTATTAATTTAACAATAAATAGATGCATATGTTATTATTTTAACAATAAATAGATGAAAATATTCACTGGATCATATCTGCTGTTAGTATGAACATTATAGTTTTGAATTTTTTAAAACTATTAATTTTGTATTCACCACATAGTATTTGACACTGAGCTCCTTCTCACCAATCTGCTTTATTACATGCTTCATCAATTAAGCGAACATATATATATATATATATATATATATATATATATATATATATATATATATATATATATATATATATATATATATATATATATATATATATTCCAATTAAAAAATAAATTATTAATTTATTTAATAAAAAATAATTTACTTGTATAATTTATAAAGATGATTGGTTTTTGTATGAATAAAATTTAAAATATATTTTGTAAGTTATTAGTAAATGGTATTTTTTTAAAATATTTGTTATATGTTATAATTGTATTAATATTGAGATAGTTTTTACACACTGAGAAAATTTATGATAATCTATTTCTATTTTTATTTATGTCTAATGAGTACAAACTCTTAGTAAAACAAAAGCACTTTTAAAACATCAAACTCATTAATATTAAAGATATTCTTGTATGAGTGTTAAATAATTTTATATTAAAAATATTATTGACTAAATAAAAAATACATAAACTGACTCATGTGAATATGTATTAATGTGATTTTTTTTATTAAGCATGTAATGCATATTTCTTTATATTTGGAAATGTTTAGGGCTTTTAAACACACTTGGACAAGTGTATCAATACTCTAGCAGTTCCAAGCACATATCTTATATCTATACTACACACTTTACCTTTTTTTTGAGTTTCTTTCCATGTAATGAATCATCTGTGGGTTTCTTTCTACATTGTGAAACTAAAAATATTCAAAATTTAAAAAACTAGTGATCTTAGAATATGGATAGATACCATTTTCAAAGTAGTCTTTCAACCATAAAAAATTAGTAACACAAAAGAGAACAACAAAAAAGATTTACCTCTTACTATTACTAAGAAAATATGTCTTCAAAAATTTATTTGCATTAATAGTGGAAATTGAGATTAACTAAAGAAAAAAGAAAATCCATTTTACTGGTGTGTGCATTCTATTTATTGTATCTAAAACTAAATAAAATTTCAAAAGTAAAGTAAATTACAATGTCCTAATTTATTTATTACATTTTGTTTATTTAAGAAAAATAAAAGAAAACAAATATTGATTTTTCAACATTGAACGAACATTATAACAATATGTAGTTTAATATAAAGTGTTTTAAATCTATTAACATGGTATCTAAAAATCTTGAGAGGGATCAAATTTCTAGAAATGCAAATATTTTCTCAAGTTTTACACTAAAAAAAATGTGGCCGTCTCTTAAGATTTGATTCCTTTTTGTGCATGAAAAATGCATTAATCTTTTTATTTATAGCTCCCTAGAAAAAGTAACTGGTAAAATGATGATCATAAAACATGGTATCTAAAAGTTTTGAGAGAGATCAAATTTCTAGAATTGCAGACATTTTCTTAAGTTTTACACTCAAACAAATATGTCTATCTCTTAAGATTTGATTCCTTTTTGTGCATGAAAAATGCATCAATATTTTTATTTACAACTCTTTAGAAAAAAGTGACTTGTAAAATGACGAACATAATATTAAAAATATTTTCTCTCTGATCCAAATTAACAATTAAAAATAGTTATAATTAATGTGTAATGACAACAAAATATTTTCTATTTCAATAAATTATCCAATTTCACCGCTACAATATAATATAGCTTTCTAAACTTAGAAATATAATTTTGATGAAGAGATTTAAAGGGGATCAGAGATATTTTAATGCATCTCATTCGAAATTTCAACATGATAAGCCTAACAACCTACATGTTATAATTTATGCTCTCATTTATGGAAGCACTTGATTCTTTCCCCTTCTTAACCTTGTTCTTTCTCTAAAAAGAGATATTCTTTGTTCTCTTGCTAGCCAATTATGGGTTATTTGCCCGTTTACAAAGGAATTTAAGAAAATCAAGAAGAATTATAGTAAAATGTTGCATGGCTATTAAGTATGGGAAAATCATGTCAATCTATGGCTCTTTTAGTGTAAATGAAATAAAATACACTGAAATAAAATATTTCAAATTAATTGGAATGAAATTCAAAGGCCTTGAGTTGCCAAGAATATGAGTAAAGGTGAAGATGCTTAATTAACATAGACAACGAAATTAAATTTGGGTATCCCTCTATTTATTTCACGGTGAAGTCATATTTAATTTGGGTATCCCTCTATTTATTTCAAGGTGAAGTCATGGATAAACATGACTGACAAGGCCCTAGTCCTTTAATTCTTAGCAACAAAATCGACGACTAATGGAAAATTACAAGTCACAAATATTTGAGTGTTTTGAAAAACCAAATATTTAAATGTTTTGTAAAACGTGGGTTTATGTGGAATTTTTATTAATTTACATATATTAATTTGAGTAGTTAATATAATAATAATACAGATAAAAATATTAATATCTGTAAATTTAAAATATATCTATAAATTTAAAATATAGAAATTTCTGTTTTTTTTTTCCTAATTATATTTATTTTTAATGAATAATTCACATATCATTCTAAAAAACTTATCAATCTTTTTTATAATATTTTTTTCCTATTTTATTATTTAAAATTGATATTTTATTTTTTATTATTAATAAAATAGGAAAGAAAAAATATATAAAACTAATATAAAATTTAATATAGATTTATTTTACTTTTAAATTTAATATATATAAGAGAAATATATTGATATTTAAAAAATCAAATTCAAATGATTATAAAAAAACTAATAGGTAGTGTTTCAATTTTTTTAAAATTTAATTAATTAATATATATATATATATATATATATATATATATATATATATATATATATATATATTACATTTTTTACCTTAATTATTTTAAAATATTAAAAAAAAATTATTTTTGTTTATTTTACTTTACAAAGATAATATCTTTTCATCTACTAAATAATGAAAAGGCTTCGGAAGTACCAAAACAAAAAACAAAAAAGGGAGGGAATTGATAATATATAAAATGTAATATTTGGAATTTGAAAATGAAAATAAGTCAAAAAATAAAAAACAGAGGGAATTGGTAATATATAAAATGTAATATTTGGAATTTGAAAATGAAAGGAAATTTATTTTGTTTTGAATGATTGAGTGAAAATTCTCTCTTTTATGGATGATTTCACTTTGATAAAAGAATATAGAATGATTCCACTTTGATATAAAGATATACTAAAGAGAATAAAATGGGATTTAAAGATATTCGATAGTGAATTTATTTTCCAAATTGTGGATAACTACTCTAATCATAATTAAAAGTCAATATTATTTGTTTTTGTGTCCCGAGGGACTATAAAAAGCGCTTAATATTTTTATTTTATGGTGAGTTCAAAAATATTTTTTCTAATTTTTTGGTAGTCTTATTTCTAATTTTCTGTTGGTAGCACAAGCTTTGATGGGACATAATTTTCCTTGTTGAGGGTGTTTTACAAATAATTTCAAAATTGGGAAAAAAAACTAATTTTGTGGGTAGTCATTTGGTCGATGAATTATCTGACATTTAAAGTGAAAATGACACTATTATGCTAATGAATTTCGCAATGATACCAAAAATGACATCATTGCAGATCCTTTACGTAGAGGGAGGTGGTGGGATAAACAAATCTTTAATTGACTGTGTGAAATGCAAAAGAAGTTGTGTTGAACCCTTAGTTAAACTGAGAGGGGCGGTGAATTAGTTTAACACATTCATGTACTTTTAAAACATTCATTTAAACTGATTTACACCTTCATTTCATGAACACCTTATTACATAATGTAACAACAATCTTAATATGTGAGCAGCAAGTATTAAGCAGATTAGATACACCATATCAACACATAAACATCATGCACATAGACAATAGATATAAGTGGAAACCCATAAGGGATAAAACCACATCTTTTTATTGTTGTCATGCAAAGGAAAGCTCCAAATCCCTCTCACCACTGATTTTCTATAGGCTCCAACCTACAGGAGGCTACTACCTCAATTCTGCAAGCTGCAACTTGCAAGGAAGCTCCAACTCCCATATTTGTTTTGCAGGCTACAACCTACATGAGGCTCCTACCTCAGCCAGGTACAACTGGACTTCTATCAAGCGACAACTTGACATGGAAGCACCAACTTCCTCACTCTACAATAAAATCATATGCTGATTTACCTGGATATCAACTCTGCTTTTCTCCTTCTTTACTGTTGTCCTTCCAGCCTTCAAATTTTCTTTTTATCATCTCTGGATCTTCACAACTCCTCTCTCTGCTCCTTATTTTTACACTGTCTCACTCATTTCTTCATTCTCTCAAACTTTTTATGCATTTGCTGGTAACATTATTTATAGGGATCACCTCATAACTGTTTGCATTCCACAGGGAATTCGAAATGAACAGGTATGACTCTTCTCATTTTCTTGTCCAACACCTTCAGAATAATATAACAGAATGTATATATATTTGTGTATTACAGTGGAGTTTTTCTTTGCCTTTGGATACTTGCCTTTACATCACAAGCAATATAAATTCAACAATACGATTACAGTTACAATCAAACATTTCAATTAGTCCTTTTGGCTCTTGGTTCGCTATACATTTGTATTTTCTGTTGTTATCACTGTCTTTTCAGTTTCTGTTGTTATAGTCTAGCTCTACTGCAAAACTTCTCATTTTGTCTGACTTGACCCATTCTGTTTGTTTTCAACAGTGCCACTATATTCTTCTTTTCTCGACTTTGCCTCGTTTTCTCGTGCCCACAACGTTCAGCCTTCACCGCTCTTCTAAACACTCAATTCTTCCTTCTTATTTGTCTCAGGTCCTTACCCAAGCCTTTCTACCCACGTTTATACTTTCCTTTTTGTTTTCCGTTATAGTCCTCCTTTGCTCTCTGAAACGATTTACAAAAGAAAATACACAAACTGCAGGACTTCAAATGCTTTACGCTTTGGCTTTGTTCTTTATCGCATCCGCTCTCTTTATCGCACTTTGGTGATTTAGATATCCCATGTGCCTTTGTCCCTCTGATCTCCCGATATGCAATGTGCGAAGGGTCCGACCAGGCTGTATTATCAATTTAATGCACTTTGGCATTTCAAAAGTTCTTTGCTATATGGCTCATTTTCTTTCCGATGTGATTGACAAAGGGAAATCACATACACCTGGACTTGAAATCTCTTAAATAATGGTTCTGAGCTGCATCGCTTCCGGCTCCTTTATCGCACTACGGTGTATATGAGTGCTATCTCTTCTGAGCTTCGCGATCTGTGATATGCGATGAACTTCACATCGCAACTTTGCATCATTGCATCTACGCCTCGCATCACATTGCCACTTCGCGGTATGCGATGAACTTTGCATCGCCGATGTGCAATTTTGTACTATGCCACCACGTGTCCCTTCGCATTAGCACATCGCATCACTTCTATCCATCGGATTGCAACTTTTCTCTTACGATCTTCACCCTTCCGATCTTGTGATTTGTGATATGTGGGCCAGGACCACATCATCTCCATGTCATCGTGCCTTGTCACCTTGCCACGTCATTGCCACATCATCACCACATCACTGCCACGTCATCTTGCCATGTCATCTTGATTTATTTGAGATTTGTGGGGTCAGGTTCACGTCAGCTGCCACGTCACTTGCCACGCCATTGCCACGTCATCATATCGCACTTCACATTTTCTGTGACCACTATGTTTGTGCGATTTTCCTCCTACCACGATTGCGATATGCAATGGCATCACATCACATCTTCTCATCGCATCACATCTCATCTCATCACTCTTGCTTCCGATTTATGATCTGGTTTCCGCCGATTCGATCATCACCATTGATTTTTCCATATCTACGGTCCTCGTTGCTACTGGCACTTCCAATTAACACTTCAAGCACTTAGCATAATATCATCTTCACTTATGATTTTCAACTCTATGGTTTAAAAATCTAAATAAACCATATAATTACTTACGGGCTCACAACTTTATTTTACCATCCCTCTCCATAATATTTCCAAACCTTTAACTTTATGTTATATAGTTAACATAATACTTTATAACTTACCCTTTCCGCTTATCAACAGGATGCACACATGTCGAGGCATGCTTGCACGTTAAATCATAAATGGCCCACAATTTAACAAAAGAACATATGCTCATACATCCAATGGCTGATGCCTCATCGTGCTCCAACTCAACAATCCAATGGTTATCGCATAACTAAGATGCATGACATTTATCATACCTTTTTCGCTGTCGGGTCCATACCTTGTTTTAAACCCTGTGCAATTATCGACGCAAACATCGTCGAATCTCCCACAGATCTAATCAGAAGGTAATCGCGTTCATTTTGCCTCCGTAGTTTATCAACCAAAAGCAACGCGAAATGGGTAGTATTGTGCTCCTGACGTGTCAAAATATCATTCGATCGCGTTTGAAATGGGAAAAATAGCTCACAACTCAAAGGTTGTGCCACAACAGTGTCCAGTTTTCTGGAAAACCGCTTAACTTGAAAACTTTGTTTTAAATTGCATTCAACCGCAGATTTTCACCATTTCTTCGTTTAACTTCAATTTCTCATGAAAACCTCATTTTCATTGCATAACTCAATAAACAGAGACTGATTATCACTGCGCTCTCAACCAAAGAACCAGAGTTCTAATTTTCTTTCGAACCCTCATTACAAAGGTTAATAACTCTCGATGCTACACAAAAAACCATAAATCTTTGAATTTTCAAAGGGATAAAACCCTCCTTTCTGCTGTGTAACTCAATAACCATAAATAAATTAACACTACTTGATCTCAAGCAAACGAACCAGAATTCTCTAAATTCCTCCGAACCTTTACACATAAGTAGATATACTCAATATTCTACACAGACTCCATCTGCTCTGAATCTGATCTGCTCCCTTGTCTTGGTGCTGCTCCTTTGTGCTCCCTTGCCATCAATGACAATATTTCCAACAGTCCCCCCCTTTGGCATTGATGGAAATACTCCAATGCTTCCTCTGCTTGCCTTTTAGAAGACCCTTTCTTCTTTTGCTTGCTTCCCCCCCCCCCTTTGACATGAATGGGAAAGGGTTGCAATTTTCCCAGTGTGGTTTCTATCTTTTCATAATACTTTGATCTTGAGGACCTATTCCATGCACTGCTCCATTGCTCTAGCTCTTCCCCTGGAATGATGCTTTCTTGATTGATACAGACTATCACTGGACTTCTGTTTTGATCCCATTTCTTATATGCAACCCTTATTATTATTATTATTATTATTTTTGTGTTTTTTTTTTAATCATATCAGAGAGTAACATCTATAGACACTACCCCTAGTTTGTCTCTTAGATATTCGAATGGTTATTTAGCAAGAGGTTTTGTGAATATGTCTGCTATTTGTTCGTTTGTTGGTACGTATTCCAACTTCACCAATTTCTGTGCTACTTGTTCTCTGAGGAAGTGGAACTTTATTTGGATGTGCTTTGTTTTTGAATGAAGTACATGATTTTTTGATATACTCATTGCACTTGTATTGTCAAGTTTGATAGAAATAGGTTCATCAATGCTTACCTTCATGTCTTGGAGAGTTTGTTTTATCCACATTACTTGTGTGCAACATGCTGCTGCTGCTATGTATTTTGCTTCTGCTATAGATATAGAGATAGAATTTTGCTTCTTGCTTAGCCATGCCACCAGGATTTTTCCTAAATAAAATGCACCTCCACTTGTGATTTTCCTGTCATCCACACAATTGGCCCAATCTGCATCTGTGTATGTTGTCAATGTGAAACTTTTTCCTTTTGGATACCATAGGCCATAATGTGAAGTACGTTGTAGATATCTAAATATTTTCTTGATTGCAAGTAAGTGATTTTGTTTTGCTGCTGCTTGATATCTTGCCACAAGTCCTACTGCCAATATAATGTCTAGTCTAGAAGCTGTTAGGTATAGAAGACTTCCTATCATGGATCTGTAAAGTTTTTTATCTACATCTGTTGATCCATCATTGGCACATAGTTTGCATCCAGTGATCATGGGAGTTGACACAGGTTTGTCGTCTTCCATTTGAAACCTTTTCAACATTTCTCTTAAGTATTTTTCTTGCGAAATGAATATTCCTATGTTATTTTGTTGAATTTGAAGTCCTAAATAGAAGGTGAGTTCTCTAATCATTGACATCTCAAACTTTGATTTCATTTCTTCAGCAAATCCTTTTGCTAACTCATCTTTGTTTCTTCCAAACATGATGTCATATAGATACACTACTACAAATAAGAGTTCATTTTCATTAGCCTTTATGTACAAATTGTTTTCTACTCCTCCTTTCTTGAACCCTTGTTCTTGCAAGTATTTGTCTAGCCTTGAATACCATGCACGTGGATCTTGTTTCAGACCATATAAGGCTTTCTTTAATCTGCACACATGGTCATGTTTATCTGTTAATGAGAATCCTTCAGGTTGTTCCATGTAGACTTCTTCCTCTAGATCTCCATTCAGGAAGGCAGACTTCACATCCATTTGATATAACTTGAAATCATGATAGCAAGCAAAGGCCAAAAAAATTCTTATTGCTTCCATTCTGGCTACAGGGGCAAAGGTTTCATCATAATCAAGACCTTCAATTTGTGAATATCCTTTGCATACAAGTTTGGCTTTATTTCTGATTACTTGCCCTTGTTCATTAATCTTATTTTTGAATATCCATTTTGTGCCAATGACATTTTTCTCAGCGGGTCTTGGAATTAATTCCCAGGTATTGTTCTTCTCAATTTGGTATATTAATTCATTCATAGCATTTACCCAGTTTTTGTCTTTTCTGGATTCTTCAAACTTATTTGGCTCTATTTGAGATAGCATGGCTAGGTATACTTCATCTGTCTGTTCAACAAAAAGTCTTCTTGTCTGGACTCCCACACTCTTGTCCCCAATGATTTGATCTTTGGGATGGTTCTTTTGAGTGTTTCTTGAGGGACCCTTTGAGCTTAATTCAGTATCTTCTGCTATCTTGCTTAGTTCATCATTATCTTGGTTCTCATCTTCGTGATCATCTGGAGGATTGCTGCATCTTGTGCTTCTTGCTCTGTTTGGTTGATCTTCATCAAATATTACATCAATGATTTCCACAATTTTGTGCAGTCTTTTGTTGTAGCACTTTTTACCCTTACTCTTAGATGCATATCCTAAAAATATTCCTTCATCAGCTCTTGCATCAAACTTCCTAGTTTTTCATCATTATTTTCTATGAAAAACTTACTTCCAAATACTCTAAAGTGCTTGATTGATGCTGGTTTACCATGCCATAATTTGTAAGGAGTCTTATCAAAATTTGGTCTTAGATGAGCTTTGTTGAGAATGTGAACAACTGTGTGTACTGCTTTTGCCCAGTAGGTTTGGGAAATGTTACTTTCTTGCACCATAGCATTGGCAATCTGTTGTACTAACCTGTTTTTCCTCTCTGCCACTCGATTATATTGAGGTGTACCTGAAATTATAGACTATTGTTTTATCCCATGCTCATTGCATAGGTCTGCAAAATCATAGTCTGTGAATTCACCTCCTCTTTTTGATCTGATGCACTTTAGCTTGCATCCTGTTTGATTTTTTGCCAATGCCTTGAATATCTTGAATTTCTCAAGTGCTTCATATTTATATTTGAGAAATGCTATCCACGTCATTCTGGAAAAATCATCTATTATCAGCATGAAATAAGATTCTCCGCTTGGTGCTTTAGTTCTTGAAGGTCCACATAGGTCCATGTGTACAAGCTGAAGTGGTCTACTTGTTGATAGTTCATCTTTGGTCTTGAAAGATGTGCGAGTGTGTTTGCCCAATTGGCAAGATTTACATATGGTATTTGAAGGCTTGTTTATCGATGGCATATCTCTGACTGCATTCTTCTTGCTCAGACTGATGATGTGGTCAAAGTTTAGGTGTCCCAGTCTTCTATGCCATAACCATGATTCATCAAGTTTGCTTATGTGGCATGCTTCATTCTCTTCTTCCACTATATAGACATTACTTTCTGTTCTAACACCTTTGATAAAGGTCTTTCCTGTGGTGCTTCATCTTACCTCACAATCTTGGGCTTTGAAAAGGAAGTCACAGCCTTTATCACACATTTGACTAACACTTAGTAGATTGGCTTTCAGCCCATCCACAATTAGTACATCTTGAGCATTTCCTCTTCCATTATTTAGACTGACCGAGCCTTTTCCTTTGATTTTCCCTGCTTTATCATTGCCGAATGTTACATTTCCAGATTTCTTTTCATGAAAGGTTACAAAATTTCTTCTATCTCCAGTCATATGCTTTGAGCATCCTCTGTCCAAAAAGTATTGGCTTTTCTGATCTTGGGCTGTTAGAGCCAAGTCACACTTATTCAACTTCTTTTTTCACTGCAGGCAGCTATTGGTTTGGCACCTTTTCTGGGAAGATGGACCACATTCTTTGAGAGGACATTTGGAAGACATGTGTCTGATTTGATGGCATACAAAGCATTTGATTGTATTTTTTAATGGATTGTGTGTATGAGTGAACTCTCCATTGCTCATAAATCTCCTTGGGGTTTTAAGCATCAGTCTTTGTCCATACATTCTTCATTCCATGGCTTTATGGCCGAACCCCTTACAATACAAAAAATACCCATGGAACTATTTAGAATCATGTCCAACTGTCCAGTGCTTGACATTAGAGGAGTGTTCATTGACAATTCCCTTTGGGTGTTTTCTAGTTTCTTTCTCAGCCATACCACTTCTTCTTCCAATTTCTCTTTCTCCTGATGTTTATCTTTAATTTACTTTAGCAAAATGTCTTCCACCTTCTTAGCTTCTTCAAGTTCTACTTTAAATTGAATGAGGTCTTCTAAATTTGGTACCTCTTTTACACATTTGAGGAGAATGTATTTTTGTTTTCTGCACTTGAGTTTAAGTCTGTCTATATCCTCTAGGGCACTTCTTAGCTCCCCCTCAAGATCTACCTCACCTTCTTCCTCATATTCTAGAAGGAATCCTTCACACTCTTCCTTGGCCATCAACACAAATTCAGAGGTTCCTTCTTCATTTGAGGATTCATTTGAATTTTCAGATGCACTACTATCTTGCTCAGCATAAAATGATCTTCTATTGAATCTCTTCCCTTTCTGCCGGTTATTTTTTTTTGTTTTCTCTGTCTCTTGAGTTTGATTCTTTGTTTTCTTAATAGGACACTTAGATGCATAGTGCCCAACTTTTCCACAGTTAAAGAATTTAAATGGAAGTTTACCTTTATACTTACCTGAGCCTATATCCAATATTCTAAAAAATATGGCCTCTTTTTTGTCTTAAAGGCTACCTCCCTCAAATTTGACTTCCTCTGTGGGAGTCTCATCTCATAGGCTGTTAATTTTACAAGTAATTGGTTCATGGTCAATGTTTCCGAATCAGCTATTTCTTCTATGGCAGAAACCTTGGGGTTAAACCTGGATGGTAAAGATCTCAATATCTTTTGAACAATTAGACATTCTCTAATGGTTTCTCCTAGAGCTTTCATATTATTCATAATTTCTTAAACCCTTAAGAATAAGCTGGAAACATCTTCTTCTTCATTCATTTTTATATTTTCAAATTGAGCTCTATAGACTTGCAACTTCGTAGCCTTCACCTTTTAATCTCCCTCATAGATACTTTCTAATGTATCCCATATTTATTTGGCAGTCTTGTTGTGCATTACTTTGATAAATTCTGCCTCACACAAACCACTTAAGAGAGCATTCGTGGCTTTTTCATTAGCTAAAAAATCTAGTTTGGCATCTTTCTCTGAGTCAGACTCCTTTGGGGCATATTCCAATTCCACATCAGCCCAAACTTCTATTCCTAGAGACATTTTGTACGTCCTCATTCTTATTTTCCAGAAGGCATAATTTGTACCAGTGAACAAAGGGGCTTTATTTGTTGAGCATCCTTCTAGATTAGCCATCTTGGGGACCTAGGATCTCCTTCGAGTTGTTAAATTGATACAGAAGGAACTTGCTCTGATACCAATTTTTGAACCCTTAGTTAAACTGAGAGGGGGGGTGAATCAGTTTAACACATTCATGGACTTTTAAAACTTTCCTTTAAACTTATTTACAACTTCATTTCATAAACACCTTATTACATAATGTAACAACAATCTTTATATGTGAGCAACAAGTATTAAGCAGATTAGATACACCATATCAACACATAAACATCATGCACATAGACAACACATATAAGTGGAAACCCATAAGGGAGAAAACCACATCTTATTATTGTTGTGATGCAAAGGCAAGCTCCAACTCCCTCTCACCACTGATTTTCTATAGGCTCCAACCTACAGGAGGCTACTACCTCAATTCTGCAAGCTGCAACTTGCAAGGAAGCTCCAAATCCCATATTTTTTTTGCAAGCTACAACCTACAGGAGGCTCCTACCTCAGCCAGCTACAACTGGACTTCTATCAAGCTACAAATTGACATGGAAGCACCAAATTCCTCACTATACAATAAAATCATATGCTGATTTACCTGGATATCACCTTTGTTTTTCTCCTTCTTTACTTCTGTCCTTCCAGCCATCAAATTTTCTTTTTATCATCTCTGGATCTTCACAACTCCTCTCTCTGCTTCTTTTTCTTCTTACACTGTCTCACTCATTTCTTCATTCTCTCAAATTTTTTATGCATATGTTGGTAACATTATTTATAGGGATCACCTCATAACTGTTTGCATTCCACAGGGAATTCAAAAGGAACATGTATGACTCTTTGCCTTCCCCCTTCTCATTTTATTGTCCAGCACCTTTAGAATAATATAACAGAATGTATATATATTTTTGTATTATAGTGGAGTTTTGCCTTGCCTTTGAAGACTTGCCTTTACGTCACAAACAATATAAATTCAACAATACAATTACAGTTACAATCAAACATTTCAATCAGTCCTTTTGGATCTTGGTTCGCCATACATTTGTCTTTGTTGTTGCTGTCACTGTCTTTTCAGTTTATGCTATTATAGTCTAGCTCTACTGCATAACTACTCATTTTTCCCGACTTGACCCATTCTATTTGTTTTCAACAGTGCCACTATATTCTTCTTTTCTTGACTCTACTTCTTTTCTCGTGCCCACAGCATTTATCCTTCACCGCTCTTCTAAACACTCAGTTCTACCTTCTTCTTTGTGTTGGGTCCTTACCCGAGCCTTTCTACCCACATTTATACTTTCCTTTTTATTTTCTGTTATAGTCCTCCTTTTGCTCTTCGAAACGATTTACAAAAGAAAATGCACATACTGCCGGACTTGAAATGCTTTAGTCTTTGGCTTTGTTCTTTATCACGTCTGCTCTCTTTATCGAACTTCGGCGATTCAGATATCCCATGTGCGTTTGTCCCTCTGATCTCCCGATATGCGATGTGCGAAGGGTCCCACCAGGTTGTATTATCACTTTATCGGACTTCGGCGTTTCAAACGTTATTTTCTATATGGCTCCTTTTCTTTCCGATGCAATTTAAAAAGGGAAATCACATACACTCGGACTTGAAATCTCTTAAATAATGGTTCTGAGCTGCATCGCATCTGGCTCCTTTATCACACTTCGGCGTATATGAGTGTTATCTCTTCCGGGCTTCACGATTTGCAATATGCGATGAAATTCGCATCGCCGATTCGTATCGCAACTTTGCATCACATCACATCTTTGTCTCGCATCGTGTTGCCACTTCGCAGTATACGATGAAATTCGCATCGCCGATGTGCGATATTACGCTGTGACGCCACGTGTCCCTTCATATAGGCACATCACATCGCAATTTTGCTCTAACGATCTTCACCATTCCGATCTTGCGATTAGCGATATGTGGGCCAGGAACACATCATCTCCATGTCATCGTGCCTCATCGCCTTGCCATGTCATTGCCATGTCATCACCACGTCACTACCATGTCATCTTGCCACGTCATCTTGACTTATTTGCAATTTGTGGGGTCAGATCCACGTCAGCTGCCACGTCACTTTCCATGTCAATGCCACGTCATCATATCGGACATCGCATTTTCTGTGACCACTGTGTTTGTGTGATTTTCCTCCTGCCCTGATTTCGATATGCAATGGCATTGCATTGCATCTTCTCATCGCATTGCATCTCATCTCATCACTCTTGCTTCCGATTTATGATCTGGTTTCCGCTGATGCGATCGTCACCATTGATCTGTCCAGATCTACGGTCCTCGTTGCTGCTGGCACTTCCGAATAACACTTCAAGTGCTTAGCATAATATCATATCCACTTATGATTTTCAACTCTATGGTTTAAAACTCTAAATAAACCATATAATTACTTATGGGCTCACAACTTTATTTCACCGTGCCTCTCCATAATACTTCCAAAGCTTTAACCTTATGTTATATAGTTAACACAATACTTTATAACTTACCCTTTCCACTTATCAACAGGCCGCACACATGTCGAGGCGTGCTTGCACGTTAAATCATATATGGCCCACAATTTACCAAAAGAACATATGCTCATACATCCGACGGCTGACACCTCATCGTGCTCCAACTCAACAATCCAACAGTTAACGCATAACTAAGATGAATTACATTTATCATACCTTTTTCACTGTCAGGTCCATACCTTGTATTAAACCCCTTGCAATTACTGATGCGAACACCATCGGATCTCCCACAGATCTAATCGGACGGCAGTCACATTCATTCTGCCTTCGTGTTTTATCAACCAAAAGCAACGCAAAATGGGTGGTATTATGCTCGTGACGTGTCGAAATATCATTCGATCGTGTTCGAAATGGGAAAAACCTCTCACAACTCAAAGGTTGTGCAACAACAATGTCCAGTTTTATGGAAAACCACTTAACTTGCAAAATTTGTTTTAAATCACGTTCAACCACAGATTTTCACCATTTCTTCATTTAACTTCAATTTCTCATGAAAAACTCCTTTTCATTGCATAACTCAATAAACAGAGACTGATTATCGCTGCGCTCTCAACCAAAGAACCAGAGTTCTAATTTTATTCCGTACCCTTTTTACAGAGGTTAATAACTCTCGATGCTACACAGAAAACCATAAATCAATGAATTTTTAAAGGGATAAAACCCTCCTTTTTGTTGCATAACTCAATAACCATAAATAAATTAGCATTGCTCGATCTCAAGCTAACGAACCATAATTCTCTAAATTCCTTCGAACCTTTACACAGAAGTAGATATACTCAAAATTCTACACAGACTCCATCTGCTCTAAATCTGATTTTCTCCCTTGTCTTGGTGCTTCTCCTTTGTGCTCCTTTGCCATCAGTGAAAATATTTCCAACAAGTTGTGTGTGCTCTTCACAACACACCACCAAGGTATTGCGAGGGTAATGTAAAGAATTGGCTCATTTCACCAACACACAATTAGCTTAAAATTTTGGTTTAACAACTTTTTTACATGATGAAAAGCTGAGTGATTAAGATATAAATTTCTCTATGAATCTTTTGTTTAGAAATAATAAACGTAAAATTGGGCTCTATCGGGTTCAATCCTTGGACTGGTAATTTTGGCTAGATTCTTTCTCATATCTCTATAGTCAATTATGGATAATAACAAATGTAATCCTTTCATGAACAAATTCAAACCGAATAACCATATATGTCTTTCTCCTTTCAATATAATTTCAAACTAAGTAATCCACTAAGCAGAAGTTCAAACACAAAGTTGTATCACCCATGTCGGGGTTAGACTTGTGTGGAGCTTTGCTTGTGTGGAAATCTCTACAGAAGCTAAGCCCCACATCCTTAATGATGCATGAGTTAGGAAATTACCGTGTTAATAGAAACGACGTCAGATTAGTGGGTTTTGGATAAATTTTAATTAATCACTAAAGTTCATGAATCAATTAGTTTCATCAATTAAAATTAGTTTAAACTATCAAAGGAATGTATCGTGCTAATAAATAATACTAGTATAGTTAAATATTAATCATATTAGTTTTGCTTGTTTCTTATAAGCACATGTTTATAACTTTCTATAGTTAACACTTTTATGCATGTGGCTTGATTATATTTATATTAAAAATAATAATAAAAAAGATGCTGACATTGATTTCCTAACAGATAAAATATGAGCATGCACGCTATGTTCTATTAATAAAAAAAGATTACATATATACATGAAGTATTGTCTCAATACAGAGAAACTATATTAGACACAAAATAAGTTGGTTGAGAGAATATCTCAAGCACACACCAAAATAGGAACATATAGATTTAGCCAACTCATATGGAATATGAACATACTCCTTACTTAGAAAGAATCACAACTGAGACAAGTAGGAATTACATATTCCAACACATCCCCTTAATGACTACTTTTCTCGATATCAATATGAAAAATCTAGTTGTGGTCAAACATAACAAAAGGATATGTCGACATCCATATAAAGGAGCAACCATCCACCAAAATGCATGGGTGCCAAACGCTGCAACTGCTAGTCTCATAGGATGTCCTTCCAATACATGGTTCTTTAGACCATTATCACTACATACATGTACTTGTAACTGCAAATCCCCCTCCAATATCATTATCGTGGTTATTATCAGATTACCCAAATAAGCGACGACTTCTTTGTGCTCAGCTTGCTAAGACCTATGAGAAACCAAGTTTCTCCTGTGAGTAAGGTGTTTTTGTAGACCACTTATACTTGAAAACTGTGAGCATTGAGGATCCTATGTTTCCACTGGGGCACTGTATCCATGAAGGATCTGTAGCCATTAACGCTCAGTAGCCACTAAGGCTCAACTCATAGACCTGACTCAACCAGGCCCAAAGTTTTCTCGGCTCATGCTCAACCATGCCACTAGGAATCTATGTCCACTTCACTCTCACATGTAGTTTCTGGCTTACCACAAACTGACACTGTAAATACAAAGTGGTTTTTAGATTACCATGAACTTTATGGGGATACATATGCCTCATCAGGATTACATTACACACTCCAACAGTTAGGTCCCTATATTACTAGTGTAGTCCCTTATTATATTAGTGTAGACCCCCTTATTGTTATTGTTGTACCCCTGTAACCCCCGTATTGTTATTATTGTGCCTTTACATTATTATTGTTAGGTCGGCTAGGATTACATTATGGCCCCATGGACTCCTATATATAGAAAGGAGGTTTTTTCATTTGTATCATCCAAGAATTGTTCATTCATTTAATGTATTGGAGGTTTTCCCCTCAAAGTGGCTTATTTATAAGGTGTTGATATCTCTTTTCTTCTATTTTTGGAGTTGGCTTCATAACATTTGGTATCAAAGCTTTGGATTCTAGGGTTTTGCTGCTCCAAACAGGTCATCGTGGAATTTTCGCTATAATTTTTTTCTACGAAGGTTCAGAAGTTGAAATTTTTAGAGTATGAAGCCGAAATCCTAAGGAACATTGTCGCAAAATTTCAGAGCTTGGTTCGCAATATTTTCAGAGAGATGGTCTGTGAAAGTTAGGGACTTTTGCAGACTCCTGAATTTAACCTAAACAGGTCATCACGACATTTTCGCAATAAATATTTTTCCACGAGGTTTCAGAAGCTAAAATTTTCACAGAGCGAAGTTGAAATCCTAAAGACGCTTTTGTAAAAATTTCAGATCTTGGTTGGCAATATTTTTGGAGATATGATCTATGGAAGTTAGGATTTTTTTAGGCTCCTGAATTTAATCTCAAAGAGGTGACCATGGGAAAAACATCATAACTCTCTCTCTATGAGTGTCGGATTGAGATTCTGTGAAAATTGGCCGCAAGTACACGGACTGTAGTTTCCTGTCTATAAATTTCAGAGCCGAAGGAGTAAACAGTGACACGTGGCAAGTCGTACAAGTTTTCTCTACTGGACCAATCCATAATTAGGTCATCGTGGGAGATTGGGCATAACTTTGTCTTGAAGAATCCAAATTAGGCCAGACCTATGGTATTCGAAAGAAGATTTAGAGGGCTAATTTAAGGCTGAATTTCAGATATTAAAGATCTTAAATCACAGAGATAATTCAGTTTCAATATATAGATACTCAAAACCAAGAAAAAAGTGTGTACTTGTTTTTTAAAATTGCATAACGTTTGTTTGAAAAAGCATTTTGAAGTGATTCCAAGGGCATATTAAAGAATTTTTATCAGTAATGGGTTCTATAATGCCTCCAAAAAATAATTCCATATCCATTAAGCCCTTATAAATCTATACTTTGATGCATGAAGAGGAAGAATTGCAGTATGAGATATCAGAATTACGGTAATAAGTGCAATAAATTTCAATCTTACGAAGAGTAAACAAAGATGATATAGATGGTTAAAAGCAGAAATGGAGGTTGAGGTAGTAGTCCACTTATAACCAAACAATTCTCAAACAT
Source organism: Pinus albicaulis (assembly GCA_034641835.2). Lineage (NCBI taxonomy): Eukaryota > Viridiplantae > Streptophyta > Pinopsida > Pinales > Pinaceae > Pinus > Pinus albicaulis. The sequence continues at coordinate 211,499,832 of CM076573.1, read as the reverse complement.
GTACTCCAGGTGAGATGATCAAGCATAACGAGCCTGCAATCTTCATATCCACAGAGAAAAAAAACATGACCACTCCAACAATATACCAAGCGATCAAAGAACCAATTTAGCACAAGCCACATGATCTTGGCCTCCATGGTTCCGTCACAGGCTCCGTCAATCGTATTTCTCTACCACGGCCACGTGAAGCCTATCCTTGTAATAAAGCACATCCTGTGAACCTCCATGGCCATCATAGACACCAAAGAGGTGATAAACCCCCATCGTTGCCAACCACGAAAAAAGGCATCACCACCATGGAGTCTTCCATTTCCCGTCACCTACCGCAGATCGACACCACACTGTGCTCTGAGCATGGCTCTCCTTCGTCTCCTCCAACAATGAAAAATGACTACGACAACCAACTGACAACAACACTCTTATGACACTCGGTTGCTTCTCACTCTTCCACTGTGAAACTCATCACCACTTGAGCCTGATCCTTCGGTTGTGCAACTCCACAACACACCAAACAGACACCATCAACAATTCCATGTGATCGTCCACAGATCTAAGGCTAACTTGACTAATGAGCAGTCAACACCACCCTGCATACTAGTCCGCACCATTTTCATCCACCACAAAGGTGTCTTTGGCTCGAGCAATAAACCATTCTCGATGGATGTCCTGCAACTCTCAATGGACCAAAAAACACTCAAAAAACACTTTATTTCCCTTGACCCAAGAGGGGCCAAGGCCTGGCCCAAATAGGATCTGATACCAATATAAAATCCGAGCATGCATTCTATATTCTATTAATAAAAAAAGATTACATATATACATGAAATGTTGTCTCAATATAGGAAAACTATCTTGGACACACAATAAGTTGGTTGAGAGAATATATCAAACACACACCAAACTAGGAACATATAGATTTAGCCAAATCCTATGGAATAGGAACAAACTCCTTACTTAGAAAGAATCACAACTGAGACAAGTAGGAATTACATATTCCAACACTAACTAGGTACAACAAACATGTGCGAAAAGTCGACTTCCTTGGCCAAAAATACACTCTCTTTCATTTCTCATCATGATCTTGGGAACTGTATAATATGTCGCAACAATGATTTCCAAACAAAATCTAAAAAGGACTTGCTCAGCTATTCATGTAGGATGCCTCTTCCTAGATGCAAAATAAATAAATAATTTAAATCCAAATTTGTCACTTTGAATAAAATGTTCATGAATTTTTGGCTATTATTTTATTGGAATAGTTTAAGAGACTAAATGCTTTCTACCAGAATTTTCTGGATGCAATTTCAAAATCTTAACAAGTAATTCTGTGATTGTAAATAAAACAGAGATGTTGATAATGATTTCTTTACCCGGCATAGTGAACATGTTTAACTCCTGAGAATCGAATTCTTTTGAGCCAAAAAAAAGTCACACTCGCTTAAGAATCAAAAACTTAGGCACAATAGCTTAGGCGTGTGTGTGAGGAGAAACAAAGTGCAGAGGTGTGCAAATATGTGGAATGAAACCTTCCACTGCACTCTGCACAATGATAATGTACTTACTCTGCCAATGCAATGATAATGATAGTTATGTGTGGAGGTGAATTAAAATTTAAAAAAAATATCTAAAGTGTTTCTAAAAAACATTTAAAATTAAAAATTTCTTCACGCTATTCAAGCTAAAGATATTGAAACCCATAAAATCAATGGTCGAAACATTTTGATATTCAATTTGAGTAGTTTAGGAACAAATGTAGTGCTAGTGAAGATCCATTGACAATATACAAGATCCAACGACAATGAGTCCATGTCTCAACTCCATTATTTTATCGGTGTACGAAGCCTTCTTTGGACATAGCTTGTCCGACGAGTTTATCCAAGTGACCTATATTAAATGATTAGATTTTATTTTTTCTCGCCTAAGGAATATTTATGGTGTTCAACAATACCAACAACAACAATAGCTACAAAGGGAATGGACATGATATGTCCCTCGTTGCCATGGGTGTTGAAGAGAGGACTATTCAGTTGAAAATGGTTCAATTTATTACCAGTGGAGTGGATTCCGCAAAAAATTTTTACTCAAATTTAATTTAAAATGGTTGAATTAATTACCAATGAATTCTCCCAAACATAAAATTTTCACTCGAATTTCGAAAGTGTGATTGGGATTGCTAATACTAATTATTTCCACTGAATTGTAAGCAGACACTGCACTTCATTTCCATTGTAATATTATATTCACTGAACTGCAAAGGCATACTTCACTTCATTAGCACTCTAATATTATGCAAACATGCATTTCACTTCATTTCCACTGTAATATTATGAAAGTTACATGCACTTCATTTCCAATGAATTGCATTGTAATATTATTATGCAAAAAAATATTTCATTTACACTATAATATCATGCAGACACACACTTAATTTCCACTAATTATTTTCACCGAGTTGCAACCATAAACTTGTTTCACTCAGAATTGTAAACCCACAATCGTTTCTCTCAGAATTGTAATGCTATCAAGTTTGCTTGCTTCACTCAGAATTGCAAACACACGAATTGTTTCACTCTTTCGAAAATGTTTCACCACACAGTTGTCTTACAATTCCTGCTGCCATCATGTTTAATGTTGTGAGGAAAATATGTTTAGGTTTTTCTTCAAACAACTCGAAAGTGTTAACAATTGACAAGCATAATCTGAAACTTTGAGATCCATGTCAAGATAGAAATTCAACTTTGGAACTTGCTGCAAGAAGACCTGTACATTCAACATACAGGTAATATTCACATTCTTCTCAATTGTCCTAAACATTTTAGGGAACATACTCAAACCACCCACAATTGTGAGCACCTTTGTTTGTGCTAATTTTAGTGTGCAACTCTCTTTGAATATTTGAGATCAAAGCATTTATTTCATGTGCAGGTATTATAATGATTGCATACATGGGGGGAAATAGTCAAAGGATCTGTATTATTAATACATATGCACCATATGTGGGGTGAATACTATTATGGGATAATGTAGTAGTTTCAGGAATCCTTCGTCTAAGTTCCTTGATCATAGCGGGAGATCTCAATTTCTCGATTGGGGTGGAAGAGATTTAGGGAAAGTCTAGAGAAGATATATTGAATTATTATTTTAAAGGTATGTTGGAGGAGTATGCCGTTATGGACGTAGTGCTAGATCCTTTTGGTCCCACATGGAGGAACAAGCGCATGGGAGAGGAGGCTATATCAAAAAGGTTGGAAAGATTTTTTGTGAGTCAGACACTATTTAATCATCTGATAGACATAAAATCTTGTATTATTTCTTCCTTTATTTTTGATCACCTTCCTATTATTATTTCATGGGATGGGGATTAAAAAGGAAACATTAACCCTTCAAAGTCAATTCAAAATGGCTCCCGATGGAGGAATTTGGGGTTATGGTCTGTAAATTATGGATCCAGACATTATTTCCTCCCTGCAAAAACCACTTGTCATCCATTTGCAAGAAACTTAGAGAGCTGAAGAGGGAATCACAGTCATGAATCAGGGGTAAGAAGGAGGATGAAATTAAACTTCTAAAAGAGACAGATGCTAGTATCAGATATTATAATGATCCCAAGGATGCATACTAGAGAAGGATCATTGATTTGGAGGGAAAGAGGAGGGACAAGTTAGTTTTTTTAGCATCAGATGTGTTTTGGACTTGAATTTTTGTGGAGAGGCTAGAATACATGATTTTTCAAAATCACAGAAATCGTTTATGGAGATACCACCTAGAGATGACGTAATTATATTATTAGTCAGTTTTTAAATATTTCTTAAGTCTAAAATTAGGAAATATGAATAATTAATCAAAATTAATCAAGTCATTCTAGATATTAACATAGATCGATTTCAATTTAATCCTATCAATTGATTAAGATATAATGGTCATTGAAGTCTCAACATAGGATTATAAGAGAATTCCATGGGGCTTGGAGATGAGATACTTGAGCAGTTCGATTTTACTGGGAAATTGATTTCCAGAGTAGAAGATGGTTGTTTCCATATGAGATTTATTGATATTGAAGCAGTGAGAGAGGGGAAGATACATTGAAGCCAGAGGATGCATTCCAATTCCAGCAAGTGCATTTGCAAAGAGGAAAAAGTGCCATAGAGAGGCTCTAAAAGAGGCAACGTATTAGTTGTTAGAGGTAATTTCGTATTTGCTAGGGATAAGCATATATTCAGTACAATAAGCTGGGCAGAGGTTCTAGAGGCCAGGAGATTCATTTTCACAGACAACAGTTGATCACATGACTTGAGGAGAAGAAGTTCTGAGCTTGAGTGATGCAGTGACTGCACATATGCAATTTGGATGAGTGAATTTCGAGCTGAGGCCAGTGCTCAGATTCACCTATGGAGTGAGGAAATTCCTCACGATATATTTCTTGTTGGCTTTCTCTATAGGATTTCCAATTTTGGGCATCCAGTTATACTCATATTTCTTAATAATAAAACCATCAACCGTTGCACCGATTTTCCAAAGTTGGATTTTTCCAGGGACATTGGTCCAAAGACAATTGTGTTATTTTATGTGTGAGTGCTAGCATTTCTTCCAACGTTTTATTTCTTCAGCAGTTTATCAGGGAAAATTTTAAGGATGGAAATTTATCTTAAAAATTATAAACCTTGGCGAATCTTACTAATCCATAATAAGCAAACTATAAAATTATTGGTGATATTTTAATAAAAATATTCTAACTTCTAATGATTTTATATAGTCTCTTTAAAATTGGTAATTTTTAGGGTAAAATAATTTATTTCTTATAAACTTTGGGCTAATCATTTTTACGAAAAAATGGGGAATTGACGAATATTTTTTTTTGAAAAATAATGGAAAATTAGTCCATCTGTGAATATTAACCTCTAAAATTTCCCCTACAGTTTATTTCTGAAGGTTACAGTGTATTTATTTTTATATTTTCCATAGGAAACATATGATAAATTGTTAAGTAGAATTAAAAATTAGAAGAAATAACATTAGATGTTGTAATAGGATTTGGGTCACCGAATTTTCACATGGTGTCAGAGAAAAAATGATCAACCAAAGAGTTCAATAGCAAAAGAAGGAGGAGTTTCGTTGTTCAATGTGAGCAGTAGTTCGAAACCCTAGAGGGTAGCAAAATCACCTTGGCTAATAGGTAGCATTTTTTTGAGGAAAATCGACTTTTTATTAGAGAGAAACATAAAAATTGGATTTCTCCAGATCGAGGAATTCCAAAGGCAGAGGGAGAAACCAATATTTTCTTGCAGAGAAAATATCTAGATGGACATAGTAGTTTTATAGAAGTTTGCGAGAGGAGAACTAGCATCGGGTGGTAGAAGAACACACACTAACAAAAAATTTTCCTTATGGATGTTCTAGTATTAAGAAGTTCGATTTCCCTCGCAGATCAGAGGTCGTTGTGAGCAGAGGTTCTCACTCCAAAAGGAGTGTGAATAGCTAAGTAGTAGCTGAGAATAAGGGAATGAAATATTTTTGACATTTTTTATTAAGATAGCTTCAGCTGGGCTTCGAGATTAGGACATGTTGGATGGAGCTTCCAACTAAGTTTTTTGGAATACAATGATTCCTTTCATTCTAGATGAGTTTGATATCAAGGATTATATCGATAACATGGTAGCAATCCCCACAGATGCAGATAAGCTAAGATAATACAAGAAGGAGATGGCAAAGGAAAAGTGGTTGATCCTTAATGGAGTTCGAGATCACGTCGTATCACACATACAGACCCAGGGAATGACCAAAGAGATGTGGGATACGCTTTCCATGCTATACCAGAGATTTTCCAAGCAGTGGAAGATATATTTGGAGGAGAAGCTTAAATGTGCTATGATGCAGAAAGGGGAGCACATAGACCCTTTCCTTACTAGGATTCAGGATATCTGAGATGAGCTTGCAGCTGTCGGATCAACGCTTCAACCACAGAGCTAGTTCGAGTAGCTCTCAACAGTGTCTCAAAGAGTGGCAATTATTCATCCAAAGTATTTTGGGTAAATAAACCTTGCCAATATGGGACAAGATGTGGGCATAATTATTGCAGGAGGATTTGAGGAGAGACTTGATGAAGAGCTCCATCAGTGGCAAAAAAAAAAAGGGTCGAAGCAGGTGAAGGAGGAGGAGAATGACCTCACATAGAAGGGTCATAGTCAAGGACAGAGGGAGAAACGTAGGAGTAATAAGGACATGTCGAAGGTAAAGTGTTTCAGGTTTGGAGAGCTAGGCCATTACAGTACCCAATGTCCTCTAAGTAAGAAGGAAAAGGAGGAGAAACAGGACTAGCAGGCATCTTCTTTCGATATTGATAGGTTGTCCTCCAGGCTGGAAGAAGACTTCACCATGTTTACAGACATCCCTCCAAGAGTGAGGTGGGGTGACTTGGTTTTGTAGCCCCAGAGCACTATAAATGGGAAATATCCTTGAGGAGTCCACCTCTTGAATCCGTACCTAGCTATGGGGGCCCATATTTTTCAATAGGAGGATGGATCTGTGGAAATTAATGCAGTCAGATGCGAGAGTGAAAGTTGCAGGGACTAGTTGTAGTTAGATGATAGGGAGTGTAGTGTAGATTTAGCAACAATGAAGTTAGAACAATGCAAAGTCAACAGCAGCCCAAATTCCTTCAATGACAACGAATATTCTAGTAGCAGTCAAGACTTGAGTGACAGATGCATCATGCTGAACATAGATGGTTCATTATTTTGGATGTTTTTCTGTTGTAGATATTTCAATTGCAGCAAAAACAGATAAAACATAGTTGTAGTGCAAATGCAGTGTTGGCAACGGTTCAAAAGGGTTAGCATCACATATGTAGCGCATATCAAAGTTGTGTAGTGGTTCGTGGGCAACAATAGCTAGACATCACTAGTGTGATAGGAGATGGTTCAGAGACATAGTATTGTTATCAGGGGTGCAACAATATTATAACACATTCCTCGCTAAGAGGGAGTGCTATTTTTTGTAGCATCGGATGTGTTCTAGCCTTGAAATTTTGTGGAGAGGCTTGAATGCATGAGTTCTCCAAAGCCTAGAAATATTTTTTGGAAATTCTACCAAGAGATGAATTAATTAGATTATTATTGAGTTTTTAAATATTCCCCAAGGCTAAACTTAGGGAATATGATTAATTAATCAAAATTAATTAATTCAAGGTGTGAATGTTCTAGAGACTCTCATGGATAAATTTAAATTTAATCCTAGCCATTGATTAAGATCTAATATTGGCCATTGAAGTCTCAACAGAGGATTATAAGAGAAGTCTATGGGGCTTGGAGAAGAGATACTTGATCAATTCTATTTTACTGGGAAATCAATTTCTAGAGTAGCAATTTTTTTTTGCTGGAAGAGATTCAGTGAGATCGAAGCTGTGAGAGAGGAGAAAAGATCGTGATGTTGGATGAGGCATTCCAGTCCCTACGAGTGGATTTGAAAAGAGGCGTAAGTTCCATAGAGATGATGACACAAAGGCAGTGCAATAGCCTCTAGAGGAAATTCCATATTTTCTAGGGAGAAGTAGAGATTCAATGCCAGAAACTCGACAGAGGTTCCAAAGGCCAGGAAAGTCATTTTCCTAGAAAATAGTTGACCATACAGCTTGAGGAGTAGAAGTTCTGAGTTGAGTGACACAGTGAATGCTGAAAGGAAGTTTGGAAAACTCAATTTTGAGCTGAGGTCAGTTCTCAGATTCGCATGTGGAGTGAGGAAATTCCTCACTAGATATTTCTTGTGAGTTTTCTCTATAGGATTTCCAGTTTTGGGCATCGAGTTGTACTCAAATTATTTCACTGCTAATTAATAATAAAATCCTCAGCTGCTGCACTGGTTTTCCCAAGTTTGGTTTTTCCTGGTACATTGGTCCAAAAATAACTCTGATATTTTATGTGTGCGCTAGCATTTATTCCAGCGCTTTATTTCTTCCGTAATTTATTTGTGAAGGTTGCAATGCATTTATTTCGATATTTTCTGCAGGAAACAATAAATAAATTGTTAAGTAGAATTAACAATTATAAGAAATAACATCAGTTGCTATAATAGGATTCAGGTCACTGATTTTTCACAATACATTCTCTGATATTGGGAAGAGGGAATACACATGAAGAGTTGGGTGACATGGATCAAAGTTGGAGACAAAAGGTCCAGATTTTTCCACATGCATTTTAATGCTAGAAAACAGTTTAACTCCATAAGGAGGATAAGAGATGATGCAGGTAACATTCACTATACACAATGATCCATTGAACATGCGACTGAATCTCATTTTAAAGGACAATACATGGCCCAGAAGCATACACTCTAGTCCTAGACGGAATTCATATAATAGGTACCAAACATGTTCATTGTAGAGGATAATGATAAATTGGGACAACCTATTTCAAGGGCGGAATTGACAGAGATTTTGAAGGAGTGTGCAAAGGAGAAGAGCCCTTGACCGGATGGTTGGGGGCTCAAGCTATTTATACATTTCATTGACTTGATGATTCGAGACCTGTTGGCAGAAGGAGAAGAATCAAGAATACATGGAATCATCTCAGGGGCAATTAATTCAACATTCATCACATTGATTCATAAGAGGGAGAAGCCAATAACCTTTGTTTATTATAGACTGATATCCCTCTACAATTCGGTGTACAAGGTGCTATCAAAATTGATTGCAAGCAGGCTTAAACTGGTGTTGTAGAAACATATCATAGAGGAACATTTTGGATTATTAGAAGGTAGTCAAATTAAGGATGAAATTGGTATAGCTCAGGAGATGATGCACTCTATTAAATATTGGAATCAAAGATCATGCCTTCTTAAGGTAGATCTGAGAAATTCATATGACTGCATAGACTGAGATTTTGTCAATGTGGTGATGATCAAGACTCGTATGTTTTCGAAAAAAATAAATTAATTTTTGCATGTATCAAATCTGCTAATTTTAATATGATTATTATTAGCTTGCCTTATCAGTTCTTCAATGCACATAGAGAAATACGAGAGGGTTGTGCCATGTCTCCACTTCTCTTCCTTCTAGTATTTAACTGTTTGAGTAGAAAATTGAGGGTTTCTAGGGAAAGTGGAATTATTAAAGGGATTAGAGTATCGCGACGAGTTTCCATTACTCATTTAATGTTTGTTGATGATTTATTATTTAGTGGGGAGTCCTTGGTGAGTGTGGGAAAATAATTCAAGACATCATTAAATCTTTTGGTAAAGCTTCAAAATTATGTATGAATGGAGGCAAATCAATCTTGTTACATGATGGTAGAGAGGAAGTGATAACAAAGGAAATATGTGACATGTTTGGTGTCCCATATTCACACCTCGAGGAAGGTTTTGGTTACCTTGGGTTCAAGATGAAACCGAATGGATATTGCAACCATGATTGGGCATGGTTTGTTGAAATATTCCATAAGAGACTGGATAGATGAAAACATTTGTGGCTCTTGATGGGAGGAAGAATGATTTTGCTGAAATCGATACTCCAAAATATTTTAGTATATTGGATGCATCTGTTTTTATTGCCCCGAGAGGTCATTCACAAGATAGAAGCTATCATGAGTCGCATCATATGGGTTGGATCACAACTCAAAGGTAAAAATACATTTGGTGCGGTGGAAAAAATTAGCAAGGCCCGTCAATGAAGGAGGATGGGGGTTCATTGATACATCAACTTTCAACAAGGCATTGATTATTAAAAACATGTGGAGGGAAGTGTTGAGAAATGGGTTTTCTCCACTCATCACAAAGGATAAATATATGTATGGCCAAAATTTCTCCACTTGGATAAGCAACAAAGCGAGGATGAAAAACTGTATATCATATATATGGAGAATAATGATTAACATTCTACAATGGATGTTGTGTTTTATTCGATAGGAGGCTCGAGATGGCTTCAAGATTAAAATTGGCTTAGATGTTATCATGGGGATGGCCGGTAATCACACTTTATATTTCCACCTAATGAAATTCATTCACAACAAAGACATTTTCCTCCTACATTAGATATATCATTCACATGCTCAAAGCATCGATCAAAAACTTTGGAGTAGGGCCGAAGATCTAGGATTACCCAAGACAATCTATGAGGAGTGGGAGAGATACATAACACATCTATGGTTTGCAGACATCACTCTCAATGATAAGATGAACCATATGATATGGGGAGGGAAAATAAAAAAGAACCATCCGATGGTCAAATATATATATCTAAAGATGCCAAGACACGAGAGGGCTTTTAATTGTCAAAAGGATTCAAGGATATTTGGAAATGGAATCTACAAAAAAATTACAATTCTTTAGCTGGCTAGCTACACATGGCCGTTTTCTGACCTCGAACAACCTACAAAAACAAGGTTTCAATTTCTCTAGTATATGTCGTCTATGCATGAGGGGGCCAAAAGAAATGGATCATTTGCTTATCAATTATACATATGCAAGGATGATTTGGGATGGTGCCATGGAGGAAATTAATCTTCCCATTGTAGGAATAAATCAAACTTTCCTTTTATGTCTTTTGTCATGGTTCAAATCACACAAAAAAATTAGAACTCTTCCATTATGCATCATCTTGATAATATGGTGCAACAGGAATGCAAGAATATTTGAATAGAAAAAAGTTGTAGCCAAAGAAGACATTATAAAGATTGTAGCAATTTTCAATGAAATTGGTTCGATGACCAAGATAAACATATATATGATATGTAAGTACATAAATATTTAGAAAGAATTTAAAGTTGGATTTTTTTATGGAGTAAGCAATAGGAGGAAATGTGGGTGCATAGCAGTCATAGTCATTGAGCCTAGTAACTTCTTCAATTTCTTGTGGGATAGAGCACAAGGATTAAATAACAAAGAAAAGATTACAACATTATTAAGGTTGAATTTTTTTATGGAGTAAGCAATAGGAGGAAATGCGGGTGCATAGCAGTCATAGTCATTGAGCCTGGTAACTTCTTCAATTTTTCGCAGGACAGAGCACAAGGATTAAACAACAAAGAAAATATTACAACATTATGGGGAGTCCTAATCGCAGTAAAATGGCTTAGATTAGAAAATTTACATGTATGTGGAGACGCAAAAGGTCTCATTGAATGGGTAAATGAACATACAAATTTCAATCCCCCATATTAGCAAACTAGATGAAGAGACTTAGAATTCTGGTAAGTACATTCTAACATATTGAGTTCTAGCATATCTACAAGGAACAATGCTGAACTTCAGACTTGATAAAATGAAATAGCTCTTCAGGTGAGAACTTGGAGAGTGTACAAACACACTCACACAATCTGATACATAGAATGAGATGAGCCTTAATTATATAGGCTTTCACACTAACGGGATGGTTTCAACCACTCCCAAGATATTAGGATCTGAGATCTAGAATTAGAATCTCAATCCTATCCTAACTTAACTTTATCCATTAATTTCTAACACTCCCCCTTAATGGAGAAATAATACAGAACAATAACATATGATAACATACACCTACTGGTCTAGTCACATCTAGGCTTACAATGGTAAAAAGGCATAAAAACTTGGTAAAAGAGTTTTTATCTTGGTCTTTATGCTTGTGAGACCATATTTGTTCATTTGTGGATGATGCTTCATCTTCACTTTACTTGTCATGAGATAGTGATGTATATTCCCCTCATTTATTCCCCAGTGATGGAAAGCTTGAATGCTTATCCTCGCCCTTTTGAAAGTTATGACAAGCTTAATAGGAAACTATTTTCTCTCACCATTTCTGGTGTCATGCATGTAAATTTCAGCAATGTTGTCATCTGCACACACATAAATATTGATGAGATTATCACATTTTAAATTCTCTCCAGCTCTGTCTTCTTCTGCCATGGCTTCACCATCAACTTCATGTGGCAAGTCGAATTGATATTCAACACTTTGTTCATCTTTACATCCTTCCTGAAGATCAACTTGTGAATCTTTAATATCAGGATCTTGCACAACAAATTGTGCCTCTTGTTTCTTGTAGTCGTCAACGCAACCACATTGTTTTCCTGAAAAAATTCCAGAGTTAAATATAGTACTCATGCTAATGCCTCCAAATTCCAACATGAAAATATCATCATCATCATCATCAGAATCAAAAATATTTAAAAATATAGACATGTTGTTAAAAGGTCCAGCTTATCTAGTTTTGTCTTTCTTCCAGATTTCGACTCCACTCGGTCCTCTTACGAGCTCCAACAACCTCATTACCACGCAGGCAGGAATCCTCCCTTTGGCAGCTCTTCAGTAGTAGAATCTTTTAGACTGTGGCTTCTATGCCACGCAGGGCTTAATGCCCTCAGCTCTTGCAACGAGCAACAAATGACGTCTCAACAAACTAGAAACATTATTGATATCCAATTCCGATGCATGTAATTCTCTACACATTAACTAATGTCCGAGAGCTTTATCTTGACTCCTATAAGCAAATTCTGCTCCGTTGACCGAGCTTTCTAGCAACCAACCATGGCCACTTATCCATTCCAATTTAGTGGCCGCCTCTTAGATTTGCAGCTCCTCCCAATTGGCGACCAAATTAAAAAATTAAAAAAATAAACATGCACATTCACCTTTCAAAACTTCACAAAATAAAATAAAATACCAAGTCCAATTGGGACAATAGCAGGAACCAAAAATATTGAATGGATGTCTATCGTGAAACTCTCTCAAGGTATTGTCCTCTTCTCACACGCACACACAAATACGAAAAAGTTTACAATCCATCCAGTGAGCGGTGCAGCTGACTGCGTTTAGTCTAAAAATATAAGTATGCCTGACTAAGTTGTCAGAAACTCCTGGTTGCAAAGCCGAGGCTCGAAAAAAAAAGGCAGAAATTTCTTGTCAATGCGAAATGTTATGGCGCGTTAACTCAAAGCAGGGAGAAATGGTGGAATCCTTCAGAAGAGTGCCTGACTGTGGCCTCCCATTCTCCTCTGGTCCAAATTACGGCTCTTTTAACGTCCCTGTGGAAACTTCGACGAGTAATTCAGCAGATCGAGAATTCGTTCAAACAATTATCAGTGTTGACAACATTCCTCTAGGTTGTCTGTCAAACTTTCTATGTCTCTCAGCAACTATGTGGACTGAATTTGAGATGTCAGAGGGCAGTATATACCACGATATTCATGTGTCTAGTTGTCCAGCGTAGTCTGAGTTGGAGTTCCACAGCAAAACTTCTTGCTTTCATCGGAGCTGAAATGGAGGAGCACTTATAGTTAACCAGATATATGGCTACTGATTCAATGTTAAACCTGGGACTCTGCTCCAAAACCTCAAATTACAGTCCACCACACAACAAGATTGACTATGCACTTCCAACAAACCACTGACTCTCGCAAGATATATTTCAAATTATTCCAGCCCAAAGAATTTCGGCCCACACCTGTCCCTATCTCGACCAAGAAGAAGACGGGGGATGGTGTTGAAAATGACGCAGCCACAGGTAGCTCATAAGCAGATGCTTTCAAGAGCAGATGGAGTGCATGAGATTCCTTGGCCACTCATAAGTTCTGTGGATCCGATGGAGTGGGCTTCCAACGACAGCAGCGAGATTCTTCAGTGCCTTTTGAAACTGGCCACGAGAACACAGTCCAAACGCTTTCACTCTAGCACTCGCAGGTGACTACAGCCAATGGACTACAGCCTCCACCAATACTCTATATCTAGATGATATAGACTACAACCTCCACCGCCTATGGGCTCCACGTGGATTGCAGTGAAATCGACCATGATACTGAGAAATCCTTCACGAAACGAGCCTTTTCTCTGATAAATCGCCGCATAGAAAATGCAAAACTCAGACCTTAGAAATATACTCACAGTCTCTCCTCAGTATATAAAAATAATGCGCAGGCAAATGCAGCGTAGGCAGCCTCCTCCTTACGCTCCTCTTGAGCCTCATTCAGCTCCCTCAGATCCTCACAGCTTTCCCGAGCTCCGATACCATGATAAAATGAAATAGCTCTTCAGGTGAGAACCTGGAGAGTGTACAAACATACTCACACAATCTGATACATAGAATGAGATGAGCCTTAATTATATAGGCTTTCACACTAACGGGATGGTTTCAACCACTCCCGAAATATTAGGATCTGAGATCTAGAATTAGAATCTCAATCCTATCCTAACTTAACTTTCTCCATTATTTTTTATCAAAGCGTGGTATATGAAAGAAACATGTAAATTTTTCTTCTCTGTTTCTAAACAAGGTGTAATGGTTAACGCTGGCAACATTAACTACTCATAGTAGAAAATTTCAACATAGAGGAGATTTTGGCATATGTATTTTTGTATAATATGTAAGGCTTTTCTGCTAGACGCTATTGTATAAAGCGATCAGTTAGGTGTTAAAAAGACTCAAAGTGTAGATCCGAATTGTAAATAAGCTTTTGAGAACGCAGATAGGAATGGTATTGCAGAGAAGATATATAAAGGTGATGGAAAAATGAAGAAATGAACACAGATATATGTAATATATTTTTAAATATAATATAAAGATAAAAAAGATTTGCTTTCTGGAAAAAAGATCCTTGTTAGTAAATAATCGAGGGACGCTCTAGCAAAATGAGACACTAGTGAAATACAGAATCTCTACGTTAATTTTGACGTTGATCTATGGGAATATGCTTAGAAATGAAACAAGGCGTTGTGTGTCACTTTTGATTGCAACTTCACATAAACAGTCTTAACGTTTAAAAGAGGAGGCGGCTAACATTTCATACTCGTGCAAAATGACGTAGATTTTGATTTAATATATTATTTTTTTGTTTGTACTTTTTAATCATTTATATAATAAAAGTGGTTTATTTATTATGGTTAAAAAAGTTGAAAAGGGTTTGATTTAATGGTTAAAAGGTTATTTTTAGTAAGATTTACTTCGAGATAGTGATGGAAGGGGTGTGGTTGTATCTAAAAACTATAAATACAGGAATGCATCAAAGCTTATTCTATGTTTTTTTTTTTAACTGAGTTAAGATTTTGGTTACTTTTTATAAGATGACTATGATTTAAAACTTACAAATGATTATGATTTAAAACTTACAAGTAGTAATTGGGAAGAGACATTTAAAAAACTAATCATTTTAATGGTTGGTGTGATTTATGTTTGATGTTATTTGTAATTGATTTTGATAGCTTAAATATTATTGGATGACAATATCTTAAAACATAAATTAATCTTACAAATCATAAACATGTTAACCAATCAAAAAATTCTAATAAATCATAAATACACTAACTAAAATATAATATAAATTATATATATGAAAATAAATTTTAATAAATTATTAAAATGTTTAATATATATATATATATATATATATATATATATATATATATATATATATATATTATTCAAAATTTTATTAATATAAAACAATATTTTATAAATATAATAACTTGGTTCAAGGTATCATTATTAATTTGTTTAAAAACAAAATTGCACATTTTAAAAATATTATATAATTTTAAAATTATATATATATATATATATATATATATATATATATATATATATATATATATATATATATATATATATATATTAATTTTAATTTTATTAATAATAATAATAATAGTAATAATAATAATAAAAGATTTACTTTTTCTTTTTTGTGTAAGTACTTGGTTGTTGTTGTGTTTTTTTTGTATATATTGTGTGTGATTCATAAACTTTCGTGGATATTTCACTGGACAGTTCGTCACAATAGATTTGATAATAATATATCAAAATATTGAAATTTTACACTATTACAGTTTTATTAAAATTTAGGATATGTGGATTTAACTGTAATTAGTGCATGCATGCGAATGGAAATTATGTGGAAAATAGAGAACGACAAAGTAAGCTCACACACACATATGAGACACAATATATGCTCAATAGGAAACCCCTTCTGGGGAAAATCCAATTGAAAGTGAGGCTACTTTGCTCTCTTTCTCTGTCTCGAAATATGCACATAACCTCTCTTTGTGCTCTACCTCCTATCTCTCATGACTCATTTTTGGAACAAAATTCTCTGAAAAGAATGAAATGCCTCTTCCTTCTAGTGACCTGGTTATAACAAAACTTGATAGCCTACTAGTGGTAAATTTTGACTACATCAACTCTTAACTATAGTTACAATATAAACTCTTCTAGAGTATTTTATATCAAAAACACGTGGCTATCCCATTTTCCATGAATAATGGGGGCTGATGTGGAATCCTCCTAACCTATAGGTGTGAAAACAAAAAGGTCAAATTCTAAGTGGCATAAATTTCACATACAAAATCTGATTGACGTGCTTATTGCGCCATTTGAAAGATATTTGTGTGTAGAATAACATGAAATGGTTTTGTGCCAGAGGGGAAAATTTGTACCCCGAAAAAAACGTCGCTTGATGCCTCAAAATGCTCCTGAAAGGTTTCAGACCTTGTTTTTCCAAATTGGGTAATGCAAGTAAGAACAGCCCCATGAGTTGATTCCTCCACTTTTTCCACTCCAAATGCATCAAGATGGATGACACACAATATAATGATCCAATTCGGATGAGTGTGTTATAATGATTAAGTGAATGGAAAATTTATGTGTAACCACTCTTTTTTTTTTTTTACAGACAATATAATGATCCAATCTAGATGAGTGTGTCATAATGATTAAGAGAATGGATTTTTTTTTATGTAATCACTCTTTTTTTTCCCTAATATTCAGTGTGTCATAATGGTTTAGTTAATAACAAAGTAAATGTTGAAGTATTAGTAATTGAGAGGTAAAAATGTTGAATATATATATATATATATATATATATATATATATATATATATATATATATATATATATATATATATATATATATAAAGCTATTTTTTTGAAACAATTATTTGCAATTTTATTAGTAAAAACAAAATACAATATAATAAATTGAATGGATTGGATTTATTTAAGGAATCTTTGCGATTTTTCTGATGCAATGGGCATCATCTCTCACACTCTTATAGAGGAGGAAATATTTTCTTTGGAAGACATTGAGTCCGAGATTAAACAACTTCCTAATGGGAAAGCTAGGGATATTGAAGGCTATCAAGATTAAATTCTCAAAATGGGAAGGTCTTTTCTCAACCCTCATATACAAAAACTCCTTAATTTGGTAGTAAAACAAGGCTTCCATAAGCCTTGGATGAAAAGCCTTATTTTGCCTATATTTAAAAGTGGGGATAAAAATATTCCCTGTAACTACAAGATCATTATGATTAGCCACATTTTAGCGAGGTTGTATGGACTCGATTTGAAAATAAGATAAGACTTTAGCTTGAAATCTATGGTGAAAGAGCTAAAGGAAAAGCTTTATTTAGGAAGTATCACTCAATTATAGACCATATTGTTACTCAAAGAGTGTCACAATAATAAAGCTAATATATTTTGTTGTTTTGTTGACTTTGCAAAAGCTTTTGACACCATTCCTCGAGATAAAATATGGAATAGGCTAGAAGAGATAATGGTTCCTATCGAGTTGAGGGTTTTTATGACTAGGCTATATGAGAATGTTATTTCCAAGCTTAGGATGACCGAGGGTTCATTAGAAGAAATTAATTGTAATATCAAAGTTAAGCAAGGTTTTCTCTAATCCCCTACTCATTTTTTCATTTACATTGATAAGCTAGATGAGTGTTTGTAAACTTGAAGATGTGATGGCCCCATGCTCTCTAGTATGATTATTACTCTTCTCGACTATATTATTTTTTTTACTTTTTTAATTGACTTGAAATTATATTCTATTAATATTATTATTTTATTTTATGCTTCATTTTATGGATACTACAATATTTATTTCATAATGAGTAGACACTCATTTACAACCACTACAAAAAAACTTTCATATTAAATCGACATTTAAATGTTTATACTCATTCACAGATATTACAGCATCTCTCTCACACTAAAATGTAAAGTGTCTCTTAATGTAATAACTCAAAATTCGTCCCACTCAAAATTCGTCATGCTACTCTTTAAGACATAAACTCTACAACATTGGTCCAAGCAGAAAAATAAAGTTAAAATAAAAATTTGTGATTTTTGAATCCATTGTAACAACAATATTGACTCAAAAAAAATGGAAATTCATAAAAATTACATTTGAACCCTCAAGCTTTTCCATCTTCGAAATTCGATATAAAATTTCATAATTACCGATAAGTTACAACCCATACCAAGGAAGATAAAGTATATAAATAAGGAATTGATATTTATATCTATTGTTGGAATTTTTTTTTGGAAAAGAGATGATTTTTGTTTTCTCGAAACACATACATCTATATGACAAAAAAAACCAATGAAACATTTTTTTTTTTTTTTTTGTAAATCGATTTTCTATTCATACTTACAAAAGGAGTAAATCAAAAGTTAAAATGAAGGTAGTATCACCTCGAACATGTTTGTTCACTACCGCTGATAGCAAGTGACAGTAAAACATAAAAACAGAAAGTGACAGAGTCAACAACTTGAAGGGCCAGAGGCACCAGTGAACACACAAGATACATAAAACACCTGTAATCATATCAGTCTTCAGAAGTGATGGAGGCTGGGTTGTTCAAGGTTTTTATTGCAGGCAGAGGAGGGCAGAAAGAACATTAAGTGTTCTCTTCGAAATGGGCCATCCAAGCCTCCATCTATTTTACTTTTTTAGATAGAAAATTATGGCCTCGCCATATGACCACCACAAGTTCCTGAGTATGGAACTAGAAATAGTGCATCTTGTTTAAGGTTGAAATTAACTTTTCTTGTTCATCCTGCTTCACTCGCTCTTTTGTTTCCATTTGACCTATAATTTCTTATAGGAGGTCCCGACAATGCTCCATGAAGCACACCTATTGCTACCCATGCCTTGCATGACGCTCCACCCCCTGACTCCTCCTTCCTCTGTGATGAGCTGAACCACCACGAGACGGGCATCAGTGCGTGAAAAAACCATGATCGATGATTGAACCTTCCTGTGCAGAACCACCCCTTGCCTCTGAGCTACCCTGATGTTTGCTTCCCATTCTACCATATCCATAATCTGTTGGAGCATCCAAGCACAATCGACCCCCTCTAGAGCCACCACACAGTGCACGATTGGCAATGGGAGAAAGCTACCGCTGGGAGAGGATCTCACCACCCTCAGGACTACCTTGAATTGGGCTTCATAGGAGATGATGCACATGACATGAGAGGAGTAGGGTGCTTACTAAACCACTCAAACCACAGAATAAGAAAACCAAAGAAAATTTCACCCCCTTGATCAACAATGCCACCTCCAGTTTTTCCAAAATGGTCTTTAGGGGACTCAGCCTCACCAGATCCATATCCAACTCACCACCAACCACCTTGAAAATTTTAGTCGCCATTCAACCAACCACCCAGAGAACAATTCGTCTGCCCCACAACCACAAACAAATCTGAATTTCCCTGGAAGAAGCATTAGTGGGGGCGTCAAAGATATTATCTCTCTTATTCAGAAGGAGAAATATGATCATCCAATTGCCCAGCAGGGGGGTCCCTCGACCACACATCCATCCATTAACTCTTCACTAACACTGCCACCTACAAAATTCCATGCTAACAGATGTTTCACACAAGGTTCTTTTAACTCCGTCGTACTATGAATGGTTGGAGAGGAAAAGGGGGCAGGGCCTTGCATATGCTTCCATATGCCCAACATTAAATTCCACCCATTCCTTCAGGGATTGTGTTCACTCCATCCCACACCCCCATCGGGGAAACAAGGAAATGATCTCGCGTGCTACTCTCTAAGACATAAACTATACGACATTGTTCCAATGCAAAAAATTAAGGTTAAAACACAAGTTTATGACTTCAAAATCGACTATGACAACAATATTTTAGAAACATGTAAAAGCATAATAATTACATTTAAACTCAGATCCCTCATAGCTTTGAATGCTGAGATCAAGTTTCATAGTTACCGATAAGTTAAAACCTAGACCAAGGTAGATAAAGTCTCTAGATAGAGCATTGCCATTTATGTCTACTTTGTAGATTTATTTTTTTGTTGCAAGGAGATAAATTTGTTTGGAAGGAAATATCTCTATAAGACAAAAAATAAACAAAGAAAAAATCTTGATTTCCTCTCTCTAAGATAACATAGGTATTTGGTAGATAAAGGCATTCTTTGAGTGGGTATTTCAGAGAAAACCTCAAATGTGTATTTGAGAGCCAAATTCATTATTTAAATGGGTATTTCAAAGTTAAATATAAGTAATACTTGAACCTTGAATCTTTGAAGTGGGAATTTGATATTTAAACTAATGTTAGACCTATACCTGACTCCTTGAAATACCCCCACCTAAATCAAGTTTACAATACATAATTGAATAATGTCGGAAGTGATTAATCTTACATTATTCTTGAAATATCAAAGAGTGGGTATTTCAGCGTGTCAAGTATAGGTTGCAAACAATCATAGTGGAAGATTTATTAAGTGAGAACTTACAGGGCATTCAAACAAATCCAATGTAGGTATAAAGTTGACAAGTAATTAACATGTAGGTATAAAGTTGACAAGTAACTATAGTAGCATTCTTATTATTACCATTAAACTAATGGATTCAGAAAAAACTCTAAAGTTGGTAGCGTCATAATGACTACACCATCTACAACCTCTATATAAATGAATGAGTTGCTCCCACTTCACAGTGTTGTTCATGGGTGGGCTAGGTTCAGAATGAAATAAAAAGTGGACATGGCATGAAAGGGATGGAAATATTTTAACAAGTGCAATGTAGATAAATTTTCCTTTGTACAATAGGTCTTCAATTATAGGTGTACCTCATTCGGGGATAGAAAAAATTATGAGCTCTGATTACTCCATGTACATTCTCTTAAAAATAGTATCATCATCACCCAATATCTCTTTTGTAGGTGAATCATCAACCACCAACTTAATTTAAATATAAAACATGATTTTTAGCAAATAAATTTTTTTTTTGTGATATCTTAGTTTCAAACTTGCTGCAAATGTAAAATATCATTGTTAGCACTTCGTTATATCCTAGTTCATCATATCACAACTCTTGGCAAGCACATAATTACCTCAAACAATGAAAACTCAAGCAAAGAATTCGTTTAAGCTTCTTGTTGTGGAAAAATAAATTGAAGGACCATCTACAATACATAAATATAAGGGTTATTACAACTTTCCATATGTTGATTAGAAGGCTATCACCCTAATTTTTTGCAAACCACAACTGCAATTTAGAAAAAATAAAAAAATAATAAAAAATAAAAACAAATATACAAATAAAAATAATAATAAAAATAAATAAATTAAAGAATACCATTAAGTTACTCGAAAAATATGTTTGATACATGAAAAAAATGAAAACAAAAAAAATTCTACATCTATGTTTTTTTAACCTTATTTGCTTCAAGCAAATAATTTTCAATTTCTACTTCACATTGTTTAATCCACATTCTTTGGAAAAGCTACGTGCTTGCACCATGTTGCATGGGGAAAAAATTTAAAGGAACAAAGAAAAATGTGAATATACATGGGGCCACTGCCATCTTCAAAAGACAAACCAACTCTTCGGCTTGAATTATTATTATTTCTAGCAGAGCTTGATTTTTTGTTTTCTTGAGAAGTCTGAGATTCAGAATTTGAGTTACATGAGTAGAAAGGATAGAGAAACAAAAAAGGATTGCGTCTACCGTGGTTATTCTCACCATTACAAGACCATTTGGGTAAATTTTCTCTTCTCGATGAATTACCAATCCTGTCTCCTATATATGGAATAATAACTCCATTACCATGTGTATTCATTCGAGACCCATATCTTTCAATAGCATGCCTTCGACTAGAAAACCTTGACATAATAAACCTTCCAATCGGAAACCTCCATATGGTCATTGAAGCTACTAATTCATCACCTCCTCCTCCTTTATCATGGTCTACCCTTGCTCGAGCCCAATCATATTTTGGATCCTCAGTTGGAATCTCATGTTGGCACATAGGGCACAAATTATGTGGAGACAACTAGGAAAAAGTACAACCTAATGATAACATTTTCTTGGCAACAAAATCCAACATATCCAAAGAAAAGAAAAAAAAATACCCTTTCTGTGGAAAACATATTCATTTTGGATGTGTTGAAAATTGGTAAGTCTAGACTGTCTTATAAGGCGAGAAAGAAAATTTTGACTACAACAACAACAAACTTACCCTGGCTTCTTGGGCAGTCTCAGGTTATATATTTGAGCTACATGAGTAGAAAGGCCATATAAATGAAAAATTATTGCGCCTACCCTAGTTACTCTCACCATCAGAAGACCATATGGGTCCATTTTCTCTTCTTGATGAGTTATCACTCTTGTTGCATGCATCTAGTCCAATAACTCCATTTCCATGTGTATTCATTGGAGACTCATGTCTCGCAATACCATGCCTTCCACTAGAAAACCTTCCCACAAAAAACCCTTCACCTGGAAGCCTACGTATGGTCAACCCAATTGCTAAGTCATGACCTCCTCCTCCTATGCCATGGTCTTCCCTTGCTTGAGCCCGCTCATATTTTGGATTCTCAGTTGACATCTTGTGCCGACACATAGGGAAAAAATTATCTTGAGATGATTAATGTGATTATAGGGAATTTACTTAGCAAATAAATCCCAAACATAATAAAAATTCCTATTATTACAAATTTCAAAGGGAGTCCAACATATATAACGAAATTGACAAAAAATACCCTTGAGATGGAAAACATATTGGTTTTGGGAGTGCTAAAATTTGGTAAGTTCGTACTATTTCAGAAGATTAGAAATAAAATTTTGAATACAACAACAACAAACTTACCCTGGCATCATCGATAAGAGAGTCTCTCCCAAAACTTGTCTTCGTATATATGAATACAGAATAAAGGGTTTATAATGAACTTCAATATTGACACTAAATGTTGCATCCTAATTTTTTAGTTATTCTTTAAAAATTCATGCCAAGGTCATTGTCAAATTCTATAAATTTTAGAACCCTGCTTAACCCATTTACATTTCCTTCTATATATCATACGCCATTTAGTTGAACTGTCTATGTTACGAACCTAGATTTTGTTGCAGAAAAGATTTATTTTCTCAATTATAGAAGGTTCAGAACAGTAATTGGTTGTGTGGGTTTAAGTGAAGCTATCTATCAGTAGTGGGCTTATGTGGGTTTGTCACTCAAGGTACCATGGGAGTGATGGGTAGAGAATCAGAAGCAACTAGAATTCCATCAAAATGTGGTAGCCAAAATTAGAAATTAATGGTGAGTAAGTTAGTCAAGTAGAGTGCATTAAGTAGTTTCGCAACCACTAATGAATGTAACTACCTTCCACTGATCCAAAGACAAAAACAATTGATCATCTAATACACAAAATTGATGGCTCACGAAGACACACAGTGCCCAGGAGAGGAGTTCTTCCCAAAGGAGCAACTTGCACCATAAAAAGTAATGAAATAGTATTAAAAATTAAAGTTGTAATTAAATTTGAAGCTTAAATATAAAAGGAACACTTTAACTAACAGAAAAAATGATATTTTTTCTCCATAATTTCATGTTAAATTTTAAAATGAAATTGCAATGTCGTATTTTTTACAACATCTTTTTGAAGACATAAATGGATTAAACTCCTTGAAATACCCTTCACAATTGAACTTTGTAAATTAAAAAGCTTACAATTATAATTTTTAAAAATATATATCAATCCTTATGAGAGCTTTATTTATTGATCTCTCTAGGCAGTTATATCCATCTCAACTCTAGATATATCAAGTGCCTAGAGGGATCAAATATTTCAAGTTGCAAACATTTTTTTTACTACAAAATTTGAGAAAACCAACATTCAATTATTTTTTGATAATGAGTGAAGGGTCCCAAAAAAAATCTTTTACAAATATTTTATATGGATTAACAATTCCTTTTAATTGCATTATTTTTCATTCCATTGTGTTTGATTGCAAATGGGTATTAAATATTGAAATACATTTTTTTGACGAAATTCAAACATTTTATTTCAAAATAAAATTAAAATATTTTAAAATAAGAAAATAATTACAAATTTGATTCAAAGGACTATCCAATAATTTATTTATAATCAATTTTAAATATATCAATATAATGAAATTTATATTGAAATATATTTCTTAAGTGTATTCAAATATTTTATTTCAAACTAACATTAAAACATTTAAAAATAGTAAAAGAATTACAAATTTTAGATTATATATATAAATATAATGGAATTGATATTGAAATATATTTGTTAAGATAAATATTTTATCAAGTTAAATACAACAATATTTTGAAAATAAAATAATTTTACATTTTACATTAAATATATATATGATATTAAAATTGTAATATATTGATTAAGAAGAATATTTAAATATTTCATATAACTTTATATTAAAATATTTTGAAAATAAAAATAATTATATTTAAAAATATCTCTTTTCATATATTTAAATGATTGACATTAAAGTATTTAATTTGATTTTATATTTATTTAAATGATTGTTATTAAATTATTTTATTTGATTTTTATATTGAAATATGAAATATGTTTTAAAAATTTAGGGCCTCCTTTTATGGTTGGCATTTAAATAATTTTTAATATATATATATATATATATATATATATATATATATATATATATATATATATAACTTGAAATGTTTTATCTAATATATATAGAAATACTTTATTTATATACCACATTGAGATATTTTTTTAAACATCTATTTCTTACTTTATATTACAAATTGAATGAATTAGAGATCCTTTAACTATATATATATATATATAACAAAAAAATTATATTTCTATTAATAAAAATTATCCATTGTCTAGCTAAAGCTTCCTCTTAATCTGTTCTTCAAAAACAACGTAAAATATGGAATCTATTTATAAACATCCTAAAGTATATAATTAAATAGAAAACTAAATATCTATGTCATTAGCATTGATTTTGTTTCCCATCTAAAATTCCATAAATGCCAAAAAAAATTGTTGTAACATCATAAAAGAATCCATTTATAAACATCCTATGGTATATAATTAAATCAAAAACTAAATATCGATGTCAATAGCATTGATTTTTTTGACCATCAAAAATTCCATAAATGCCAAAATAACCTATATCATGTTGTAATACTTTCTTTGATAACATCTCACCTTTTTCATTTCCTGATATATATATGCTTGAAAGAATAACATTTCCTCCTTCCTAATTCTTGTTGATATGAAACATGAGATGCTCCCAGCACAAGCTTTCAAAAATAACTTTTATTTCCATCCAATCAATAACTTGTTTCAAACATGCCATAATCTAAAGCTTCTTTATTTTTTTATAATATGCTATATATAAAAACCCACAAAACAATATTTTTGAGTTTGCATATAGTAGTGAATCAACATGAGATAATTTTGGTGGGACAAAATTACTACACCTACAAGAAGACCGATGAGATATCCATGTAACACCCTGTTTTATTTTAATGTTGTGCCTAAAGGCTTTTATAAATACATTTGAACTTTTTAAGAAAAAAGAGATTAATGAATATGGTTATTCATTAGTAAAAGAAGATTTGAATTGTATTTGATGAAGAAAATTACATTGAGTATTTAATTAACTGATTGGTAAAAGAATTCCAAGATTCCAGAGTAAAAGGAAGAGGTTGTTTTTTCTAATAGTTACCTTCCCCAAGAGGATAAAAAGGAAATCCTGAGAAGGGGTAGGGGTTCTGTTCATGAATGAAGAAAAGGGTTTACAACAACATCTTGTGAAGGAAAATGATATGTCCAGAGCTGATGGATTACTAGTGGAGCTCTGTAACCCGAAAGAAGTGTAGGTTGGACAGAGGTCTTGAGGCCTAACTTCTGACAAACTACCTGCTATCTTAGACTCTGGTGCGGAGAACCGGGGGAGAAAAGGACGTGACCACCTCTCTCATGGTTGGGTGGTACCATAAGTTAACCGATAATACAAAGACAAGTATTTAAGTTTACTAGTTAAGTTCGAAGTGATGGGAAAGAAAGTGTATCTTAATTCACCGTATTGGTATTTTACATTGTCTTTGTTAGACATAAATCAATTTGTTTCCCAATACTTAACAATGAAGAAATAAATATGGAAATTTAGCTTAAGTAAAAAATGAATTTTATAATAGGGCTAAATAGAAATAAAAAGAATAAACTACATTTATTTGTGATGTTTACATACTGCTATTTGGAGAAAATAAATCCTAAACTCTGTGTAGATATAAAGTATATTAGGAACAAAAAAAAGGTGTAATATATAGAAAAAAATACATTGTTACAATTAACAGAATAGATGTCCATACATTGATAAGTCCCAATGTATACTCAGATAAAAGCATTGAATATGAGAGTACATTAAAATTTTATAGGTAGATGGTCGAGAGAAAAATAGGAGTAAACATGATTATGCAAAGTTGTAGTCTCTAAAAACATTTTTATTTCACATTATAAATAAATTATGAAAAGAAATATAAAGGCTCAGAAGTTTAGATGATGAGCCTGTGGCAACAAGGCAAGGATCACGGTCCTTTATCCATTTAATCCTAAAGAATCTATTGAAATGTCTTAGTAAATAAAGATTGAGACAATCATACTTTAAATTAAAAACACTATTTTCAAATAATAGGCCAATCTCAAAACTTAGGTGTATAACCCTCAAATTCTGTCACTGTTATTGTACGATATAAATTAACATAAAAGAATCATAAAGCTCTGTTTAAAACATTTTCTTGTAATAACAGCACCGACAAGGAACATATATATAATTACCAATAGATACTGACAATATAATGATATGTAAAACAATGAAATAACCCGAGTAGGGTTTTGCATGAAGTATTGAAGGATAAAATCCCTTCTAAAAGAAAAATTAATTCAGTGAAACGTTATACATTATTCCTCTCAGTCTCATGAGTGGAATAGAAAATGGAAGCTTAACGTTAAACTCAGTTCTCAAAAAAAGAAAAATTATACTATGCTAAAAACCCTTCAATAACAGTGAGGAATTGAAGCTCCTTCATGTAGGATACTTAAGACCATTAGTTAGAACTTGTGGAAACAGAGGGATATTAGCCTCAGTCACCCCGCAGGAGAAAACACTTAAGAAAAAGGATGAACGATGAAGACAAATCTTGGCTTACCTATTTGGCCATTGGTGAAGTCGTGTTGTTGAAGCTTGGAAGGAACGTCTCATGCCGCTCGAATCCCACTGTTCTGCAGAAACCCATACACAATTTTAAAAATAAAATTGACTGTTGTGAGTAAATATGTTTACAAAAATAAAAGTGAAACCATAAAGACCCATTGAAAAACATAGGGCTTGAAAACAAATAAAATATTCCATACCTAAAATGGTTGCATCCCATTTATTCTTTGGCCACAACAAATCCTGGAAATGGTTTAATGAGAGACACCAAAGGATTAAAAGAGATTAACCTCAGAATGAGAAAATAAACATAGCCTGAACAAGATTAAATACCAGAATGAATTGTGAAAGACAAGACACGAAGACTGAATGAAGGATGAGAGCAAACCGAGCTGCAAGTAATCATATGCAAGCTGGAGAGGTAAAAATGAACACTGAGACAACAACATTACCTTGGTGTATGCAGAACCTTCTAGCAATAAACTCTACTCATCGTCAAGAGTAATCACACCATAGTCCACCGGGAGAAGGATGTTGGAAGATGAAACCATATCCCAGGACAAAGCCGCAACCAAGAAGAGAAACAATGAACTTAGTGAGTGGTGTTTGGGTCGGGTAGTTACGCTAAACCCTCCCACCCAAACCTTCATCGTCATCTCTAGGGTTTCTAGATCGACAGATGGAACAACTCCAAAAAATATCTAAATGCATGAAAACTTACCAGCATGTGGATGGTTGAAGGCCCTCATAATAAAAGGTATTTATGATAATAAATTCAATTATAAACTTTAGAATCCCGTAAGTAAAAGAGCCCTCATGAATAGTACGAAACACAATGATATATAACTTATGTAGTGCGGGGTCATAAATCAAAGTCTGGATATGTAACAAATTATTGTTTGTTTTGTAATGTGATTGCAATAGTAAGGTAGGGTGACATCCAATTTAACTTCTAAGTATGCATCGAAATGGAGAATATATAATATAAGGTTAAATTATGAGATGGCTACCACAAAGAAATATGTAAATAGTAGCTAGTTTAATTCCTTTGTGTATGAGAAATATTTTATTGTGTATACTAATTACATTTTTTTTGTGGTAAGTAAATGAGGTAAGTATTTAAGAATAGGTGACAAGTAGTATAAGAGCGTGGTTTGCACACTGGGCTAGATTGGGCCAACTAAATAAATTTAGGTGTTTTTATATTTATTAATTCCGTGCACAATGACATGAATTATTGAAAATTTATAATGAGGGAGGATGTAGTCATCACACGACTTGAAATACACGAGAAACCCATTCCCATCCTATTCGAGAAATTAACCCAGAAATGTGGGTACAATTGCGCGTGGACCAGCACCAACAATCGAGTAGATTGCTAGAGGAACAACAACGCCAAACAACTCGATTGTTAGACACAGTACAACAACTCTAGAAATAGATGATTCAAGTAAGAAACGACAATGAAATATTAATATAGGAACATGAGAGGATCCTTAAAAGCCTCTTAGATAAATAGAATCATCCTACAACACAACCTAGTCCAGAAAGGGACACCCATGAAGAAGGGGAGCAACAATAGCAAGTAAATGACAATCCGGAAGGGATTCGTACTAAGCAAATTAACAAAAAAATAACCTACAATGAAGCAGAATTTGGAAATGCTTCGGAATAAGAGGAGATGAAGAAATGAAAAGTGGAGTTACAAGGTGAATTTCAGAAAATTAAACCTCCCACTTTTGATGGATAGGCTGAGGAAGTAGCAGAAGCATGGATAATTAATATGAATAAATATTTCAAGTCTATGAATACAACAACAAGCTCAAAGCTTGCTTGGTTTTTTATCAATTGCGAGGAAAATCCACATTATGGTGGGAGGAGGTGAAAAATGTGTGGGGAATTGAAGACCAGAATGTGACTCGGGATGAGTTCCAATGGTATTTTAAGGACAAGTATCTAACAGAGTGATTTTATAAAAATCATGAGAGTTTCATGACTTGAGGTTGGGTCCACTACGTATAGATGATTTCATGACTAAATTAACCTCTTTCGTAAGGCACATACCATATTTGAAGGATGAAAAAGCAAAAGTACAGCGATTCTTGAGTAGCCCACCTACTCACATGAAGGAGAGAATGGAATGCGTAAATACAAAGATTATTGATTAAGTGATTCGAAAATCATGAATGTGCTATCAACAGTCCAGGGCAAAAGGTGAAGTTGGTAGGAGTTGGCCACCAAAGAAAGGGCATAAGGGTTCCTCAAATTTTAAAAGTAGCAAATCAAGAAACTATGAAAATGCTGCAAGAAACCTAGCAAATAGAGAATTTGGAAAAAATTAGCAAAAGCCCAAATGGTTAGTGGATGCAAGTACTATTGAAGGATCTACCAGGGAAAATCATGGACAACCCCAAAAACCACCGCTATAATGTTGGGGATGCGGTGAGGCACATTACTTTAATAATTGCCCATATCGTGGAAGAAATGAAGTTACAACCAATCTGCAAGAGGCATCTATAATAGGGGATGTTGCACAAATTAACATACCAATAATCAATGCTGCACTAGAAGATTGACAAGAGGATTTCTAGCCAACTATGATAGAACTGGAAGGTAAGTTATATTCCCAAGCTGTTTCCATTTTAGTTGATATTAGTGCAAGTTTAAGTTATATAAATCCTCAAATAGTTGTAAACTATAATCTGCAAAGCAAAAAAATTAAACATCAGGGGAATTTTGAGGTATAAAATGGGCCTCCTGAGGAAATTATAAAATAATGGTGGGAATAATAAAATAATATTAGATTACATCATCAAATTTTAGAGGGAAAAAGAAAAAACTACTTTTTCAACTCGTATTTTCAACTTATCTCCTTATGGGTTTACTCAAATTTTGAGCGGGAATACTCGTTGGATGCAGAATTTGATTCCTCATCCACGGAGTACCCATGTTGCATACTTTTGATGGACTATGCTACACAAAAAATGAGAAATACATGAAAAGTGGGATTGCAGTCACGTTTTTCATGTATTTCTCATTTTTCGTGTAGCACGGTCCATAGAAAGTATGCAACATGGGTACTCCTTGGACGAGGAATTAAATTTTGCATCCAACGAGAACTCCCACTCAACCTTTGAGTAAAAAATTAGGGAGATAAGTTGAAAATACAAGTTGAAAAAGTAGTTTTATTATTTTATTATTTTTTAATTTTTTTACGTTTTTACCCCAAAAATGGTTAATCATCCCCCATGGTTGGCATCATCATCTTGAATTCTATTACTTCCTATAAATTTTAATTTGGTTGTACATTTTTCTTGTGAGGCCCATTTTAAACCTCAAAAGTTCTCTAATGAGTCTCTGGTTGGTACAACTGGCTACTGGAGAAAAGGGAAGAGTTAATGCAAAAATATGAAATTTTATTATGGAACTAGGAAGTCAACATGTAATTGTTGACTTGAATATTATACCTTTGGGCTCCTATGATATTCTTTTGGGAATGGACTGGCTAGAAAGACATTGGTCACTGGTAGATTGCAAGGACAAAAATATCCATTTCAAGGCTGAAGATGGTACTCGTCAAGAATTACAAGGAATTAGGAAACCCCTTCAATTGCACCCCATCAGTGCATCTGAGTTGGGTAAAAGCATTAAAAAAGGGTGTCAACTATACGCTATTCAAGTGGGGTTTACTAACTCTAAATACAAGACCCTTATGTTGGAAAATGTACCAGTTGTTCAGGACATTATGGATATGTTTCCTCAAAATATTCGAGGATTACCCCCAAAACGAGATATCCACTTTACTATAGAATTACTACCCGGAGCAACATCGTTGTCGTGCTCACTATACAGAATGAATGTGCCTAAATTTGAAGAATTAAAAATGCACGTACAAGAACTATTGGACAAAGGGTATATATGACCAAGTGTATCCCCTTGGGGAGCACCAGTGTTGTTCCTTAAAAATAAAGATGGTACGATGCAAATGTGCATGGATTACCAAAAACTTAATAAGTTGTCTGTCAAAATAAAATACCCATTGCCACGTATAAACGATCTTTTTGATCAGGTAAAGGGAGGAACAATATTCTCAAAGATTGAGCTGAGATTTGGGTATCACCAGATACATATTAAGGATGGGGACATATCAAAAACAACTTTTCATACTAGGTACAAACATTATGAATTTGTGGTGTTACTGTTTGGATTAACCAATGCAACAACAACTTTCGTGAGTCTGATGCATGGTATCTTTCACCCATTTTTGGATAATTTTTTTTTAATCTTTATTGAAGATATAATGATATATTCTAAAAATATTGAAGAACACAAGGAAAAATTACCCTTGGTGTTGAAAATGTTATGGGAACATCAACTTTATACCAAATTTATAAAAAGTGCTTTTTACAAAGAAAAAATCCAAAATTTGGGCCATGTAATATCTGCTGAAGGGACATTTGGAGACCCCAAAAAGATAATGACGATTATGGAATGGAGATTTCCCATGGAAAACACATTGGTTTTGGGAGTGCTAAAATTTGGTAAGTCTGTACTATTTCAGAAGATTAGAAATAAAATTTTGACTACAACAACAACAAACATACCCTGACATCACTGATAAGAGAGATTCTCTCAAAACTTGTCTTCGTATATATGAATACAGAATAAAGGATTTATAATGAACTTCAATATTGACACTAAATGTTGAATCATAAATTTTTAGTTATTCTTTAAAAATTCATG
Source organism: Pinus albicaulis (assembly GCA_034641835.2). Lineage (NCBI taxonomy): Eukaryota > Viridiplantae > Streptophyta > Pinopsida > Pinales > Pinaceae > Pinus > Pinus albicaulis. Next base: position 211,467,872 of record CM076573.1, on the reverse strand, counting down.
CCAACGTCATTGTCAAATTTTATAAATTTCAAACCCCTCCTCAACGCATTTACATTTCCTTCTATATATAATAAGCCATTTAGTTGAACTGTCTATGTTATGAACCTAGATTTTGTTGCAAAAAAGATTTATTTTCTTGCTTATAGAAGGTTCAGAGCAGCAGTTGGTTGTGTGGGTTTAAGTGAAGCTATCTATTATTAGTGGGCTTGTGTGGGTTCGTCACACAAGGTACCATGGGAGTGATGGGTAGAGAATCAAAATCAACTAGAATTCCATCAGAATGTGGTAGCCAAAATTAGAAATTAATGGTGAGTAAGTTGGTCAGTTAGAGTGCATTAGGTAGTTTTGCAACCACTAATGAATTAACTACCTTCCACTGATCCAAAGACAAAAACAATTGATCATCTAATACACAACATTGATGGCTCACGAAGACACACTGTGTCCACGAGGGGAGTTCTTCCCAAAGGAGCACCCTATGACATAAAAAGTATTGAAATAGTATTAAAAAGTGAGGTTATAATCAAATTTGAAGCTTAAATATAAAATACACACTTTAACTAATAGACAAAAGAATATTTTTTCTCCATAATTTCATCGTAATTTTTTAAATGAAATTACAATATCCTATTCTTTAAAATATATCTTTGAATACATAAATGGATTCAGATCCTTAAAACACCCCTCATAATTTAACTTTGTTCATTAAAAAGCTTACCATTATGATTTTTAAAAATATATAACAAAATTTATTAGAAAAAATACAAAATAAAAACATATTAAGAAAACGGTGATTCTATTTTGCTTAGAGAAGGGATAGTATGAGGTTTTGTTTGGCATAAAGGACCTCAAAAGTGGAAAAGGAGACCACAGTAAAATAAAATTAAAAACTTATTACAAATTGAAAAATTGACTTTGTACATGAAAACATATTAAGAAAGAGCTCAATTCTACCTTGCTAAGAGAAAAGGGATAATATAATTTTTTTAATTGGATAAAGGGTTTTCACAAGTGGAAAATATTTCCCTAAAATGATACACGATAAAAGAGAGTTGTTTAGTTTTTTCTAGGAATTTGCGCACTTACAATTTTTTTAATAAAGTAATCAAGTTTTGAATTTCGAGTTAATTTAAGCTTTAAGTAGAATGATTTTTTATTTATTTTTTAATAGTTGTTCTTTTAAAATTACAATTTTAATATGGATTTATTTTTTAAATAAAATATTGATTATTGTCGGGAAAGAGGTTTTAATTGGGTAAATTTTACTTAAATTTTTTTGACATAAACATGGAAACACATTAACATGTAAACGTAAAAATAAATATAAATATTTAACATTTAAAATTTTTAAATATATAAACATGTAAACTTAAACGTAAATATAAACATTTAATATTTAATATTTTTAATTTAATGTTGGCCTTATTTAAAAATCAATTTAAGTATTATTAATTGTAAATACAATATAAACTTAAAATATAAAGAGATTTACAGACATTAAAAAATGTTATGGTAAATAAATAAAGCTCTCAGATGGATCAGATTCATCTGATCCATCTTAACTCAGATCACATCCATCTTAACTCTAGATCCAACTTATATCCATTTTAACTCTAGATCTATTAAGTGCTTAGAGGGATCAAATATTTCAAATTGCAAACATTTTTTTTTACTACAAAACTTGAAAAAACCAACATTCAATTATTTTTTAATAATAAGTGAAGGGTCCAAAAAAAATATTTTACAAATATTTTATATTGATTAACATTTCCTTTTAATTGCATTATTTTTCATTCCATTGTGTCTGATTGCAAATGGGTATTAAATATTGAAATATATATATTTTTAGCTAGATTCAAACATTACTAGATTTTTGGCTTCTGTGATCCATCAATAAATTAAGAAGAAATCTTTCGGTAAAAATCACATTAACATGAACAAAGTCGACGCGTTTCGAACCAACCAGTGTGGTTCATCATCAGGACTAGGTGAGAGATCAGATCAGTCGTTAAGTTTAAATAAATGTAGGAGAGGCAAAGAAAACCGTTAAAAACAGCTAGTTTGACTACAAAATAAAAACGGTTAGTTCTATTAATTAAAAAATAATAAAAAACGGCTAGTTTGGATATTCAAACCAGAAGCTTAATAAAAAATAAAAATAAATAATAATTTATTTATTTATTTTTATTTTTTTTTCATTTTTTTTTTATATCAATTTTATAGTTTAATTATTTAATTATTTATTAATTTATTATACAAATATTATTTTATTATAATTATATATTAAAAAAAAATTAAAAAAAATAAATAAATAAAAAATAAATAAATAAATAATAAAATAAATAAATAAATAAAAATAAAATAAAATAAAATACAATCAATAAATAAATAAATAATTAAACATTAAACATTAATGATAATAATAATAAATAAAACTATAAAAATAATAATAAAAATATAAAAATAAAAATAGTTCCATTAATTTACAAATTTAATTACAAAAAGAAACGACTAGTTTGAATATTCAAATTAATCATTTAATTAAAAATTATAATTATAGATAACAAATTTTATTTTTATTAATATTGTTAATTGATTTTTCAAAATACAAATATTATTTAATTATAATTATATATTATTAAAAAAAAAGTGTTTAAGAATATAAGGCAGGGATCCAACACCTGCTTATATTCCAACCAACATCTCTATTGAGATTTATGGGCCTTTTTTCGATTTCAAGGGCCTCTCTTAACTTACGATGATGAAAATGATCAATCCTGGCTAAGACCTTAGCCTCTTCGATGCAGATATGATGGTTAGTTTTTTCCACATGTTCAGCTAGGGCAGAGGTGCGAGACCTGCCATGTCTAAGGTCAGTTGCATGTTCACATATCCTTTGGCTAATGGACCTACCTATTTCACCAATGTAAGGCGTCCCACATGAACAAGGAATAAGATAGATCCCTTTTCCATCCCTAGGGTTCACAAGATCTTTAACTGAGTTAAGAGAGTTGCGAATCGTGTTAAGGGGTTTGAAGGAAGAGGAAACCCTATGCTTCCTAAGAATTCGAGCAATCCTATCAGTGGTACCCTGAATGAAAGGAAGCCTTACATTGCAGGACCATTGATTAGGATTTTTATTATTAACCAAGGAACCTCTTTCAGCTTTAAGAAAAGCTTTAAGTCCTTGAGACTTTCTATAACCATTAGAACAAAAAACATCAAGGAGATCGGTCTTTTCTCCCTCAAAGTGAGACTCATCCAATATTCTCAACGCCCTAGTGGCTAAGGTGTTGAGGACGCCTAACTTTTGAGCAGGGAAATGATGCGAATCAGCCCGAAGATATTGTTCAGTATGGGTTTTTTTATGAAAAACCTGATGAGAGAAAGAACCATCATCTTTCCTACAGATAAGAACATCAAAGAAAGGAAGGCTCCCATCCACCTCATAATCCATGGTAAATTTTCTGGAGTAAGATTGACTGTTAAGATGAACGAAGAATCGATCAAGCTCTTCCTTACCATGAGGCCAGATGACACAAGTATCATCTACAAACCTTTTCCAAAGCTTTGGTTGGTGCAGAGCAGAGGAAAGAGACTTGGGCTCAAAGTCTTCCATAAAGAGATTAGCAACAACCGGAGAAAGGGGAGAACCCATAGCAACACCACAGGTTTATTTTTATTTATTTATTTATTTATTATTTATTATTTATTTATTTATTATTATTATTTTTTTAATATATGATTATAATAGAATAATATTTGTATAATAAATTAATAAAAAATTAAATAATTAAACTATAAAATTGATATTAAAAAAAAGGAAATAAATAAATAAATAAATTATTATTTATTTTTATTTTTTATTAAGCTTTTGGTTTGAATATTCAAACTAGCCATTTTTTATTATTTTTTAATTAATAGAACTAACCGTTTTTTATTTTGTAGTCAAACTAGTTGTTTTTAACGGTTTTCTTTTCCTCTCCTACATTTATTTAAACTTAACGACTGATCTGATCTCTCACCTAGTCCTGATGATGAACCACACTGGTTGGTTCGAAATGCGTCGACTTTGTTCATGTTAATGTGATTTTTACCGAAAGATTTCTTCTTAATTTAATAGACTCAAACATTTTATTTCAAAATAAAATTCAAATATTTTAAAATAAGAAAATAATTACAAATTTGATTCCAAAGGACTATCCAATATTTTATTTACAATCAATTTTAAATATATTAATATAATGAAATTTATATTGAAATATATTTCTTAAGTGTATTCAAATATTTTATTTCAAACTAATATTAAAACATTTAAAAATAATAAAATATTTACAACTTTTAAATTATATATATAAAGATAATGGAATTGATATTGAAATATTTTTGTTAAGATAAATATTTTATCAATTTTAATACAACAATATTTTGAAAATAAAAGAATTTTACATTTTACATTAAATATATATGATGTTAATATTGTAATATATTGATTAACAAGAATATTTAAATATTTCATATAACCTTGTATTAAAATATTTTGAAAATAAAAATAATTATGTTTAAAAATATCTCTTTATATGTATTTAAATGATTGACATTAAAGTATTTTATTTGATTTTTATATTTATTTAAATGATTGGCATTAAAGTATTTTATTTGATTTTTAAATTGAAATATGAAATATGTTTTAAAAATTTAGGGCCTCCTTTTATGGTTGGCATTAAAAAATAAAATATGATATATATATAATTTTATCTATCTATTTATATAATTGATATCGAAATATTTCACTTGAAATGTTTTACCTAATATATATAGAAATACTTTATTTATATATCACATTGAGATATTTTTTAAACATTTATTTCTTACATTATATTACAAATTGAATGAATTAGAAATCCTCTTATTAAAAAGTGTATATATATATACAAAAAAAAAATATTTCTATTAATAAAAATTATACATTGTCTAGCTAAAGCTTCCTCTTAATCTGTTCTTCAAAAACATCATAAAATATGGAATCCATTTATAAACATCCTAAAGTATATAATTAAATAAAAAACTAAATTTCTATGTCATTAGCATTGATTTTGTTTCCCATATAAAATTCCATAAATGACCAAAAAAAAAAAATAATGTTGTAACATCATAAAAGAATTCATTTATAAACATCCTAAAGTATATAATTAAATCAAAAACTAAATATCGATGTCATGAGCATTGGTTTTTTTTCCCATCTAAAATTCCATAAATGCCAAAATAACATATATCATGTTGTAATACTTTCTTTGATAACAGCTCACCGTTTTCATTTCTTGATATATATTTGCTTGAAAGAATATCATTTCCTCCTTCCTAATTCTTGTTCATATGAAACATGATATGCTCCCAACACAAGCTTTCAAAAATAAATTTTATTTCCACCCAATCAATAACTTGTTTCAAATATGCCATAATCTAAAGCGTCTTTATTTTTTATGATGTGCCATATATAAAAATCCACAAAACAATAAAATCTATTTTTGAGTTTGCATATGGTAGTGAATCAACATGAGATGATTTTGGTGGGAAACAATTACTACACTTACAAGAAGACCGGCGAGATATGCATGTAACACCTTGCTTTATTTTAATGATATGTCTAAAGACTTTTATAAATACATTTGAATTTTTTAAGAAAAAAGAGATTAATGAATATTGTTATTCGTTAGTAATAGAAGATTTGAATTCTATTTCATAAATAAAATTATATTGAGTAATTAATTTTTTTTTTGTTTTTTTTGAACAAGACTAATTCTATTAAGAGAAAACATATAGTACAATCAGAGCTTGCATGCAAGCAAAGTTGAAAAGTAGGGGAGCCAAAGGTGAAAGGATATCAACCTCGCTCTTGAATAACAGCCAAGGAATGAGCAAAAAGATAACAAGGAAGGCAGAAAAACGAGAGATGGACAAAGGTATCTACTCAGTGTGGGTGGATACTACCAAATGACATTTTTTCCCTTTTTTCTTGCTTACTTTGACCCAGCCATTGAAACTTGGCTGGGCTGTGACCAGTTGTAGACTATTCTGCATTGAGGGCGGAATATCCTTATCAGAGTCGGAGGAAGAAGACACATGAGAGCGTTTCTGAGAGATCAGAGGGGAAGAGGGATACGCAGGACTGGATGAGGGTGCGTCCATTGGAATCCCAATATTCTCCCCATCTGCTTCAATTTCATCCTCATCCAAGTTGGAGGAGTCTGTGTCATCCATGGTGGGGGTGGGGAGGGGAGGAACACAGGGATTCCAGCTCTTGGATTTGGGTTTGTGATTGAGATTCTTCTTTTCATCGAGGAACTTAGCACATGTATTTTGGAGATGCCCCGTTTGATGACAATGGCGACATCAGAAGGTTGTATTCTCGTAGTCCAAGGTTTGTGTCCAATGGAAGTCCCCAATTTTGAGGTTGATCTGATCCGGCAATCCTTTGCTAATGTCTATTTCCGCGCATAATCTGTCGTAAGTGTAGAGTCCTTTCTCCCTTCTTGAGGTATCTGTAGCAAGATAGCAGCCTGAGGTGTCTCTAATGCCTAAGAAAACAGATAAATGCCATAGATGTGCCAGAGGGTTCGAGAGCCTGACCCAAATGGGAAGTTTGGTGATGATAGTTGTAGAGGGGTCGAAGTTTGGAAACCATGGGGTGAGGAAAAGCCCAGCCGAGCCCCAGAACCAAGGGCCTCCTATTAAGGCTTTCTGGTAATCTTCATTTAAGGCAAAAGCCACAATGAAGAAGCCTTTAGAGCATTAGTAGATCTTTCTTTTATTAGTCCTGTTGGAGTGGATCCATTGGTATAAATCTGCTATACGAGGCCATAGGCCATTAAATCTGCATATGATTGCGATTTATGCAAATGTCTAGTAATGATCGGCAAGCACAGGATGAGAGAATTCGATAGAAGGAATTTCCTCCAATTTATCCACCAAAAAAGGCTTGGGAGCCATAGTTGGTTGAGCAGCTTTCGAAGAGGACTGTGGATGGACTTCATCTTTATGGACTGCATCTTTGTAAGAGAATGGAGGAGCAAAGGAGGTCTACCCTAAGGTCCCTCCACTTAGACGAAGGGTAAATACAATAGAAGAATCTCTTTGAATAAAATAAAAGGAGAGGGGAAAAGGGTTCTCTAGTTGTTTACCTTAATACAACAATATTTGGTAAGAGGAGGGAATCCCCAGCCAGAGTTCGAGTTTGTGCGAAATATCCTGCACTAGATCTAATGCACACAGCCATTGCAGCAACATTTTACCAGAGAGGAGATTGATTTGGATTTTAAATGCTGGTACTCTTGTTGGCAGATCTCGCTAGTCCGAGAAGCAAATCTGCTTCTTGCATGCGGTAGAGGTGGAGTTTAAGGGCACACCTACTTGGATCTCATATTCCTTGTGGACATGGTTTTCTGAAGCATCCCCTGTCCAGCTACTAACCATCGCTTTGCTGTGGAGAAATTTATTTGCTTGGGCAGTCTCTGATGCAGCCGAGTCACCAGTGAAAACCCCTGATTTCTTGCCCTCAACAATGTCGGCGGCTGCCCAGAGAGGTGGAGTATAACCCTAAAAATGAGCCTCAACTGAAACCCTTAGGACTACTATAAGGGCAGTGGTTGCAGAGCCACCTGAAGCATTTGTAAGAAATGCATCCACACCGACAGGGTCTTCGTCAGTGCCGAGGAGAAACCAATGCCGAATCTTGCGAGCCTGCAGAATTTGGTTTGCGATCAGGATCATGAAGGTGTAGAGATCAGCTTTCTGAGCTGTATTAAGGGTGCTAATCGCTTTATCTTTACTGCTTTCATGAGTTGCAGAGGCCAATGGAAACCCCAGGCAAGAGTAGGTGCAAGATGGGCTTGAGTCTGCAGGGAGCTCAAGACAAATAATTCTGCAAAGATGTGGAGATTTGTCTATAGTGTTCAGCCCGCCGTTGGGGCCCAGAACCTCCAGGCTAGTGTGGAGCCACAATTCTTCAGAGCGCTTGGGAGTAGCCGTCCCGGCGCCACTAAGAAACCTAGAAAAACAAACCCTAATCAATTCTCTCGCCATCGCATTCACTAGTTCTAGAATATAACTAAATGAGTATTGAATTAATTGATTAGTAAAAGAATTCCAAGATTCCAGAGTAAAAGGAAGAAGTTGTATTTCTAATAGTTACCTTCCCCAAGAGGATAAAAGGGAAATCTTGAGAAGGGGAAGGGGTTCTGTTCATGAAAGAAGAAATGAGTTTACAACAACATGTTGTGAAGGAAAAAGATTTGTCCACATCTGGTGGATTACTAGTGGAGCTCTGTCACCCGAAAGAAGTGTAGGTTGGATAGAGGTCATGAGGCCTAACTTCTCACAAAATACTTGCTATATTAGACTATGATGCAGAGAATGGGAGGAGTAGAGGATGTGACCTCCTCTCTCATGGTTGGGTGGTACCATCAGTTAACCGATAATACAAAGAAAAGTATTTGATTTTACTAGTTAAGTTCGAAGTGATGGGAAAGAAAGTGTATCTTAATTCACTGTATTGGTATTTTACATTGTCTTTGTTAGATAGAAATCAATTTGTTTCCCAATAGTTAACAATGAAGAAACAAATATGGGAATTTAGCTTAAGTAACAAATGAATGTTATAATAGGGCTAAATAGAAAGAAAAAGAATAAACTGCATTTATTTGTGATGTTTACATACTGCTATTTGGAAAAAATCCTAAGCTCTGTGTAGATAGAAAGTATATTAGGAACATAAAAAAGGTGTAATATAGAGAAAACAATACATTGTTACAGTTAACAGAATAGATGTCCATACATTGATAGTCCTAGTGTATTACTTAGATAAAAGAATTAAATATGAGAGTACATTAAATTTTTACATGTAGATGGTCGAGCAAAAAATATTTGTAAAGATGATTACACAAATTTGTAGTCTCTAAAAACATTTTTCTTTCACATTATAAATAAATTATGAAAATAAATATAGAGGCTCAGAAGTTTAGATGATGAGCCCATGGAAATAAGGAAAGGATCACGGTCCTCTGTCCATTTAATCCTACATAATCTATTGAACTATCTTAATAAGGAAATATTGAGACAATAATACTTTAAATTAAAAACACTATTTTCAGACAATAGGCTAATCTGGAAACTCGGGTGTCTAACCCTCAAATTCTATAACTGTTATTATATGATATAAATTAACATAAAAGAATTGCAAAGCTCTGTTCACAACATTTTCTTGTAATAACAGCATCGACAAGGAACATATATATAATTACCAATAGATAATGATGGTACAACGATATGTAAAATAATGAAATAACCCGTGTAGGGTTTTGCATGAAGCATTGAAGGATAAAATCGCTTATAAAAGAAAAATTAATTCAGTGAAGCATTATACATTATTCCTCTCAATCTCGTGTGTGAAATAAAAAAGGGAAGCTTAACATTAAACTTAGTTCTCAAAAAAAGAGAAATTAAACTATGCCAAAAACCCTTCAATAACAATGAGGAACTGAATCTCCTTCATGTAGGATACTTAAGACCATTAGCTAGAACCTGTGGAGATAGAGGGATATTAGCCTCAGTCACCCCGCAAGAGAAAACACTTAAAAAAAGGATGAATGATGGAGACAAAGCTTGGCTTACCTATTTGGCTGTTGGTGAAGTCGTGTTGCTGAAGCTTGGAAGGAACGTCTCATGTCACCGAGATCCCACCGTTCCGCAGAGACCCGTCAAAATTTTTAAAAAGAAAATAGAGTGTTGTGTAAATATTTTAAGAGAAATAGTAGTGAAACCATAAAGACCCATTGCAAAACACAGGTCTTGAAAACAAAGAAAAGATTCCATACCTGAAATGGCTACACTACATGGCTTGCTCGAAGGAGGTGGAGTTGAATTGCTAGCTAGATAGATATTCCTCGACCACAACCCATCCTGGAAACGGTTTAACGAGAGGTGCCAGATGAATAAAGGAGATTAACCTCACAATGAAAAAATAGCCATGGCCTGAACAAGATTAAATAGTAGAATGAATTGTAAAAGACAAGACAAGAAGACTGAATGAAGGTCGAGTGGAAACCAAGCTCCAAATAATCATATCCAAATTGGAGAGTTAAAAATGAACACTCAGACAAAAAATTACCTTGGTGGATGCAGAACCTTGGAGAAATAAACTGTGCTCATCGTTGGGAGTAATCAAACCATAGCCCACTGGGAGAAGGATGTTGGAAGATTAAACCATATCTCAGGATGAAGCCACAACCAAGCAGAGAAAAAATGAACTCAGCAAGTGGTGTTTCGGTCGGGTAGTTATGCTAAACCCTCTTGTCCAAACCTCTATCATCATTTCTAGGGTTTCTAGATCGACAAATGAAACACCTCCAACAAATATCTAAATGCATGGAAACTGCCCAGCAGGTGGATGGTTGAAGGCCATCATAATAAAAGGTATTTATGATAATAAATTCAATTATAAACTTTAGAATCACATAAGTACAAGAGCCCTCATGAAAAGTATGAAACACAATGATATATGACTTATGTAGTGTGGGGTCGTAAATCAAAGGCTGGATATGTAACAAATTATTGTTTGTTTTGTAATGTGATTGCAATAGTAAGGTAGGTTGACATCCAAGTTAAATTCTATGTATGCATCAAAATGGAGAATATATAATATAAGGTTAAATTATGAGCTTCCTACCACAAAGAAATATGTAAATAGTAGCTGTTCTAATTCCTTTGTTTATAATAAATATTTTATTGTGTATGTTAATTATATATATATATATATATATATATATATATATATATATATATATATATATATATATATATATATATATATATATATTGTGGTAAGTAAATGAGGTAAGTATTTATGAATAGGTGACAAGCGGTATCAGAGCGTGGTTTTCACGCTGGGTCAGATTGGGCCAACTGAATAACTTTAGGTGTTTTTATCTTTATTAATTCCATGCACAATGACATGAATTATTGAAATTTTTTAATGAGGGAGGACGTAGTCATCACAAACCTTGAACTACAGGGGAAACCCATTCCTAGCCTAATTGAGATATTAATCCAGAAATGTGGGTACAATTGAGCGTGGACCAGCACCAAAAAACTAGTAGATTGCTTGAGGAGCAACAACGTTAGATAGCTCGATTGTTAGACATAGTACAAAAAATCCAGACATATATGATTCAAGTAAGAAGCGACAATAAAATATTGATGCAGGAACATGAGAGGATCCTTAAAAGCCTCTTAGATAAATAGAATTATCCTACAACACAACCTAGTCCAGAAAGGGACATCCATGAAGAAGGGGAGCAATAATAGAAAGTTAATGACAACCCAGAAGGGAGTCGTACTCAGAAAATTAACAAAAACAAAACCTACAATGAAGCAAAATTTGGAAATTATTTGGAACAACAGGAAATGAAGAAACAAAAAGTGGAGTTACAAGGTCAATTTCAGAAAATGAAACCCCCTACTATCGATGGAGAGGCTGAGGAAATAGCAGAAGCGTGGATAATTAATATGAATAAATATTTCAAGTCTATGAATACAACAACAAGCTCAAATCTCGCTTGGTTTTTTATCAATTGTGGGGAAAATCGACATTATGGTGGGAGGAGGTGAAAAATGTGTCGGGAATTGAAGACTAAAATGTGACTTGGGATGATTTCCAATGGTATTTTGAGGACAAGTATCTAACAGAGTGATTTTATAAAAATAGTTAGAGTTTCAAGACTTGAGGGTGGGTCAATTGTCTATGGATGATTTCATCACTAAATTCACCTCTTTCTTAAGGCACGTACCATATTTGAAGGATGAAAAAGAAAAATTACATCAATTCTTGAGTAGCTTGCCTGCTCACATGAAGGAGAGAATGGAATTCATGAATCCAAAGATTATTTATTAAGTTATTTGAAAACCACGAATGTGCTATCAAGAATTCAAGGCGAAAGGTGAAGTTGGCAGGAGTTGGCCACCAAAGAAAGGGCATAAAGGTACCTCAAATTTTTAAAGTAGTTGATCAAGAAACTATTAAAATGTTGCAAGAAACCTATCAAATAGACAATTTGGAAAAAATCAGCAAAAGCCCAAATGGTAAGTGGATGAAAGGTCTACTGAAGAATCCATCAGGCCAAATCAAGGACAATCCCAAAAACCACTGCTACAATGTTGGGGATACGATGAGGAACATTACTTTAATAATTGCCCATATCGTGGAAGAAATGAAGTTACAACCAATCTACAAGAGGCATCTACAGTAGGAGATGTTGCACAAATTAACAGATCGAGGATCAAAGTTGCACTAGAATATCGACAAGCCGATTTCTAGCCAACTATGATAGGACTGGAACATAAGTTATATTCCCATGCTATTTCCATTTTCGTTTATCCTAGTACCAGTTTGAGTTATATAAATCCTCAAATGGTTGTAAATTGTAAACTGCAAAGAAAGAAATTTAAACATTAGGTGAATTTTGAGATATAAAATGGGCCTCCTAAGGAAATTATAAAATAATGGTGGGAATAATAAAAAAATATTATATTACATCATCAAATTTTAGAGGGAAAAATAAAAAACTATTTTTTCGACTTGTATTTTCAACTTATCTCCTTATGGGTTTACTAAAATTTTGAGCGGGAATACTCGTTGGATGCAGATTTTGATTCCTCATCTAAGGAGTACCCATGTTGCATACTTTTGATGGACTCTGCTACACGAAAAATGATAAATACATGAAAAGTGGGATTGCACTTATGTTTTTCATGTATTTCTCATTTTTCGTGTAGCACAGTCCATAGAAAGTGTACAACATGGGTACTCCTTGGATGAGGAATTAAATTTTGCATCCAACGAGTACTCCCACTCGACCTTTGAGTAAAAACTCAAGGAGATAAGTTGAAAATACAAGTTAAAAAAGTAGTTATATTATTTTATTATTTTTTAATATTTTGACGTTTTTACCCCAAAATGGTGAATCATCCCCCATGGTTGACATCATCATCTTGAATTCTATTGGTTCTTATAAAGTTTAATTTGGTTGTACATTTTTCTTAGGAGGCCCATTTTAGACCTCAAATGTTCTCTTACGAGTCCCTGGTTGGTACAACTGGTTACTAGAGCAAAGAGAAGAGTTAATGAAAAAATATTAAATTTTATTATGGAAATAGGAAGTCAACATTTAATTGTTGACTTGAGTATTCTACCTTTGGGCTCCTATGATATTCTGTTGGGAATGGACTAGCTAGAAAGACATTGGTCGTTGGTAGATTACAAGGACAAAAAAATTCATTTCAAGGCCAAAGATGGTACTTGTCAAGTATTACAAGGAGGTAGATTGCAAGGACAAAAATATCCATTTCAAGGCCGAAGATGGTACTCGTCAAGAATTACAAGGAATTAAGAAACCCCTTCAATTGTGCCCCATCACTGCATCTGAGTTGGGTAAAAGCATTATAAAATGGTGTCAACTGTACGTTATTCAAGTTGGGTTTACTAAATCTAAATAAAAGATCCTTATGTTGGAAAATATACTAGTTGTTTAGGACTTTATGGATGTGTTTCCTGAAAATATTACAGGATTACCCCCAAAACGAGATATCGACTTTACTATAGAATTACTACCCAGAGCAGTGCCGGTGTCGCGAGCACTATACAGAATGAATGTGCTTGAATTGGCAGAATAAAAAATGCAGCTACAAGAACTATTAGACAAAGGGTATATATGACCAAGTGTGTCCCCTTGGGGAGCACTAGTGCTGTTCATTAAAAAGAAAGACGTTATGATGCAAATGTGCATGGATTACCGACAACTTGATAAGCTGACTGTAAAAAAAATACCCGTTGCCATGTATAAACGATAATTTTGATAAGATAAAGGGAGAAACGATATTCTAAAAGATTGAACTAAGATCTGGGTATCACCAGATACATATTAAGGATGAGGACATATCCAAAACAACTTTTCATGCTAGGTACAAACATTATGAATTTTTGGTGTTATTGTTTGGATTAACCAATGCACCAACAACTTTCATGAGTCTGATGCATGGTATCTTTCACCCATTTTTGGATAAATTTGTTTTAATATTTATTGAATATATAATGATCTATTCTAAAAATATTGAAGAACACAAGGAACATTTACCCTTGGTGTTGAAAATGTTATGGGAACATCAACTTTACACCAAATTTAGAAAATTTTATTTTTACAAAGAAAAAATCCAATATGGGCCATGTAATATTTTATGAAGGGATATTTGTAGACCCTAAAAAGATAATGTCGATTATGGAATGGAGATTTCCCAGAAATGTAGCAAACATACATTCTCTCATGGCCCTAACAGGTTACTATCTGTGATTCATTAAAGGCTTCTCTAAGATAGCCTTTCCCATTAATTCCTTACAACAGAAGGGGCGAGTATTTAAGTGGAATAATGAGTGCTAATCTAGTTTTGAACGACTAAAATAACTATTATATATTTCCCCTATATTGAAAGTGGCAGACCCAAGAAGAGAATTTTAAGTCTGCACTGATGCTTGTAAGGAATGGGTGGGAGCGGTGTTGACACAAGATGGCAAGGTTATAACTTATGAATCTAGAAAGCTAAGGGACCTTGAGCAGTGATACTCTGTATACAATTTAGAGTTAACTGAGGCAATACATGCCCTTTGAATTTGGAGGCATTACTTATTGGGGAAAATGTTTGTGCTAAGAGCCGACCATAGTAGTTTGAATACCTACTTTAAACAATTTTATTTGAATGCCTGCCAAGCAAGATGGAATGCATTCTTAAGTGAATTTGATTTTGACATTCAACATGTAAAATCTAAGGATAACTGTGTAGCTGATGCTTTAAGTAGGAAACTACATTGCATGTATGAACTTTACTTTTAATCAAGTAGAATTTAAGTCCCAAGAGAAAATAATGGAGGCAGCAAAGAGAGACCCCAAGTATCAATTCCTATGGCATCAAGCAAGAGAGGCAGAAAAACAAGGAAAGTAATCGGATTATGGAATTAATGATAAAATACTTTTGATATTTCGAGGGAATATATGTATACCAAATTAGATGATATTGAAGGAGCTGATTTTGGATGAATACCATTAGATTTCTTATGCTGGACATCTCGGATATCAGAAGATGCTAACAGTAATTAGAAAAGACTATTTTTGGCCTGGAATGCGTAAAAATTTGCTGAATATTTGACCTAATGTTTGGAGTGTCAACAAGTCAAGGTGGAACACCAACATCCAACAAGATTGCTTCAGCCTATTGTTGTATCGAAATTGAAATGGGAAATCATATCACTTTATTTCATCATAGTTCTACCGAGAAGAAATAGACACAATGATTAAATTATGGCAGTGGTGGATAGGCTCAACAAGTTAGATGATTTCATACCCATCCAGTCAACTTAAAAAGCTGTACAGATTGCTGACATTTTCACGAGGGAAATATTTAGACTGCACAACATTCTGAGAGTTGTCATCTCAGATGAAAATGTAAAATTCATGTCATCTTTCTAGAAGGCACTATTCACTTGTTTGGGAACACATATCTAGTTTAGTACAACCTATCATCCTCAAACAGACAGACATACTAAAAGGATGAATCAAATATTAGAAGACATGATAGACATGTATGTGATGCAGCAATCCACAAAGTGGGAAGAATATTTGCATCTGGTCGAATTCGCCTACAATAATGAATACCAAGAATCCCTCAAGATGAGTCCTTTTGAAGCATTGTATGGAAGAAAATGCTAGGCCCCCATAAACTAGAGCAATCTGGAAACAAAACCGATGCTTGGATCGAACATGCTGGAGGAGATGGAGGGTGAGGTAAGAACAATCAGACATAATTTAAAGACAGCTAAAGATAGGAAAAAGGTATATGTTGACAGAAAAATAACTTTTTTGATAATTTGAGGTGGGTGATCATGTTTATGTAAGGATTAAACCCAAGAAGATCACCTTAAGGTGGAACACCTGTGCCAAATTGACTCCTAGGTATTGTGGATCTTTTCTGATTTTGGAACGGATAGGATTGATGGCTTATCGACTGACACTGACTAGCCACATAATGGTACACAACGTGTTTCATGTGTCATTACTAAACCAATACATACATGACCCCAAGAATGTTATACATTGGTAGAGTATACATGTAATTTATGTTTAGATTATGACTCCTAGGAAATTTTGGAAACATAATTAAATTAATTATAAAGTCTGTTGCATGTCGGTAGAACCAGATGATGAATTTCTAGTAAAACCTCAACGTATTCTTGATCAAAGAAAAATAACGCTCTGGAGGTGAGTCATCCCCCAAGTGAAAGTGTAATGGAGGCACTTTAGTCCGGAAGAAGCTACTTGGGAGGATGAAAACTCCATATGAGAAGAATATCCAAAAATGTTTTCTGGAATGAATTAAACACCAAAGATGATGTTTGCCTCTAGTGGGGGAAAACGTAATAGCAGGGAAAATTTTAGGGCTAATATTCGCAGGTGCGCTAATTTTCCATGGTTTTCCAAAAAAAAAGATTCGCCAATTTCCATTTCTTCAAAAAAATATTCGCCCAAATTTTATAGTATAAAATTGTTTTCCCTTAAAAATCGCCAAAATTTTATACAGAGCAATATAAAATAATTATAAAACTAAATATTTTTATAGAAATATTGCCAATTTTTTTATAGTTTTCATATTACAGGCTAATAAGATTTGCCAAGATTTCTGAACTTTAATATGAATTTACATTCTTAAAATTTTCCCTGCGTAACACCCCGTTTTATTTTAATGTTATGTCTAAAGACTTTCATAAATGCATTTGAATTTTTTAAACAAAAAGAGATTAAAGAATATGGTTATTCGTTAGTAAGAAACTATCTGAATTCCATTTCAGGAATAAAATTACATTGAGTAACTAGCTAACTGATTTGGAAACGAATTCCAATATTCTAGTGTAAAAGGAAGAAGTAGGTTTTTTTTTTACTGTTACCTTCCCCAAGAGGATAAAAAGGAAATCCTGAGAAGGGGTAGGGGTTCTGTTCATGAAAGAAGAAAAGGGTTTACAATGACATGTTGTGAAGTAAAAAGTGTTGTCTAGAGCCGGTGGATTACTAGTTGAGATTTGTAACCCGAAGAAGTGTAGGTTGGATAGAGGTATTGAGGCCTAACTTCTGACAAACTACCTGTTATCTTAGACTCTGGTGTGCAGCACCGGGGGAGAATATGGCGTGATCGCCTCTCTCATGGTTGGGTGGTACCATTACTTAACCGATAATATAGAGATAAATATTTAAATTTACTAATTAAGTTCGAAGTGATGGGAAAGAAAGTGTATCTTAATTCACTATATTGGTATTTTACATTTTCTCTGTTAGATAGAAATCAATCTATTTCCCAATACTTCACAATGAAGAAAAAAATCTGGAAATTTAGCTTGAGTATCAAATGAATGTTATAACAGGGCTAAATAGAAATAAAATACTGAAGTGTATTTATTTTTGCTGTTTACATACCTCTATCTGGCAAAAATCCTAAACTTTGTGTATATAGAAAGTATAATAGGAACAAACAAAAGTTGTAATATAGAAAAAAAAATACATTGTTACATCTAACAAAATAAATGCCCATACATTGATAAGTCCCAGTGTATTACTTAGATAAAAGCATTGAGTATGAGTGGACAGTAAATTTTTACAGGTAGATGGTCAAGAGAAAAATAAGAGTAAATATGATTACACAACGTTGTAGTCTATAATTTTTTTTTTCTTTCACATTATAAATAAATTATTAAAGAAATATAGAGGCTCAGAATTTTAGATGCCAAGCCTGTGGCAACATGAAAAGGATCGTGGTACTATGGCCATTGAATCCTTAACTGTCTATTGAACTGTCTCAGTAAAGAAATATTGAGGCAATAATACTTCAAATTAAAAACACTATTTTCAGATAATAGGACAATCTGGAAACTCATGTATGTAACCCTCAAATTTTGTAGCTATTACTATAAGATATAAATTAACATAAAAGAAACGTAAAGCTCTATTCACAACAGTTACTTGTAATAAAAACACTGACAAGGAACATATATATAATTACCAACAGATTAGGAAGGTACAATTATATGTAAAATAATGAAATAACCTGAGCAGGGTTTTGAATGAAGTATTGAACGATAAAATCCCTTCTAAAATAAAAATTCATTCAGTGAAACGTTATACCCTATCCCTCTCAATCTCGTGTGCACAATAGCGAACGAGAGCTTAACGTTAAACTCAATTCTTAGAAAAATGAAACTAAGCTATGCCAAAATCCCTACAAGAACAGTGAGGAACCGAAGCTCCTTCATGTAGGAGACTTAAGACCATTAGCTGAAACTTGTGTAAACAAAGGGATATTACCCTCAATCACCCTGCAGGAGAAAAGACTTAAAAAAATGGATGAATGCTTGACTTACTTGTTTGGCCGTTGGTGAATTTGTGTTGCTCAAGCTTGGAAGGAATGTCTCATGCTTTCGTGATCCTAA
This sequence comes from Pinus albicaulis, assembly GCA_034641835.2. NCBI lineage: Eukaryota > Viridiplantae > Streptophyta > Pinopsida > Pinales > Pinaceae > Pinus > Pinus albicaulis. The sequence continues at coordinate 211,449,298 of CM076573.1, read as the reverse complement.
CGTTCCACAAAGACCAGTAAACAATTTTAAAAATAAAACCGAGAGTAGTGTGAGTAAATATTTTTACAAAAAGAGTAGTGTAACCATAAAGATACATTGCAAAGACATGGGGCTTGAAAACAAAGAAAATATACCATACCTGAAATGGTTGCACCCTGTGGCTTGCTTGAAGGAGGTGGAGTTGAATTTCTGCTGGACAGATATTCCTCGACCACAACCCATCCTGGACAGAGTTTAACTAGAGGTGCAAGAGGATTAAAAGAGGTTAACCTCACAATGAGCAAATAACCATACCATGAAAAATATTAAATACCATAATAAACTATCAAAGACAAGAAAAGAAGACTAAATGAAGGTCGAGCCCAAAATGAACTACAAGTAATCATATCCAAGCTGGAGAGGTAAAAATGAACACTGATACAACAACATTACCTTGGTGGATACGAAACCTCTGAACAATAAACTATGCTCATCATCGTGAGTAATCACATCATATCCCACCGGGATAAGGACACAGGAAGAAGAAACCATATCTCAGGATGAAGCCGCAACCAAGCATAGAAGCAATGAACTCAGCGAGCGATGTTTGGGTCAGGAAATTCCCTAAAACCTCTCGCTCAAACCTCCATCGTCAGATCCAGGGTTTCCAGATTGACGGATGGAACACCTCCAACGAATCTCTAAATGCATGACAACTACCCAGCATGTGGATGGTCGAAGGCCCTCATAATTAAAGGTCTTTATGATAATCAATTCAATTATAAACTTTAGAATCCCGTAAGTACAAGAGCCCTTGTGAATAGTATGCAACACAATGATATATAACTTATGTAGTGCGGAGTCGTAAATCAAAGTTTGGATATGTAATAAATTATTGTTTGTTTTGTAATGTGATTGCCATAGTAAGGTAGGGTGACAGCCAAGTTAACTTCTATGTACATATCAAAATGGAGAATATATAATATAAGATTAAATGATGAGTTGGCTACCACAAAGACATTTGTAAATAGTAGTTGGGCTAATTCTTTTGTATATGATAACTATTTTATTGTGTATGCTAATTTTTTTTTTTTTTTTGATATGATAAGTAAATGAGATAAGTATTTATAAATATGTGAGAATCCATGATTAAAAAAAATATAGGAAATCACTCATTTTTTTTTTTTTTCTTTCTACATAGTTTTTTAAAATTGTTACATAGTTTTTTTTAAATTATATTAACATCATTGACCCAATCTAGGATCTAGGACACAATCTCATAAATAAATCTTTCTAATTGACTGAAATAGGCTGAAATAGGCTGGTATAAACTGCATGTCAAGTCTCATACTAACACTATATATTTGATATATTTGAAGTGGACAAAAATAGATGTATTTGGCATACTTAGATTTATAGAAAAATCATCTACTATAGATTGACCACTCTCACTTGTGACCATTCATATATATATATATATATATATATATAACCGATTAAGTTTGATCCCTATAAAATATATTTCATTCATATAACTCTGAAAGCCTTAAATATGAATATGACGCATGCTATTAAAAAAACCGAACATGGTAGAATCTATATATATTCCCTTCAATACAGTTTATTTTTTTTATTATTATAAAATCGTCACGTATGAGAAACACATTTTTTCTTTTTTAATTAATTTGAATTCTTACGAAATCAGCATCATCATGGACAGTAATTGAGGATGTTCTCGGTCATTTATTTCTCGTGATATGGTGAAGAATATATTTCTGATTATTTAAATATTTTTATAGTTAGATTACTAACACTTCATTTTTTTGGATTTTTATGAGAAATTTATTTTCAATATGAAATTGTGGTTTTTGTAGACAACTATTAGTGTGTATTTCTAAAATATATATATTCAGTTCATATTTATTTCTTTTTAAATAAAATTAATAATAATAATTGAAAATAAAGTTATAATTTATTTTTTTCTTAATAATATACACAAATCAAAAGTTGAGATTTCAAAAATAGTTTTTTTTTCTCTTTTAATTAAATCGGCTAATTAAAAAATATATCATATGAGAAAGAGTCATATGAAGTGGCCTTATGGTTTTTTTGGGTGGTAATTGATAAATCATGGTATTGACCCATTGTATTGTAACAAAGCCTATTTGCAAATTAACAATCCTTATGATAACGTGGAGATAAGTATTAATTATTTTTATTGTTGGTAATAAAATAATAGTAATTTAAATAAAGTTACAATTTAGTTAATATTTGTATTTTTATTTTTTTTTAAATTTAACTTCAACAATATACAACATGGGATGGGATGTAATATGTGATGTTTATTATGGATTTGTCATTTATATTGTTACCCTAATTTAATTTATGTGAGTTCATTAATTATAGATTTTTCTTAATAAATAATGAGAAGATGTTTTTTTTTTTATATATATATATAGAGTAAGAAGTCTCCACAAATATACTAGAAGGGATCACATCCTACTATCCAAACTAACAAAAACTAATCTGGAAAGGTGAAGAAGGAAAATTGACCCCTAACTTCCCAATTGACAAGGTACTATGGCAAGGTACTATGTATAACTCCTTGTAAATTTTGTTACTATGGCAAGGTACTATGTATAACTCCTTGTAAATTACAAAATGTAAAAAACACATCATTTTTTAATTACTAAAATGGAGAAATACACAATTATTTTAATGTGGTGAATTGAATTTATAATAAAAGGATGAATTCAAAATTTAAAATATGAATTAGCGGTGAAAGGATGAATTAGACCATTTAACTTGTAAGGTACCAAAAACACATTAACATTTTAATTATAAGATATTCATGTATGAAATATATATATAGTTTTAATTAATTTGAAATAGTGAGTTAATCACTTCGCAGGAAACCACCATCATCCTTGACGTGACATGATAAAGGTTATACTACCCACACACCATGTCCGGCGAGGGCTATAAAAAGAGGGCGTCCTCAGCGGATTGATAAAGATTCGCAATAACGTTTTCCATTGGAGGGATTAGTATCATTATTACTATAATAATGTCGTAAATAGTTTAATTATAATGTTTGGTGTTCTAATATTTTCATAAGAATTATGATATTATTATGACTAGGAATTTCACTGGGAGGTGCAAGGGAACTCCGAAAGGGGTGTGAATTATGATGTGCTATCAATAAGAGAAAAATGGCCTTGGTAATCTGTTGAGCAAACATTACTTGAGCTCGCATTAGTGAGGCTCATTGACCTATTTGAGTAGAAGGATATAGAAATGGTTGTCAATCCCTCTCAAACCTCTAAAAATCGAATTGATATTGGTTAACACAAACTGAAGCTAGTGCTAAAGACCCAAAATTGAATTCCTTCACACTACCCACCTCATCCTTCACCTTGTATTTACCTTACAAAGAAAACCATCTTTAACCAAATTGTAATTGTTGTCACGATGATTTTTTGCTACAACACACTCATCGACCCAAAACATTTGCCACTTTGCCCAGTCCATAGTCTTGAGAGATGTGGCTTTAGTCAGTTTCCTGCTTTTCAATCACAAGTTACCACTACATATTGTAAACAAAAAAATGCTATCAACTTTATCATATAAAATAACAGCCCAAAATAAGAACTTCAGAAAATGTGAAATTCTTAATGATTTATTCTCCTCGATAGTTTTCTCATAATGATCTAAGGCCTCCTCCTTGTAAAGATGAAAATTATGTCCTTTTAATGTTCTCCTTTCTTTGTACATATCTTTTTCTTTTAACCTTGATCAGCTAATCAACCACTTCTCTCATTGATGGCCTAGAATTAGGCATTTACTGAGAACAATCTAATGCCAATCCCAACACTTTTGATGCCTCATCCCTCTCATTTTTCATCCAATAATCCATCTCTTCATCCATGACACCATAAGGATTCCAAAAATCTTTTAATCTCCGCTTCACCCATCTGACTATGTCATCCCCTTCTTCAAAGCATGGATCCACTGCAATCTTTCTAGTCAGAAGCTCAAGGAGCACTACTCCATATAGCTGTAAACATAACTCTTCTCATTAATTCGTAAAGGATAGCCATTCTCTACAATTTCAAATGGAAAAACCCAACAATTATTAGGCAACTTTAATTTCTTTGACACTCCATCTCAATTGAAGAATATGCAGGACCAAGTTTGTTAGGAAATATTTGAACTATTACTGGGTATTTCCCAAAAAGACAAGTATTTATTGGTTAACATTATTTTAACACATGCCTCACCTGGTGCAATATAACCAAGTTTTCCAACCACGCATGACATGGAACCAATATTTGTGTCCTTTGGCTGATGTATCAGTTTTTCCAAGCCAAAATTTGCAATATGTAGCACCATCTGCGAATCCAACAAAATGTTGCAAGAATTGCTATCTCGATGGATGATCTTGGGCACACAGTCATGGTGGAGATATGCCAAACCATTACCAATGCCAATAGCTACATTGTAACGGATATCCCAATCCAATATTCGTGGAGGCTCGACCTGATGCAGGATGTCATGAAGGCTTCCATTGCACATGTATTCATACACTATCAAATCCCAATCCTTTTGTGAACAATACCCAATAATCTTCACCAAATTCCCGTGCCTTATAATGCCCAATGTTTCAATCTCAAGTTTAAAGCTCGTGTTTCTAAGACCTTTCTGTGATAATATCAACTTCTTCACAGCAAATACTCTTCCATATGGCATTACTGCTTTGTAAACAATCCCATGTTTGCCTCTACCAATAATAAACTTGTCGCTCAAACCTGTTGTTGCCTGCATTATTTCCTTAAGGAGACCTTGTTGTGAATATTCCAGTAACTCCATCTGAGGTTCTTGCTAGCGAGCCCATCGGAGCCAAACTAGAGAAATGAATACCAGGTAGCCTAAACAACAAAGTCCAACCAAAGAAAATGCAATAGAAATTATTATATGAGCTATTAGGTTTCTTCTGTAAGTGTTTCTGTGATCAGATTGTCCTCCATTTTTACAAATGTATAACTTATCTATTAAACACAACCCTGGATTTCCCAGGAAAGAACTAGGAGATGTTGTGACAAAATCCAACCAGGAACTTGGAAGCATTCCCGAAAGCTAGTTGTAAGACACATTTACTGAACTTATAGACAACATGCCATCCAACTCTGAAGGAATTATACCTGAAAGTTGATTATATGACAGATCAAGATTTTGAAGTTGCTTCAAATTACCCAGGTTAGGTGGTATCCCGCCACTCAAATGGTTATTACTGATATTCAGCACAAGTGAAAGACTGCGAAAATCTCCCAGAGCTGAGGGAATATGACCTTCAAGCTTGTTTTCACCGAGCTGTAGTTGTATTAGCTCTTGAAGACTAGAGATGGAATCTGGTATTTGTCGTGTAATGTTGTTTCCTTAAAGATTTAAATCTTGCAACTTCGTCAAACTCAGAAGAGGCAGTGAAATGATTCTCGTAAGTGAATTTCTGCTTAGATCAAACTTGAATATTAGTAAGATTAAGGCAAAACCCTAAGGACAAGGGTATATTGCCAGACAATAAATTTTCTTGAAGCCATAAACTGACTATAGAACACGGTTCTCCAAATTCAGGGACTTTTCCAGTAAGATTATTTCTGTTCAATAGGACGAATTGTAACTAGGGGAGGGAAAAAACTTATTTGGGAATGCTACCACTGAGATAATTATCATATAGACCGAGAAACTCAATTTTTTTTAACTTACCAATCTGTAAAGGAATTGTAGAGCGCATGAAATTATGTCCCAAATCCAGGTTCACCAATTTTGTCAAGCCAAAGAGCTTTGGGGGAATCGAACCCGAGAAATTATTGTTATTAAAGAACAGAGTTTTCAATTTGTTGTAGTTAGAAATCTCTAGAGGGATTTGTCCTGAGAGCGAGTTGTAGCTCATGTCCAGAGACAGAATTCCCCTCAGTTCTGCTAACACTAACACTATATTCAAGTCTCATACTAACACTATATATTTGATATATTTGAAGTGGACAAAAATAGATGTATTTGGCATACTAAGATTTATAGAAAAATCATCTACTATAGATTGACCACTCTCACTTGTGACCATTCTCATATATATATATATAACCGATTAAGTTTGATCCCTATAAAATATATTTCATTCATATAACTCTGAAAGCCTTAAATATGAATATGACGCATGCTATTAAAAAAACCAAACATGGTACAATCTATATATATTCCTTTCAATACAGTTTATTTTTATTATTATTATAAAATCGTCACGTATGAGAAACACATTTTCTTTTTTAATTAATTTGAATTCTTACGAAATCAGCATCATCGTGGACAGTAATTGAGGATGTTCTCGGTCATTTATTTCTCGTGATATGGTGAAGAATATATTTCTGATTATTTAAATATTTTTATAGTTAGATTTTTTAAATAATTTTTTATGGATTTTTATGAGAAATTTATTTTCAATATGAAATTGTGGTTTTTGTAGACAACTATTAGTGTGTATTTCTAAAATATATATATTCAGTTCATATTTATTTTTTTTAAATAAAATTAATAATAATAATTGAAAATAAAGTTATAATTTTTTTTTTCTCAATAATATAAACAAATCAAAAGTTGAGATTTCAAAAATAGTTTTTTTTTTCTCTTTTAATTAAATCGGTTAATTAAAAAATATATCATATGAGCAAGAGTCATATGAAGTGGCCTTATGGTTTTTTTGGGTGGTAATTGATAAATCATGGTATTGACCCATTGTATTGTAACAAAACCTATTTGCAAATTAAAAATCCTTATGATAACGTGGAGATAAATATTAATTATTTTTATTGTTGGTAATAAAATAATAGTAATTTAAATAAAGTTACAATTTAGTTGATATTTGTATTTTTTTTTTTTTTTAATTTAACTTGAACAATATACAACATGGGATAGGATGTAATATGTGATGTTTATTATGGATTTGTCATTTATATTGTTACCCTAATTTAATTTATGTGAGTTCATTAATTATAGATGTTTCTTAATAAATAATGAGAGGATGCTTTTTCTTTTATATATATATATATAATAGGAAGTCTCCACAAATATACTAGAAGGGATCACATTCTACCATCCAAACTAACAAAAAAAAACTAATCTGGAAAGGTGAAGGAGGAAAATTGACCCCTAACTTCCCAATTGACAAGGTACAATGGCAAGGTACTATGTATAACTCCTAAATTTCAAAATGTAAAAAAAAACATCATTTTTTAATTACTAAAATGGAGAAATACACAGTTATTTTAATGTGGTGAATTGAATTTATCATAAAAGGATGAATTCAAAATTTAAAATATGAATTAGTGGTGAAAGGATGAATTAGACCTTTTAACTTGTAAGGTACCAAAAACACATTAATATTTTAATTATAAGATATTCATGTATGAAATATATATATAGTTTTAATTAATTTGAAATAGTGAGTTAATCACTTCGCAGGAAACCACCATCATCCTTGACGTGACATGATAGAGGTTATACTACCCACACACCATGTCCGGCGAGGGCTATAAAAAGAGGGCGTCCTCAGCGGATTGATAAAGATTCGCAATAACATTTTCCATTGGAGGGATTAGTATCATTATTGCTATAATAATATCGTAAATAGTTTAATTATAATGTTTGGTGTTCCAATATCAATATAATTATAATATCATAATTCTTATGAAGAGCTGATATGAATTATTATAATATGATTCATAAGAGCTGATATCATAATTCATAATGTTTGGTGTTCCAATATTATGATATTGGAACACCAAACATTATGAATTATGATATCAGCTCTTATGAATCATATTATAATAATTCATAATGTTTGGTGTTCCAATATTGTTATGAATTATAATATCATATTATAATAATTCATATCAGCTCTTCATAAGAATTATGATATTATAATTATATTATTCCCTTGCAGCTCTTCATAAGAATTATGATATTATTATGACTAGCAATTTCACCGGGAGGTGCAAGGGAATGCCGAGGGGGTGTGAATTATGATGTGCTATCAATAAGAGAAAAATGGCCTTGATAGTCTGTTGAGCAAACATTACTTGAGCTCACATTAGTGAGGCTCATTGACCTATTTGAGTAGAAGGATATAGAAATGGTTGTCAATCCCTCTCAAACCTCTAAAAATCGAATTGATATTGGTTAACACAAACTGAAGCTCGTGCTAAAGACCCAAAATTGAATTCCTTCACACTACCCACCTCATCCTTCACCTTGTATTTACCTTACAAAGAAAACCATCTTTAACCAAATTGTAATTGTTGTCACGGTGATTTTTTGCTACAACACACTCATCGACCAAAAACATTTGCCACTTTGCCCAGTCCATAGTCTTGAGAGATGGGGCTTTAGTCAGTTTCCTGCTTTTCAATCACAAGTTACCACTACATATTGTAAACAAAAAAATGCTATCAACTTTATCATATAAAATAACAGCCCAAAATAAGAACTTCAGAAAATGTGAAATTCTTAATGATTTATTCTCCTCGATAGTTTTTTCATAATGATCTAAGGCCTCCTCCTTGTAAAGATGAAAATTATGTCCTTTTAATGTTCTCCTTTCTTTGTACATATCTTTTTCTTTTAACCTTGACCAGCTAATCAACCACTTCTCTCATTGATGGCCTAGAATTAGGCATTGACTGAGAAAAATCTAATGCCAATCCCAACACTTTTGATGCCTCATCCCTCTCATTTTTCATCCAATAATCCATCTCTTCATCCATGACACCATAAGGATTCCAAAAATCTTTTAATCTCCGCTTCACCCATCTGACTATGTCATCCCCGTCTTCAAAGCATGGATCCACTGCCATCTTTCTAGTCAGAAGCTCAAGGAGCACTACTCCATATAGCTGTAAACATAACTCTTCTCATTAATTCGTAAAGGATAGCCATTCTCTACAATTTCAAATGGAAAAACCCAACAATTATTAGGCAACTTTAACTTCTTTGACACTTCCATCTCAATTGAAGAATATGCATGACCAAGTTTGTTAGGAAATATTTGAACTATTCTTGGGTATTTCCCAAAAAGACAAGTATTTATTGGTTAACATTATTTTAACACATGCCTCACCTGGTGCAATATAACCAAGTTTTCCAACCACGCATGACATGGAACCAATATTTGTGTCCTTTGGCTGATGTATCAGTTTTTCCAAGCCAAAATTTGCAATATGTAGCACCATCTGCGAATCCAACAAAATGTTGCAAGAATTGCTATCTCGATGGATGATCTTGGGCACACAGTCATGGTGGAGATATGCCAAAGCATTAGCAATGCCAATAGCTACATTGTAATAGATATCCCAGTCCAATATTGGTGGAGGCTCGACCTGATGCAGGATGTCATGAAGGCTTCCATTGCACTTCTATTCATACACTACCAAATCCCAATCCTTTTGTGAACAATACCCAATAATCTTCACCAAATTCCCGTGCCTTATAATGCCCAATGTTTCAATCTCAAGTTTAAAGCTCGTGTTTCTAAGACCTTTCTGTGATAATATCAACTTCTTCACAGCAAATACTCTTCCATATGGCATTACTGCTTTGTAAACAATCCCATGTTTGCCTCTACCAATAATAAACTTGTCGCTCAAACCTGTTGTTGCCTGCATTATTTCCTTAAGGAGACCTTGTTGTGAATATTCCAGTAACTCCATCTGAGGTTCTTGCTAGCGAGCCCATCGGATCCAAACTAGAGAAATGAATACCAGGTAGCCTAAACAACAAAGTCCAACCAAAGAAAATGCAATAGAAATTATTATATGAGCTATTAGGTTTCTTCTGTAAGTGTTTCTGTGATCAGATTGTCCTCCATTTTTACAAATGTATAACTTATCTATTAAACACAACCCTGGATTTCCCAGGAAAGAATTAGGAGATGTTGTGACAAAATCCAACCAGGAACTTGGAAGCATTCCTGAAAGCTTGTTGTAAGACACATTTACTGAACTTATAGACAACATGCCATCCACCTCTGAAGGAATTATACCTGAAAGTTGATTATATGACAGATCAAGATTTTGAAGTTGCTTCAAATTACCCAGGTTAGGTGGTATCCCACCACTCAAATGGTTATTACTGATATTCAGCACAAGTGAAAGACTGCGAAAATCTCCCAGAGCTGAGGGAATATGACCTTCAAGCTTGTTTTCACCGAGCTGTAGTTGTATTAGCTCTTGAAGACTAGAGATGGAATCTGGTATTTTTCGTGTAATGTTGTTTCCTTAAAGATTTAAATCTTGCAACTTCGTCAAACTCAGAAGAGGCAGTGAAATGATTCTCGTAAGTGAATTTCTGCTTAGATCAAACTTGAATATTAGTAAGATTAAGGCAAAACCCTAAGGACAAGGTTATATTTCCAGACAATAAATTTTCTTGAAGCCATAAACTGACTATAGAACACGGTTCTCCAAATTCAGGGACTTTTCCAGTAAGATTATTTCTATTCAATAGGACGAATTGTAACTGGGGGAGGGAAAAAACTTATTTGGGAATGCTACCATTGAGATAATTATCATATATACCGAGAAACTCAATTTTTTTTAACTTACCAATCTGTAAAGGAATTGTAGAGCGCATGAAATTATGTCCCAAATCCAGGTTCACCAATTTTGTCAAGCCAAAGAGCTTTGGGGGAATCGAACCCGAGAAATTATTATTATTAAAGAACAGAGTTTTCAATCTGTTGTAGTTAGAAATCTCTAGAGGGATTTGTCCTGAGAGCGAGTTGTAGCTCATGTCGAGAGACAGAATGCCCCTCAGTCCAAGCCATAGGCGGACATATTCAATTCCCTCACTCTAATTCCATCTTCATAGCATCTTCATAACAGGAAATTCCCATCCATGAACAGGGGGAAGAAGAATCTGGTTCGTCCCAATGCAGAAGACGGCAGGATGGGTTGGCTAAGTCATCCCGGAAGGCTAGCAGAGGGATAATATCTCGCGAATTTATTGTGGATGTGGCATTATTTGTTGCAGAGAGGGAAATGAAAATGAATAGAGCGATCTTCGTTGTTATCACCATGGCCTGGTAGCAGAGTTGATGGCTTTATAGCGATTTTTCGCTTCTCATATATTTTCGATACACCGACCTCCCCTTCCAAATCCAAGAAGAGAATGCTTCTCATAGCAGGCATGGCCATGCGTGGCACCGCCATTGTTTTCAATCTCACTTAACAGGGCCAAATGGAAGATTTTGATTAGTTGGAGGAGGTGACACAAGTCTAAATTTTAGTGGCTGGAAGGGCTGTCAGAAAAGCTTCTGATTAGCTGGGGTGAACAGTGTCTGCTCACCCCAAGCCAACAAAGAGAACGCCTTTCGGCGTAATTATTGTGACGGTGATGTAAATTATATAAATCATTATATATATTCAAACACATTTTTTTCTAATAAAAAATATTACTTGTGATGTTTTTCAATTTGTGTTATGCTTCATTTTTTTTATTTTTTTTACAATGGTGAATCGACAACTTTTTAGACTAATCTAAAGAAGGTCCCAAGATCAATTTTCATGGCTATCTTATAACACCAATAGCATATCCAACAACTTGCAAGAAAGATACACCAAATCTTATGCCCCATATATCTTAGTATCATGTGCACAATAAGTAGTGAAACTTTTAATATCCACACGAAATGATAACAATGCATCTAGTATGTTTTTTAGGAATGTAATCTCGATGACGATATTGCTGACTTGTTTCATGATGATTATATTAAAATATTTTATATGAATTAACAATTTCTCTTATTTCATGATTGTATTAAAATAATTTATATTGAATTGTATTTTTTTAATAATTGAATTATTTTACATTTTATTAAATTTAAATTTAAATGTATATTTGAATATTTTATTTATAATTAATTTTAAATATATATGAAAATATATTTATTAATATAGATATTTAAATATTTTATTTTAAAATAATATTTAAATATTATAAAAATAAAAAAATAAAAATTACAAATTTTAAATTAAATACATAAATATTATGAAGTATATATATATTTCTTAACATTAAAATATTTTTAAAATTAAAATAACTATATTGAAAATCATCTCTTTCCATCTATTTATGTAATTGACATTAAAGTATTTTATTTGAGGTTTAAATTGAAATGTATTATTTATGACACGTCTTGAAATATGTCTTAAGCATTTACCTCCTATTCCATATTAATAAGTGAATAAACGGCTCATCCCTCTTATTACTTGCATTATAATATTTTTAAAAAATTAAAATAAATAAATTAAGGAGTTTTTTGTTTTCTATCTCTATATATTTGATATAGCTCTATCTATCTATTTATATGGTTGGTATAGAAATATTTACCTGAAATGTTTTAAGTAGTGTCGATATGGAACTATTTTATTTATGCTCCACATTAAAAAAAAATAAGCATTTATTTCTTACTTTAGGTTAGAAATTGATTGAATTAATTAAGGATGCCTTTTATAAAGAAGGAATTGAAATTTTGTAATATATATAAGTTTCTCCTAAAAGTGCAAAGGTACACCAATGTAATTGAACATGTATATGATGTTATTACAAAAAATTTGTAGCAAAGGAAAGATAACAACCTAAAGGGTGGAAGATGGAGGGGAGGAAATATGTTCAAGCTTGCAATAGTCTCACACTTGTGCGGATGTATCACTCACACACCTGGCTAAATCATTTTTTTCCAATCATACAAATATGTCAAAATATTATACACATATTATATCCAAGCTATAACATGCAAGGTAATGAAGGGAAACATTAACATCGGTCATATTGGGCACTGGCGCCCAAAAAAATGTAATTGCACAGAGAAAATGACTAAAGTTCGTGTGTGTTGATAATTATATTACAATCAACATAAATAAGGGGGTTTGTTTTGGAGTTTTAGATATGTCCTTTTACAAATTTTAATTAATTTGGAGCCATTTCCTGGATCCATTAATTTTAGTTTTAAATTTAAATTTAAATTTAAATTTTGTCTAGCAAAGATTTGTTGGAATTGCAAATTTGTGTAGTGTAGTTTACACAATCCAAGTGTCCAAATAAACTTTCAAGGCATTGTATCCATTTATGCATTAAAATATATATAGTTTTAAAAATAAAAAGATACACATGTTATATGCATATATAGAACCAATATAGATCTATTTTGAAGAGGATTAAATCTCTTGAGGTGCATATTTTTTTCACGTTTTGCACTCTAAAAGAGGTCCTATAGGTTATCTTTAGCCTTGTAGATGTTAATTTTTTTTTCTTTCTTTCTCATCTTTGCAGAAGTAATTACCATTAGCTTGTGTGGGTGTGTGGGTCCCAGAATAACGAGTGACCATGTAAGTTAACTAGTCAAGAAGTATTGCTCTCACTGAAAACAAAATACCAAATAACATCTTAGGTTGGACAAGATTTAAGGTGGAACTTCATCATAATTATCTTAAGAATTTTGATTTGAAGGATTACTTACTAAGTATATGATATGCATAGTCTCGACAATTTTCACATAACTGAATTGTTTATTTTACATATATTTGTTTTGCAGGTAGAGTATAGAAATTATAAATCTCAATATCATATTAACAAAGTATAAATATAGAGGAGAGAAATTTAATATATAAATATGTATAACAGTGGTTAAGAGTATGTGTTTCTTTGGTAAAATGTTATAGGTTCAAATTCAAAGAGGAATAAAATATATCTACTTTTATAAAATTTAAATGAAAAATCTCATATATCAATTTAATACCTGATTTATCCATAATCTTAGAATTAAATTATCATTATTAGTATTATTATTTTTCAAAAACATTTAAAATAAATAAATAACAAACTTAATTTTAATTTAAATATTAAAAATTAAATAAATATATTTATCTCTACTTTATGGTGGATTTTATTAATTTGTAAATAGGATTTGTTATAATATCATGGGCCATTACTATGGCTTATCAATACTACATGGCCAAAAAACCATAACTCATTTCATACGACACTTGTTCATATAACATTTTTTTTAATTAAAAAGATAAAAAAGACATAACTAGGTTGGAGATAAATGTCAATCATTGATTTGTGTATACTACTATAAAAAATATAGAATGCTTCATGGAGGTTAAATTCTTACCATCCACCTAATAATTATTTATAATTAAATTACCATTCCAAAATATATACACTTCTCTAAATAATTAAAGTTTAAATTTTTAAAATTAATAGAAAGTTTCTTAAATTTCTCATCATGTAGTAAAATGTATATTTCATTTTTTAATTGAGGGTCTAGATTGATTCTCAAGGGAATATGCTCAACTTATGCTTATTATTACTATTTATCAACTCTTGTAGTGTATATTACAAAGTTTTTTAGTTGAATTGACTTATTTTAAATTTAAAAAATTATATTCATGCCACGTGGCTCTAGTGCACCAATTTCCCAAGAATTTGAGATTATTCCAATTCTAATAAGTTCTTTCGTCATAAATTGCTCTATTTAATTATAAAATTCATTTATATATAAGAAAATTTTATTTACCAAAATTATCCATTACTTTTAATAAATTTACAAAATTATATTCGTGCCACGTGACACCCACACACCAATTTCCTAGATATTTGAGATTATTCCAATTATAATAAGTTCCCCCATGATAAGTTCCTCATTATTATTTATAGCATTCATTTAGTTAGAAAAATGTTCCATTTTAGAATAAGATATGTAATTTTTTTGTCTTAAGTTAAACCTCACCCATGTCTCCTCGATGGGGGTGTCACAAATGTCAGACAAATGGTGGAAGAGGCGATGGTGGAGTCTGTCTGGCCTTCACGCATGTCTTCACCCCATGTTAGTGTGATGTGATATTAGGGGGTATCATTGGATACTGTTACCCGAGGATAGGACTACTAAACCTTTCATCTATAGATTTTCAAGCATCGTTTGGTCGTGGTTGGAGATGGTTTTATTTTACAGTGAGGAGAGGGTCATGAAGCTCTTGCATGCCTCACCGAGGTTTAGAGATTGGGGGAGAGGCAGAGAAACTAACACTGGTTATGTAGCTTGGTGGATGGTGGTGGCCCTAGCCAACCCTTGGGATCTTGGAATGCCAAGGGAGAATGAAATGCTCTACATTCTTTTCTGTCCAAATTGTCTTCGAGGCATGGTGCTGGTGAGAGGGGAGGAGCCAAAGCTTGCAGTATTTGGAAAATTGCAACAAAATTTCCTTCTCTTGGCTCGCATGCAATGGGGGATTCAGCCGGGTGGTTTGTCGGTCTCGACCATCTTAGAAATGCGGCAAGGCCTCTCATTCTTCGAGTTCCTGAGAGAAATTGTTGCCGTAAAGGGCACAACAAGCCATTGGAAGAATGTCAAGGTTATTATTGGGCTAGTTTCAGACATCTCGTGTTGCCTTAGTGGAATAAAGCCACAAACTCCTTGCCTCATTCCTCTTGTGTGCGAGGAGTAGATTTCAGATATGATAGTTGTTGGTTTGACACCCAATTATCATTTGGGGCAGTGGTCAATTTTACTTTGCTTTTTGTTCCAGTCTTTGTTTGGGAGGTTTTTTATTTTCGATGTCAAGACTAGAGTTTGGGGTTAGTTGGGATGCCATAGAATAGAGGGAGGCCACACCGTGGGGGTGAAAATTTATAGCATGCTAAGAATCCAATGTAGGATAATGGAGCTTCATTGGATTCATCAGGCAACCGCAATAAAAAGGAGGTTGCTACAAGATCTTTGAGTCATGTGGTCACACCATGTACTCTATAGTCTATCACTACTAATGTGTGGAACATCTAGTGGAACATGGATATCCTCGGGGATCAAATGTATGATGATCGTAACGAGCTAGTTTCTCTCAGCAATGACATTCAAGTTAGCCATAGTCAAATCATAGAACAAGTAAACAACTTGTGACGCCAACATAGGTGCACCAACGACCACCTTCGAAGCTTGGAAGCAAGGGTGGAACATATTGATTTCCATATGCATGAATATGTTGACAAGTTTGTAGCTCCCCCTGTAATCCCCCCCAACCCCTCTCCTTAATATGTTGCTCTCTCTTATGTTTTAATTTTTTTTTACTGTATGTATGCCATGACTTCTAGGCCACCTATGAATAAAGCATGGAGTTGATTTCTCATGTTATCCTCGAGGTCCCAACCTCAACAAGGTTGGTCAGATTGAGAGAAAGGGGCTTGTTGAGAGGAATTTTGTACTCTGCACTTTGAAGATAATATAATGATTTAATTTTGATTGACAAAAAAAAATTTCACCCATGTCAAATGCAGACGAAAAAGTTAGACAATGCCTAGATTAAATGATTTCAAAAGGAGACACCAAAAATAATCAATAACATCTTAGTTGAACACGATTTAAGGTGAGACTTTATTACAATTAGTTAGAGAAATTTTGTGTGGGTATTATCTTATGAATTTTTATTTGAAAGAGTACCTACTAAGTATATGATATGCATTTATAGTCTAGACACCTTTCACATTTTTGAATTGTTTATTTTACATATATTTGTTTTGTATGTGGAATGGAGAAATTATAAATTGCAATTTCATATTAGAAAAGTATAAATATAAAAGAGAGAAATTATATATATATGTGTGTGTGTGTATGTGTGTGTGTTGTGGGGAGGGGGTGTAGGGGTAAGAGTATGTGATCATCATATGTTTAGTCTTAATGTTTATCAACAATTGTAGTGTATTAATCAATTTGTTAGATTGCATTAACTTTTAATAAATTAAAAAAAAATATTTGTGTCAGTTGGCTCTTGTCCACAGATTTGCTAGAGATTTGAGATTATTCCAATTGTAATAGGAGTTGTCTAATGAAGCGGCCAAAATTGGCCGGAATCCGGGTCAAATTTTTTTAAAAAATCTTGGTGTTTGAATCATGATTTTGACGGTGGAAATAGATTCAGCACCATCAAAAACCTAAAGGCACTCAAAATATTAAATGTTGATAGTTATAAAGCTAAGTCACCTGATACGGGGATACGGGGATACCGGGATTTGAAGAATCGGATACGGGTACGGTGACCCCAGAACATAATACTTTTGGGATATGATACGTTATATATTATTTTATTAAAAATATATATATATATTTTTAATACATATATATATATATATATATATATATATATTAAAAATTAGATATTTTTTACACAAGTTCATACTTAATTCATTGATTTAAACATAGATTTATCTATCATCTTAGATAGTCAAGGTTTTGTTTGAGTGATGGGTACATTTTTAGTAGGGTCATGATAGAGAAGTTTGACAACCAATGTCACTAACATCAAGGTACATAGAGGGATTGGTGCTCTTGATTAAATACGAGTTCCATACCCTAATACATGACAAAATTCGATGGAAACATTGTAATAACCCAATCCTGAAATCCTAAAAAACTGATAAGTCTGCTGGATTTTGAATGAGATCTAAAATTCTACTTTCTCCATATGAAATCCAATGAGGTCGGAACCACTGTCAAACATCCCAAGTCATTTCATGGTAATGTTAAAAATTTAAGTAAAAGGATGAAAATGAAGATTAAGGAGAATGTCACTTTTAGCTTAAGAATTTAACATTACCATGAATCACATATAAATACTATGGCCATAGGCTTGATGCCCTCTCCTGAAAAATCCTCCTCAATTGGTGAAAAACAATGAGCAAAAGCCCCCCTTTATAATAAAAAAACAACGCTTTTTTGAACCCGCGGGCCCGGCCGTATCCGGTTTTACGGGATACGGTGTATCCGAATGGGGTACAGTCGAGATACGCCGTACCCCGTTCGGATATGCCGTATCCGTTGAATTGGGGCAGAATCCCATACGTATAGATATGGGGATTCAGGATTCGTTGCCCCTTTTAGGCGAATCCGGTGACTTAGTTATAAAGTAAATTTACAAAAAAAATTTTGAATTTTCTTAAAATCTTACTGAAATTTCAATGATTTTCAGAGCTGAAAAGAAGTCTAATTAGACTACGACTTATTTAAATAGGTATATGATATACATGGGTATTGCGCAGTACTAAAAGCAGTACTGCTAGTAGCGGATGAAACAGTCAGTGAGTTGAACCTGAGCACAGTTGGCACTGTTGCAAATTCCCCCCGATGCCGAGGCGGATTTGATGAAGGCAGGCCATGCAATCCCAGTCAGAGAGTTTCCCATTGCAGGCTCCTTGACCGTACGCAGTGGGCGAGCCCGCAGACGACGCCTTGTAGTTGTAAGAGTTCAAAGGCGTGTTTTGTTCGAGATCTTAGACAAGGTTAGAGAGAGTATCAAAGAAAGGACTTCCGCTTGGGATTTTCTCAGTGTTACACAAATCCCACAGTAAGTCTGTATTTTGACTTGCAACACTGCCCAGGGCCACACTGCCCAGGGCCACGATTAGTGCCATTACAGATAATGGAAGGCCAAATGACCCAATCGCCATGCCTGCCGCAAACGAAATAATATCACGTCTAATAAACCCTTCAAATAACAAACGTTATTTCGATGGTTATCAATCTGCTAGGGGTGCCTCCATTTTATAAGCATCCCTGCACATGGTTCCATAGGAAGGATGACGTCCGTGACGTGAAGGATGATGTCGGGGTAATGCCACGCGTTGTGAGTGGAGAGAAACCAACAAAACTACATTTTGGTCGACCATCATGAGCAGTGATGGAATTTGACGGGCATTTTGCCCGTCATAAGGCATTTTACCCGTATTTGACGACTGGAACTTGTGGATGCCCGTTTTTCTTGACGTGCTATGAAACATGAAAGACGTGATTTTGACGTTTGAAATATTTTCAAAAACGTTCTTACTCCCTTTATTTTCCATATACCAGTATTTTTGCAACACCACAACTGCAACACTGGACTCAAACGATAAGAGTAAGTTACTTTGTTAGCTCACTGAAAATTAGTATTAATCGTTTAATAAGAGAATCACCACCGATCTTTGATATTTTAAAATTAGAATTAATCTGATTTTTCCACTTAACCATGACAGAAAGTTCACCAAACCTTCCTTTTACGGAAAACACCAAAAACGAATAAAGCCAACGGACCTGGGAACTTCCACTGTACCACTGATTCATCATTCGTGAAGCAGTGCAGAAGTACCACTGTAGCACTAAGAAATTAAATTTTCAATCAGTGCTAATATGAAGCGGCTAGTGGCTTGGCTTCATGGTCAAACAGTAAACTGCACAGGTGCAAAATAGAAGCTTTTGGCAGTCTAGTTCCTTTCTCAATGCATTCAGACTTACGACCAGCTCAAGACTGGCTCCGAGGAAACCAGCTCAAGATTGGCTCAGGAAACCAGGTTAAACATTGATTTTTTTCTTGTGGGTTTGAGTTGCTGCCAGCTTTTATGAATTTAATTCATACAGTAGGTTCGAAGTTTGAACCGCTACGGTAATTTATTTCTATGAAATTAGAGTTCCAAATTAACTCCCTGAGCAATATAGTGTATTAATTGTAAGCAGATTTATTAAGAAAATTCACACTGTTTCTAGCATGAATGATTACCATTTATATATTAATTGTTTTTCAAGAGTATTTTTATTATGTAGGATGCACTAGAAAGAAAAATCAGGACTTTATTTTATGTTTTTCTTATTTTGTTGGGCTGAACTCAGAAGAAAAAAAAAAAAGACTTCATTTTTTGTTTCCCTTATTTCGTTGAGCTAAATTGGAGAAAATTGAAAATGAATAGTGAGCTAAATGTAAGATCAATGGGCCAAGGCCATACATCAACATTGACCTCGGTGGGGAAGTATAAAATCATGGATATTCAGATAAATCTATTTATTAATGTAATATCAAAGTTAACTCTTAGTTTCACTTCAGAAATAGAAGACAGAAGATCTAGCATCAAACAAGACTCATGTGAAAAAATAGATGAAAAATATACAATCATCGAATGGAAAGATAATCTAGAATTATCCAATAAGACTGTTAGCTAAGGTAATTATCCAATAAGACTGTTAGCTATGTCTTGAGACTATACTAAACTAACTTTCAATACTTCTCAATAATTATCCATTGGAATTTTGTAAGAAACTTATAGTAAATCATTGTCCAATGGCCATGCAAACATATATAAAAAATCATATTTGTTGATTGTTGTTCATATGGTGGACCATCATGGACCACTTAGAAGGTGAGGGCATTTTTTTATCATCCCAGTGAGGTTTAATAGAGCGACAATCAAGTTACCATTCCCTATAAATTTTCTCGGTCACTGATTCATTCCTACTATTTTGATACATAGTCCAGTCCGGTCACGTTAATCATTCATTGAACTCTCATTCATTCCTACGGTTTTGATAGAGAGTCCAGTTCATTCCTCCTATTTTGATACACAGTCCAGTCCAATCCAGTCTTGCATTGAGGATGGCATTGGTAGGTTGTGAAGAAGGGGGTTATCATGGACATGCACTCCTCTTTTTTTTTATCTCTGTAACTATGTGCAAATTGCTCGTGGGTTCTATATTTTTTAATGATCATAATCGTTTTTTATTATTAGGTTTTCATTTTGCTTTCAAAAATTTTAATTTAATAATTATTAATTATTAAATTTTCAAAAATTTTAATTTTAGTTATTATAATTATTAAACTTTTAAACTTTCAATTGTACATCAACTTGCATACATGATAAAATAGATACTAAAAAATGGTACATCATGGAGGATCTATTCTCACTCTGATTATGCAATTTTTATAAGAAATAGATTGTGCAATATTAATAAGAAAAATAAATTTTTATTATTCAAAGAAAGAGAAATTAGAGAAAGCCATCCAAACTCATTAATATTTTTTTTGTAATGTTTACATAGAGTAAACTTGCAAAAGAACATGACCTTTCCTTGTATTGGAATGTTCTTTTCTTTTTGAAGTAATTTTCAGTAGATTGTATGATATATTGAGGAAATCTGACTTTGACAAGAATCAGTTATTCCTCCTTAAACTAGTTACTAAAAGACTTTCACACATATATCACACTCCAAAACTCAAAGAAGAAGGTTTAATTTAATATGAGAACATCACTAGTGAAGGGCAAAATTTTAAAGGTAACGTTTCTTGATGGGAAGCATAATGCCCCAAAACGTCAAAAAAAATTAGTATGACGGGTAAAGAGAAATCCAAATTCCAACCCTGATCATGAGTCGAAGGAAATATGTTACATGCTTGAAGTATTATTAATAAATAAATTGTGATCTTCTGTATTTCATTCGTAGTATATGTTTATTGGTAGTATATGCTTTTATCAAACACGCTAATCAAACACGTCATAAGTTATATGTTACATGCTTTTATGCTATATGTATATGCTTTTATCACTGGTGGTTGAGGGGATACGTTACATGCTTCGAGTATTCTTTAAATAAGTTATGATGTTCTATATTCCAAAACAAGCCAATTCATGACCATATATATATATATAACATGTAACAATCCATACCGCGTCATGTTGTGGTGGAGGGGATATGTTACATGTTTCGAGTGTTCTTTAAATAAGTTATGATGTTCTATATTCCATTTTTACCAATTCGAGCCCATATATATATATATATATATAATATTTATGTAGAGTTCATCACATATAACAACCATGGTAACAATAAAGAAAAAGATAAGATTATTGAATGACATAGTGTGTTTGTAGTTGCCTAGTTATCGTCCAACACATAAATATTCATATATTTCATATGAATACAATATATATTATTTGATTATTTAATAAAATATAATATTAAATATTGATTAATTTATTACAATCTATTTTTAAGTTTTAAAAAGTATATAAATTAATTAGTTGTTAAATTATAAAATTAAACGAAATAATAATTTTAGATTAAATTATTAGTACTTGTTTTTGGTAATTTGGATAAATCAAATATTATATTTTGTTATATTAAAAAAAAAAAAGATAACAAATTTATGAGTGTTTGAGAAATTAGGCAAGTAGCATTATAAAATTAACTTTTTTTATTTAGAGTATATGTAATTATAGCATTTTAACCATATTCATATATTGACCTAGAAGTAAATTAACTATATAACTAATTGTTGAAAGGAGAGTCCATTTGAATAATGAGTATCTCTAATTGTAATAAAAGTTCCTACATGGTTATATACTAATGTAATTATGTTTGACCTTCCCAAATTTAACGCTTGTAATATATATAAACATGCCCAAAAAAAGAGTGAACATTTTAACAATATTCATACACTCATAGAGAAGTAAACTAACAAAACTTAACTAATTTTCCAAAGGGGGAGCCCACCAAAATAGTTACATGTGGACTTTAGTCGTCGTGTAAATCTATCGTCTAAATTCACCATTGCTAGCGATAGCTTTGTCACTTAGATCTCCAAATTTTTTGTTTGGCATTGGGTTTCATCCAAATAAAGCAAAATTCCATGTTCGTCCTCCTATATTTCAGCGAACACTTAACCCATGATTGATTTGACCTGGAAATAAATATCCATAACTTGCATATACTTGGTATTTCTGATCCTTTTAGTTCCCTTATATGGTATTCATTTCCCCACCTATGCAATAACCTTTTCATTGGAAATGAAACTACATTTAACCAATTTTTCCTCTTTGAACTTCTCAAACTATGAATGCACTGCGAGATGAGTTGTGCTATGGTAAATATTTGTAGAGGTAAAATAATTTTTGAATTTGAACATGGACGACCCCGACCCATCATGTCTTCCTATGTACCAATGCCCCTCTCTTCTCCTCATCATCAAAAAATGACAGTGATAGGGCTAAGTCCCACACATAAAGGGAGTGTTGATAGCTATGAATAAATATGAGGGGTCAAAGAAAATATCACGCTTGTTGTGGGGATGGAACAACATGAATATATCACAGAAAAATTTGTATATCATTTTTCCATGACAATGGAAGGCTCTGATCAAAACACGACCACCAACATCAGAATTTGAAACCCATCTCCGAGAAAATATTCACATGTCTACAACCATGTCATGTAGTTGTAGAGGTCTTTGTAAGAAATAAAGGATGTTAAGTCCTTCCTATTAGGAATTGAGGGCCAACAAATCTGGAATCAGAACTAGAGGACATTGAATCTTTCTTGCCAAAACACAGAGGATGTTAAGTCCTTGAGACCTTACCATGGATTTTATTAACATGTATATAGGGTTTGTTATAATTCCATGTTAAAATACCATGGCTTACCAATACCACATGCCTGAAAATCCATAACTCATTTTACAATCAGAAATTTTCAAATATTTATTTTAATTTAATTTAATTTTATAATATTAACTAGAAAATAAGAAAGATCTGCTAAACTTACAAAAAAAAATTATAATATTAACTAAATTAAAAAATAATAGAAGTATATTAATTCAATATTACGATCCAAACTTGTATCCTTGTTGTCGAAAATAAACTTAAATCTAGCTCCAACACAAAACTCTTAATAATAAAATGCTATATTATCTATATAAAAGATTGTAATTTAATTGAGTTATGTGATCTTTTTTTCAGTTTGTATGAAATAAATATTATGTGAATTTCTAAAATAATGTCCGGTGGAGAAAACATTAATCCAAATTAATATATATTATATAAATTTAATAATAAATAAAATTTAACATATATTTTTTTCTTATAATTATTAATTAGTATATATTAAAAAATATATATTTATTATTAATATATTCATATATAATTTATAAATAAAACCGTAGAAAACTTAAGCCAAAGACTTTGCATAGGAAAACTTTGTTAAATAGAAAATTTAATAGGATATATATATATAATAAAAAATTTAATTTAAAGATTATTATTAATAATAATTAAATGTAATTTAAGTTTTCTTAATATTTATAACAAAAGGTTTAATTTGGTGATAGTTTTACTATGAAGTATTATGTAAATATTAAAATTCAAATGTCAAATAAATCAAGTTAATAATAATAATAATAATAATTATAATAATACTAATATTTTTTTAATACAATTATATATTTTAGATAAGTAAACAATCTTAACATAAAAGCTCCAACAATGTACTATAATAAATAAAAAATTTCTATATAGTATTTAATTTTGTGTGTGTGAGATTTAGTGTTTTAAAATGTCAGTACCAAGTGCTACCTTTTAAGACAAATTTTAATTATTTTCAAAGAGGTAAGAAATCTATAGTAATAATACACACTAATACAATGTGTATATGATATATATAGGTGTATATTATATACATTATGAATTCTTCATACATATTACCATGAAAACCTCAATTTTTATATATATTACAACATCTACTTTAAATAAATATATATTGATATTACCAAGTCTGGTGCTTTAAAAAGAGAAGAGGGGTGGGGAGCGGTTTCATAATATCCTATTTAGGTGAGAGACTTGGGACATGGAAGCACAACCTTGTAGATTCTTGAAGATATATTCACTAATGAGGGGGGTCGAGGGTTGGGGGTGAATTAGTATTGATAACCTTTGTGCCAATTATATTCATTTTCCCCCAACTCAATTATCCATGCACATGCACAACATTCGATCATCAAAAGATGTAAGCAAAAATAAACTGACACCATAATAACAACGATAAATAAGCATGATAAATATCAACACAAGTATACACACACAAGGACACAAGTATTTCTGGTGGAAATCCTTTCACGTGAAAACAACCTTGCTACTGATATGTTGCTCAATTATTTTTATTAATCTTCTAATAAAATTGTACTTGGATTATCTTACAACCATAAGCTGGAAGAATTGAGTTTCTCTAGAGTATGCTAGCATCTACCAATTTCTAAATCTATTTATTTCCCGGATCTACGGACTACCATCTGTTAGAAGCTACCACAAGAAAAAATCCTCACCCAACCACCATTAGACCTATCCAACTCCTATTCGATGGAAAAAAATCTTCCTACTACTGAATTCACGAATTCAATTTCTCTATCGAAGCCTCCACACCTTCACTTCTTGCATGTGAACCACATTGCACAATATTTTAGAGTAGGTTTTCAATTCTCTTGACATGAAAAAACCAATAGATCTATAATTCTTCACATAAAATATGAAAGAAACACTCTTCCGAGAGAGGGATTTTTATTCTCTTCTACTCACATCAAAAAACTACTCTCAAACACACCAAAAGCTACCAATTATTCTCTGTTCTCCCACACAAATATGTGATATATCTCTTCCCAAACTATATGGGCAAATTCTCCCTACTCTACTTACTCATAATGCTCTCACAATCACATAATCACACACTCTTCAAGAAACCAACGAAATAGACTCATTTCCTTCCTATATTTATCAATTTTCTATGTTGAGTTACTTATTAAATGCTACAAGTTATGGATCACTCAACAATATTATTCACATTCTTCAAATTTGGTTGAGATAGTATTTTTGATCAAATAAGCCACTAATCCTATTATCCCTTTGATATCTTCAACCTTGATATGCTTCTAGACACCCCACAAAATTTTCCTACATATACCGAAAAATTATGATAAATAACATCACTATAATGTTAAAATTAGCTAAGCAGTGCGAGGAATGCAGAACAAAATTTGTGAAAAAAACTCAGTTGCTCCCACAACTGAGTCTCCATACAATTGGAAGATTCAGTCCCTCCCATAGGCTTGCATGTCACCGACTGGGACTTTTCATCCACTCCCACTGGTTTGGTTCCATGAAATTGGGGTAGAGAATGAGGGAAGACATCCTTCCTCAACTCAAAAACTACTGAAAATTATTACAGAGCTTTAAAAACCTCTATAGGACCTCTGCATGTCAGTGTTACCTCTCCAACACTTCACCAAATCTGTCCAATATCACCAACATTATCACTAGTCAAACTAGGTTGACTAGGATGCCAACCGACAACCATACTAGACATTTGCACCATCAAACTTCTCCACAACATCCTCTCATCTATATAAAACTCCAATACATGTCAGAGATCCCCCAATGCCTGAAAAATCATCTAAAGCATTCAAAAACACATTTAGATCCTCTCTAAGCCTAATTTATAACATCATCAACATGTGGAGACCTTATGTGGGACATAGAGACCAATCAAGAAGGCTCCTCAACACTATGTCCTCTAGAAACCACTGAAATTTGTATGCAACAACATGATCAACGATATCATCATCATGGGAATCCATTTAAGCTAGTGCAACACACCATCATCCAACTCATCATGACATAGGGCCATCTACAGTTAGACCATACGCAAGCCACCTGGAACCACCTATAAACATGCATATTCAACACATTTGGAACCTAAGAAACAAGGTTTAATTTAATGAAAACCAACTAACACATCTACAACACTCATCAATTACAAAAATCTCCCCCTTAGGCATTGATGTCAAACCCCTAGTTGAAACAATCATATCATCATCATCCTTAAATTCTCCCCCTTTGAAACCAATGAAAAAGGGCTAATAATGTATATAAACCATGCTATATACTTCTCAATATGCAAAGGGCTCAATCAACAAAAACATATACTCCACTTAATATCATATGCAAGTGATGACCAATGAGTCGCAAGACTAGAATACATCAATAGTCCCCCTAGAATGTAGGTGCACTAAGATCCCCTTGGACCCAAGCTATGCCAAATCAACAGCACACTAGAGAAGCAAGATACATACCGTACCAACATAACAATAAAATATCAATCAGTAGTAGCAAACACAAAAACATATTCTCTCTCCCCTGAAGCAAAAATAACATAATCCATGTCATAGTGACAAAAACAGATCATATCACCAACACATAGTAGCAATAACATAATATAACAAAGTAGTAGCAACAAAACTTATCAACACCATATGAGAAACAACATATATTCTATCCACACTGTACTCTCCAACAACAACAATTTCTATCTAGAAAAAACATCTCTCTAAAGTATACATGGTAGCATAAACTACGTGATGAGAAGTTACAACATTATGACCAACCAAACTCCACATAATACAAATATATCAATGGTTGAATATATAGTGATATGCATAGTTGTCAATGCCTCCTTGCCACATGCAAGAGGCTACTCCACATGGACCAATGACTTTAACTTAGATATATGTAACAAATTACATGGCCTCATAGGCTTATTACATGGCTACAAAGTCGATAATAGATGGTTTTACAACAACAATAATAACCCATATAGAGCTTAACCGACTCTCATAACTCATTATGCAACAAATCCCAAACATGGATCTCGACAATATGCATGAAATATACAAAAAAGAGTCTCTCCCATACATGGCTATCTATTGTAGTATCACAAAAACTCCCCATTATCCAAGAAAGTAACTTAGAAAGAATAATGGGGACCCTTTAAAATTTTAGAATTTATATTCAATTTTTAGAAATAAAACCCAAGTTAGTATTTTCTTAGGTTAAGATTTCAATTTTATTTTATAAATAAGGAAATCACTAAAAAACTCTTAAAACTAAAAAATTCAAAGCAAAAGCATATACTGGGAAAAAATACCGAAAAAGCGAAGTCGTGAAAAAGCGAACTGTGAAGTGCCGAATTACAAATCATCGAATAGATGAAATGTCGAAATGCCAAAATTGTGATGTTGTGAGTTCCCGAAATATTGAAACAATGATATCACATTATTCTTAAAGACATCACACAATCACAATTTTTCATTTCACATTTCACAAATCTCTTGAATCACTAAAGCATGATGGCTATCAAATCGTCGATGAAACGTCTTGATATAATGCCATTTGTCAGAATCACGTGGTCCCATACTTTAAAATTTAATGTTCATTCATGTGTATTTGTAATCTCGAGGTTTTCAATTGATTATTTAGTTTCTAAATTAAATACCAAAAGATTCCCATTACGTATGAATTCAATTGATAAGACTATCAACCTTTCAAGGTGATTTGGGCTTATCATATTTGGTTTTGTTTGAACATATTAATTCTAAAATGCAAGGCATAAAAGGTTGTCATGATTGATTAAATCATGAAGGAAATCCGCCACCCCGCCAAAGTTAGTCATGCAGCAAGAGGAGAACAACGAAATGGGCCCCTTAATCACAGATACCACATGCGATCCCAATATTGGTTCTTTAGGTTGGGAAGGGAGTTACAACCTCTTTGAGAATGATAAACCTAAAGTAATTTGAGATGATAAAGCCATTGCTAATGATACTTCTTCCAACGATTCGGAATCGTGGACATATGCAGCTAACTCCTTTCTTCATAGAATTTGTGCTCGTTGTTGGGTCGGATAGAGGTGAATTTTTGTGACAACTCTATTGTTCCTTCATTTAAGTATTAACCCAGGGTAAGTATTTTTATTTCAACAGTGTTAGCACAATATATGCGAGTTAACTGGTCTGCAAATGCTCTTTGTCAGTGTACAGAAGGAATTACTAACTTTCGAAGCTTACTGATCCTAGAGAAGGTGTCTTATATGGATATTTTAGCCTAAAGTTGAGTAATGGGATTCAGTGTTTCTCTACTGGAGTAAAACATCAGTTCTATTATACTGAACAACGGTCTAAATAATGAAGCAAGAATTAGAATGAAAACAATGAAATTAAGAAGAACAATAGTCTAACTAAATTGTTTCAGACATGGAATTGAATTGAATCAACGACCTAGCAATCTAAGCAGTAATGAAGCAGCTAGATGGCTAGTAATATAACTAGAATGGTGACTAGCTATGTACTGAGCAATATGAGTAACTGTGCGCTAGTGAAACAACAGTATAACTGAACGATATGATTAGCAGTGCAAATAATGAACAAAAATAGAATTAAGCAATATGACTAGCTGTGCAATAATGAAACAATAGTAGAACTAAGCTGGTAGCAATGAACAACAATATAACCGAAACAGGTCAAATAAATCATACAGCTATAATTAAGTAATTTTGCAATGGAGTTCTCTGTAAGACTTAATTAAGCAACATTGATCAATTAGTTAATTGCTTTATTATGCTACGCAATGCATGGAGATGCAGAATGCTGAAATCGAACTTCCTACAGCCTAGAAATGAATTATCATGACAACAGAAGAAATGGAATTAATAAAACGTTATCAGAAATGGAATTGCACTTGTCTTATTCTAAGAACGCAACTTCCAATGATTCATTAAAGAAGAAGAGCTGTAATTATA
Source organism: Pinus albicaulis (assembly GCA_034641835.2). NCBI lineage: Eukaryota > Viridiplantae > Streptophyta > Pinopsida > Pinales > Pinaceae > Pinus > Pinus albicaulis. The sequence goes on along the minus strand of CM076573.1, from coordinate 211,420,023 downwards.
TCAAATGGAAGTATGTATTATAATTGCACCAAGTTGACAGATATTGATTCTGTAACTTTTCAGAACATGAAAACATGCGTGGAGCTCTCGGAGGTTGGGCCCAGACCTACAGAAGCTTCAAAATTGAGGAAAATTCAGAAGATAGTTACTCAAAACTCTCTGTTACATCCAGGAATGATACAAAATATAATTAGACATAATTTTCTGGAATTTTCTATTATCAAATTGCCTTCTCATTCTATTCTTTTCCCTTTTAAAGGTGATCTTCGGAATTTCGAGAATGTATCTCAAACTATAGCCTACTATGTGTGGCTATCGTTTGAGTTCTTAGAAAATATGCTTGTTCATATTCTATCCTCCGTTTGGACTACTTAGTACTTCTTATGCTTGTGTCTGTCGATTGGCTTTCTTTCGCTATTGGTTTAGGCATTCCTAGTTTCCTGTAGGTAAAGAAAAAAAGAGTCAATTCCCTATTATAAATAGTCCTTTCTATCATTAGTCTGATTGTTCCCATTTTCATGATTTTTATTCATTATTGTTAATATGAAGAGGGTTTTTCTTGAAATTACAATATGATTTGCAGTATTTAATGGGTTAAAATCATACCTTATTCTAGACCCAACATGCTCCCCTGCTTACCTTTTTGCATGCCCTCATGCAAACAGATGATTAAGATGCAACCGTGTTAAATAATAGGTGGGGTAGGGTCTCTCATTGGGTGCTATGTAGCCTCGCTTTCTTTTTATGAGTGTGACGGCAGGGCCCGTGACTCCTTCTGGCAACTTGTAGTCATGATTATACTCCTCAGGGGGAAGCCAGAGGAGGGGATTCCAGTATCTGCAACCCAACCAAGCAGGCCCCATGCTGTAGACTAAGCTACTGTATAAACGAAATCTAGAAGCAACAGCCTTGAAGTTCCTGTAATTGAATGGCTCCCTATTTTTCACATTATTCGTGGAGGCCATCCACCATTGTTTAGCTGCTGCTAGGGCTGCTTCACGGATGTCTTCAAAGTAATATCGTGCATTTTCAATGACATATTTATGGAAAGGACCCAATCTAGACTTCACACCTGACCTTCTCATGAAATTCTGATGTCGGGTGATCAACTACATGGGTTTCATATGCTCCCCCCTGACCCATAGTTCCAGATTATGTTCTCTTTTCTGAAATATGCCATAAGCTTTGGCGCACCTGATCTGGTTTTTGGCAAATGAAAGGAAAGATTGTAATTGTACATCTCCTATGAAGGGGTTAGGGTTGCTGTCAGTGTCATTTTCTAAAAATAAATTGTGCATGTAGAGCTCACATAAGAAGCGTTGAACTTGTTCATCCCGGTCATTACAGAATTGGAAAAATTCATCTATAGTCTTAAAGAAAGTGGATTTCCCTGCTCGCACAGCTTTAACTTTCAGAAGTATGTATTGCTCTATTAGGAATATGGCATAGTTGGTTGTCGGTGACCTACATGATAAAGCATCATCATATAGAGAGAAAATTCAGAGATCTGCTCATTGGCTTGCTCTACCTACCTTTGTACTACTTTAACCTTTGCCTGCTCACTTCTAAGTTGGGAAAATGTCTCATCTTCTGTAAGAGAGAGGTTAGTGAATTTATTTTACAGTGCCTGATGCTCTTGTAATGGCACTACCTCCTTCTTGTATTGTGTCATTTCTTGCCGTAATTGCACTAACTCATTCTGTACTCTTTGCTTAGTAGCTATCTCTATTAAATGGGCATAGGCAGGGACTTCCTCTGTTTGGATCTCTTTTTCCTCCAGAGATTTCTGCTCAGTTTGGGTGGATGTTTCAATGTTGTTTGCTGCTTTTGTTAGTACTCTGGCTTCGGTGGTGGTTGTCAAAGTTGTTTGTGTTCCAATTTCCATAGTAATTGCTGGTTCTATTTAGGTCCCTACAATGGAAGTTTTTGCTTTTGACTTCCTGACCCTTCTTTTTCTTTTCAACTGCTTCTTCAGGTGTTTTACCAGGTTCTTCAATTTTTTACAGGTATTTCTCAAATTCTTAGTTTTTCTCATGTCTGAACCTTCCCTTGTTTTAACTTCAATAGGTGGCAGGGGAGTAGAATTCTCTTGCTCAGGGGTAAGGTCTAGAATGGTGTTTCTGATTACTTCTTCATAATTGACCTCAGTATGAGGGTATTGATAGGGAGGAGCAATGTTACCTCTTGGTTACAAGGGAACTGTCTCTGTGTGAGAGCATTGTTCCACGAGTACAGTGTCACCTGAATCAGCTTGTGATTCCAATCTTTCGTATGTCTGTCCTTCACCGTATACTTCATAATTATTAATGGGAGACAGGGCTTCATTCTCTTGTAGTTCCTCTTGGTCAGGTAGGATATTAGTGTGACCAAAGTTGTTGGGGGAGGCAGTTTTATCAAAAAATTCTTCTTTCTCCCCTGCTTCTACTGAGTTCCTTAATTTGAAGCTTGTCCTCATTTGCTCGAGGACTAGGACTATTTCTTCTTCAAATTCGTATAAGGGTGCCTAGGAGGGTTCTGCTCCATCTATGGTGTTCGAAGTTCCCTGGGGTGTTCTGGCCTGTTTTGGTCTATTTGAATCTAATTTTGAGGCTCGAATTCTTTTTCTTTTTGCAGGATTTACCCTAGGAGGCTTGATTTCAGTACCCTCGAGGTTAACTTTAGGTTCTTGCACTTCTGGGTTAACTTCTGGTTCCTGCACTTCTGGGTTGACAAAGTTGTGCCATGCTAGATGCTTCCTATCTAGCTCATGAATAACAATTAAATTTATTAAGAATTGGTGACTAACCATTGATTGGGGCCTCTTAGCTTTTCTTAGTCAAACAACGTTATCATGCAATATGAAATTTAAAAGGGCAGGAAAATTAATTGAAATTTTATGTTTGAGTGCAGCTAAGAGTTTAAGCTGTCTAGGTTTTACTGCTTCCCAACATCCTTCACATGTTATGAATCTTTGGATGAATACTCCCAACTCTTGCCATGGCTAGTGTAAGGAAGCGGGAGAAATCCCTCTAGCTCTTCGTTCCAGTGGTTCGTCTGGGTCCTGGTATAGCGCTATTGCTTCTCGCAGGAGTAGATGCTTTTCTGCCCATCTCTCCCCTTGTGCTGGTATTTCAGAAATTGCTGCTATGATTTCTTCTATGACAGGTATGGTTCGGTTGTTTACTCTAGTTTTCCCATCCCGCAAATTTTGCAGGAACTCGATTGCAATTTTTGTGTTGTGTCCTTGTAATCTATGCACATATTTCAGCTATCCTGCTCGCTAAAGAATGACACTTGCTGCCTCTGAAATTGGGAAATTCGACGGCTCATTTCGAAGAGTATTTCTGCCCATGGCTGGTATTCTCTTCTCCTCTGGTTATCTTTTTTCCTGGCTTTGCTATTTTGTTTGGGAGCTGAGTGTAACCGAAAAAGAGATCATGGTTCTGTATAAAGAGTCTCCATGCCTTGACTATAACATTTACCGATGCGTCTGACGGGATTTGTGCAGGGATTTCATCTGATTGCAAAATTAAATCCAATCAAAGCCAATTACACCCCTCCTCATTTATAAAAGCATGCCCACGCCCTCAAGTACTGGAGAGATTCGACCAGTCATGAATGCTAGCATGGGGATGTCAGACTTTAGTAATTTTTCCTGTGGAGGATTAACGGTTAAATAATTACTTCATGTGCAGCAAACGATTGAATTTAAAAGTTTTCATGATTGAATCTTGTGCGGAGAAGGCCGAGACATGAGAGAAAATAGTATTGTCATTATTATGATATGATGTCTTTGTATTATTATAATGTTGTGACAGAAGCAAGATTTAATCAAGTATTGATTGGCATCGTCCTTCCCAAGTTTGAAATATGTTATCAAATCTTCGTTATTTATTCTTATGGTAAGTCATGATTGTCACTAATTCGAGTAATAGGTTTGTAGTAAAGAAAATGGAAAACAAGGTGTATATAACATTATTCTATTATTCAAGAAGCATTCTTTCATACCACAAGCAAGGCCACTACTTCCAGCAGGCATTCATAGCCTCGACAGGGTTGCTTTTTAACCCAAAAAATGAGCCATGATCCCTATATGAGAATAGTTATTTTATCATCTTCATGGAGATATCACCATGCTGGTATGGTGGCCAGGTAATCATGGTGCCATTCACTAGAGTTGTAGCAAAATGATCAGGTCAGCTCGTGATGAGACCTCTTGTCCTTCAAGTTAGTAAGAAGGTCATTAGCTTGGTGTGGTTGCCATAATGGGCATGTCAATTTCTTAGACTCTTATGAACATGGTAGGTTGGCTCGTGATGAGACCCCCTATCCTCTATTAAGATATGTAAATGTAGTATTTGATTTTGTATTTTAACAATTTGATCCATTTGGAGGTCATTGCGCTGGTATTGTAGAGAGATAACTACAATGCCATTCAATAGAATTGTAAAAGAGTGATTAGGTCCGATCATGATGAGACATCCTGTCCTTCTAATATATGAGAAGGTCATTACCCTGGTGTGGTGGCCATAATGGGCATGTCACCTGTTCAATCCCTATGATCATGGTAGGCTGGCTCGTGATGAGACTCCCTATCCTCTTTTTGAGATTTGCATGTCACACCATGATTGCTAAGGAAGGATCATTGACTCCTTATGGGTGAGGGATGGTGAAAGAAGTAGAAAAAATAATACCATTAATATGCCTGGTTCCATTTCTTCATGTTGTAGGGTCATATTACTCGAATAGTGCAAAAAGACATATCATTATAAGGTCTTGAATCATTTGATATCATATTCAAACCATGGGGAGTTTTAGCCTTTAAGTTGATGTGTGTATAATATTAGCTTTATGTTTAAGAATTGTGGTATCACAAGACATCATATTTGGAATTTTACCATTTTCTTTCTCTCTTTCCAGTGCCATTCCCTACTCAAGGTTATTCAATAAGAATAATGGATATTGATGAGCAACTATTTTTAAAGATTGGTCGGAAAAAATTCTTAAAAGAATGTTAAAAGGTGTTCAGAAAAAAAAAATTCTCAAAAATGCTCACAAAATGCTAAACAAATTCTCAAAAATGGGTATTTTTGTTGAAGGAACAATCAGCTTGTTCAAAGATGGAATAACGGTTGTTTCTGAATGGAACGACACAAGCAGTGCGACAAAAGAAGCTGTTTAAAATTTGATTGAACTGATGCCATTCAAAAATTCAACAATAGTTGTTCTGGGATTGAACAAAAAAATTTAATAACGCGACAAAAAGTTGTTCAAATTTGTTGAACCGTTGCCGTTCAGGGATTGAACAGTAGTTGTTCTGGATTTGAACAGAAAAAATTAAAAACATGGTCAAAAATTTGTTCAATTCGGTTGAACCGATGCTATTAAAAAATTGAACAGCAGCTGTTCTGGAATTGAACGACAAAACTTAAAAACTCGACAACAAGTTGTTTAATTCAATTGAACTGCTTCTGTTCAAAAATTGAACAACAACTGTTCATAAAATGAACAAAAAAACATAAAAACTCAACCAAAAGGTTGTTCAATTCGATTGAACTACTGGTGTTCAAAAATTAAATAGCAGTTGTTCATAAACTGGACAACAAAGCATAAAAACTCAACAAAAAGATGTTTAATTCGATTAAATTATTGCTATTCAAGAATTGAACAGCAGATGTTCATAAACTGAACAAGTAAGAAACTGAAAACAGCACAAACTTATAATTAAGAAAATGGATTGTAAATGGGACGAATATACAATTATATACATAATTTACAAGTGATGTTGTCAAACCTCTCATGTACTTGAGTTTGTGGGGTTGTCACCCCCTTGTGCCACAACTTGGATGATGGGATATTCTCGATCTTGTTGACAAAAATATTGCTTCGTGAGAGGTTTGTGATAGAGGTGTACTCTATGTCCGTTAACTCAGAATGTTGAGCCATATCCGTCTATCATGGTCAAAGTGAGGGTACCATTGCTATGTACTTCCTGAATCTCATATGGACCAAGCCATCTTGCTTGTAGTTTTCCTAGAAAGTCTTGGAATCTGCAATCATATAGGAGTGCCCAATCTCCCTTTTGAAATACTTTCTTTTTTATTAGATTGTCGTGCCACTTGGCTCACTGTTGTTGAATGATCATTGTGTGTTGCAAGGCAAGCAGTCAAATTTCATCCAGTTCATTTATTTGTTGAAGTCTTTTAGTTTGAGCATCCGTTAAGTCCAATCCTACTTCCTTGGTTGTTCTCAATGTTTTAATTTCGAACTCAATAGGGAAGATATGTTCTCTCCCAAATACTAGCCGATATGGTGAATATCTAGTGGTATTTCTCCAGGTTGTTCGATAAGCCCATAAGGCTTCTAGTAGTCTAGTGGCCCTGTCCTGGTAGTGTGCTACTACTGTCTTGGTAAGGATTGCCTCCAGGACTTTGTTAGTGCTTTCAAATTGTCCATTTTCCTGTAGGTGGTAAGGAGACGTAACTTGGTGAATGACATGGTGATTTTTTAAGGTAGATATGATATTATTGCCAGTGAAATGTGCCCCCCCATCGGTTATCACCTCCCTTGGTAGGTCGTATCATACAAATAGTTCAAAGAGAAACTTAATTACTGATTCTTTTGAGGCTCTTGGCAAAGCTACTGTTTCCACCCATTTGGTAACATAATGTGTGGCAACTAATATGTGGGATTTATGGTTTGATGGCGAATCAAATGGCCCAACAAAGTCCAACGCCCATTGTTCAAATGGTTCCACCACCAATTGTGGTTGCAGTGGCATTTCATCAGCTTGGCCTGGACGGCCCATCCTTTGGCAGCTATCGCAGGACTGAACATACTTCTTTGCAGCTTTAAAAATTGTAAGCCAAAAATAGCTTAATTGTAGCACTTTATGCCCCGTCCGTCAGTCTGCGAAAAGACCACCACAGGGTTCATCATGACAGGCACATAGAATGTCATGAATTTCTTCTTTCCTTATGCATCGACATACATGCATATCAGCCCCTGTATGAAATAAGTATCCTTCAATCCAGGAGAATCGTGAACTGCACTGTACAATTAACTTATGTTCTTTTGTCGTGAAATGTTTGGGTAGCTTCCCAACTATCACATAATTTGCCACATCTGCATACCATGGGGTTTTGATTGCTACCGCAAATAGGTGCTTGTCAGGAAATTGATCATCAAATGTTAATGTGTCATCTATTATGGGGACTCTTGATAGAAAATCTGTGACTACGTTCTCCTTCCTTGGATGGTCTATGATTGTTATATCAAATTCCTGTAATAACAATAGCCAGCGAGTTATTCTTCCATTTGTAATTGGTTTATTCGCTAAATGTATGATAGAAGAGTGGTCAATATATAGGAATACATGATATCCTGTTATGTAGTGTCTGAATTTATTAATAGCATAAATTACAACTAGGAACTCTTTCTCAGTTACTCTGTAGTTTAGTTCGGTGGGGGTAAGATTTTTGCTAATATAATAAATAGCATATGGTTTTCGATCTTCTTCTTGGCCGAGGACTGCTGCTATTGCTGTATCAGAGGCATCAGAAGAGATATGAAAGGGGAGTCTCTAGTCAGGATCTCGCAAGATTGGTGCTGTGGAGACTAGCTTCTTTAATTCTATAAAAGAAATGTCACATTTTTTAGTCCACTGAAATTCAACATCTCCAGTTAAAGCATACAAAGGTGCAACTATCTGTGAGAAATTTTTTATAAATCTGCGATAATATCCTGCATACCCCAGGAAACTGCATACCTCTGTTTGTGTATAGAGTGTGGCCAACAGAAGGATTACGTTTATTTTAGCCGAGTCTACCTGTATTCCTAATACAAAAATGTACTGGCCTAGGATTACCCCTTCAGTCATCACCATGTGGCATTTTTCGTTGCTTAGACACATTCTAGTAGCAATACATCATTCTAATACCTTGTCTAATGTTTCTAGAGCTTGGTCAAAATCTTCCCCATAGGGTGTAAAATCATCCATATAAATTTCAAGTCCTTCATTTATTAAATTAGAAAAAATGCTAATTATGGCTCTTTGAAATGTTGTTGGAACATTACATAATCCAAACATCTGTAGGCAAAAGTGCCCCATGGGCAGGTAAAGGTTGTCTTATCTTGGTCTTCAGGGGCTATTTGTATTTGATTGTATCCACTGAATCCGTCAAGAAAAGAGAAAAAATGTTTTACAGCCAATGTGTCAAGGACTTGGTCAATAAAGGGAAGGGGGAAATGATCTTTCTGAGTTGCTTTATTTAATTCTCTATAGTCTACATTTGTTGTCTGAAATAGGATAAATAAAATTTACATCTAGGAGCTTTTGGAGTTCTTCTTTTACAATTTCTTTTAAATGGGGATTCAGTCTTCGTTGTGGTTGTCTCACAGGCCGTGTCTCTCTATCCATATAGATATGATGCATGCACGGTTGTGGGTCCAAGCCCTTCATGTCTTGGTAATCCCATGCAAATGCACCCTGGCACTTCTTAAGGATTTTTACAAGTTCCTTCCTTTGGTTATTATCCAAGCTACTATTAATATTCAAAATCTTACCTGGTTCGACTTCAATAGGTATACTATTACAAACAATGGTTGTGGGATTATATTGGGTCTCAAGGTCTGTCACAATATTTTATTTCCCTTCATGCTCGAGGAGTGTTCTCATCATTTGGCATTTCAAATTTTCAGTTTTGGGCGGCTGGTTCATCATGCTACTAATCAAATAATCTTTAGTTTTATCTTTAAATTCGAGAGCCTCTACTAGTGTGAGGGGTGGATGGGTATTTTTCTCCCAATATGTATCTGGGTGTTGTGAACTTTTATCGTGGGCAGACTTGGTTTGGCAGGCAGAGAGATTACAATATTTTTTACAGAATTGCCTCTAGTGATAGTCATGCTACCTGTTCGGCAGCCTATGTAAGCATTTGTCATGGCCAGCCAAGGCCGCCAAAGAATCAATGGGTGCCCTTCCATCCTATTTTTTTGATTAATAAGTAAAAAATCAGAAGGGTATTCCCATGAGTCTACTGAGACCATAATGTCTTGCACTATACCTTCTAGTCTAATAATATATCTATCAGCTAATTCCAGGAGTGTGGTTGTAGGTTTGAGGACTGATATGCCTAGTTTTTCACAAGCTCCAGTGGTTAGGATGTTGATGGTTGAACCAAGGTCAACCAATGTGTTTGGAAATGAATGTCCAGAAATTTTTAAGGCTACAATGGGGTTTCCTGGGTCTTCATATTTCACAAGTGGTTCTTAACCTAATAATAAGTCAGACAGAGTTCTTACTACATGAATGGTAGGTGTAGCCATTGTTTTCCTAATTTGTTTCTTTCCACATACCTCCTTGATTGTTTTTGCATAGATGGGAATGTACTGGATGGCCTAGCAAAGAGGAATTTTGACTCAAAGATTTCTTAATTCCCCTAGGATGTCAAACTCTGAGTTGATTATAGGTTTGGGTAAGTTTAATCTCTTAGGAAATGGTGGTGGAGGTGTTTTAAGATATTCAGGTCTTTGTTTTTCAATTATTTCCTCGTATTTGCATGTTTTTGTTATCTTTGTTGTGCTAGGCCCCGTGGATGTTTCAATTTGGGATTGAGGTGGGGTTGGGGCCTCTATGGGCAATATGGTACGTTCCGATCTTAAATTCAATTTGTTACACTATTTTTGTTCGTTGTTGGGTTTTGGATCCTCTATGATTTTCATTAATTGAACTGGTCTATTATTGGGATTGGGATTGGGTTAGGCTGGTAATTGAGGTCGTATGACAGGCTGCGGGTTATGATGAATAGGGTAGGGGGCTGGTAATTGTTGGGTTCCTCCTCCTGTTGGTAAATTTCTCATCCCCATAGGTCATTGCGAATTCCAATTTTTGTTTTGAGTAGGAGGGTTTGGCCATTAGTTTTGATAAGGGATATTCTGCCAATATGGGGGAGAACCAGGGAAGTTTTGCCAGTTACTTCCTAATGGATTTTGCGTAGGCCAGGGTGTGATAGGAAAGGTTTGGTTTGGGCTAGTTGGGAAGGGGTTTTGAGTCTGCTAAGTTGTCGCAGGGTTTCACTAGTTGTACTGGGGCACTATAAAGTATTGAGGTAGATCTTGCGGTATGCCAGGTCGTGCTTGCCATTGCCGACGCTGATTAATTAAATAGACTGGTTCTGTTTCTTCTTCTAGTTCTTTGTAAATGGCTTTCAGCCCAGGGAGTGAAGGACACTGGTCCGTAGTATGATCCTTAGTGCAGATAGCACATATCTGGACCATGTCTAAAGGAAAATCTCTTTGGCTGTGCTTCTTCCGAAATTTTGGGCAGAAGATGGCCATATTTTGTTCAAGTATTTCTTATTTTTGTTTGGCTTGCAGAACATTAAGTTGTGTGGTCAAAGTGCCTAAGATATCACTTTTGAAGTTTTATAAGAGATTTTCAAATTCTGCCCTAGTTACATTGCTACTGGTCTACTTAAGATCATGCTCAATAGGTTTGTTACGTGAGCTACCCTGGGAGCATCTAATACCTAAGGAGATAATCTCATCATATTCTTCCTGATAAATATCTCCTTTTTCCATTATGTTAAGTAATTCAACCCATTCCTCCTTCATCCCCTTAAGCATTATGGCTTTCAAAATGTCCTTGACAATGTAGTATATGGGGATATAGGTAAATTGTATTGAAATATTTCTACGTATTCCTCTAATGTTTTATTGTCTTTTGTAGTCAGGTTAAAGATTTCGTTTTTTAGGTATCGAGTTCGAAAATAGTCTTGGTATTTGGTAAGAAAGACATTCTTCATTAGGTCACAGTTGTTTATAGTTCCCCCTCCTAACCTCATGAACCAACGGAGAGCCGTCTGTTTCAAGGTGGAGGGAAATAATTTTAGTTTCTAGGGATTGATGGTGTAATCATATCCTCTGCATAAGACATCAAATTCAAATAAGAATGCATCAGGATATTTGTGGTTAATCCATGAAAGGTGGGCATGTTATGCAAGGGAATGGCTTTCATAGGGGCATTTGCAACATGATCAACAATGGGGTACTCCAATGTTGATGTCTCCCTCTGATTTTGATTTTGATTATTTTCCATTTAATCAAAGAGGTGCCAGAAATCTTCAGGAATTTCTTGGTCTGGAGGGGAGATTTTTATAGGTTTGGAAGGTGAATGCAGTGGAGGTTTTACAACACTTCCCTAATCTAGGATTCTAAGAAGTTCTGTTTCGATTACTCCTTCAGGGGACTTAGGTATCTCTATGTGAATTTCTTCACTAGTTTCTCCCGTGCCTTCTTGCAAATTGCAAGAGCCTCCCTCTTTTGAAAGTTCGATGTTTTGATGAGTGGTAGTCTACAGGCTTTTCTTAGACCCTTATGTCTTGCTGTGAATCTCGGCGTAGACTACAGATGGTGAGGCTACTGTCCGAGGGGGTATGTTAGGATTTTGGATGGAAGAATTTTTTGGTCCTATAGATGCCTGAGATTCAGCCTTCTTAATGATTTCCTCTATGTATGTTTTCCTCCCAAGGATCACCAGTCCTTTGGGTTGTGGTCGTGACTGATTTTGGGTTGCTTCTATCTTTTTCTTAGGCATAAAACAAGAGCACGTATCTATGGTTCTTGTACAGTTTGCTGGTGGGCAGGCTAAAGGGAAAGCATGTTGCTTACCGATACGCAGGTTCTTACCTTTCATTTTCAATACCCAATACCTCACAACAATGGAAAAAGAATGAATTAAAGGAGATAACTCTCAACACTCTCCCCGGCGACGGCGCCAAAATGTTGGGTCGGATAGAGGTGAATTTTTGTGACAACTATATTGTTCCTTCATTTAAGTATCAACCCGAGGTAATTCTTTTTATTTCAAGAGTGTCAGCACAGTATATGCAAGTTAACTGGTTTGCGGATTCTCTTTGTCAGTGTACAGAAGGAATTACTAACTTTTGAAGCTTACTGATCCTAGAGAAGGTGTCTTAAATGGATCTTTTAGCCTAAAGCTAAGTAATGGGATTTGATGTTTCTCTACTGGATTAAAACAACAGTTCGATTAATCTGAACAATGGTATAAATAATCAAGCAATAATTAGAATGACAGTAATGAAATTAAGCAGAACAGTAGTCTAACTAAATTGTTTTAGACATGGAATTGAATTGAATCAATGACCAAGCGATCTAAGAAGTAATGAAGAAGCTAGATGGCTAGTAATATAACTAGAATGGTGACTAGCTGTGTAATAATGAAACAACAGTATAAATGAGCAATATGAGTAACTGTGCACTAGTGAAACAACAATATAACTGAACGATATGACTAGCCATGCAAATAATGAACATCGGTAGAATTAAGCAATATGAATAGCTGTACAATAATGAAACAATAGTAGAACTATGCTGGTAGCAATAAACAACAATATAATTGAAGCGGGTCAAATAACTCATATAGCTATAATTAAGTATTTTGCAATGGATTTCTTTGTAAGAATTAATTAAGAAAAAGTGATCAATTGGTTAATTGCTTTATTATGCTATGCAATGCATGGAGACGCAAAATGCTGAAATCGATCTTCCTATGGCCTAGAAATTAATTATCATGACAACAGAAGAACTAGAATTAACAAAACGTTATCAGAAATGGAATTGCACTTGTCTTATTCTAAGAACGCGACTGCTAATGATTCATTAAAGAAGAAGAGTTGTAATTATATAAAATGAAAGTATGTATTATAATTGCACCAAGTTCATAGATATCGATTCTGTAACTTTTTAGAACATGAAAACATGCGTGGAGCTCTCAGAGGTTGGGCCCAGACCTACAAAAGCCTTAGCACTGAGGAAAATTCAAAAGATAGTTATTTAAAACTCTCTGTTACATCCAGGAATGCTACAAAATATATTTAGTCAGACTGTTCTGAAATTTTCTATTATTGGATTGCCTTCTCATTATGTTCTTTGCCCTTTTAAAGGTGATCTTTGGAATTTTGAGAATGTAGCTCAAATGACAGCCCGCTACACGTGGCTATCGTTTGAGTTCTTAGACTCAATCTGCTTGTTCACCTTTTATCGGTCATTTGGACTGCTTAGGGCTTCTTGTGCTTGCATCCATCGATTGGCTTTCTTTTGCTATTTTTTTAGGCATTCCTAGTTTCCCGTAGGTAAAGACAAAGAGAGCCAATTCCTTATTATAAATCGTCCTTTCTATCACTAGTCTGATTATTCCAATTTTCATGATTTTTATTCCTTATTGTTAATATGAAGAAGGATTTTGTTGATATTAGAATATGATTTGTAGTATTTAATGGGTGAAAATCATACCTTAGTCTGGGCCCAACACTCGTCCAATGATACTTCCATACAATGACTTAGTGAGGGTGTTAACAAATGTGGATATAAAGGATAGACAATTTGTTACGAGTAACAAAACTGTCTTTGGTTCCCTCAGGCCAACAGATTTAAGGAAGATGTCATTCAGAAGTTCATGCAAGAAAATGAAAATCCTAAAGTAGTAATAAAGGAATGGAGAAATGACTGTAACCGACTGAAGCATTATGATAAGGGTATGCATTGAGTCACTTCCGTTAAAATTCCTTACAAACAAATAGTTGCAATGATGTGCCACCTATTTGGGTCTGTGAATACTAATGAGTTTAAATATAATTGGACACCCTTGAAAGAAGCCGCCTCTAATGGGTACATTCTAAATTGGGAAACCATTATTTCTGGTAATTTTATAAGAATCATGACAACCTATAGGGAGAAACAAAATGTTACAAGAAATATAACCCCTCCTTTTTACATGAGCTCTTATATCATGGATGCAATCTATTTTTCTTTTGAAGTTCCCTCTTTTGGATGGAAATGGACCGAGGAAGTAGTAACCCCAATCTTTGTCTAGTTAGATTTCTTGTCGGAATAAAAATAGTACTCTCATATTTTCAAAATCTACAATGAAATAATGTTCCCTGTCTACTAAGTCATTTTTGAAGTCAAAATCCCTAGAATGACCCCTGAAGCTGATAAAAATCTTAATTATATAGGTAGGTGGTTTGGTGAAGAGTACTTTAAGTATATTAGTGATTTTGGAAGTTGTTCCCCTCCTTATGTCCTACCTCTGTACGTACTAGACAAACTATTTTCCAAAGATATTTCCTATTAAAAAGTTGGCAATGGTTTAACAGAAGTCTTGAAACATGTCAAAAAGAACATTTGGACAACTCTCCATTTTTCATGTGGCTCATATAGATTAAAAAATCCAAGAATGCATGTCTTGAAATTGATCATTTAAACCATTAAAATTCCTAGTTTTTCCCAATAGAAATTATTATTCTTATGGAGTCACTAGAGAAATAACAAATCAGGTCAATCTTCGAGCATTTCCATGCGAGCCTGATAGGTTTGATGATATTTTCAAGTCAATTTCTCAATTTTCTAGAGTTCAAAAAATAGCAGAGGAAAGACTCAATCCTGAAGACCTGTTAGGGTTTAAAGAGTATCAGAAAAAAAGAAATTCTCACCTATCAAAATATTTGTTCCAAATGCCAGCACCAAAAATCTAACAGATTGCAGTTTCAATGTCTTCATCTCAGGTACCAATTGCAGAGACAGGAATTCCAAATATTGGGAAAGATTACAAACTCACCCATGATTGGGAAGAGTTTGACAAAGTACTATCTACAACTGATATTCCAATCACTCATGATACTATTCTGTTATATGTCACACTTATTCTTGGCACTACAAACTAAGTAGATTCTATAGTGGAGCCAAGTGAAAAACACATGTCTACTCATAAAGATAATTCGAAGAGTCAAGAAGAAGGAAAAGAAACATCATTCACTACAGAGGTTCCAAAAAAAGGTGTTGAGTAAAGTTAAAACCAAATAAATAGTGGTATGGAAGAGAATATAGAAGCTACATCTACCCAAGACATGGAAGTCATCCCAGCTTTCCCCATTGATGAAATAATCCTCAACATTGAGGAATTACCTCCATTAGACATATTATATAGTCCAAAACATAAAGCTATCATGACCAGATGAAAGAAGAGGCGAAGGATGGATAAATATCCATAACTAACTCCAAACGTAACACCAATGCAAGTCCTTTGGAAAGAGAATCAGTCGGTTCCAGAAGAATAACTTCATAAACTTTCTCAATTTGCAGGTGTTTACGCAGATGCAACCATTCATAAGGCATTATAAATTCAATCATTGATCAAAGAAAAGGACGAGAAAATTGCACAAATGGAGCAATTTTTATTGAATGAAAAGAAAAATGTTGAGCAGGAGCTGCAATTAAATATCACTACTCCTTAGCAAGAGTTTGAGGGTACTAAAATAAAAATTGGGAGTGAGGTGAAAGAAAAAGATCAACTTACTCATCAGTTAAAAAAGAGAATTGAGAATGTAATATCCCTATTTTTACTGCTTTTATTAGACATTTGAAGAGTCCTAAAGGTTAATTGGACCTAAGGGAAAACAATTATTATGGACATAATTTATTATTTTAAATTGAATAAAAATGGAAATTGAATTATTGTGCAAAGACTAGAGTATAATTAGAGATCAGGATTTCAAGTCCATGAGGATGGATAAGCTTTCAAAGACTTTCCCAGATTCTCCAAAAATCCTTAGAGAAAATAAATCAAATTTAATTATTAGATTGGAGATAAAAATCTAAAAAGATACCTTAGTAAAGTGGAAATTTACTGGGAAGAGGTGGAATAAAACTAGAAAGAGGAAAAAGCTAGTTTTGAAGTACTTTTGTGGAAAAAACAAAAGGAAATCATAGGCAAAAAGGAAAACAACATCCTTATTAACTGGACGCAATTATGGAAACAAGTTGATGGGAAAGCAGGCTTAAATAAGCCATTCCTGGGTAAACAAGAGGTTGTCTACTCCTGGAAGGAATTGGTCTTTGCTGGGGGGGAGTTGTGGAGAGAGAGCTCAAGGTTGGGTGGAAAATAGTCTTACCAGAATTGGTATGCACAAGTTATTTATTTCTATTTTATTATTATGTTATTATGATGAAATTTATAAATATGATATATTACATAGCAAGATCTATGATGAATTATATTCTGTGTGTTTAAGTAGTATTAAACTTTTCAGTTAGTTCTAAATGATTAGGTATGGTGCATTTAATAGAACCTAATATAATAGATATAACGTAGGCTTGTATTGTTACACAGACAATTTTAAGAATTATACAAACTCTCAGAATGTCTATACCTCTGTAATAGGTTTAAATCTAGGGTTGGGTAGGAAATATTATTTTATATACATAGAAAAAATACATGAGAAGGAGGAGTAGATATAATAAAATTATCAAATTAACTATGATAGCCTACCATTTAATGGTTATACAAAATGAGGAAATTATGTTCTTTTACTAAACATGAAATGAGAAAATTGAAACCATATCTTCTGCTATAACATATCTAGAAGATTTTAGATTTCTACATGAAACATAGTATTATCTGAGAAATGAAGCAAAGGTTAAATATAATATATTATATGCAGAATAGTAACCATATTTTAACTTTTGGAAATAAAGTATATACTATATTATACTGAACCAAAATAAGTCTTGAGAATTCTATGTACATAAATTCCAAAGTAAATACCATAAAAATGTTATACAGACTCCAGGATTTAATCCCAGGGGTTTAAACTACATTATCACTTCGAAAATTGTTCAGATTCCAAGGAGAGGAAGTTCTTAAGGAATTCTAACCAACTTGTGGAAATAAAATCACATGTTATTGTCACCGTATGACATACAGAATTATAACATTGCTTTATAATGGACAAGGAAGGTAGAAAGGGTACCTGTACATAATTTTGTTTAGATAATTTAAGGAATGTTCTTAAATTCAATAAAGCATTGAATATCGAAAGAAGTGATATTGGTAATGTAAAATAGAAATATTACCTTAGTGGTTGGAATAGAACAGGAAACTAAATCTGCATGTAAAATAATTTAGGAAACAAATTAAATTGGGAAGAAGAGAAATAAAATAGTAATAATGAATTACTACACAGAGAGGGGAGACTGATTACCTAAATTTTTTTCAGCAGAGTCTTGGACATACTCTGTGGGACTGTGGAAATTTTTTTTACTCCCGTACAAATTAGAGACAAATGTAATGAGACCCTATTCGATGCAATTAATTATATGAAATTAAATCTCAGAAAATATTACAGGATTCTTATCTTCAATACAATGGTGTTAATTCAATTAGAAAGAGATAAATAGGTGTGGAAGCTCATACACCTGAGAAAAGGGTGAATAATTTGAGAAAAAATGATATTCTCAATTCTTCATTATCAAATGATGAGTTGCAGAAACTCAAAAATAGAAGTTATGAAAGTAGAGAAAATATCGATAGGATTTCAGAGTTATCTCCTAAATCGTAATTATGAATATATAGCGAACATTATATATTTTTAAGGATCTATCAAATGTAACGAGGGTCAATGAACAATGAGGAATTACATTCATATATTCCTAAAAACACTTAAATTCCAAACGAATGACAACCTCAACGCAGACATTTAAGAATGGAATTGAGAAAAATATTATATAGTGAAAATCCCATTGGCCGATAAACCCTATGTCTATTAAAGAAGGGTATGCATGCCAAAATTTTCGCTAGTTTCTCCGAGTATAGAAGAGCCAAGTAAAATAAGGAAGTTATCGTTTAATGAAAAGCCATAAAATTATTCAACCACAGATGGTCGATACTGAATAAAAAGATGCAGAGAGCAGTGCAATAAGAATACTCATACTTGGAGAGTCATTTTAATGCCGTGAATAATAAACGATTTGGTATGAATTCTAAAAAAAAGGAATTCCTTAGTCGACAGAGTCGTAGGTGAATACTTCGTTTTTACGAAGGTAATATCCAACCTACATCCAAAATAAAAACAAACATTTATTATTACAAAGAGTAAAAATATGAATACTCGGAACAAAATCATAAACCTAAGACAGAGATAAACTATTATCTAGATAATACACCAAAACAATGGAACAAAAGGCACACCCAAAAGAATATTAATATAACTGTGAAACCATTCGAGTTGTAGTAAGCTCGAATTATAGGGTAACTGGGTAAATTCCTCTCTTAGTATGCCTTGAGGAACAATTTCCTTACCATTTGCGAGAACTTGGAAGGATATGGGCAATGATACTCCATAAAAAACGTACACCCTGCAACCAAACAAACAGGTTGCGACCACAGTGAGTATATACATATCAGTGCAAAGTGTTATAGTTCGGGAAAACAAAAGTAAGAAATAAAATACATAATAGAGATTTTGTATCCATAAACATTGCATTCAAAGGAAATATTACCTGAATGAAAACCGCGGGTATGTCCTCTTGGAAATGTCACAGGCACCATGGACCTTCTATGTTATGGATCTGATAGGAAATAACGAAAGGTATGGAAAAATTTTGGATGAGGGTTTTCAGAAGAACCATAGTCGAAACAAAAAAATGAAAATGCCAAAAATAATGAAATGACCAAGGGTAAGGCAGATGAAGAGTTAAATCGAATCCTGATACGATGTAGTCATAACTGTTCACGTGGAAATAATCGAGCGAGGGAAATCAATTGGGTAGATGAGTGGTCAAGCCCTTAGAGCCATGTGATGGCTTTAATTAACACATTAATATTCATAAATGAGAAAAATATTGAAAGGATAACAGTGATAAAAATGTCTCACCTCAAATCCTACAGATAGTGATTTCATTCCCAATCACATAAATGCATAGCGTTATATGAAACTGTGTCTTGTTAATACATAGAATAGGTGAATTTTGTGGCAAAGCCATGAAGTGCATGAACGTCCAGGGTAACTCTAGAATGGAGGTATATGTGGCATGCATTAGTGGTGTTATATCAACCCATGTAAGACTATAATAATTTATACATAGTTGTTATTTTAAATTTAATTGTACATACGATGTGGAAGTAAAATACTATCATGTATACCTATTATAAAGTGTAGTATGTAGTTAAGATTAGTAAAGATGTAATAAGGTAGAATTCATTCTAAAGGTTGAATGGATAACTTATGGCCAATAATTGTATCCATATACAAATTCATTTAATAAAAACCTTGGAGAGGTTCTAATGATAGCCTTGATCAAATATAGGATAGGCTTATTAACTAGGGAAACTTGATCATTAATAATTAAGTGGTTACAAGCATAATAAAAATAACATAGACAAAATATGAAAGGAATATATAATTGAAATTGAATGATAATGGAATTAAAATGTTAAAATTATAATATAAGAATTATATTATTCTAGAGTTAGCATAAGAAGTATAAATTCCATTATATTAAGATAAAAGGGTAAGGAGATGAAGTTAATTTCAAGCTTCCAAGAAAAGTGACTGATGCAAAATTGTTGGACTTAAATTCATCAATAGTAAGGAAAAGATAAAACAGCTAGATGAATACATTGAATAGTGGTGAAATACATTAATGAAATTGACTACAGTTACTCTTTAGTCTATAAAAATGAAAACAAAATGTTGTGGAAGTGAAGTTGTTACAAATTGTATCAGAGTCCATGTTGAAACATTGGGCCTATATGTGTCCTCACAGGAGAAATTAAAAATCCAAGAATTATGCTGCTGTAAATTGTTTTGTTTTGTATTGAAGAAAATTTACACTAATATTATTATTGTGTACAGTGAATTAGTTTAGAAAAGTACAACTGAAACTATGAATTAAGGGGATGACTTGTATGTAGATCTGGGTGGTGCAGAAAATCCACCTAATCCAAATGCTTCATTGTTGACTATGTTCCATCAGATGAAAAGAGAAATGATTTAGCTGAGAACCAACAATGAAATATTGTCGCTAGCTAGCGAAGAGCAAGAAAGGTTGATCAAGGAATTCACCTCCAAGACCAGTCATGAAGGTGAAGGCTATGGAAGAAAGATAAAGCCAGTTGAAACCCACTAAGAAGGATCTGAGGAAGGTGAAGCCTTTGGACAACAATCAAGAAAGAAAAAGGAATTGGAAGGAGAATTTTGAAAATTTAAACCTCCCACTTATGATGGTGAGAAGGAGGGAGATGGAGAAGCTTGGATTCTAATCATGGTGAAATATTTCCAAGTTTATGAATATGGAAGTAACCTGAAATCCAGATTGGATTTTTACCAACTACAAGGTAAGGCTACCTTATGGTGGGAAGAAACCAAAATGACACATGTACTAGATGAGAAAACTATCACTTGGGAAGAATTCCAAACTAAAATTAAATAGAGATATCTGAATGAAAGATACTATGATGACAAGGCCAAAGAGTTTCATGAGCTGAGATTGTGACAACTAACCATAGATGAGTTTTTTACCAAATTCACAAATTTGCTTCGCTATGTACCTTATATTAGAGAGGAGAAGGCTAGGTTACAACAACTTTTAAACTTCTTACCTAACATATACAAGGATGGGATATAATTTTATAATCCTAAGACAATGGATGAAACTGTGCGCAAATAAAAACTATGTTATCAGTAGTTCAAAGGTAGAAATGATCAGCTGAAAAATTTCCAAAACAAAGAGAAAGGAAAAGGTGACTCTAGTGGAAAAAGAGTAAAAACAACCTACTTGAAAAACTTCGGGAAAAATCATCAAAGGAAGAAGTTTAACAAAAATGGAGAAAATCAACCAGCCAAATCACAAATTGGATCTAAATAGATGGATGTAAACAACAAGAGAGATGGAACTGTGAAAATGAAGGAACCATTAAAGTGCTAGGGTTGTGGAGAACCTCATCTATTACACGAATGTTCTCATTGAACCATTCAGAATATTCAAGTATTGAGAGAGGAAACTATTGTAAATGATGTAGTAAGAAACATTCCAAGAATCAGTGCTACCCTAGAATATCGCCAAGATGGACATCAATCAACCATGGTCAAAATTGAAGGTATGATTGTTGAACGACCTGTTCCTATTTTGATAGATCCAAGAGAAAATTGAAGTTATATAAGTCCTCAGATGGTTGAAAATTTCAAATAAAGATAAGAAATTTTTTAGCAAGCATGGTTAGTTTAGTTAACTAATGGAAAAATAAGAAACGTTACCCATAAATCACCAAAGATTGTTGTAAATTTAAATGGGTATGAAACTGAACTGAATTTAAATATTCCGCCTCTAGGTTCCTATGATGTATTAGTGGGAATGGATTGGTTATAAAAACAAAAACCAATAGTTAATTTCTTAGATAAAACATTACACTATATAGATGGTGAGGGAAAACTAGTGATGTGAAAGGAAAACCTAGACCAATATCATTAAGACAAATTAAAGAGGATAGCAAGAAAAGGTTGTCAAGCGTATGTTGTACAAGTGGAATAATTGGGAAAACAAAATGAAAAATAAAATTTAGAAAATTTATGAGTAATCAGATAATTCAAATATGTGTTTCCAGATGAAATTCCTCAACTACCCCCTAAAAGAGAATTTTTTTTTTCAATTGAAATAATACAGGAGCTACACCTGTCTCTAGAGCACCATACAGAATGAGTACCCCAGAATTGTTAGAATTAAAACTGTAGCTACAAGAGTTACTAGACCGAGGCCATATCTGACCAGGTGTGTCCCCATGGGGAGCACTGGTACTGTTTGTTAAAAATAAAGAGGATACATTTAGAATGTTTATAGACTATAGCCAACTAAATAAACTGACTATCAAGAATAGATATCTTATACCTAGGATAGATGATTTATTTTATCAAGTGTGAGGAGTCACTATCTTTTCAAAAATTGATTTAAGTGCATTCTATCATCAACTGAGAATTAAGGATGAAGACATAAATAAGACTGCATTCAGAACTATATACGGACACTATGAGTTTATATTTCTACCTTTTGGGTGGACTAATGCACCTGCTACCTTGATGTGTCTAATGAACAATGTATTAAGTAATTATCTAGACAAATTTGTTCTAGTATTCATTGATGACATTCTGGTATATTCTACGAATGAAGTAGAACATAAATAAAATCTCATAATTGTCTTACAAACACTTATAAAACATAATTTATATGCCAAAATTAACAAATGTGAATTTTATAATGATAAAATTCAGTATTTGGGTCATGTAATTTTAGAAAAAGGATTGGCAGTGAAC
Source organism: Pinus albicaulis (assembly GCA_034641835.2). Lineage (NCBI taxonomy): Eukaryota > Viridiplantae > Streptophyta > Pinopsida > Pinales > Pinaceae > Pinus > Pinus albicaulis. The sequence continues at coordinate 211,397,881 of CM076573.1, read as the reverse complement.
CCAATAAAGATACAAGCTATCATGGATTGGCCTGTGCCTACTAATGTTTCATCCATAAGATCATTCATGGTAATTATAGGATACTGTAGGAGATTTGTAGAAATATTTTCAGCCTTAGCATATCCCATTACCTCTCTACAAAAGAAAGGAGTGAAATTTGAATGCAAAAAAAAAATGTAAACATAGTTTTGAGTAGTTAAAACTTAAACTAACAACTGCTCCAATTTTGAATATTGCTGGTCCAAAAAAATAATTTTTATTTTGTAGAGATGCTTGTGAAAAAGGATTAGGAGGGTTATTATTGCAATAAAACTCAGTCATAGCATATGAGTCAAGAAAACGAAAGAAACATGGACATAATTACACTTTGTATGACTTAGAGTTAGCTACTGTAATACATGCTTTGAATATGTGGAGACGTTATCTGTTAGGGAAGAAGTTGGTATTGATGACAGATCACATAAGTTTGAAATACTTTTTCACACAACCTGATTTAAATTATAGACAAGCTTGGTGGTTTTTTTTCCTTAGTGAGTTTTACATGGAGATCAAATGTATAAAAGGAAAGGAAAATAATATTGCAAATGATTTGAGTAGGAATGCTCATCAAAATTTGAATAGTGTTGGGAGTAGTACAAATTTTGATATTGAAGCATTGATACAAGAGGTAATAATTCAAGATTTAAACTATGAAAAACTCCAAGAAAAATTGCATAATACTGAGATAATGGGATGTACTAAAAACCAGAAAGGATTTATTTTTTATAAAAATATTGTACATTCCAAATGTGAGCTCATTAAAACATGAACTTTTAGATGAGTATCATAAACGACCCTATGCATGACATCCGAGATATCATAAATTCTTTTAAGCCTTGAGAAAGAATATGTTTTGGCCAGGTATGAAAAAATATGTGGCTAATTATTTAGCTAGATTTTTGGAATGTCAACATGTAAAAGTAAAGCATCAACATCCAACACGATTTTTGAATCCTTTACCTATTCCAGAATGGAAGTGGGAAAAAATATCCATAGATTTTATTACTGTGTTGCTGAGAAGTAAATACCAACATGATTATTTAATGGTAGTTGTAGACGCATTGACTAAATTGCACACTTCTTACCAGTACAATCTACTTTTGGTACAACTTATGTAGATAATGTGTTTATGAAAGAGATAGTAAAATTACATGGTATTCCTAAAATGAGTATATCAGACAGAGATAAAAAGTTTACTTCATCTTTTCGAAAGACTTTGTTTGGTGGAATGGGTACTAAGTGAAAATTTAGTACCGCATGCCATCCCCAAACAACTGGAAAAATTGAAGGAACAAATCAAATTTTAGAAGACATGTTGAGAATGTATGTTATGGACAGACCTACAAGGTTGGAATATTTTCTGCATCTAGCATAATTGCATACAATAATAGTTATGAAGCCTCAATAAAGATGAGTCGTTTTGAAGCATATATGGGATAAAGTGCTACATTCCTCTTACTTGGAGCTAACCATAGGATAAGTTAATATTTGGACCTGATGCATTACAAGAAATGGAAAGAACTGTGAAGAAAATTTAGAAAAATATTAAGACATCACAAGATAGGCAAAAGAGCTATGCAGAAAAAAAGAGAAATCAAAGTGGTAGATCATGTTTACTTGAGGATTAAGCCCAAAAATAGTACTTTATATATGGGTAACTGTGCTAAATTAGCACCACACTACTGTGGACCTTTTGAAGTGCTAGAAAGAGTGGGACCAATAATTTACAAGTTGGATTTACCTAGTCACATTAAGGTTCACAATGTTTTTCATTTTTCATTATTAGAGAAGTATGTACATGATCCTACTCATGTAATTTATTGTAATGTGATACAAGTGGAACTAGAAGGTGAACTTCTTCCAGAGCCACTTTGCATCCTGGCATGGGATGAAATTGATCTTAGTAATAGGACAATAGCCAGGGTGAAAGTGAAGTGGAAGTAGTTTGCACTTGAAGAAGCTACTCGGGAGCGAGAAGAAGATATGAAGGAAAAATATCCATAATTGTTTGAGAAGTGAAATCATATTTTGCAACAACTAGGATGGTGTTTTGTTTCAGAGGCGGAATATGTAATATCCCTATTTTTACTACTTTTATTAGACAGATGAAAAATCCTAAAGGTCAAATCGACCCTAGGGAAAACAATTATCGTGGACATAATTTATTATTTTAAGTTGAATAAAAATGGAAATTGAATTATTGTGCAAAGACAAGATTATAATTAGAGATCACGATTTCAAGTCCATGAGGATGGATAATATTTCAAAGACTTTCCCAGATTCTCCAAAAATACTTGGAGAAAATAAATCAAATTTAATTATTATATTGGAGATAGAAATATAACAAGATTCCCGAGTAAAGGGAAAAGTTACTGGGAAGAGGTGGAATAAAACTAGAAAGTGGAAAAAGCTAGTTTTAAAGTAATTTTGTGGAAAAAAAGAGAGGAAAGCCTAAGAAAAAAGGAAAACATCATCTTGATTAACTGGACGCAGTTATGGAAACAAGATAATGGGAAAACAAGCTTAAATAAGCCATTCCTGGGTAGACAAGAGGTTTTCTACTCCTAGAAGGAATTGTTCTATGCTCAGGGGGAGTTGTGGAGAGACAGCTCAAGGTTGGGTGGAAAAAGTGTTACGAGAATTGGTATGGACAAGTTATTTATTTCTATTTTATTATTGTGATGAAATTTATAAATGTGATGGATTAGATAGCAAGATCTATGATGAATTATATTCTGTGTGTTTGATTAGTATTACACTTTTTTATTAGTTTTAAATGATCAGGTCTGGTGCATTTAACAGAACCTACTATAATAGATATAGTGTAGTCCTATACTGTTACACAAACAATTTAAGAATTACACCAACTCTCAGAATGTCTAAACCTCTGTAATAGGTTTAAATATGAGGTTAGGTAGGAAATCTTATTTTATATACATAGAAAAAATACATGAGAAAGAGAGTAGATATATGAAATTATCAAATTAAGTATGATAACCTACCATTTAAATGTTATACAGAATGAGGAAATTATGTTCTTTTACTAAACATGTAATGAGAAAATTCAAACCATATCTTCTACTATAACATATATAGAAGATTTTATATTTCTACATGAACCATATTATTATCTGATAGATGAAGAAAAGGTTAAATAGAATATAATATATGAAGAAGAGTAAACATTTTTTATCTTTTGGAAATAAAGTATATACTGTACTATACTGAACCAAGATAATTCTAGATACTTTTATGTACATAAATGTCAAAGAAAATATTTTCAAAATGTTATACAGAGTCTGAGATTTAATCTGGGGAATTTAAACTACATTATCACTTCGAAAATTGTTCATATTTAAAACAGAGGAAGTCCTTCAGGAATTATGGAACAACACGTGCAGATAAAATCACATGTTATTGTCACTGTATGACATATAGAATTATAAAATTGCTGTATAATGGAGCAGGAAGGTAGAAAGGGTACCTGTATATAAAAAATTTTAGATAAATTAAGGAATGTTCTTAAATTCAGTCAAGCACTAAATATCAAAAGAAGTTGTATTGGTAATGTAAAATAGAAATATTACCTTAATTGTTGGAATAGAATAGGAAAGTAAATCTGCATGTAAAAGAGTTTAGAAAACAAATTAAACTCGGAAGAAGAGAAATAAAATATTAAGAAGAAATTAATAGACATAGAGGGAAGAATGATTACCTGAATTTTTTTCAGCAGGGTGTTGGACATACTCTGAGGGGCTGTGGAAAAATTTGTACTCCTTTACAAATTAGAGACAAATGTAATCAAACCTTATTGAGTGCAATTATTATATGAAATTAAATCTCAGAAAAATTTATAGGATATCTATATTAAATACATACATGTTAATTCAGTTGGAAACAAATAAATTGGTGTGGAATTTCATGCACCTCAGAAAAGTATGAATAATTTGAGAACAAGTGATATTCTCAATTTCTCATAATTAAACGATGAGTTTCAGAAACTCAGAAATGAAAATTATGAAACTAGAGAAAATATCGATAGGAGTTCTGAGTTATCTCCTAAGTCCTAATTACGAATATATAGTGAACATCCTAGATTTGTAAGGATCTATCAAATGTAGCCAGGGTCAACGACCAATGAGGAATTACATTAATATATTCCTAAAAACACTTAAATTCCAAACAAATGACAACCTCATCACAGAAATTTTGGAATGAAATTGAGAAAAATATTATATAATGAAAATCCCATTAATTGGAAAAACCCTATGTATATTAAACAAGGGTAGGCATCCCAAAAAGTTTCGTTGGTTTCTGAGAGTAGAGAAGAGCCAAGTAAAATAATGAAGCTATCATTTAACTAAAACCCATAAAATTATTTAACCACAGATGGTCGATACAAAATAAAAAGATGCAGAGAGCAGTGCAATAAGAATAATCATACCGAGAGAGGCATTTTGATGCCAAGAAGATAAAATGATTTTGTATGAATTCTCGAAAAAAAGGAACTCCTTAGTTTCGGTAGAGTCGTAGTTGAAGAATTCATTTTAACGAAGGTAATATCCAACTTGAATCTAAAAAAAAAGCAAGAAATTAATATTGTAAAGAGTAAAAATATGAATACTTGGAAGGAAATCATAATCCCAAGACAAAGAAAAACTATTATCGAGATAATACACCAAAACGATGGAACATAAGACACACCCAAAAGAATATTAATATAATTATGAAACCACTCGAGTTGCAGTAAGCTCAAATTATAGGGTGACAAGGTAAATTCCTCACTTAGTATGCCTCAAGGAATAGCTTCTTTACGATTTGTGAGAACTTGGAAGGATATGGGCAACTATACTCCATCAAAAACGTACACCCTACAACCAAAAAGTAGGTTGTGGCCACAATGAGGAGATACATATTAGTGCAGAGTATAATAGTTTGGGAAAACTAAAGTAAGGAATAAAATACATAACATATATTTCGTATCTAGAAACATTGCATTCAAAGGAAGTATTACTTGAATGAAAACTATGGGTATGTCCTCTTGGAAACGTAATAAGAACCATGGACCTTCTGTGTCATGGGTCTAATAGGAAAGAATGAAAGGCCTGGAAACCTTCCAGACGAGGGTTTGCGGAAGAACTAGAGTCGAAACACAAAAATGACAATGCCTAAAATAACGAACAGACCAAGAGTAAGGCATATGAAGAATTAACTCGCATCACGATATGATTCACTCATAAACATCCACGTGGAAAGAATCGAGCGAGGGAAATCAATCAGGTAGATGAGAGGTCAAGCCCTTAGAGCCATGTGATGGCTTCAATGACCACAATACTATTCATAAATGATAAAAATCTCAAAATGATAATAGTGATAAAAATGTCTGAATTCAAATCCTACGGATAGTGATTTCAATCGCAATCACGTAAATGCATAGAGTTATATTAAACTGTGCCCTCTTAATATATAGCATAAGTGAATTTCATGGAAAAGAAATGAAGGACGTGAAAGTCCATGGTAACTCCAAAATGGAGGTATACGTGGCATGCATTAGTGGTTTTATATCATCCCACGTAAGACTATAAGAATTTATACATAGTTGATATTTGAAAGATAATTGTACATACGATGTGGAAGTAAAAATACTATCATGTATACATATTATAAAGTGTAGTATGAAGTTAAGGTCAGTAAAGATGTAATAAGGTCGAATTCATTCTAAGGGCTGAATGGATCACTTATGGCCAGTAAATGTATCCATATAAAAATTCGTTTAGTAAAAAATTTGGAGAGGTTCTAATGATAGCCTTGATAGAATATAGGATAGGCTTGTCAACTAGGGAAAGTTGATCACACATAATCAAGTGGTTACAAGCATAATAAAAATAACATAGATAGAATATAAAAGGAACATATAATTGAAATTATAATGATAATTAAATTAAAATGTTAAAAGTATAATATAAGAATTATGTTATGCTAGAGTTAGCATAAGAAGCATAAATCCCATTATATTAAGATAAAAGGGTAAGGAGATGTTGTTAATTTCAAGCTTCCAAGAAAAGTGACTGATGCAAAATTGTTGGAATTAAATTCGTCAATAGTAAGGAAAACATAAAACAACTATATGAATACATCAAAGAGCAATGATATACATTAATTCAGGTGACTACAATTACTCTTTAGTCTATAAAAAAAAAAAAAATTGTTGTGGAAGTGGAGTTGTTACAGAGAAGTTCCAGGAAAATGCCAAAATCAATGCAGTCAAGAAGGAAGTAGTAGAGTTGGAGACATTATTTTCAAAGCAATAAATAACTTTCTATCACAAGCTAACCCAAATTCGAGAGCTAGTTAAAATGAATGATCTATTAGTCACTCAGCTATCTGATCTGAGAACTTATTACCATGAGATTGATGATAAAATTCCTAAGTACATAGATTGCCAAGAAACTGCACAGGGTAGAGCATCCAATCACCCTTGTCCTGAAGAATCAATCAAAGACAGTATTTGGATACTGGGATATCAAAATGAAAAGTGTTGAATTATAAATTATCAGAGCTAAGAATCTATCTTCCATCATTTCTTAATTCATAAAAGATTCTCTTTTGCAAGCTAGCCTAATTCAAAATTCTCCAAAAGACACTTTTCCAGATATCAAATTTCTAAGGAAATCATGTCAAGAAACATCAAGGAGAAAAGCTCTTGACATTCAAATATGGAAAGTTATTGGTACTTGTTGATTAAACCTCATAGCCAATGGATAATGTTGAAGTGTCTCTCCAACGTAGCAGATCAACTTGTTCCAGCATTAAAGGATGCAATATTCACGGGGTAGATCTGAATGCAACCATTTCATCCACCTAGCTCGAACATATGGTGAAAGAGTGCCAACTCAAGGATCAATTAGAGAATTAATTTGGGGAACAGTCATGAGACTTTTCTAACTGATGCAATTTATTTTACTAGTTTTTAGTTATATTGTTTTAGAGTAATAGTTTTAGGGACCTGTTCTACAAGTCTTCTATTTTTGTAATATTAATTATTATTTAAGCCCCTTTCATGCATTTAGAAAGGGGTCCATAATTTTAAGAATAATGCTTTTGGAACATGCACTATTGTTGGAACATAAGTTATCTAATTGGAAATTTGAGCCATGAAGCTATCTTTTTTCAAATCTAAAGCTATGATGTAGCAGGTACTATTATTTGTGTATTAATTGTTTTATGTTTCTGAGATTTATAGAAAACTTATTTATCTCTACTTTTTTCATTCTAATAAGCATTAAATTCATATATGTTTTTATTACTATTGACATAATATATTGAACAATATGTTGTTAGATGTGAAACTAAGAAGTATTTTATGTTATTGATGTTCTTCTTCAACTAAATTGAATATATTAATTTAGTTTCTCACATGCTCTTATATTAATTAAGTATCCAATGATTTATATTGTTTCATGCTTGTGTAACTTTTCTCTATAATCATATAAAAGATATTGATCCCATGAAGTAGTTAGATTTAGTTGTAATTTATGTCATCATTAGAAACCAATCACCCCACTTTTTTTGATTGTATTCCTTTTTTTTATTCATATAAACTCTATTTATACGGGAAAATCGTCCCTATATCCCCGGTCGGACCCACCATTTCAACAGAAAAGGAGTTTCTTTAAGCTCTCGACTGGGTGGAATCCCCAATGTCGAGGTAGCCACCTTATAGCCTTCAAAATTTTTGGCGCTAGGAGGGCCATATGACTATGTAGGCATATAAGGATAAAGCTCAATAAAAAATCCATCATAAGAGTTAGTCCCCCTCCAAAAATCTTACAACTTTTATATCTCGTTCATTATATCCAAGTCAAGAGTCTAAAGTTTTCGAGCCACTTCTCTCATCTGCTTAAGTATTACCTCACATACATTCTTTAGATTATATTCCTAAATCTCCTAAAGTTCAGTCTTTGATTGAGAAATTGGAGCAAATAACCATATCTTCTGAAATGCTTGGTAATCTTAAAACTTCTAAAGAAAGTGTTACATATATATTCTGAGGTACTATTGTATTAACCCAATCACAAAGTGAAAAACATGGGATAACTCCTTTTGAGTTTCCTATTCATTCACATTGCAAAAAAGCTACAAAATCAGCATCTCAAATAGATATCAGTGAGATCACATCAACTTCACTTCCATTTACCTCTACATTTTCCTCTTCTCAACCCATATCTTCTTTCATAACCATTTCTACTTAAAAAAATAGTGTTGTTATAAGTAGTACTAGTCCAATAGTAAGTTCTTCTCCATCCACATCTGCTTTTGGACCTGCTATCTCATCCTCACCAACAACAAGGAAAGTAATGGCCAACTTACCATGCACTAATCATGGCGCTATTAAAATGGGAAATGTAAATCCTTGTTGAGGTATAAAAGGTGTCTTTTCAACTCCTATTTACCCTACATTAATTATCAATCCAGGTACGAATTTTTATCTCAAGAGTGTACTCATTCTGAGGCGGCAATTTAATCTAAGAGTAATGCTCTCCAATTTGCAGTACAGTGTTTCAAATATAAGATTAAACAAATGCTTGAAAATGAAATCTAATTTTCAATGACATGAAACTTAAAGTTATAAAATCCAATCACTCACTCGACAATCATCAGTCAAGGATGCAGTAGTAATAACTCTTTCCTCTGTCAACTGATGTAAATGAAATCAAGCATGAACAAGATCCTCAATCCAAGAACTTAGATAGTAATAGCCAATTTCCTTTACAGTTGATGATCTTACATTCCACAATAAACAACTAATTGGAAATGATAACTCAGTGGAATCAATAATGCTGCTAATGGAAATAGAATAGACATGCTCTCTGTAATAACATTCTAAAGCAAACTAAATACTTACAGGAAAGGAATAAACAGAAAGCTAGTTATCAGAAATGAACAACAAAGCTATTTAATGGAAATGAACAGCAAATTATGAACAACGAAGCTTTATATCTGAGAAGCATAACAATACAAGTTACAGAGGAATAAATAATCTTAAATAGCAACGCAATTCACTCACAACTGATGCAATAAATCGATTTCATAAAACATTGAATAGTAAGCTATAAAAAAAGGAAAAATGTGAAGCAATGCGACTAAAGGAAATGATAATTAAAGAAAACCATCACACGACTTGAATTGGAAAGTAATGGTACAGATAGCAAGTGGATCCACTAGGGTTGGGCCCTTAGCTGCTAGTGAAGCACCGCCGAACTACTCCAGTATCAAATAATGGAAGGGCAATTGGATTATGCATTAATCATATGTAACAGAGTTTACAAGAAATCGCACTCTGTTTCAACCAACAAGAGTCGATGAGCAATCGTGAAAATACAACAGGAAGTCTGAATAATCATAATACATTATATATGTTTGATTTCTACAAGCGCTGTCATTTTACAATAGCCAGCGGAATAAACAAGAAATACAGATAAGCGTTGAGCAGCGATCCCTCAGGATCGAGAGATCTCGAGGGATTCGCTCTATCTTCTATCTTCAGTTATCATCTTCTCTTCTTGCGTTGATGCCACACTTTTCCTTTCCTTGCTTTGACTATGCGCTTTGATCTCGACCTTCTTGTCTGGGTATGGTCTTTTGTTTAAGGGACAACAGTTATTTCTACTTTGTCTTTTTCCCCCGAATGGTGGATTCCCACTTCATCTATTTTATGCATATAAGAAAAGACAATCTTTAAGAAATTTGCAGCAATCACTAATCTCCTTAATTCTATTATGATTCTTCAATATATTACCATTCTAGAATATAAAGTAGTTATGATTAAAGGAAAAAGATAAATAAATACATGGCAAATTCATATCTTTTCCAATGCTCAACACACCCACCTTCTTACCCTTTTTCATGTCCTCATGAAAACCATAGTTTACATGTAAAGTAGTTAGAGAATAGGCTGGAGAGGGTTTTTCATTAAGTGGTCTAAAACCATGATTTGCAGCTAAAACTTCAAAAATATGCCCTGTCTGCCCTTCAGGCAATTCATATTTGGACTTATAGTCTGCTGCAGGATACCAGATAATAGGGCTTCAAAATCTACAACCTAACCAATACGGGCCTTCCCTCAAGATGAGGTTACTATAGATAACCAGGCGGCTGGTAGCTAACTCAATTTTTTTATAATTGAATGGCTCTCTGTGTTGAATATTCTGATTGGAAATCTTCCATCAGAGTTTAGTTGTTACTATGGTCTGGTCTCTGATGGACAAAAAATATTCTACCCCATCCAGGACGATTTCTTTGTGGATGGGTCCCAATGTATGGATCACTCCCTCTTTTGTCATTAAGCTTTTCTTCCTAGCCCATAATTTTAATGGGTGTCTCGGTTCACCCCTAACCCAAACGTGTAACCCATTTTCTTGTGTCTGAAAAGTGTTATAGGCCTTGAGCCATTTTAACTCGTTAATAACAAGTGAAATGAATTCTTGATATTGGACATTACCCACAAAAGGACTCGAATTTGTCTCCATTTCCTCTGCAAATATAAAATTGTGCAAATAAAATTCACAGAGTAAGTGTTGAACTTTTACTCCATAGAGTTTGCAGCAGTTTATAAAATCATCTACAGTTTTTAATTCTATAGGTTTTCCTTCCTTAACAGCTTTAATGTTTAACTGCAAATATCTTTCTAACAAAAACAAATCATAATTTTTGGCAGGGGACCTACATGCTAGAACATCTGTATATAGAGAACAAAGAGTATCCATTTGATTCTTGAATTTTTTTAGTTTATTCCTCACCTCTTCAACTTTTTCTTCTTCCTTTCGACATTTATCGAAGGCTTCTGCCTCTGATGCATTGATGTCCTTCAATTGCTGTTGTAACTCTTGTTATTTATTCCTAGGAACAGTTTCTTTTTCGAGCTTTTCTCTAGCCTATTGAGCCTGTGCCAGATCCTCTCGGAGTTTTTCTATACTAGGGTCTTTGTTTATCAAAACATTTTTGGGTTGAATATCTACCTGGGTTTTCTTATTACAATGTCGAGTGCCTATAGTCTGTGTCTCTTTGTTGGCTATACTGCTAGAAGACAGTGCCTTGGTCTGAACATCTTTATTACAGACTTGCACATTTTCAGTTTGGGCAACTGTGTCTGTAACAACTGCCTGTTGATCCTTGCTATCCAGAATGAATATGGGCTCAATTTGAGTCTCCATGGCCTTCGTATTATGGGGCTCTGTTTGGATGGCTGAATCCCTTGTTTTCGGGGTTCTTTTAGAGATTTACCCCCTTTTCAGAACCCTTATCTTTTGTCTGAGTTGTTTTACTAATTTTAGTAGCTTTCGCTGTTCCTTCCGTAACCGCTTAATTTCCTTTGTCTTCTTCTTATTTTTCTTGGGAGGAACAGCTGTTTCCTTTTTTGGACTTGGCTGCTCAGCTGGGTTTTGTTCTTCAGGGACTGTGCCCTTGTCCTGGCTTGTTTCCACATTCTCTGTTTGGAACACTTCTTCAGTGTTTGCGTTATCCTGACTAGGTTCCTCAGGGGAGGAAACCCTAGTTTGATTTGTTATTTCCTGAGGGGCTTCTACTTCTGCCTCCTCTTCATCATGCATTTCCTCGGATGTCTCCATGCTGTGGAAAGAAAGTTCCTGTGATTTATTTGCCTCAATATTGAGGTTGAGTGGACTCTGGGGTTGCATATACTCACACATATTGGCCAAAATTTGGGCCAATTTGTCCTCCTGCAATGGAATCTGTGGTGGACTTGCGCTGGAGGTTACAGAAGGTTCTTCTTCCTCTCTTTCTTCTTGACTAGCTCGGTTAGTTTCTTCCTCTTCCTGATTTTATCCTCATTCTAGTTGCGGGGGTTGCTCATTTCCAGAACTAGGTAATTCTAAGGGTTGGCTGTTGCTACTTAGGAGGTTTCCCAAAATTCCCCTGCTTCTTCTTAATTTGGAGGAATGTTTGCGCTTTAGAGGTCTATTTTCTGTGTTGGTGATTCTTTTTCATTTTGGGGCAGGTAAGGTTGTTCCCCCATCTATCGAAAATAACAATTCTTCCCAACTAGTCTGCTGCTGATCAAGACTGTAACTAAATATTAATCGAATTAAATAATGGTGGCTTACTACCATCCTTGTATGACGGGATTTATTTATGCTCAAAGAAGTGTCATGCAGTAAAAAATTTAAATATGCATCCAAATTCACAACACATTTCTTTTTTAGTATTGCTAATAATTTGAGGTGGCGTGGTCTTACCACATCCTTTCTTCCATCGCATGTAATGTAGCTTTGCACTACTCTAGCCAGTTCTACCCATGGTTCCCCTAGAGTTGCCAGCTGGACCCCTTTTCCTTTGATGGTCAGGGTTTGTCCTTCATCCCAAAAGATGTTCATGGCCTCTTGAAGTCTTAATTTTTTATGGGTCCATATGGGTCCAACTACTGGTAGACCACACACCTCAGCAATTACTACATCTGTCACTATTATTTTCCTTCCTCTTACTATGGAATGCTCCTCCTGCAAGTTCTACAAAAATTCGATGGCCACAGTTTCATGGGGCTGCTGTAGTTGTGTAAGGTAGGTAATCCACCTTGCTCTCTCCAAAATTTCTCGTGCAGCGTTGGAAACTATTAGTACTTGAGGTTCAATACGTATTGGTCGCCCTCCAATTTCATCTAAGCCCTGCACTCTGTTAATGTTTCATAATAATACACAGAAATGGAAATGGAATAACACCTCGTACATATCGGAAAATACTGTTAAACTTGCTATTTCCGGGATCTGATGAAAATAGGGAATTGACCCGTATGTAGGCATATTTTGGAAGTCACCTGCGTCCAAATGAAATATTATAGGTTGCCCTCGACCGGAAAATGGAGGAGCAGCGTATGGGACGTCAGTCGTTACATATTCATGAAATGATAAAAAAATTATCGAATTACCGAAATCGAGGCATATTATGAAATCATGAATAGATATGGAAATGCTATGTAATGATTCTCAAATAGGGAAAAGGACAACTGACATAAATAAAAGTGCTTATGCAGTAATTATCCTCTTAAACCATTATGACTGATTTATAAACAATATTTCATGTATAAGAGGTTCAATGAAGGGATTTAGGAGTATAATATCATTTGAAATTAAGGTAAATATATAGTAAAATGTTTTATAATTGCTATTGATTTGTGAAAAATATGACTCCAATACCATCAGTAGAGATCTGTTGCCCACATGTGTCTATAACCTTGACAAAGTTTCTTTTTCACCCTTGGAACCATAATCCTTTATATATGCCTAAGAAAGTGCTTTCTGATGTCATGACGGAGGCCATTGTGCTGTCTTGGGAACCAGATGAATCACAATGCCATTCACCAAGAAGGAGTGAAAGGTGGGCAGGCTGACTCTTGATGAGACCTCCTATTCCAAGGACTTTTTATTTTTCTGAGTTGCCCATTGGATCATATCCCTTGTGTGGTGGCCATAATTGGAATGCCACTTCACTACTTCCTTATGATCATTGTAGGCTGGCTATTGATGAGACCCCCTATCCTCCATCTAACATATCATAGAATTGTTAGTAATCATATATATATATATATATATATTTTTTTTTATATAGCACTTGCCTATTTATGTATAAAGGATGGCTCAACACTCCTTAAGAGTCGGGATGGTTGAATAAGTCTGAACATCTCAATAGAGGAAAATATGCCCTTATTCTTAATCAATAATACAAGTCAAAGAAAATTATGAGGATTATGGAAGAACCAACATGATAAAAATAATCAATCAAATTAGTTTTAGTGAAAATTAAGACAACAAAGTGATATAGATAGTTGTGTCCTTTCCTTTTTTCCTTATCAATACATAGAAATTTATTTAAAGATTACAATTTCTCCTTGATATGTTGATTCCAGTAACCTTTAATTTTTGTGTCCTTGCATAAATTTGTATATTTTCTTTAAAACGATCATGAAGAATTCATAAAAATTTTCAAAATGTTGTTCTAAAAAAAGAAAAATGTACTCAAAAAAGGGTTGTTCCTTAGACGGAACAGCTGTTGTTCCTTAAGAGGAACAGCAAAAAGAACATTTGCACACAAAAATGCGGTTCCTTTAAGAGGAACAACAAAAAGATAAAAAAAACAGAAGCTTATGTTCCTTTAAGAGGAATAGCAACTGTTCCTTAAGCAGAACAACAGATAAAACAAATAAGAAATGTTGATCCTTTGGTGGAACAGCTTAAAAAAACACTCAAAATTGAAACTGTTGTTCCTTAGAAGGAACAACAGAAAATGAAAAATAATGGTGGAGGGGTTGTTCCTTTTAAAGGGAACAACAAATACAATCGGCGGAAATGTTGTTCCGTTTTAAAGGAACAACAAAAACAATCGACGAAAATGCTATTCCTTTTAAAAGGAACATCAAAAGCAGTCGGCAGAAATGCTATTCCTTTTAAAAGGAACATCAAAAACAATCAGCGGAAATGTTGTTCCTTTTTAAAAGGAACAAAAAAAACAATCAGCAGAAATGTTTTTCCTTTTAAAAGGAACAACAAAAAGATGAACACGCAGACGTGTTGTTCCTTAAGAGGAACGACTGTTGTTCCTTAAGAGGAACATCAACTGTTCCTTAAGAGGAACAACATGAAAAATAAAGGCGCACAAGATTGATGTTCTTTGTTAAGAGGAATGACTGTTGTTCCTTAAGAGGAATTGTAACTGTTCCTTAAGAAGAATAGCATGAAAAATAAAATCTGTACAAAAAAACAGTTCATACAAGAAAAATTAAAAGAAAATCTTATGTACAAATTTAAAAAATAAAGGAATTTTTTAGTGAATGAATGCTAAGGAAGAGTTATCTTCCTCAGCAAGAATCTGCATAGTACAATCTCCCCGTAATTGCTGGTAAAAGGATTCCTGATGAAGCAGTTTGTGGTAAATTCGCACTCGATGACCGTTTGCTTTGAAAGAATGTCCAGATCCATCAATGGTAGTTAACATAATGGTGCCATTGTCATGTACTTTATGTATCTCATAAGGTCCAAGCCATCATGTCTAGAGTTTTCCAGGGAAATCCTGAAACCTGGAGTCGTATAGGAGTGCCTAATCTCCTTCATGGAATATTTTCTTTTTAATGAGGGCATCGTGCCATTTTTATCTCTGTTGTTGAATTAATGCAGTGTGATGGAGGGCAGAGAACCTAATTTCATATAACTCATTGATTTGATGTAATCTGCTGACCTGGGCCTCATTTAAATTTAAACCCACCTCCTGGGCTGTTCTTAATGTTTGAATTTCAAATTCTATTGGAAACATGGGTTCTTTTCCATATACTAATTTATATGGTGAATACCCAGTGGTCTTTCTCCATGTTGTTTGGTATGCCCACAAGGCTTCCGAAAATATTGAAGCCCAGTCATGCCTGTGTGATGCAATTTTTTTTGTAAGTATTGATTCTATCATCTTATTCGTGCTCTCTACTTGGCCATTTTCCTGTGGGTGGTATGGGGTTGTAATTTTGTGCTGAATGTGGTAATTTTTTAATGTTGTAGCAATTTTATTACCTACAAATTGTGGTCCTCCATCTATAATTATGTCCCTTGGGACGCCATATCGCACAAATATTTGGAGAAGAAACTGTATTACAGAGTCCTCTACAGCTCTTGGAAGTGCCTCTGCTTCAACCCATTTAGTAACATACTCTATTGCAACTAGTATGTATGTTTTCTGATTTGATGGTGGGTTAATAGGACCAACAAAATCGAGCACCCAACGCTCAAATGGCTCGATTACTAACTGTGGATTCAAAGGCATTTCATCAGACTTTCTAGGGCATCCCACCCTTTGGCAACTATCACAGGCTTGTACAAAATTTTTAGCATATTTAAAAATTGTAGGCCAGTAATATCCTGTTTGTAAAACCTTGTGACCAGTCCTGCGATCTGTGAAACATCCGCCACATGGCTTGTCGTGGCATGCTTTGAGGATGTCAAATATTTCGTCTTCTCGGACGCATCTCTTGATGTGCATATCTGCTCCTATATGTAATAGGTAGCCCCCAGTCTAAGAGAATTAGGTACTGTGCTGTATTATTTTTTTCGTTCATTGGGCGTTAGATGCTTAGGTAATTTACCTACTGCTAAATAGTTTGCAACATCAGCATACCATGGGGTTCTGGCAGTAACAACAAAAAAATGTTTATCTGGGAACTAATCTTCGACTGCTGCTGCGTCTGTTGGTTTTGGCATTCATGAGAGAAAATCAGCTACAGGATTCTCCTTTTGGGTCGGTCCTTTATTGTGATGTCAAATTCCTACAATAGAATCAACCATCTTGTTACTCTACCATTTGTAATAGGTTTATTTGCTAAAAATTTTATGGCAGAGTGATCTGTATATAAAACTACAGGATACCCAGTTATATAATGTCTAAATTTATTTACAGCATGTATTACAGCTAAAAATTCTTTCTCAGTCACAGTGTAGCTTAATTCAGCAAGAGATAGATTCTTGCTAATGTAATAAATTGCATATGGTTTTTTATCTTCTTCCTGCCCAAGGACTGCTCAACAGCTGTGTCTGAGGAATCAGATGAAATTTGGAATGGAAAATCCCAATTTGGGCCCCTTAGCATAGGGGTCGTTGATAGAAGCTTATTTAGATCCTCAAAAGCATGGTCACATTTATCTGTCCAAATAAAATCAACATTCCCTATTAGTGCATATAGAGGTGCAGCTATTTGACAATAATGCTCTATGAATCTTCTATAATAACCAGAAAATCCTAGAGAGCTATGTACCTCTGTTTGTGTGGTAGGAGTAGGTATTAACAAAATTATCTGAATTTTAGCTGGGTCTACCTGTATTCCAGCTGCTGAGATATAATGACCTAAGATGAGTCCCTCGGTCATCATCGTGTGACACTTCTCATGGATTAAGAAGAGTCTGGTGTCAATACACGTTTGCAGCAACTTTTCCAATGTTTCTAATGCTGTCTCAAAATCATCGCCATAAGGAGTGAAATCATCCATATATACTTTGGGCCCTTCATTTATTAAATCTGAAAAGATATTGAGAATGGCCATCTGAAATGTGGTAGGGGAATTGCATAGACCAAAGGGTAAAACTCTGTAAGAAAATGTTCCCCAAGGACAGGTAAAAGTAGTCTTATATTGGTCTTCAGGGGCAATCTGAATTTGATTGTATCCACTGAAGTCATCTAAGAAAGAAAATAATTTCTTTCCTACTAATGTATCTAATACCTGATCAATGAAAGGGAGGGAAAAGTGGTCTTTCTAGGTTGCTTTTTTTATTTCTCTGTAGTCTACACATATCCTCCACTTTCCATTCTTCTTTGGCACCACTACTAGTGGCGAGACCCACTTGCTATCAGATATTGGATAAATAAAGTTTACATCCATAAGTTTTTGTAATTCAGCTTTCACAATATCCTTAAGATGAGGGTTTAATCTTCGTTGGGGTTGGAAAATGGGTCTAGCATCTTTTTATGTATAAATGTGGTGTGTACATAATTGGGGATCAATTCCTTTCATGTTTGGGTAATCCCATGCAAAATCTCCCTTATATTTTTTCAGTAGTTGGACCATCTTCTCTTCTTGTTCAGTAGTGAGATTTTTGTTAATATTCAAAGTTTTCCTTGGCTCAATTTCTATAGTTTTGTTATTGTAAACATAAGTGATAGGTATTTATTGATATTGAATGTCTTTCATGGGATATTCTTCTTCTTCATTATCAAATGTTGCCTTAACCAGGTGACATTACAAATGGGATCTAATTATTGGTTGGTTAATGAAACTATTAATGATGTTATCCTCTGTTTGGTCTTTAAATTCAAGGGCATCTTCTATGGTTAATGGTGATCTAATGTTTTCTATGAGGTATGATAAAAGTTGTTTATTTGCTTTTATTATCGTTAGGCTTGGCTGGGATGGAGGGTATAAGGCTAAATTCTTGACATAACTCCCTCTAGTTATAGTCATGCTTCGTTGTCGGTAGCCAATGTAAGCGTCAGAAGTTGCCAGCAAAGGTCTGCCTAAGATTAAAGGGTGTCCATCTAGCCAGTTTTTGGGGTTAATAATTAGGAATTCGGAAGGGTATTCCTAGGAGTCTACAAATAACATTACATCATGTGGTGTGCCTTCTGGCTTGACTACTGATCAATCAGCCAATTCCAATAAGGTTTTTGTTGGATCTAATGATGTAATGCGAAGTTTTTGACAAGTGGTGGTTGTTAGGATATTGTTTGGAAATGATTGTTCATTGATTGGCACCGTAACTATAGGATTTCCTGGGTCCTCATACTTTACAGGTGCTTCTCTTCCTGATAGTAAGTCAGATAGAGTGCCGACTACTTGGACGGTTATGTTAGTTGTTTTTCTCCTCTTTGGCTTTCTTATACATAGTTCTTTGATGGTCTTTGCATAAATGGGAATATCTTGGATAGCTTGGAGGAGTGGGATTTTTATACACAAATTTTTTCAGTTCTCTCAGAAAATCAAAATCTGGATGTTCTATTGGACAAGGTATGATTAGTCATTCTGGGAATGGTGGAGAAGAGGTGGTTGCTTGCTCATGATTTTGTTGTCTAACCACATTCTCCTTTTGCAATGTTTGTTCTGAAGGTAACGAATTTTCAACTTGAACATTTTTGTCTCCCTCCGATTCTATTATGCACCCAGACCTTAGTTGAAGGTCATTGCACTCCCTTAACTTGGTTTCTAGTTTTGGTGCTTCGATTATTTGAACAGATTGAACTGGCCTATTATTAGGGTTCGGGTTGGGTTGGGCTGGGAGTTGCGGTCTTATGTTGGTCTGGGGATTTTGTTGCAATGTATATGGTGTTGGCATTGTGGGAGGAGGGAAAGGAATCGTTCCAGCTGGTTGATTCATAAATCTTTTCTAGTTCAACTAACAGGTCTGACTCTACGAGGTGGAGGGGGACCATTGTGTTGGATATGTATTATTTTGCCAAAATGGTGGACAGTAAGGAAATTTTGGCCAATTAGTTTGATTTGTTTGATTTGGCCATGGTGGTGTAGGAAATGGCTGCTGTGAACAACTGGGGAACGATGGCTAATTTTGCCACATTCCATTATATTTTTGAGCATTATACTAAGGAGACTGAAAAGAATAGGATGGACCAATGGGCATACATATTTTTTGTGGCTGCCATTGATGGCGCTAATTGAGTAGGTATACCATTTCTGTTTCTTCTTTTGCTTATTTGTAGACTTATTTCAATCCTGAGAGTGAGGGGAAACTTTCTGTGGAGTGATCTTACGTGCATATGGCATAGACTTGGACTGTATCCAGCGAACGCTCTTTATGGCTATGTTTCTTTATGCATCTAGGGAAAAATATTGCCAAATTTTGTTCTGCTTATGCTTGCTTTTTTTTAGCTTGCATGATATCGAGTTGCGTTATCAGCGTCCTTAGAATATTAGTTTTGAAATATTCTAGTAGATTTCCAATTTCTGTGTGGGTTATACCTCCACCGGAGGTCTTGCTATCCCTTTTGATCACATCACGTTCTGCTGGTTTTAGTCTTGTGCTGCCTCTCAAACTCCTGATACATAAATCAATATTGTTAGCAAAATTTTCCTGATATATGTCACCTTTTCCCATGATGTTTAATGTTTCAACCCATTGTTCCTTCATCCCTTTAATTAATGTAGTTTTTAACACATTATCAGGTAAGGGTAAAGATGCATAAGGTGATCTCTGGAGGTTGTATTGAAAGCGTCCTACACATTCCTCCAATGTTTCATTAGGTTTTGCTGTCATCTGAAATATTTCATCCTTTAATTCCCTGGACGTACAATAATCCTGATATTTCTTCAAAAAAGCAGCTTTCATATGATCCCAGTCATTTATAACACCTCCACCTAACCCCATAAACCATCGTAGAGATGCTCCTTTTAATGTGGAGGGAATAATTTTAGCTTTTGGGGATCGGTGGTATAGTCATACACCATGCATAATACATCAAATTCAAACAGAAATGCATCTGGATCTTGCAATGTTAAGCCATGGAATGTAGGAATGTGCAGGAGAGGAATGGCCTTCATAGGTGCATTAACTGCAATGTCCACAATGGGATATTGCAGTGTGGAAGTTTGGGGTGTTTGTTGGTTCTGGGCCATTTGATCAAATGTGTGCCAATATCCTTCTGGGATTTCTAGGGAATTATTCCTAGGCTGACTAGAAGGAGTAGGGATGACCTTAACAACACTTCCTTGGTCTAGGATAATGAGTGTCCCTTACTGAACTATTATACGAGGGGATTTTGGTTCTTGAGGTTTTTCAATTTTGTTTTGGATGATTTTTACAGCACTTCCCTTATCTGGGCTACTTGGTGTTTGGATTAATTCAAGAGAGGATCTTCGTTCTTCTACTTCCCTTGTTTCTCCTCCTCCTTCATGGAGATTACTAGAGTTCCCTTCTTGTAAATAAATTGGGCGAGAATTCCAAATTTCTTGAGAATCTTGCTCAATCTCTTCTGTTTGGCTATGCACCTCAGCAAAAGCTACAGATGGTGATTCTGTGGCTGGAAGGGAGCTAGTAGGTTGTCTAGAAGCAATTTTTCTAGGGCTTACTGATGACTGAGATTCAAATTTCTTAATGATATTAACGATGAAGGTTGTTCGCCCAAGGGTCACCGGTCCCCTAGGTTTTTCGGGCCTGGGAGGAATTTTGTTTTGATTATATTTTCTATTCATTCAAAAAAAGCAAACTTTAATTGCTACCTTAGACTTCTATGTAGTTCTGCTATGAATCAGGCAAGTGAACGAGCATGTTCCTCATTCATTACGTAGGTTCTTACCTTCCATTTTTAATACCCAGTTCTCCTTTAGCAGAGAAAATAAAATATACATCACTCTTCCTAAATAGCTACACTCTCCCCGGCAACGGCGCAAAAATGTTGAGGTATAAAAGGTGTCTTTTTAACTCCTATTTACCCTACATTAATTATCAATTCAGGTACGACTTTTTATCTCAAGAGTGTACTCAGTCTGAGGCGGAAATTTAATCTAATAGTAATTCTCTCCAATTTGTAGTACAATGTTTCAAATGCAAGAGTAAACAGATGCTTGAAAATGAAATCTAATTTTCAATGACATGAAACTTAAAGTTCTAAAATCCAATCATTCACTTGGAAATCATCAGTCAAGGATGCAGTAGTAATAACTCTTTCCTCTGTCAACTGATGTAAATGAAATCAAGCATGAACAAGATCCTCAATCTAAGAACTTAGACAGTAATAGTGAATGTCCTTTACAGTTGATGATCTTACAGTCCACAATAAACAACTAATTGGAAATTATAACTGAGTGGAATCAATAGTGCTGCTAATGGAAATAGAATAAACACGCTCTCTGCAATAAAATTCTAAAGCAAACTAAATACTTACAGGAAAGGAATAAACAGTAAAGCTAGTTATCAGAAATGAACAATAAATCTATTTAATGGAAATGAACATCAAATTCTCAACAACAAAGATTTATATCTGAGAAGCATAAAAATACAAGTTACAGAAGAATAAATAATCTTAAATAGCAACAAAATTCACTCACAACTGATGCAACAAATCGATTTCATAAAAAATTGAATAGTAAGCTATAAAACATGGAAAACTGTGAAGCGATGTGATTGAAGGAAATGAGAATTAAGGAAAACCATCACACGAATGGAATTGGAAAGTAATGGTACAGATAGCAAGTGGATCCACTAGGGTCGAGCCTTAGCCACTAGTGAAGCACCGCTAAACTAATCCAGTATCAAATAATGGAATGACAACCGGATTATGTATTAATCATATGTAATAGAGTTTACAAGCAATCGCACTCTATTTCAACCAACAAGAGTCGATGAGAAATCGTGAAAATACAACAAGAAGTCTGAATAATCATAATACATCACATATGTTTGATTTCTACAAGCGCTGTCCTTTTATAACAGCCAGTAGATGAAACAAGAAATACAGATAAACTTTGAGCAGCGATCCCTCAGGATCGAGAGATCCTGAGGGATTCGCTCTATCTTCTATCTTTAGTTATCGTTTTTTCTTCTTGTGCTAATGCCACGTTGTTCCTTTCCTTGCTTTGACTGTGCATTCTGATCTCAACCTTCTTGTCTGGATATGGTCTTTTGTTGAAGGGACAGTAGTTATTTCTGCTTTGTCTTTTTCCCCAGAATGGTGGCTTCCCACTTCATCTATTTTCTGCATATAAGAAAAGACAATCTTTAATCAATTTGAAACAATAACTAATCTCCTTAATTATATTATGCTTCTTCAATATATTACCATTCTAGAATATAAAGGAGTTATGATTAAAGGAAAAAGATAAAGAAATACATGGCAAATTCATACCTTTTCCAATGCTCAACAATCCTCTCCCAACGTATCTAGAAAAATGGATCCCTAAATATGACCCTGATGATGGTCTTCCCACTGAGGAACATCTCAATAATTTTATGTTAGCCATGAATCTCAATGGTGTTGTACATGAAGATGTTGTAGTTAGATTGTTTCCATATACTTCCATGGATCTGCAAGATCCTGGTAGTTTTCTCCCCCATCAGATTCATTATGAAATTAGGATACCATCAAAGAACTATTTATTTCTAAATTTGGTGATGAGAGAACATTTTCATCATTGATCAATGATCTTTCTAATATAAAAGCTAATTCAAGGGAAAATATCAAGGAATTAAACTCCAAATTTAACAAGTTTTTGAATAAAATCCCACCTACCTCTAAGCCTGGATTGGATGTACAAATAAAGTGGTACATATCCTCCCTTCCCTCTAATATAGAAATTTTTGTAGATAGAGCCAATAAGGCTACCCTTGTATAAAACATGAAAGAAGCTTTACCTATTGAATGAAGAATTGTTCCTTTATAAAAGAAGACAGAGGTAGAAGATAAAAAAATTAAAAAATGTAACATTAAAAGATGATTAAAAGAAAAAATCTCCTAAATATCCTTTTGATCTTAAAGGATTGAAAAGGGTTCTCAAAACTATGTCTAACGAACTAGTCGAAATTAAGAAACATGTTGTTGAAATGTGTTCCAAGAAACGCTTTAGATCATTTAGGAAAAATAAATCACCTATCTCTCAGCTTCCCAATGTTATTTGTAATGAAAAATCTAACCAAGGAGTAGAATAAGAGGAAACAATAGATTCTGCTAATGAATCCCAAGAAGAATAAGTTGCCAAACTACATGGATTATGGGATTTCATTTTACCCTCCTCTGATGAATACTCGGAAACTGAAGCCATGCAAATTATCACAAGAAGTAAAAATTATGTAGAACCAACACAAATAACGTAGAAATGTTAAACTAAAACTTCTATTGCTAAAGAAAATCCTGTCAATAAAAAGGGTCCAATCAAATCATCGCAACAGGTCACATCTGATTCTCGGTCAATCAAATATACATCTGATCCTCAGTAAAAAAAACTTTAGTAGTCTCTCATACTATTGAATATAACATAATTTAGAATATGAATAATATTAAAGCCAATATTCCTCTCCATGAACGTAGCAAATTAAATCAACAACAAAAAATCTTATTGAAAGAGTTGAATTCAGTCACAACATCTCCTCTTCCTACAACTATTATAGCTAAAGCTGCTAATGGAATGTGAAAACCCACTATTAACCATTCCAAAAAATTCAATCCTTCAGATTTTATTTTCATTGGTGATATATCTAATTCCCTTACCCTTTTCCCTTGACCTATCAAGTATACAATAAGAATGTTCATAACTGTTTCATTAATTCTGGTGCCTCATCCAATATAATGCCATATTCAATCTGCGAAAAATTAAATACCACACGTGAGAAGTGATCAGTTAGTATAGTTCAATTGGATAGAACAAAGGTCAAGGTATTAGGATTGATAAATTCAATAATTATTATATTGTCATCAAATTTAAATGTCATTCAAATCATTGACATACTGATTATAGACATTCCTGAATTTTATGGTTTAGTTCTTAGCAGAGATTGGTCTGAAAAATTACATGGATATTTTACAACAGATTGGTCTCACATGTGGCTTCCATAGAATAGAAATCCTAATAAAAATACAGTTGATCGTTAGAAACAATGAAGTACTCAGTTACAAACCTTGGGGAAAAATGAACCTATAGAATTTAACAATAATATTCTGGGAAATTACTCTGCATAATCATTTTTAGGGAATTTCAATGTGCAAAGATCACCTTTTCCAATCAACTCTGTTACTTCATGAGTAGAAAATTACTCCCAGACTGATTCCATTAGATGCTTCAATTTTGAAAAAGAAACTATAGCCCAGCTCCATTTTGGAAACTTTATTTTGTTGGATCAAGATCCAATGAGTGTGCATGAGCAGGATGCGTACTTATTAGTTGAAAAGGCAAAAAAACCATGTTAGCTTGTAGGTTAGAATTTGAATGCACTAGAAATATTGATTAATATGAGGCATTATTTCAGGGCCTCCATAAAGAAATTAGTCTTGATATAAAATATATTCCGGTGTTTGGAGATTCAAATATTTTTGTAATACAAGTACGAAATAATATTCACTGTCTCTCAAATCACTTGAAGCATTACAAATCTTTGGTTCAAGACCTTACATCTCATTTTATAACATTCAATATCTCTCCTATTCCTAGATTACCGAATGTGAATGATACCCTTTTAGCTAATGTTTCTTCCAAGATTACTCCACCAGAGGATTTTAGTTCTCACAGATTCTCTATTGAATTAATTTTTGGGCCATCTATACTAGATAATGTTACTGGTTGGCGAGTTTTTAATGATGATAGTGATATCTTAAGTTTTATTAATTCTGAAAAATCATATGACGATCAAATTATGGATGAATATGATCATGATAATCAGATCAAAAAACAAACTAATAAAACTATTTTACCAAAATTTGTGGTTAATGTTGAAGATTTTTATGATTTGAAAGATAGATTCAAGAAAGTCAACAATTGAAAACTGCATAGTTCTACTATAAAGTTTGAATTAGTCAACCTAGGATATGATAATTTACATCAAGATATAAATTTAGGGTTTAGCCTTTCATCTGAAGAAAGGAATGCATTCATTTAATTATTGAATAGGTATAAAGATATTTTTACATGGAATTACCAAGATCTTAAAACTCATGACCCTTATATCATTCAACATACTATTCCTATTGTGCCCAAAGTTAAACTTATCCAGCGAAAGCTCAGGAAATTTCATCCAAAATCGGAAACAAAAATAAAAAATGAGTTAAATAAACTATTGAAAGCCAAGATCATTTTTCCTATTATACATTAGAAATGGGTCTCTAATTTGGTACCGGTTAGGAAAAAGTATGGAGATATTTGAATTTCTATTGACTTTAGGAACTTGACTAAAGCATGTCAAAAGGATAATTTTCATTGACCATCAATGGAAAAAGTTTTTCAATCAATAACATGTTCTGAGTTAGTGTATTTTCTAGATTGATCTTGAGTATATAACTAAATTTTGTTTCATCGTGAAGATATTTTGAAAACTAAATTCCGAAAAAAATGGGTAACTTACGCATATCAAAATACACCCTCATGACTAATGAATGCGGGAACCACATTTCAAAGAGCCATGGATATTGAATTCTGAGGATTGATAAATAAAGCAGTGGTAGTGTATCTCGATGATATAACCATATACTCGAAAGAGAAAAACAATCACTTGCGTGAATTAAAACAAATATTTGAAATATGTAGGAGATTTGGAATTTATCTTAATCTAAACAAGTTAGTTTTTTCGTTAAGCAAAGGAAAAATAATAGGTTTTATTGTCTCAAATAATGGAATTTGTATGGGTCCCGAAAATATTTAAAAAATTTCAGAAATTCCATTACCCCATAACAAAAAGTCAATACAATCCTCTTTAGGGCATATAAAGTTTGTAAAAAGATTCATTCCATATTTTTCAAATATTTTTTTTCCACTGTAAAAGATGATCAAGAAAGATACATTGTTTAAATGGGGAAGAGAAGAAAAGGAAGCATTGCAAATTATCAAACAATAAATTACTCATGCTCCTTCTCTTTGAACTACCAATTTTTCAAATAATTTTAGTTGATATAATTTTGCTTCTGATCTGTCATATGCCGTAGTGTTAAGTCAACGAGATGATAAAAAATGTGAAACCCTAATTTATTTATTTATTATTATTATTATTATTTATTTATTATTATTATTATTTTTTTTTCTATTCTAATTTTCAAGGATATGAATTGAACTATATAGGAGCTGAAAAAAGGCATTTTCGATTTATAAAGTTGTCAAGCATTTCCGACCCTTTCTTTTAAAAGCTTATGCCAAAGTCATAGTTCCTTTCCCACCAGTCCAAAAAATACTTATTCAAAACGAACTAGGATATAAAAGGGCAAATTGGGTAACAACAATGCAAGAATATGACTTAGAAATAAGACCCGTTAAAATTGTAAGAGGTCAAGGTTTTTGCAGGTTGATTACAAGAATGAATGACACATCACCAGATAAGGTAACAAATAGTATTGAATAGTTTAAAGAGGTACTAACGGTTGACCCTCAATCTCAATATGATGATTTATTCTTTTATTTAAAGAATTCTTATGCTCCACTTAACTTGGATTTTAAAAGGAAATGAGTGTTAATATTAAAATATAATCAATATCAGTTAGTAAATGATGTATTATTCAGAAAAAATTATGATTATGTCTTGTTGAGATGCTTAAAGAAAAATGAAATACCTAATGTACTCCAAGAACTTCATGATGGACTAGGAGGTGGAAACTTTGTTGGAGACACTACAGCTCATAAAATTTTACATGCGGGATATTGTTTGCCAACCGTATTCAAACATGCACACAGCTATGTCAGAAATTTTAAGATTTTTCAAACCACATAAGGAAGACAAAGAAAAGAATTAATGTCACTACAACCAGTCAATATGGAACAACCTTTCGAACAATGGAGAATTGACATAACAGGTGAGCTCATTCCTAATTATTCTAAATAGCACAAATGTATATTGAGTGCTACATATTATTTTATGAAGTGGGTAGAAGAAATACCCATTAAGACTTCCAACTACGAAAACATTATTGATTTTATTGATCAATTCATCATTACAAGGTTTGGTGTTCCTAATGATCTCATATTTGACAATGCTTCTTATTTTTCTCTAAACGTCATGAGTGAGTTTGATTTGAAAAGAGGGTTTAAATTAAATTATTATGAAAATTATCACCCTCAAGGAAATGGCTTAGCAAAATCGACAAACAAAACCTCATAAGAATAATTAAATGAACCATTCATCAAAATTAGAAGAATTGGCACAAAGCATTAACCTTTGTACTATGGGCAGATAGGGTAACTAAACAAGCTTCAATAGAAACTTCTCCTTTTCGATTGGTATATGGGAAAGAGGCAGTTTTACCTTAGAATATAGCTATCTCATCAACAACCCTAGTTCAATTTATTAATGAACAACCTTTATCTTCATTCTAATAAATAATATCTGAAATAATTAAAATGGAAGGAGAAAGAGAAAAGGATAATATGGTACATAGTCATCATCAAAATTTGGTCAAAACTTCGTTTGATTCAAATACAACCAAATATAAACAGTTTGAGATTGGATATTATAGGATTGAAATGGGAAAAAATGCATGAGGATAAAGGAAAACATACTAAATTTCAAAAACTTTGGCTTGGCCCTTTTAAAATAGTTGAAAAAATAGGTCCATGAACTTTCATTTTTCAAGATTTACAATGGAAGAAGGAAACTCTTCTTGTTAATGGACTTAGCCTCAAATATTGTTTTTCTTAAAGAATAACAATTCTTTTGTATAAATATGTATATAGGTTAATTCAAATAAATTAAGTTTTTGCAATATTACACAAAAGGTGAAGCACTTCATATTTTTTTTTAAGAACATGAAAGTGTTAATCCTTAGAGATATAAATAAGGAAATAAAACACAAATTGAATTGTCTATTTATTTAGAAAATTTCGATTTAAATAGCCATTATAAAGAATAATTCTTCCAATATATGTGTTTTGAAAAATTATTTTGACGTGAATCAAGTTCAAAAACTTACTTTTACAAAGTGAGAAATTGTATTGAAGTATTAGCATCTTTTACTCAAATGGTCATCCAAAAGCTCATAAAGAGAAAAAAGGGAACCTCCCCAGCCATTTATATATTAGATATTTTTTAGAGTGTAATTCAAAAATATATATAAAAAAAAACCTTTAAAGTTGAGAGATCGCATCACGAGTTGACTCATCATGTTCATAGCAAACTAATAAACTTGACAATATCAACTGGATACCAAACCAAGATAGTGGCTTATGGTCTAAAAACGTTGAGACAAGGGATCTCATCCCGAGTCATCTTGTTCAAATTTATTATAACTAGTTAATGACATTATCCTTTCTGGCTACCAAACCAGGATAATGATTTTAAAGTGGAAAAAAGGAAGAAGATTCTAAATAAATAAAAAAAGTGACCATGTTACCACTGAATATAACGATTATGTTAGGAATGGGATACTGGTTCATTTTTGGTTAAATAGTAACCCTGTTGAGGCTGTGAACGCCTGCTGGCAACAGTGGCTCTACTAGGGACTAATAATTTTATCTAATATCCAAGCTTAGAATAAATTTCTACTTATCTTTTCAAATTATTAAGGTTGGATTCATTCAAAGAGAAATTTCATTTGCAAAATTATGGGAGATTTTTTCAAGTAAAACCAAGTTATTTATATCAAAATTTATCTATATAAAAAAAAAAAGATTTCAACTACTCATAAGTTGCCTAAAATTGTCTCTAAGTATTAAGATTTGTCATAGATTCTAGATTCATCCAGTGTGTCACCAATTGTTGTTGTACTACAGTAACTTCCCATTATCCAAGAAAGTATCTTAGAAAGAATAATGGGGACCCTGTAAAATAATGGAATTAATATTTAATTTTCAGAAATAAAAATGAAGTTAGTATTTTGTTATGTTAAGATTTCAATTTTCTTTTACAAATAATAAAATCACTAAAAAATGCTTAAAACTAAAAACATCAAATGAAAATCATATAATGAGACCAAATACCGAAAAATCGAAGTTGCGAAAAAAACGAATAGCAAAGTTCCAAATTACAGATCAAAGAATAGCTGAAATGCCGAAATTGTGAAGTGGTGAATTCCTGAAATACTAAAACACCGATATCACATTTTGTTTAAAGACATCACAAAATCACATTTCCTCATTTCATAGATTTATTGCATCACTAAATCATGTCGAATATGACTAATGGGGTTATTGGAGACATATATGGTTATTAATTCTTACTATAGGTTGTTCCTCATAAATTTTATTATTTTTGTATACAGTTCTATACTAATTATTTAATAAATACGTGTTTATATTAAATACTAAAAAAATTAAGGGATTAATACTAAAACACCAAGATTTTATAAACCCATGGAAATAATATTAAACCTAAGAGATTAATATTATAAACCCTGTGTATATAAAGCTTTAGATAAATAATATAAACCCTAAAATAAACATGGTTGACCATAGTTTACCTATGTGGTTGATTTTAACATTGAGACAATATTTGTCAAAATGTGACATTGGACAAAGGATGAAAATGGTTGGCCATGGTTGATTTTCATATTGAGACAATCTTTGTCACAAATTGACATCATACCATGCTTGAAAATGGTTGGAAACGGTTGACCATGGTTGATTTTCATATTCATAGAATTTTTTTCATAACGTAACATTGGACCATGGTTGATATTTATATTGAAAAAATCTTTGTCAAAATGTGACATTGGACCATGGTTCACCATGGTTCACAATGTTTTGTTTTCATATTGAGAAAATTTGTGTCACAATGTAATATTATACCACGGTTGACCATAATTAACAAATACTATAAACACATGGTATTTTATTAAACCGTAGGATTAATATTATAAACCCTGATATTAAACCCAATATTATAACCCTAATCTTAAACTCAATATTATAAAACTTAAACTTAAGCAAAATATTATGACTGAAATGCTTGATCACTATGGTAGAGGATATTAAAGAAGGTTCCACCATTGTAACATTACATATATTATTTTTCTAAACATTATAAATATTATAATTATCTTACTCATAATATTGTTTCCAATATCAATTTGTTATTATTAATGATATATATTAATATTTAAGGTCTAATAGACCACATTGGTCTTAGTGGACGTTCATCATCATCAATATTTGTTTTTAAAACATTATAACGTTATAAATATTATTTTTATAAAAATTATTAATAGAATATTAACGATGTTATTGTTCCAACATTAATTTATAATTATTGTTGATATATATTATTATTATTATTATTTTTAATAACTAATATTAATGTTATATAAGAAACATTAATAATATCTCATATTAATATTCATATTAATTGTGAAACTATAAAAATAATATTTGGTAATTATTAATATTAATAATTATTACTTTAATATATTTTTAACAATTTTTTTATCATTATGACATTATAAATAAACTTTTTTAAACATTAATAATACATTATTAATACTTTTATTGATAATATTGTTCTAATATTAAGTTTTTATTAATAATGATATATATTAATATTAATATATTGACTAATATTAATATTATATAATAAACATTAACAATATCTCATATTAATAATGTTTATTCTTAAACTATATATAATACTATTAATATTATTAATTTTTATTATATAAAAGCATATTACATAATGAATACTTATTTTAATAAACATATTAAAATAAATTATCTATTTATTAAAATTTAATATGAAAATTTAAAATAAAATACTATATTTATTAAATCTTAAATTCAAATATTAAAAATAAAATTTAACATTAAAAACTAATAATTTATGACTATAAATTTAAGTATTTGTGATTGATCGACAAAATAATGGTATAACATAGCTAGGGTTTTGGACTTGGCTAAAGTTTATTCCATATCACCTCTCTGAGCTCATTATTATAAAACTAATGTATATAAACCCTAAGATAAATATTATACACCCGAAAATAAAACAATTAATTATCGTACTTTTCATATTGATACAACCTTTGTCGCAATGCGATGTCCCACCATGCTTGAATTTCATATTGACTAAATATTTGTCACAATGTGACGTTGGGCCATGGTTGACTATGGTTGACCATGATTATAAAAACAAGGCATCTATATAAAACTCAACAATTGATATTAGAAACCCTATGAATAATTTTATACCTTACGAATATGAACCCGTAGATTAATAAACCCAAGAGTTTGATATTGTAAACCCAAGAAAATAATAAACCTATGGGGTTAATACTAAAAAACAAAGGGTTTATAAACTCAATGGAATAATAATAATCCCAAGGGATTAATATTATAAACCCTACTATTAAAATAAATATTATAAAACTTAAACTTAAACCTAATATTATAACAAAAATGGTTGATCAATATGTTAGAGCATATTAAACAAGGTTTCACCATTATAAAATTATAAATATTATTTTTGTAAACATTATTAATATTAAAATTATGTTACTCATAATATTGTTTCGAGTATCGATTTGTTATTATTAATGATATATATATTAATATTGATATTTTAAGTT
Source organism: Pinus albicaulis (assembly GCA_034641835.2). Lineage (NCBI taxonomy): Eukaryota > Viridiplantae > Streptophyta > Pinopsida > Pinales > Pinaceae > Pinus > Pinus albicaulis. The sequence goes on along the minus strand of CM076573.1, from coordinate 211,366,118 downwards.
TTGATAGACCACATTGTTCATGGTGGACATTCATCATCATCATCATCATCATCTATTACTTTAATATTTTTTTTAAACATTATGACATTATAAATGTTATTAATATTATATTAAAGATGCTATTGTTCCAACATTAATTTATTATTATTAATGATATATATTAATTTTAATATTTCTAATAGCTAATATTAATGTTATATAATTAACATTAATAATATCTCATATTAATATTAATATTAATGGCTGAAGTCAAGAAATCTTTGTTTTTCTAGGGTTTTCCCTAATTGCTCGTGCTAACGGCGCCGACATGTTGCGGACTCTACACTAGCCACTAGGATTATTCGTGGTACTCTCCGATGCACATGTGGGAGATTGATCAACCCAATGAAAGACCCCTCGTCGCACTGTGAGGGGCCGCAGTCCTTCTGCGCTGCGGTGAACCTCACCCCCTTTTTCCACGGTGACCCAAAAAATGGACCGATTGGATCTGACTCCGGTGTGGAAAACCCATTGATGTGGGCACAATGGCAAGCTAAAGAAGGTCGTAGCCACTTCCTTCCAAAATCATCCATCAATCCAAAATTATTCATTCCAAACAACTCATTGGAAAAAGCCCGAAAATATATGAAAGGCACACCATGATCTCCAAATTCCTGGGGATCTGGCCCAAGGAGCGAGAGTTACTGGTCTAGATCTAGCACAAATGGGATCCATGAGGGGAATTAAAATTATAAGTTAGGACAAAGGGTTTCCTCGCTATCATATTTTAATATCTTGAATACTGAAAGAGAAATTTCGATAATGGGCCTTACTTCATGGGAAGTGTGGGCCTTTTTCTCGCTATTGGGAAGAATTCTACAATCCAAAAAAGGAGGAATTCACAGCTCCACTAGTTTGGGTTCAGCTATATTCATTGTCAGATTATTTTTGGGAACCAAATATTCATTAAGGCATTGAAAAATCCATATCACAATTTATCAAAATGTCTAAGATAACTAGGCATTAACGCCACACAGAATATGCTAGAATTTCTGGCCATATAAATATCTCTCAACCCCTCCAAGAGTCTATAGATTGGATCTATATTGATACCACATGGACTCAAGCACTTTACTATGATAATTTTCCATTTAAATACCGAAGATTCCATGGATATGGCCACCTCTCCAGAGATTTCCCATTGACCCTTGAAAAATAAGTCGGGGTCATAGCACAATATCAATATGGCAAGGGTTTCCAACAAGTGTATGGTTGGCTCACTCGAGCCAATTTCCCTGAGCCAAAAAATGCACCATCGCATCTCGAAAGCCAAACGACAGCTCAATCGAAGCCCACCCAACCCCAACAAACAAAAACCTTATCGCATTCACCTCGATTTTTTAATTCCTTCATGACCTTGAAAGTTGATGATATAGCCCTGGTTCCTGTTCAAGGGATTCCATCATCATCGAAGGAGAAAAATCAATCTATGGATATAGAAAAGCTAGTCACTTTCCTAGGAGAAAAGATGGCTACTAAGAGAAAAATCCATGAAGAAACTGAAGTAGACCAGCAAGGAAAACTAGCAGGTACAGGATTTTTGATAAACACAAGAAGGATACTGGAAGTAGAGGAGAAACAAAATAGATTAGGAGTAGAGGATAAAAATATGCTGGAAATATTCAAGAGTTGGAGCAAGGTGGACATCAACGAAATCCCAGGTAATCAACTCTCCCACTTTGAACATATTTTTACTCAATTCTTAGCTTGATCTGGCCGCACAAACTTATATCTTCGAGGAGTAGACAAGGAAAGAAAGTATTTGAGCATGCCCCTCCTGGACCAAGGGGGACCCGAAAAAATCAATAAGGGAAGGAAATCCACAAAACAAATTATTCTACAAGCTCGAGAATTACAACTGAATTCAAGGCCAATGCGACAATTGAAAGATTATTTTACCAGATCCGTTCCTTCTTCTCAATGAAGATAATATCATGAAATATAATGGGCTTTAGTACACGAGGGAAGATCCACTCCTGTGAAGAGAAAATATGAATATATAGACCTAGAATAGTCCTACTACAAGAAACTAAGATGACAATAGATAAAGTTAAGGAACATAGCTATCACTACTGGAGGAATAGCTAGGACATGCTTATAGAAGAAATAGGGGCCTGGAGGAATCACAATCCTTTGGGACCTAACTAAAGTCAGATTGACAGATTGGGTTGGTATTATATTTTCACTATTTTCCTTGTTCCGCTTTATTGGCGAGTGAAGATGGAGGAGTCTGACTGTCGTGTACAACCCTCACACACCACGTGACAAACCTTTGTTCCTAGCACACTTAAAAGGTCTTAGCTAGTCTTGGGCCAATGAATAGTAGATCCTACGAGGAGTCTACAACATGATTCGAAACCTTTTGGAAAAGAGAAGGGGTGTTAGAGGATTGGAGCCCTGAATGCATGTTTTTAAGGACACCATTGAAGATCTCCATCTGGAAGATGTTATCACCCATCAAGGACTACATACTTGGAATAATTGCCGAGGGGCCTCAAACCATATTTCTTGTAGGCTATATCACTTCTTCTTCTCAGAGCACATTATGTTTCAAGACCCTCGGAGATCTACTGAGGTCGTTCCCTCCACCAGATCAAATCATTGTCCCGTAACTATAGATTTGACATCCTCAACCACCCCTCAAAGGAAACCCTTGAGATTTGAGAGCTTCTGGATCCAGTAATCAGGATTCCTTGAAAAGCTCAAAACTTGGTGGAACACCTTAAGCACCCCACCAGGAAACAAAATGAAATATTTCCAGAAGAAGGCCCAAGCCCTCAAAGGCCATATAAAAACCCCGGATCATGAATAATTTGGTAATATGTTTGAGGAAAAATGAAAATTAGAGGCCTGATTACAAGAATTCGAGAGCCACATCATTAAGGATACCTGATCCTAGGAGCTGGGAGAAGCGGAAGAAGACATCCAAGGAACTTGTAGAGCGTACACCACAGCAACAGATCATGTGGTGTCATAAGTCATGTGTTCATGGGTGTATTAAGAGGAGCACAACTCCAAATTGTTCCATGCATCCATTCTACAACACCGCAAACGTAATAGAAACTCCCATTTGCAGAGTGAATATGACACCCATCTGGAACAACATGTAGATATCGAGGCAGAACTTAAATCATTTTTCTGCTCATTAATGCAAGATGAAGGCTATGAAAAATCTGATGCCCTACAGGAGGTCATATAGTATATCCCCTCTATGACCTCTCGTAATCTGAATGAGGCCCTCCTGAGCCCTATCACACTTAATGAGCTGGAAGAAGTGGTGAAGGTCATGCCCTAGAGAAAGGATCCATGAACAAATGGGTTCACTATAGTATTTTTCAAATACGGATGGTCCTTCCTATGCCAGGACATATGGGCACTAGTGGAGGAATGAAGACAACTTAGACAAGTATGGTCATGCCTTAATGCTACATTTATAACTCCCATTCCAAAATCACAAGAGGCTACATGCTGGGGGGACTTCCAGCACATAGCTCTTTGTAATTTGATATACAAAATCTTGTATACCATCATGGTTCGGTAGCTGAAACCTATTCTTCATCACATTATCAACCATGAGCAATTGGTTTTCATGGAGGCTCACCAAATATTATATGGGATTGTCACTACACATGAAACCATTCATTCCATGAAGGCCAATAAGACTCAAGGGATGCTTCTCAAGTTGGATTTATTGAAAGCATATGGTCATTTGAGTCGGGATTATCTACTGGAAGTACTGTAGGCCTTTGGTTTTACGGAAAAATCGATTCACTGGATTAAGTCTATGATTTCCATGCGGTTTTTCTCCACCATCATAAATTGAATTCCCTTCTCCACCTTTCATCCATCTCGGGGCATTCAGCAAGCGGATCCCTTGTCCCCTTTTTTTTTCATCATCGCAGTGCAAGGAGTGCAAAGAATGATCAAGGTAGCCAACCATTCCAACCTTTTGACAGGACTCCATCTGTGAGGTACCAATGTGGATATGACTCAACAGTATTTTGTTCATGAAAACCTCTTGTTTGAGCAAGCAACTCTGTAGGAAGCATCTCAGACCAAAACCATCCTGAAATATTTCTAAGAGGCATGAGGTATGCTCCTTAATAAATAAAAGTTGAATATATAATTATTTCATACTCCCCGACCTGTTTAATCCTACTTGGACAAATTCCTGGGCTTAAACATTAGATATCTTCCCTCTAAATATCTTGGAGTTCCCCTCATTTTCGTCCTAATCCACATCACCCCCTAGAAAGATGTCTTTGTCAATATATCAAGCAAGCTCTCAAATTGTACTTTCTATGTTCTCAACCTCGCTGGGAAAGCGACACTCATGAAATTCGTCTTGCAAGAAATGCCTCTCTATCAGCTATCAACCCTTCCTGTGCCCAAATGTTTTTACTTGGACCTGATAGATCTATTTAGAATATTCCTCTGGAGTGGCCCTTCTGATGACAAAATGTGGCCCATGGTTGCATGGCCCAAGCTATGTCTTCCAAAGTTGATGGAAGGCCTGAGCTTGTGATGCCCAACCACACTTAACACCACCTTTGGGGCCAAAATATAGTGGAGATAGCTAAGAGGTGGACAAGCACTCTATAAGGTAATATGATCCCAGAAATATGGACAAGGGAAGACATGGGAGGAATTACTTTTAGAGTTTCTCCCTCATAGTGGATAAACCATCTATAATATAGCAAATGCCAACAATTATTTAATCCAGCATCACATCTTCTCGGAAGTCAATAATGGGTGGAGAACAAGGTTATGATGGGACTCCTCACAACAATGCCCCCAATTATCGCAAGAGAAATATATGGCTAAACTCATGGCACTCTTTCACTCAAATTCGGCCACTAAGGTGGCATATTACTGGAAAAATCACCCAGACCACCATGGTTTGTGATGATGGAAAAATCCAGAGGATTTACTCCTAGTAATCCCTTAGCTGATGGGTGATCATCTAGCCAGGTATTTGCATCAACAAAGAATCCATGTCTCCAAGAATCATGATAACCTAAGATACGGTCTCTCGCTGACAAGAGTATTCTCCATCAAGGAAGCCTATTTTTTCTCTGCACTCGCCATGCCCCAACAAAATAGTTTTGTTTGGACAGAAATCTGGACAAGTAACCTATGGCCGAAAGTGTCGCACTTCCTATGGTTGGTTATGCAAAAATGAGTATTGACATGGGATCGCCCCATTAAGTGAGGCTTCATCAACCCTTCCATGTGCCCGCTCTGTAGAGGAGAGGAAGAAATCCAACAACATCTGATCAGTGAATGTCCTACCACTAGATAATTATGGACTCAATATCTCCAAATATTTGGCTCTATTGAGGAACCTATAGCCAATTTTAGATATATTTAAGAATAATGGCCAACTAAAATTTTTGTGAGCCCGATGGTCAATACAGCTTGGTGGTTGACTCTGGGATTACTGTCATGGAACACCTAGAAAGGAAGGATCCACACAATATTTGAAGAGAAACATCCCTCAGCCTCTCTCATTTGGTCCCAAACCCTTACCAACATCGGGGAAACCATCCTTGTAGAGTCTTGGGACTCGATGGATTGGGAAGAAAACCTTCTCAAAACTAGAATCCTTCATCTTTTTAACCTCTCAATAGCAATGATCCACCCAAGAGAAATGAAAGGCCGATCATCCCCCACTCAGTTACTTGTTGTCTTCTCCCCTCCGCCGCAGGGGTGAATTCAATTAAATTTTGATGGAGCATCTAAACGGAGTCCCATCCCGACAGGTTATGGTGGCATCCTATGTGATGCCTTTAGAATCCCAAGAGTTGCCTATGCTAGATATAGTGGAACGACGATAAAAAATGTAGCAGAATTAATGGGGCTTGAATTTTTCTTGAAATTGCCCTCAATCTCAGTTACAAATGGATCCACATTGTAGGGGATTCTCACCTCGTCCTGGATATGATACAAAAAATTATCAATGGATCTGATCCTCAGAAATCTATGAAGAGCTTGCATCTGGAAGCTAAGATTTCTTGTATCGATATATCCCTTAGTCTACTTGAATACGCCACCATTGGCCATGTGCTACACTCAAGGAACAAGGTTGTTGATTGACTGGAAAAGAGAGGAACGATTGAACCTTAGTGGGAGTTTTAGGGTACCTGGACTGAGATCCTCTCCAAAGCGGACCTTGACCCAGGAAAAACACGGACCCTACAGTCCCTCATGGATTCATACCTTGATGTCCCCAATGGGGGTGTAACATCCGATGGCTAAGTGATGGCGGGTTGTGTCGGCGGATATGCCTAACACCATGCACAACCAAGAAACATTAACCTCCCACGCTCGAAGTAGTTATGGGCCTTTGGGATGAGAAGAGGCATGAAGGGAGACATTAGAATATCAAGCTAGTGGGCATGGTAGTTGAAATTTTGCAGGTGTGGGAGATGGTGTAAATATACAAGGAGGTTTTTCTCTATGCCCTGGTGTTGGCTCTCAAGCTATGGCTTGAGCTTCTACTACAGGAAGTGTGTGGGAAGGATAGGGATATAGTGAATTGGGGATGGTGGAGAAAATGTATGTGGGATCCTAGTATCTCAGGGACCAAAAAGTAGAGGGGTTTCGGGGCACAAATTGCATTTGGAATATTTTTTAGGAAGGTGCCCACCTAGGAATGGATTTTGTGGCACTCTCGGTACACTGAGGGGGCGAGGTCTCTGAAGGTCAAGGAGAAGACTAAATTGCGGTGTTGGCTTGGGATCAAAGTCCACTCTCACCCAACAATAGTCTGGTGGGTGTGTGGCTGGAGGCTCCTCTCCACCAGTGGACGAAGTGAGGAAGTGGCATTTGGGGTGGTGACAGTGTTCCATGAGTTTGTGGGTGCAAGCAGTTGAAAAGGAGAAAATGGTCTCTATGATTGCACTATTGTTTAAGGGGCTGCACTCTGCATGAGCAATTGGAGTTATATCCAGGAAGCAGCAAGGTGTGAGAAAGGGAAGCTCATTGATCAAGAGATCAAGTCTCTTGTAGAAAAATGCTCAAAAATGAAGTTGCTCAGAATTGGTCCAAACCAGATCGACTAGAAAGAGCTCAGAAAAATGATCCTCTAGATGCGAAAAACACTAAAAACCGACGTCATATGAGGAATATATTCAACTTTGAAGTTTGCCAATTTCAGTTAAAAAATGGCCAAAATTTGACTTTATAAAAAATTATTTTTATTAAAAAAAGAATATTCCATAGAATATTCTAGGAATATTCCATGGAATATTCCACAGAATATTCTATGGAATATTCTACAGGCAGCCAATGAAAGGGCGCCACGTGGCCAGCCCGGAGGCCGCCACGTGCCCCCAAGGGTCACAAAGAAATGGCATTCAAAAATTTGTTTTGGATGCGACAGGATTTGAAACCGGGTCGGGCGGAAAAAAATGCAACGGTCCAACCAACGGGCCACGAGATGGTTCTTGTTAAACCATGGAAATGAAAAGTTATTTAAACCTAACTTTTTGTTTGGGCGGGGCTTGAAAGGGGGCTAGCCTCTAAGGGCCAGCCCCCTCTGCATACAACTGTGGCTTTGGAACCCAGGGCTTAATCATTGGCGCGTCAAAGCCGTTGGGTACTTGGTCACGTGGAGCACAATTGGTGTATATGCACCGTTTTATATTAAATTCCAACGTTAATGTTCCAAAATTTATGCAACAAACAGTGCCAAAAGTTTTGGTCTTATGGATAAGTCCCTTATCTCTTTAGCCCCCCATTTCGGCGGAGGTTTCAGCGACTCCCCAAATTTAGCGCTCGTCGCCATTTTTAACTTGAGCTAACTCCAGTTCTCCACATTTAGTGGAGTTTTTCTAGGTGACACTGGGAAAAACTTCAGTTAGCCATAACTTTGGCTAGGAAAGTCCATTTGGGACGATTTTATTTTTTATTTTTTTGGGGGTATTGAAGCATTTTGGAGCTATTGGGATAGGTTGCAGAGCCATCAGGGCGTTCTATCAGTGATTTTACCAGCGATTTTGGTTGTGGAGTCACCAGGGCCTAATGAAAGATCATCTGTGTTGGACTATACTCATCCATTGGAGGTGAATGAATAGTCGATTTATACTGATTTCAGTCTTCTGTTTCTGAATATGCAGCTAATTTTTCCTTTTGAGGCTTTCTACACAGTGTAATTCTTAATTTGAGCATTAATGAAAGAGGGAAAAGCCTAATTAGAGGCTTTTGGACCCAGTAGAGGTAGCCCAAGAGAGGGGTGAACTGCTTAAACAAATGCTTACTGTTATGCTGTGCATTTTTGTTGTTATATTTCAGATTTTGCTACATTAAATAGTAAATTTTCATAAGTACACTTTTCCCAATTAGACTTATACAGTGAACATAATTCATTAGTTTCACTTCAAACCACATTACTTCCTTTGCAGAATACTTGAACTTGCTTATTCACACATAAAATTTTGATTAATGAATACTTTGCACACAAACAACTACTTTCATTGATCGAATCTATTTAAGTGTTTACATTATATTTCTTTAGGGAGAGCCAGTTTGTGGACCAGAAGCTTCTGGTTTCATCCTTTCTAGTAAAGGTGAAATAACCAGTAAAAGCCCCTACTGTCAATCTCTGTATAAGAAATACTTTGTTCACACAATTTTAGATCAGATTGGTATCAGAGCTCTAGGTTTTGCTTAAGAGTTTGTGAAATTTGTGCAAGAAGATTGTGTTATTCTGCAAAATTTGATGCTTACTAGGCTGAAATTGAAAAGAGGGGAAGGTCAATTGGTGAGTGAACAAGATAATCCTCAACCAAGAAGGGCTAGGGTGCCATTATCTCCACCTTCCATTTCATCCTCATTAGCCTTAGAATCGGCCACAAACATGTCTTCCAGAGAAGGAGAAGTACATGAGGAAATGGATCCCAAGGAAGAAGAAAGAGTCTTTAGAAAAGATTTCTTGGACATGACTGAGATGGTTAGGATCCTCTATCAGGAGAGAAATGATAGGATTGTTGGAGAAGGGTCTAGAAACCAAAGAGAAGAAGGAGATTCTTCAGGAGGGAAGAAAGACAAGGATGAGTCTAAGAAAGGGAATGGAGGAAATGGTGATCCTTCATCTCCATCGTCATCCTCTTCCTCCACATCATCCTCTTCAGCTTCTGTTAATCAGTCACAAAAAACAAAAAAATCTCTTAAAAATCCTTTGTTAAAGCTTGATGTGAAGTTTGAGTTGCCAATGTTTAATGGTGATGTGAATGCAGAAAAATTGGATAACTGGATTAGACAGCTGGAAGTCTATCTAAGAATTTAGAATTTGCATGATGATGACACAAAAATCCAATTAGCCTCTTTGAGAATGGATGGAGCAGCTTTGGTTTGGTGGGAAGCCAAGACCAAGGAGGAAATTAAAAAGCATGGTAAGATAACTCTAACTTGGAATGAGTTTATTACAGCTATTAAGAAACAATTTTATCCTCTTGCTCATATTTAGAAAGCAATCATGAATTGGCAAAATTTTAGGCAACTTAAGGGTCAAAATGTGCAATATTATACCCAAGAGTTTAGAAGGAGAGCACTTCTACTTGGAGTAGACTTAAAAAGTCAAGACACCTTGTTGAAATACATAGGAGTTTTGCACAGTTACCTTAAACATACTATCCTAATGTTCAATCCTACCAGCTTAGATGAAGTCTGTGTGCAGGCTACACATTTAGAAGCTAGAGGAAAGAATACTTTTGATGAGGGTAGAAATAAGACTTTCAAAGGAAAAAACAAAGAGAAAAACAAAGGAAAAGGAAATAAAAATTCATCTATCAAACAAGAGGGTGAAAAGGTCATTTGTAAACATTGTTCAAAGAGTGGCCATAAAGAGAAAAACTATTGGAAACTTCATCCTCAAAAAAGAAACCAATTGAACAAAAACAAGGGAAAGAAGAAACATGCAGCTACTACAACTACACCACAAGATTTAGGTGACAAAACAAAAATTGTAGCCATGGGTTTGAAAAGTTTGAAAGGGAAGGAAATTGAAACTCAAGCAAGTGCTAGTTCTTCAAACTGTCATACACAAGCTCCTAATGAGGAAGAAAGAATTGAACTGTTCCATGTGAGGGTAGTTTCAAAACATACCAAAATTGACACACTGTTTGACAGTGGGTCACAAGCTAACCTCATATCTGAAGACTTGGTTAAGCAGCTTAAACTTGAGACCATTCCACATCTGAAGCCTTATCCACTTGGGTGGATATGCAAGGATTCCAACTTGCAAGTCTCAAGGAAGTGCATATTGCGCTTTGCAATAACTACACACTTTATTGACATAGTTGAACTTGATGTGGTGCCGCTTGATATATCTGGTATTGTTTTGGGAAGTCCTTACTTATTTGATAGGAAAGTGATCTTCTATCGCCATGAAAACAAATATCATCTTTTCAAAGATGGCAAGGAGTTTATTGTCAGAGCTCATCGCAAGAAGACAAGTGTAGCAATGGTAAATGCAGGACAGGTAAAAAGGCTAGTTAATTCAAGAAAAAGTTTTGTACTTCTTATGGTCAAGCCAAAGGTTGATGTGAATCATGAGTCATTTGAAAATTGTGATGCAAAGCTTAAATCTGATTTATATGATGTAGTTGATGCACATCATGAGATGTTTCAGGAACCAACAGGTTTGCCTCCTAAAAGAGAGATTCAGCATGAAATCCATTTACATCCAGATTGTCCTCTTCCTAACATAGGCATGTATCGCATGTCTATTATGGAGAATGCTGAAATAAAGAAGAAGATTAAAGAGTTGTTGGACAAGGGTTTCATAAGGCCAAGAACTTCGCCATGTGGGTCACCGATAGTGTTAATTCCGAAGAAAGATGGAACTTGGCATATGTGTGTTGACTTCAGAGCTTTGAACAAGATAACGGTAAGGAATTGTTACCCACTTCCAAGAATAGATGATTTGTTAGATCAGCTGAAAGATGCAAGATATTTCACTAAGTTAGACTTAAGAAGTGGTTATCATCAAGTAAGAATTGAAGAAAGCGACATTTGGAAGACATCTTTCAAAACCAAACAAGGACTCTTAGAGTGGCTTGTGATGTCGTTTGGTTTATGCAATGCACCTGCAACTTTCATGTGGGTAATGGATGATGTCTTAAGTCCTTTTCTTGATGATTTTGTTATTGTCTACTTAGATGAAATCTTGATTTTCATCAAGACAAGAGAAGATCATGTCATGCATGTCAGTAAAGTACTTGATGTTTTGAAGAAAAATCAGTTATTTTTTAAGATGTCAAAGTGTGAATTTGGAAAGACTTCTTTGGTTTATTTGGGATACATAGTAGGTGGAGACGCTTTGAGAATTGATCCTTCAAAAGTAGAAGCCATTGTGAATTGGCCTACTCCCAAGTCCATTACAGAGGTAAGAAGTTTTTTGGGTGCAGCTCAGCATTGGAGAAAGTTTATTGCTAACTTTTCTGCCATAGCAGCTCCTATGCATGCAGTGACAAGTGTGAAGTGTGCTTTCCAATGGGGAAGTAAGCAACAAAAAGCTTTCGAATCTTTGAAAGAAAAGATCAGTTCAGCTCCGGTTCTTGCATTACCTGATTTGAGACAGCCATTCGAGATTCAGACAGATGCTAGTGATTATGCCATGGGTGCAGTTCTCTTACAGCATGGTAAGCCTATCGCTTTTCATTCTGAGACATTTAATGGTGCTGTTGTGAATTATCCTACATATGATAAGGAATTGTATGCGTTGGTACAAAGCGTCAAAAAGTGGAAGACCTATTTGATGGGCAAAGAAACAATTGTGCATACCGACCATTAGCCTTTACAATATTTGCAGTCGCAAAGTAAATTGCAGCAGTCACAACATTTCAGATGGATGGGTTTCCTACAAAAATTTCACTTGGTAATAAGGTACAAGAAAGGTATTCTCAATAAAGTTGTTGATATGTTTTCAAGGCCTATTATTAGTGCTAGTATTTTACTTAAGAATGATTCTATTATGCATGAAAGCTACATAGAACAGTATGCATCAGATGAATATTTTAAAGAGGTGTATGCTAACTTGAGTAAAGGGAATCATGTTGAGGAGAATGATTATCATTTGCACAATAATTTGCTGTTTCACTTGGGAAAGTTATGTATACCACAGGGAGAGAGATTAAGCATGATGAGAGAAGCTTATTCTTCTCTTATTGTTGGTCATTTTGGTGTAAGAAAAATGGTGGCACATCTGTAGAGGTATTGTTATTGGCCTCGCATGGTAGATAGTGTTACACGTTTCATTAGAGGTTGTTCATTATGTGCTACAAGCAAGCCTAGCAATAGGAAGCTTGGATTGTATACGCCATTGTCGGTACCTTCTAGACCATGGGAAAGTGTTTCTATGGATTTTGTTGGGGGGTTACTATTATCTAGAAAGCAGCATGATTATCTTTTCGTAGTAGTTGATCGTTTCAGCAAGATGTGTATTCTTATGCCATGTAAGAAAACTATAACTACTGAACAAACTGTTGATTTATATTTTCAACATGTATGGGTTCATTATGGCTTGCCTACTTCTATTGTTAGTGACAGGGATTCCAGATTTGTTGGGAATTTTTGGTCCAATCTATGGAAGATGATGGACACTAAGTGGAAGAAGAGTACTGCTTTCCATCCGCAAATAGATGGCCAAACAGAGGTAGTGAACAGAACCATTGTGCATCTTTTGAGAGGGTATTTCAACAAGCATCCCAAGCTTTGGGATAAGCATTTGCATTACATTCAGCATGCTTACAACCGGGCCAAGCACTCTTCTACAAATACTTCGCCATTTGAAGCTTGTTTTGGATATTTGCCTAAGTCACCATTAGACTTCATTCTTGAAAAGGATATTGCCATTGATTGGCATAGTGACATTGACAAAGCTCGCATGTTCATTAAAAGAATTCAGCTCATTCATCAGCAAGTTCAAGAACAACTTGAAAAGAGTCAAGGCAAGTACAAAGAAAGACATGACAAACATAGAATTGATCACAAGTTTCAGGAAGGAGATGAGGTATGGTTGCATATAAGTAAGGATAGAATGCAAGGAGAAGGTAAAAAGTTGAAGCCTATTCATTATGGTCCATTCAAAATCCTTAAACAAGTTGGAAATAGTGCTTTTCAACTAGATTTGCCTTCATACATGAAACTATATTTCGTTGTTAATGTGGAGAATTTACGTTTGTATGAACCTCCTCTTATTGATGATTCTAAAAATCATGTTCAGCTACCATCCATAGAAGATTTCTCGCTAGAATTTTTGGATGAGTTGAAAGAAGATGCAATCCTTGACAGAAGGACATACACTTCAAGGAGGGGAGATGTTGATTATCTAAGAGTTGGTTTAAAAGGTAGTAAACCAAGAAAAGAAAAGTGGATGGAGATGGAACAGGTGAGGAGGCTGTATCCTCACCTTCTTAATAGGTAATTGAAAGCTTTTGAGGGTCCAAAAGCTTCCCATTTGGGAGGTGTGATCAGGAGATCAAGTCTCTTGTAGAAAAATGCTCAAAAATGAAGTTTCTCAGAATTGGTCTGAACCAGATCAACTGGAAAGAGCTCAGATAAAAGATCCTATAGACGTGAACGACACTAAAAATCGACACCGTATGAGGAAGATATTCAGCTTTGAAGTTTGCCAATTTCAGTTAAAAAATGGCCAAAATTTGACTTTATAAAAAAATATTTTTATTAAAAAAAGAATATTCCACAGAATATTTTGGGAATATTCCATGGAATATTCCACAAAATATTCTATGGAATATTTCGCAGGCAGCCAATGAAAGGGCACCACGTGGCCAGCCTGGAAGCCGCCAGGTGGCCCTAAGGGTCACACGGAAATGGCATTCAAAAATTTGTTTTGGATGCGACAGGATTTGAAACCAGGTCGGGCAGAAAACAACGCAACAGTCCAACCAACAGGCCACAAGATGGTTCTTGTTAAACCATGGCAATGAAAAGTTATTTAAACCTGACTGTTGGTTTGGGCAGGGCCCGAAAGGGGGCCATCCTATAAGGGCCAGCCCCCTCCGCATACAACCGTGGCTTTGGAACCCAAGGCTTAATCATTGGCGCGTCAAAACCATTGGGTACTTGGTCACGTGGAGCGCAATTGGTGTATATGCGCTGTTTTATTAAAGTCCAACGTTAATGTTCCAAAATTTATGCAACAAACAGCGCCAAAAGTTTCGGTCTTATGGATAAGGCCCTTATCTCTTTAGCCCCCCATTTCAATGGAGGTTTCAGCGGTTCCCCAAATTTAGCGCCCGTCGCCACTTTTAACTGGAGATAACTCTAGTTCTCCACATTTAGTGGAGTTTTTCTAGGTGACACTGGGAAAAACTTTAGTTAGCCATAACTTTGGCTAGGAAAGTCCATTTGGGATGAAATTTTTTTTTATTTTTTTTGGGGTATTGAAGCATTTTGGAGTTGTTGGGACAGGGTGCAGAGCCATCAGGGTGCTCTATCAGTGATTTTACCAGCGATTTTCGTTGTGGAGCCACCAGGGCCTAATGAAAGATTAGCTGTGTTGGACTATACTCATCCATTGGAGGTGAATGAATAGTCGATTTATACTTATTTCAGTCTTTTGTTTCTGAATATGCAGCTAATTTTTCCTTTTGAGGCTTTCTACACAGTGTAATTCTTAATTTGAGTATTAATGAAAGAGGGAAAAGCCTAATTAGAGGCTTTTGGACCCAGCAGAGGTAGCCCAAGAGGGTGAGCTTGCTTCAAACAAATGCTTGCTGTTGTGCTATGCATTTTTCTTTAATTCTTCATATTTTGCTTACATTAAATAATAATTTTTTTTCATAGTACACTTTTAATCGGACTTATACGAGTGAACACTTAACTCAATAGTTTCACTTCAAACCACATTACTTCCATTGCAGAATACTTGAACTTGCTTATTCACACATAAAATTTTGATTAATGAATACTTTGCACATAAACAAATACTTTCATTGATCGGATCTATTTAAGTGTTTACATTATATTTCTTTAGGCAGAGCCAGTTTGTGGGCCAGAAGCTTCTGGTTTCATCCTTTCTAGTAAAGGTGAAATAACCAGTAAAAGCCCCTATTGTCAATCTCTGTATAAGAAATACTTTTTTCACACAATTTCAGATCATTCATGCGGCGGGAACATGGAAGCGCACTCAGAGGAGGACTCGGTCACGGGATGGAGAAGCAT
This sequence comes from Pinus albicaulis, assembly GCA_034641835.2. Lineage (NCBI taxonomy): Eukaryota > Viridiplantae > Streptophyta > Pinopsida > Pinales > Pinaceae > Pinus > Pinus albicaulis. The sequence goes on along the minus strand of CM076573.1, from coordinate 211,350,887 downwards.
AGGAAAAATGGGGACTCGAGTTTTGATTTAGAATCCACCAAAATCCAACACTATGTGGCTTCCATGGTGGCCTCTCTAGCCGGGTCACCTGGTCAAGTTGACATTTCGGCAACCTTGGATATGATTTCAGCTCAGTTGCAGTGAATCCAACTCAATATAGACAACATGTGAGAACGAAGGTATGAAGAATGCGATGAGCTCGTCGCTTATATAAATGATATCCAACATATTGAAAATGAGACTCTAGATGATTTGAAGAGTCTGCGCTGTCAGCTTTGGCGCTCCCATGACCACCTCCGAGCACTGGAAATCCAGATCGAGCACATCAACTACCATGTGCACAACTATGGTTATTTCTTTGCGGGGCCACGAGCATACCCCCCTAACCCTCCTCCATGAAGCTTTGCAATTTCTTATTTTTTGTTAGTTTTGTGTCGGAAATAACGAGTGGCACCCCTTGGCGCACACCCAAGTCAAAGAAGGACCTTTTTTGCACTCAGGTTTCTTTGATGTATTACATCATTGCTGTCTAATGATGTAATTTTTGAAATGATAATATAATGTAGACTTTAACCGACAAAAAAAATATATATCTATTAATATTAATTGTGAAATTATAAACAATAATTATTGGTAATTATTACATTAATATTTTTTAATATTTTTTAACATTAATATTATATTTTTAAACATTATTAATACTGTTTTAATAATTTTATTGATACTATTGTTTCCTACATATATATAGACTAGTATTAATATTATATAATAAACATATTTATTATAAAATATTATAGCATTTAATTATTTAAATAAAATACCATGTTTATTAAAACTTAAATGTAAAAATTAGTATTATTGTTAAATATAATATTAATAATAAAACTTAATATAAGAACGTAAAATTAAATATTAAAAACTAATATTACATTATTATAAATTTAACTATTTGTGATTGATCAAGAAAATGGTTGTATAACATACATAGGGTTTAGGACTTGGCTAAATTTATTTCATATCACCTTCCCATTCTCATCTCTTTCATTATGCATAAGTTATTATTTGGTGAGAGAAGTAAACTCGTTTATAGTATATTGAATATGATGACTTTCTTCCTCACCAACATTACTTATTAAATACTTATTAAATTGCAGTAAGTGCATTTTCCTTCATTATTGGATATTAAATTTCTTTATGGTCAAGTAAAGATTTTATTATTATTATTATTATTATTATTATTATTATATAAATAAAGAATGTGAGGACTCAAACATTTCAGGAATAACATGGAAAATTATCTATGGACAATTACATATATATTAAAAATTATTATTAAAAGGTAATAATTGTTATTATAATATAATATTAATACAAACTAAACAAATTGTGATTTGAGGAATTTATGAATAAGTGTCTTAAATTTCAATTTATCTAGTTCATACTTTGTTGAAATTGACAAATTATTCATGGTTGGACATTAGGCTCCAAGTTTCAATTTTTTTTTTGTTGATCACAGTAAATTTGGCAAATGAGATGGTAAATTAGGAGAATATTAAAGCAATTTGTCAATAATTATTTAATTTATTCCTTAGAATTTTCGATCATCTGTGCATCCTCTTGTGTTTTGAAAAATGAAAGATAAAAAAACACGAGAGCATTTAATATAAAAATATAGGTAGAAAATATTAATAATATTTATTATCAAACTATATACAATAATATTTGATAATTATTAATATCAATATTTATTATTTTAATATTTTTTTAACATTATCCTAATATAAATATATATTTTCTAAACATTAATAATAATGGTATTGATAATATTGGTTTCAATATTAATGGTTAATATTAATAATATATAGTAATATCAATATTTTTAATAACTAATATTAATATTATATAATAAACATTAACAATATTTTTTATTAATATTAATAATGTTTATTCTTAAACTATTAATAATAATAATAATAAAGTATTATTAATATTATTTATTTTTATTAAAAAAAAACATATTACCCCATGAGTAATTATTTTAATAAAGAGATTAAAATAAATAATATTTTTATTCAAATTTAATATAAAAATTTAAAATAAAATACTCTATATTTATTTAAACTTAAATATAAATATTAATATTATTGTTAAATATAATATTAAAAATAAAACCTAATATTAAACCTAAAATTTAATATTAAAAACTAATATTGTATTATTCTAAACTTAACTATTTATATTTGATAGAGAAATGGTTGTATAACATATTTAGGGTTTCGCCAAAGTTTATTCTCTTTCTGTGTTCATCTCTTCCTTTATGCATAAGTTCTTATTTATTGAGAATGGTTTGTTCTATATTGAAATTGATTCTCATCTCTTCCTTTATATCTAAGTTCTTATTTACTATTTATACTATATTGAAATTGATGAATTTCTTACAATCTATCATTATTTATTAAATTGAAAAAAATGAATTTTTCATGATTGTTGAATATTCAATTTCTTTATTGTTAATTACAGAATGAATTTATATATATAAATATAGAATGTGAGGATTTAAACATTTCACCAATAACAAGGAAACTCATCCATGCTTAGTTATATAAATATTAAAACTTAATATTAAAAGTAAAATTTAAAAATTATTAGTAAAATTTAATATTTATTATTATAATATATTATTAATATAAAGTAAAATATTTGTGATTAAAGTAAGTTTAAAGAAAAATAGATATGACATTATACCATATTCATTTGTTATTTGGTAAATATACCTTACAGAAAAGTCATTTGATTTATGCATAAATGCTTAATGAGGGCTTTATAAATAACTACCTTAAACTTTAAGTTAATTTGGTGCTTAGATGAAAGGGATTCTCGAAATTTAATATACAAACATATTTATTAAATAATTAGTATAGAATTCTATACAGAAATAATAAATTTTATGGGGAAAAGCCTATAGTAAGAATTAAGAACCATATATGTCTCCAATAACCTCAAAACTATAATTAAACTATAATGACATTACATATATGAAATGTGTGTACTAGATATATCATATTCAAGAGCACTTAAGTTTATTTCTTTGTGTCTTCAAGATGTCATAACATGGCATAGACCATGGTTTCCATATGTACCAAGAAGAATGCATTTTCATTTGGCACAACATGTACATACTTTCTAGTGAGATATTTTGTTTTCTCTTCATGCTTCCTTTACCATTCTAAAAAGAAATTAGTGATATCCCCAATTAAAGTTGAATTTATAAGAAAAAATTAAAAGATTTGATTGAAAATCACAACATTTATTGTATTTTATTTGAAAGAACCGTCATATTTATATTGTAATCTTTTTCCTTTATTGTCTTAGCTTTAATAAAAAAGCAACTACTCTTTTGCATAAAGAAAAATATTATATTCTATATCATAGTATTATATTTTAAATAATAAACTTTTATATTATTTAGAAATTTTTATAAAAAATGTTAAATTGCAATAATAAATGCCAAAACAAAATATAAGAAAAATATATAAATGTTAAAATATAAACAAAATAAGTTTATTTTATGGACAACATTGTTTCAAACCATTGAAATCGATGTATTCTATCCACAATTTTTCAATAACAATCCATCCTTGAGAAGTCTCACCAACCCTGGTGCGAAAAAAGTTTGAAAACGTGATGTCCAAAACATATAAAATATAGCATCAAGGTTTTTTCTGCTATCTAGACTATTACCATTTGATAATAGTTCATTACAGTTCATTCCAATATTTCAGATCGGGCTATTAATAATCATTTATTAATATGAATATATTTGAAGAAATGGAAAACGCATTCAATTGACTGATAAATGACAACGACTCAGAGTGATATCGCTTGAGATAGATATCCTAGGAATATTTTGGGTTTGAATTATAACCATATATTCACATTAAACAATATATCTCACGTTTATAAACAAACATTCCAAAAATATTGAAATTCCTCATTTTATTTTTGTGGCTACCATTTAACTTTATTGTTATTTCTCATTTTCTTTTTATGGTTACCATTTAACTTTATTGTCATTCTTCAAACATTTTGCAATATTTATGCATTGAACTTAAGGTATTTGAAATTTTTTTTTCAATATATCTTACTTTGAAAATGAAATTTCTTTTGATGGTTATCATTTAAATCTAATTCTATTTTCATTCTTCAAACTGTTTGCAATATTTATGCATTGTACTTAGGACATTTGAAATATTTCTTAGTTTCTTTTGATGGTTACCATTGAAATAATTTAAATCTATTGTCATTCCTTAAACTGTTTGCGATATTTATGCACTGTACTTAGGATATTTGAAATCTTTTTTTCAATAGGTTGAGTTTGACCTGGATGATTTTCATATTCGATAGTAACTATTACGGTATAAACCATACATATTATTTAGAATCCATTATTATGAGTAATTCTGTATTTTGTTTTCTACCATTTTTATATGGCATGACAAAATAAAGATGTATTTGAATATTTCTTGTTGAAACATGTAAAATGTAAGAAACAAATCAAGACAATTGCTTACAAATTGTTCAACTAAAATGACTTAATTCAAGATATGTAATATTTATTTAGAGTAACGTGGAAAACAAATCAAAACAATTACCTACAAATTGTTCAACTAAAATGAGTTAATTCAACATATATAAATTTGATTTATGATATAATGTTAATTTAAAAGGTTTTTTTTTTTTCTTAAATGAGTATCAATAAATCATTATAAAAAGAATTATATGGAAAAAAATGATATTTTTAATTAAAAAATGTAATCATTTATTTTTTATTTTAATTTTTATTTATTAAAATAAATATTGAAACTAAATATTTTTTATTAAAAATAAGAATAAGAATAAAATATTAATCATAACATGCATTTAATTCCTTTACTAATTTGTTTGATTATATTTTTGGATAATTTTTCCACTCGATTAGTTATATAATTTTTGTCATAATTTTATTGTCATTTTTCATATATGTAGACAATGCACTAATTTGTATTTTTTAAGAATATTTCATGAATAAAATTAGGTATAGTACAATTGATTTGATTTTGTAATAGTTTGAGTTAGTTAATTAATTATGTCGTAAGAGGTTGTTAAGGGAAAAAATCTCGTGCACTGCTACTTTGTAGCTTCTTAATCCATTGATTTAGTGTTATATGATGGAATCAATATTCGCCCTTTGATCATGGTTATGGGTGGACATAAGTTGAGTAGTTTCTTAAACGGTGGTCACCCCTCTTCTTTGAGTCCTGCTGCACCAGCGCGACAGAGTCTCCATGGATCTTCAAAGATGAGCCAAAGAAGGTAAGGGATGAAGAGAAAATTGTTTTAGAAGTTTTTTCAATGACTTTTTCCTCTCTTGTTTCTTCTGCTTCTCGACGAAAGACGTCATATTGTAATCTAGATCATTTTCTAGAATTTAAAACTACAATAGTTCCTCTTCACTATCTACCCAAGGCACTTGTGTGAAACCCTTGCTGGAATTACTCTCAACCAACACCATGAATAAGGAGTGGCAGAAACTCATGCTTCATTGAATTTGTTGTGCAGGAAGGACAAGGAGGAGATTTCAAGTCCATAGGTGTTTCTTCACGCAAAAAAAAAAACAGAGTACCCGAGACCTTGTTCTTTGCGTTTATCGTTTACCCCTAAATTTTTTGCCGAATGTTATTTCCTCGCCGATGCGATATCGGCAGGACCCACCACCAACCTTACAAAATTTTCAAACCTGTGAAATCCTTTGTATTCCGCCCATTTCCTTAACTTTATGCATTTCTCACTTACTATTATTTTCCACGTCGTCGCCTACACTTCGCAACTCTTAGCATTTAACTTTAAGCCCTTCAACGAAATGTTATTTCCTTGCCAATGTGATATGGTGGGACCCACCAACCCTTAGTTGCATTACCTCATAAACCTTTTGTTTTGGCTTATTTCCTTACCTTTTTGTATTTCACATTTCTTGCAGCTTACTTCCTACAGCCCACACTTCACAAGTTTTTCGTCTTACCTTTTGAAGTTGCTCGCAAGTTATTTTGTTTTGTTTGTGATGTGATTGCAAAGGGGCACGTGTAAAGCTTTGGAGGGTAGCACAAAGCGCACATCGCAAATCCCAGGAGTTAATAGATAATAACCCGCAGGTTAAGATGCTTACATTTCGATGTGATGTGCCACGTCGCATCACATATCACAAAACTTTAGGTTTCTCCCATGTTAGGGCGAGTTACATGTTATAATCGTCGATGAGAGTTTGCGATGGAGGCACCGGATGCAATGTGTTTTCAAAGACGGAACCAATAAAATTATAGGTCTGCCATTTTGTGTTCTTTGTACGTTGTGTAGTTTATAAACAATAAAACCAAAGATGAAGGATGTTTTGATGTTACTTTTCCATTCCCACATTGAATCGCATTAAAATGTAGGCTTCGGCCATTTTGTATAAACCTATGTAATTTCTTATATGTTTATAGAGAGAGATGAATCGATTTTTATAGAAGAGTTGAATAATTTTTTCAAATATAATTCCTCTCCAGTGTTATTTTTCTCTCTGTCTTGGTATGAATGTTAGTTCCACACATATTTTTTATTATCTGTGTTTTGGGGGAACACATCCATCTATTTGTTTGTTTATTAAGAATTCTCGACCTGGTATCGAAGAAGGTCTAGGCTCTTAGTGAAAGAACGATTCTTTACTGAAGAAGCTGAAATATTGTTTTTTTTTAGAACTTGATTCTCCATTAGTGAGAAGGCTTTGTTTTACTTAGTCAAGATGGAAGCAGTAGGCACAAGCCTAACAAATCCTCAACTACCACAGTTCAATGGGAATAATTAGGATTATTGGGATATTACAATGAAGGCCTTGTTCTCCTCACAAGATATTTTGGAGCTAGTGGAAAATGGTTTCCAAGAACTAGAAGATGCAGGATCGTATAATTCTTTCACACAAGCAAAAAGAGATTTGTTGAGAGAAAATAAGAAGGACTCCAAATATCTCTTCTATATTTTCCAAGAAGTACATGAGAGTATTTTCCTAAGGATTGTAACAACAAAAAAGTCTAAGGAGCCATGGGATACCCTCCAGACAACATATCAAGGCATGGAAGAGGTGAAGATAAAAAAACTTCAAATGCTGAGAAGATATTTTGAAACTTTTTATATGAAAGAGTCTGATAACATAGACTCATTCTTCACACATGTGATTAGGTTGGTTACCCAAATTAGGTCCCATGGAGAGACACTTGAAGAAAGGAGAATAGTGGAGAAAGTATTAAGAAGTCTACCATTAAGGTTTGATGTCAGATTAGTTTCCATAGAAGAGACAAAGGATCTCTCACAGGTTTCAGTAGATGAGCTTCATGCATCACTGATGTCTCATGAGCACAGATTGAATAGAGAAATAAAATCCTCATTAGACCATGCATTCAAGATACAAATGTCTTTTGGTCAAGTTAGAGGTCGAGGAAGATCAAACTATTGAGGAAGAGGAAGAAACCCACACAGAGGTGGAAGAAGCAGCCCTACAAGCACAAGTGGAAGGGGCATCAATCATAATCCAAGCCAAGGCTCAAGCTAGAATCAAGAATAAGGACAGAGGTATGATAAATCTCAAGTCTAGTGTCATTCTTGCAAAAATTATGGCTATTATGAAAATGAATGTAGAAAGAAGAAAAATGACACGGGTGGTAAACCTAGAGTAAATTTTACAAAAGAAAATCAGAACCAAGGAAATGTGCTTTTAACTTATAATGTAGCACAAGAAAAACAAGAAGATATATGGTTCTTAGTTTCAAGGTGTAGAAACCATATGAGTGGAAACCTAACAATGTTTACCAATCTAGATGAGAGTGTAAAATATGAAGTGACAACACAGACTAATAATAAAGTCTCTATCATGGGGAAAGGAATAGTAAACATACTGACAAAGAAGGGAGAGAAGAAGTTTGTTCCATATGTCTATTATGTCCCTGGCCTGAAATGTAACCTTCTTAGAATTGGACAGATCATTCATAAGGGCTATAATGTGTTTTTTAAAAATTATGTGTGAACAATCATGGATATACCTGCAAGTAGACAGGTCATTGAAAAAGTGCATATGACAAGAAATAGAATGTTTCTTGTCAAGATCAGATCAAAATTGAAGGAAGGAGGTGTTGTAGCAGTTGTCACACAAGATGAGAACAAGTTATGGCATTTGAGATTTTGACATTTCAATTTCGGAGGTTTGAACTTGTTGCATAGAAAAGACATAGTAAAGGGTTTTCCACTCATAGAAAAACTAGACAGCCTATGTGAAGGTTGCATATTAGGAAAAAAACACAGAGAATCATTTCCAACAGGAAAGAGTGTAAGGGAAAAGGCACCTTCGAATATTGTCCACTCAGGTTTATGTGGACCAATGAAAATGTCGTCATTAGCTGGCAGTCACTATATGTTGACATTTATAGATGATTACACAAGGAAGAGTGGAGTTTTTGAACAGTCCTACCACTTCAAAGCTCTTGTTGAAAAGAAAAGTGGACACCACATAAAAGTGTTGAGAGTTGATAGAGGTGGAGAGTATATCTGCAAAGAATTCCTATGATTCTGCAGGGAGCATGGGATTCACAAGCAGTTTACCACAAGGTATACACCTTAGAAAAACTGTGTATCAAAAAGAAAGAATAGAACCATCATGGACATGGTAAGAAGTATGTTGAAGGAAAAGCATTTTCTAAATGAGTATTGGACAAAAGTTGTAAATTGTGCAACCTAAATTTTAAATAGATGTCCAACAAAAGTTGTTATGAAAAGAGTTCCAGAAGACGCATGGAGTGTAACAAAGCAAGTTCTCACTCACATGAGAGTGTTTGAATGTGTGGCATATGCACATGTCCCAGATCAGTGAAGGAAGAAGTTGAAAACAAGGGGGAGAAGTGTATATTTACTGGATATAGTGATGAATCTAAGGCTTACAAGCTCTATAATCTACCAACCAAGAAAGTAATAATCAACAGAGATGTTCAGTTCATAGAAGAAGAAGCTTGTGATGGATGTTTAGAGGAGACAATGAATGTGAAGGCATGTATTTCGCATGAAGACAAAGAGAAATTGATTGCATAAAATAATTCCTCAACAATGGCTCCTCCTCCACCTACAGAAGCTCAAAAGAGCACACCAAAAACAAGCAATAGAATAACAGTGAGAAACCAAGAAAGTGCTTCTCCGAGCACACCACAGGGATTAGAAACTTTCTCGAGTTTAAGTGCAACTCCAAGCACATCTCCAGCAAATACAAGAAGACCAAAACTCAGGAATTTATGTGAAATTTATGAGCAAGAAGAAGTTAATATTAATGATGGCCTGAATTCTTTATTTTATTTATTTTTCCATGTTGATGACCCAATCCATTTTGAAGATGCAGTCAAAGTAGAAAAGTAGATTGAAGCAATGAATGAAGAGATAGAAGCAATAGAAATGAATGACACATGGGAGTTAGTGTACCTCACACAAGGAAAATAAGTTATTGGAGTGAAATGGGTCTATAAGACCAAGAGAAACATTGAACACAGGACAGAAAGGCACAAAACAAGGCTAGTTGTCAAAAGGCTACAAGCAGCAACAAGGTAGAGACTATGAGGAAACCTTTGCACGAGTTGCAAGGATCGAGACAGTCCGGACATTGTTGTCCATAGCAGCACAAAAAAAATGGAAATTTTATCAAATGAATGTGAAGTCAACATTCTTGAATGGAGTGTTGAAAGAGGAGGTGTATGTTGAATAACCTCCTAGCTATGAGATAGAAGGCCAAGAACTCAAAGTTTGTAAGTTGAAGAAAGCTCTTTATGGGTTGAAGCAAGCACCAAGAGCAAGGTATAGCAGGATTGATACTTACCTAATGGACAATGGGTTTGACAAGTGTGGTGGCGAACCCACACTATACCTCAAAGAAAATGACGGTAAAATTCTTAGTGTTGTTTTATATGTAGATGATTTGACTTTTACAGGAAATGATGTTGTAATATTCCTAATTAGCAGCAGGTAATTTGGTAATATTAATTTTTTCCATTTTACATTATAAATTTAAGTCATTAAATAAAGTGGGTTAGAAGAACACTCAACTCACACTTCGAAAATAAAACACTTCCTAAAAGTCACTTGAGCGCCTTTACTTAACATCATGGGTCCCAAGGGGGGTAGAAGTGACTGCGTGGATTAGTGGCAGTGTGGGCAACGTGGGTCCTAGGCAGCGCAGAGTTGGATGGATAGTGTGGCCAAGAGGGATAGCCCATTCTTGGTGGGGCCTAGGGGAAAGAAAGGCACTCCAAGCATAAAAAGGGAGAGAGCCCCTTCATTTTATCATTATATTATGCATCTTTGTTTTTTCTATTGATATTGAGCACGCTTTTGCTGTTGAGTAAATTCTGCAAGTGTTTTTTAGCACACTGGGTGTCTCCGAGCGAAGATCCCAACCTCAGCCCTGGGGGACTTCGAGTGCCTAATCGGGTGAGGAGTTTTATCATTGGATTTTCAAGTTGGAGTGAGAGCATCTATAACAAGGATTGCACACTTTCTTGGGTAGCGCAGTCTTGAGGAGAGACCACCCAATTCTTAGAGGAGACAGTTTTGGGAGCTGAGATTTATCAGGGGATTCATCCTAGAATAGTGAGGGGGGGCAGAACTTAGCTATTCCATAATTTTTTCAGAGGAGGAGGCCACCATTTATAGAGACATCATCAGGGCTAGCGCATTCCACTAGGGCAGCGCGATTTCTCTACGGAGGTGATTTTCCGGGTTCATCCATTCCAGAAACCCTTTCTGGGCTTTCCTGGGTATTTACTGAGGAACTCATTCCCAAAGTTACATATTTTTATGAGAAAGGGAAAAGCCCCAAAGAGTCAACTTATTCCAGTAGTAGCATAAGTCTAGCAATAATAGCAGCAACAGTTTGGAGATAATGCAGTCATTGCTAGAGGACCCATTCCAGGAGTTTTTATTAGAGTATATTTAGCTTGCCTTGTGCAAGCCAAGGTGCCATCATTATGATCATCTTTGTACTCATTTTAATTTTAGTTATATAATAAAATGACTTAGCATTCTCCATGTTTTGCATTCTATGTATGATGTGTCTCTATTTATTGTAGTTTCATGTTTATGTTGCTTTATATTGTTGTTTATTTCTACTTGGAATATTACAGTGGAATCAGAGCTCATAGAATTGGCTCAATCTATGGAGCAGATTGTATATGACACCCACAGGAAAACCATACATAAACTACCAGGGAAGGAAGTATAAGGACCAAGAAAAGCATCTTGAGGCCACTTTTGGAGAAGGTGACTGCATCCCAGTAGTCGATATAGAAGAGGAAGAACCCATGGTAGAGCATAAAGTTGAAGGGAAGGAGTTCGAGGAACTTCTCCTAAATTCTATGCAGGAATTGTTGAGAAGGATGTAGGAGATGGGACAAAAGTTTAACGTAGAACAGAGACAGTGTGAAACCCTAAGAGGTTTCTATAGCCGAGAAGGATTTGGCACATCCCATCACTTGTAGGAGCACCTCACAGTGCAGCAGATGTAATCACTGACTCCCGCACATTCCACGATGCCCACATTTCTAGCTACAGGAACGGGGGCAGGAGCACCTCAGGAACTGGAGCCGGTTTACATGGGGGATTATTTTTTCCAGTATCAGTCCCACGGGCAAGATTTTAGTGAGGCTCTCACTTTCCATGACTTTGTGCATCTCAAGAAGGACAATGGACCCCGCAACCAAAACAGAGGGCCAGATACACACATGATGGGGATTTACAGTGTACAGTGGGAAGATTTTACCTGCCGAAATTTGATGGATCCTCCAATTTTTTGAAACATGCTTGGGTGGAGATGTTGGATATCTACTTCCAGGTCAATCAGATGGCAGAGGCAGAGGCCATCAAGGTGGCAGCGCTGCACATGGAGGGTGAGGCCCATGATTAGTGGTTCCATGGGATGGCCACATTGGGGCACTCAGGGGTGACACCATATGGTGATTTTACACGGAGGTTGATAGATAGGTTTGATCGGAGGGATGAAGATGGACACTTAGTTGAGCTGACTAAGCTTAAGAAAACAGGGAATTTGGAAACATACATCTATGATTTTTTTAGACTCTCCATGATGGTGCTTGACTTGTGTGCAGATAGGATGATCTACATGTTCATCGATGGATTGGCAGAGCTTCTTTGGGGATTAGTTAGATCAATGAGGCTGGCTACACTTCATGACGCAGTTGGGAGGACTCAGGATTTGTAGGATGCCCTACCCAGGACTAGAGCTCCTTTCCCCTAGAGACCGACATTTCAGGCGAAGGGGAAGGACACAAGGGTTATGCCTCCAAAGGGGAACCAGAGTCAAGGGCATTTGGATGATCAGACCAAGATAGATATGAGGCGGAAGAAGCTATGATTCACTTTCCAGGAGCCATGGGCACCAGGACATGATCATGCCGTGGGAAAGGCACACTATATTGAGGTTTTGTCCAATAGTGACAGAGAAGAGGATGAGAATGAGGAGATGGAGGCAAGAGGTAGCAGTGCAGTACAGAGAGGAGATCATCCACCACCTCCACCACCAGGAGCGGGAGGTGTAGCATTTGCACCTACGGAGGGAATCCTTGCTTCTTTGCGAGGGGTTCCCAAATACTTGACACTACATGTCTGAGGTATAGTGCAGGGACAATGTGTTTCGTTATTAGTGGACACTACGACTACCCACAATTTTATTGATGCACAGTTGGTAGAGAGGAGCAGCATACCGATAGAGAGCTTTGATGGGTTTTCAGTATTGGTTCTAGGTGCCAGAACCATGCAGTGTGTTGGGTATGTGCCAGCCTTGAAAGTGACTATGGGGACTTACACTCTAACAAATCATTTCTTTGTGGTGGACATTTCAGACACCAACGCGATACTAGGAGTGCAGTGGTTGATCAGACTGGGGAAGGTCACCACAGATTGGGAGACCTTGGAGATGGAGTGGACAGACAAGAAGACCGGGAAGCACGAGATGATTCAAGGCATGCACACTTATCCACCACAGACAGTTTCAGTGCACTGGATGGAGGCAGATTTCCGGAAGGGAGACATAGAGTGGGCAATGGAGTGCGTTCTTTGGAGGTAGGGTCATAGGGTAGGCTGTACACCCAGATGTGTAGTCCATCTTACACAGATATGCCATGGTTTTCGGAGATATACCACTATGGTAGCCACCAGATCGGGGATTTGAGCACACCATTGAGTTGGAACAGGGCATCTAGGCAGTGATCACTATGCCCTATAGGTATCCTAAGGCTTACTAGGATGAGATTGAGAGGGCCATTTATGAGCTCTTAGTACTGGGGCTCATCCTTCCTAGCACTACCCCATATGCTTCTTCTGTCGTACTATGAAGAAGAAGGACAACACACTGAGGATGTGCATTGACTATCAGGCTCTCAACAAAAATACCATGAATAACCAATACTCCATCCCATGGATAGATGAGTTGATGGATGACTTGAGGGGATTGAAGTTCTTTCTGAATATTTATTTGAGATTCGGGTACCACCAGATTTGCGTGGGGGACTAGGATGTTCCCAAGATCGCTTTCAGATGTCATTATGGTCACTTTGAGTTCTCGATGATGCCCTTTGGGCTAACCAATGCACTAACCACCTTTCAGTCCTACATGAACCACATCTTCCGTGGTCAATTGAGGAATTTTGTGCTGGTATTCTTTGATGACATATTGATATACAACCAGACATGGGAGGAGAACTTGTAGCACGTTGAGGTTGTGTTGCACATATTGGAGGAGCAGCATTTTTATGCTAAGATCTCCAAGTGCGAGCTTGGATTGATAGAGATTCTCTATCTAGGGAATATCATTGGTGTGGATGGAGTGAGATTCCAGGATGAGAAGATCAGGGCCATTCGAGATTGGTCAGAGCCGAAGAATGTGATAGAGCTTCGGGGGTTTGTAGACATCTGCACCTACTACCAAAAGTTCGTCAAGAGATTTTCCCAACTTGCTACACCCCTCTCAGATATTACTAAGAAGGGGGAATTCAGTTGGATAGACACAATCCAAAGGGCCTTTGATAGGCTTAAGGGGGTGATAAGAAGCTACCCAGTTCTTGTGTTTCTAGATTTCATGCAGCCTTTTGTCCATGATTGTGATGCATGAGGAGAGGGGGTAGGCATAGTATTGATACAGGGAGACCACCCCATAGCTTTCGAGAGCAGAAAGCTATTGTCGCATGAGAGGTTGTATCCCATATACAACAAGGAGATGCTGGCTATTATGCATGCACTTGCCAAGTTCGGGCAGTACTTGGTGGGGAACAGATTCAGGGTGATGACTGACCACAACAACCTTCGACTCTTTTTAGAGTAGAAGTAGTTGCAGCAGAGACAATAGAAGTGGGTCATAAAGATCCAGGCATACAATTTTGACATTGAGTATGTCAAGGGGAAGAACAACGTGGTGGCTGATGCTTTCTCACGTAGACCGGAAACATGTCCTTGATGAGTTTAGACATAGACTGGAGGGCTCAATTGCTAGTAGAGTACTCCAAATATTGTTTTGCCTATGAGATATTGGAAGGATAGGTCACATATGGATAGTACAGGGTGATGGATGAGGTAATATACTTCAGAGATTAGATATTCTTGACTGGGGGTTCTTAGCTCAAGGATAAGGTGCTGCATGCCTCACATGACTCACCGTTATCAGGCCACGAGGGGTTCACAAAAACCTATAGGGACACCAGAGAGAGGTTCTCTTGGAAGGGCCTCAAGGAGGATGTACTTCAGCATGTTAGGGAGTGTGGGGTATGTCAGTGCAATAAGGGGGAGATGATCCATCCAACATGGTTGCTACAGCCTCTTCCCATTCCAAAGGGGAAATGGGAGAGCATATCAATGGATCTCATCACAGGGTTGCCCGCGGTGTAGGGCAAGGACTGTATCTTTGTGGTCGTTGATCAGCTGACAAAGTATGCACACTTCTTTACCATATCAGCTCAGGTGGCAGAGTTTTTTCTCAGGGATGTTTTCAAGTTTCATGGTCTTCCGAAGACCATTGTCAATGACCGGGACAATAGTTTCATGGGTGGCTTTTGGCAGGAGCTCTTTCAGTTTGTGGGTACAGAGTTGAATCTGAGCACCAGTTACCACCCCCAGACAGATGGGCAGATGGATATAGTGAACAACTGGTTGGAGGGATACCTGCGAAAATATATGACAGGGCAGCAGAAGGCATGGTTACGATGGTTGCACTTGGGAGAGTACTGCTAGAACATGACGTATCACATGTCCATTGGTATGTCTCCCTTTTATGCTTTATTTGGATACCATGATTTGTCTTTTGCTGATGTGATGTTTGGTGCTAGTAAGGCCCCCAAGGCCAAAGAATGGACCCAAGAGAGCCAGGATATACTCCGAGCCCTGAAGGATAACTTAGCTACATCAAAAAATCAGCAAAACATTTATGCTGATAAAGGATAGGTTGAGAGGTAGTTTGAGGTAGGAGACTTGGTCTACCTATGGCTTCAGCAATACCGGTAGTCCAAACTGAAGCAAAAGGGGGTCAATTAGCTCAAGCCCCACTTCTATGGACCCTACAGGGTGATATGTAGGATCTGGGAGGTTACATATGAGTTGGAGTCACCCACAGGTAGCAAGATCCATAACATCTTCCATGTATCTTGCCTGAAAAAGGCACTGGGACAGTAGGTGACTACAATAGAGGAGCTTCCACCCATATATGATGAGGGGCATTTGGTGCTATAGCCAGAGGCCATCATAGATACCTAGAAGAGAAAGTTGCAGAGTAGGACAGTTAGGAAATATTTGGTAAGGTGGAGGAACTTACCGGATAAGGACACCACTTGGGAGAGTACGAAGATTTTGCAGCATACATCATTGCAGTTGCTTGAGGACAAACAACATTTTGGCAGAGAGGACTGTATATTCCCAATTAGCAGCATCTAATTGGTAATATTAATTTTTGGCCATTTTACTTTATAAAGTTAAGTCATTAAATAAAGTGGGTTAGGAGAACACTCAACTCACACTTAGGAAAATAAAACACTTCCTAAAAGTCACTTGAGCGCCTTTACTTAACATCGTAGGGCCCAAGGGGGGTCGAAGTGACTGCATGGATTAGTGCTAGCGTGGGCAACGTGGGTCCTAGGCAGCACAGAGTTGGATTGACAACATGGCCAAGAGGGATAGTGCATTCTTGGTGGGGCCTAGGGGAGAGAAAGGCACTCCAAGCATAAAAAGGGAGAGAGGCCCTTCATTTTCTCATTCTATTATGCATCTTTGTTTTGCCTATTAACATTGAGCACAATTTTTTTGTTGAGAAAAGTTTACAATTGTTGTTTAGCACACCAGTTGTCTCCGAGCGGATATCCCAACCTCAGTGCCGGGGGACTTCGAGTGTTTACTTGGGTGAGGAGCTCTATCGTTGGATTTTCAGGTTGGAGTGAGAGCATCTACAACAGGGATTGCACACTTGCTTGGGCAACGCAGTCTTTAGGAGAGACCACATTGTTCTTGGAGGAGGCAGTGCCGAGAGCTGAGATTTATCAAGGGATTTAGCCCAGAATAGTGAGGACGGTCAACCCTTAGCTATTCCATCATTTTGTCAGAGGACAAGGCCACCATTTGCGGAGACATCTTGAGGGCCAATAAATTCCATTGGGGCAGCATGATTTCTCTAGGGAGGTGATTTTCTAGGGTCAGCCATTTCGGAAAACCTTTCTAGGATTTTCTGGGTATTGAGTGAGGAGCTCATTCCCAAAGTTTCATATTTTTCCGAGGAGGGGAACATCCCCAAAGATTCAGCTTATTCCAGTAGAAGTAGTAGTCCGGTAGTAGCAGCAACAACAGTTTGGAGATAATGCAGTCATTGCTAGATCAACCATTTGAAGAGTATTTCTGAGAGTATCTCTAGCTTGCCTTGTGCAAGTCAAGGTGCCATCATTCTCATCGCCTTTGTACTCATTTCACTTTTAGTTATATAATAAAATGGCTCAGCGTTCTCCATGTTTTGATTTCTATGTATGATGTCTCTCTATTTGTTGTAGTTTCATGTTTATGTTGCTTTTTATTGTTGTTTATTTTTACTTGGAATATTACAGATGTTTCTCTCATTGCTGGTTTTAAAGTAGTTATGAAAAATGAATTTGAAATGACTGAATTAGGTTTGATGAGATATTTTTTTGGCATAGAAGTAAAGCAAACAGAAAAAGGTATTTTTATCTCCCAAGAAAAGTATGTTGAAGAAGTTTTAAAAAGGTTCAATATGCAGAACAACAAAGCATCAACAACTCCAACTATCATGGGGGAGATGTTGAGAAAGGAATATTGCAGCAAGAATGTTGATCCGACATTGTATAAGAGCATGGATCACAATCTAATGTATTAGACTGCAACTAGGCCTAACATAATATATGCAATAATCTTGATATCCATATTCATGGATACACCCTAGGAGACACATTGGCGAACATGCAAGAGAATTTTGAGGTATGTAAATGGAACAAAAGAGTATGGTGTTCTATACTCCACATATGATAATTTTAAGCTGATTGGTTACACTGAAGGTGATTTGGCTGCAAGTGTAGATGACAGAAAAAATACATCAGGGTATGTTTTTCATTTAGGATTGGGGGGCATTTCATGGGCGTCCAAGAGGCAACCAATAGTTTCATTATCAACAACAAAAGTTGAATATGTAGCAGCAACAACAACAGAATGGAAAGTAATTTAGATAGGATGCTAAGGGATTTATGTTATGAACAAGACAAAGGAACCACAATATTTTGTTATAACAGTTCATCAATTGCATTGTCAAATAATTCTGTTTTCCACAAGAGAGCATTGAAAGCATATTGATGCCAAATTCCATTTCATAAGAGAATTGGTTAACAATGGTGAAATTGTTTTGCAACATTGCAGGTTAGGGGAACAACTTGTTGATATCCTCACAAAGACATTGAGACAGAGAAGTTTTTTCTATCTCAGATAGTGTTTGGGAATAATTGATGGCGGAAGTTGTGATTAAGGGGGAGTGTTGAAACTACTCCCAACCACCGCCATGAATAAGTACTGGCAACAACCCACGCTTCATTGAATTTTTTTTACAAGAAAGACGAGCATGTTTCAAGCCCGCAGGCGTTTCTTCATGCAAAAGCCAAAACAGAGTACCTGAGACCTTGTTCTCTGCGTTTATTTCATTTTCCGCGTTGAATTACCATGCGTGCACTTCGCCGCCCGCAAATTTTATGCTTTATATTAAACATTTTTCCGAATGTTATTTCCTTGCGGATGGGATATCAACGGGACCCACCACCAAGCTTACTGCATTTGCAAACCCGTGAAATCCTTTGTATTCCGCCCATTTCCTTAAATTTATGCATTTCGCACTTACCATTCTTTTCCACGTCGCCACGCGCACTTCGCAACTATTATCATTTAACTTTAAGCCCTTCACCGAAATGTTATTTCCGTGCCGATGCAATCGGGTGTGACCCACCAACCCTTTGCCGCATTACCGCATAAACCTTTCGTTTTGGATTATTTCCTTACATTTTTGTATTTCACATTTTCCATGGCTTACACCCTATAGCTCGTACTTCGCAAGTTTTTCATCTTACCTTTTAAAGTCACGCGCAAGTTATTTTGTTTTGTTTGCGACGCGATCGCAAATGGGCACGTGTCAAGCTTAGGAGGGGAGCACGAAGAGCACATCGGAAAACTCAGGAGTTAACGGATAAGTGCCCGCACGTTAAGATGTTTACATTGCGATGCCATGTGCCACGTCACATCTCATATCACAAGACTTAAGGTTTTTCCTTGTTCTTAAATGTTATAATCGCCGATGAGCGATTTGGGATGGAGGCACTAGACACGATGTGTTTTCAAATTTGGAACCAATAAATTACAAGTCCGCCATTTTGTGTTCTTTGTACGCTATGTGATGTATAAATAAAAAACTAGAAATGAATGATGTTTTGATGGTACTCATCCATTCCGGCATTGAATTTCATTAAAATGCAAGCTTTAGCCATTTTATATAAACCTGTGTAATTTTTCATATGTTTAGAGAGAGAAATGAATCGAGTTTTAGAAAAGAGTTGAATAAATTTTTCAAATATAATTCTTCTCATGTGTTATTTTGTTGTCTTTTTGTGTATGACTCTTAATTACTCACATATTTTATATTATCTATATTTTGCATTATCTGTATTGTGGAGAACGCATCCCTTTGTGTCTTTGTTCATTAAGAATCCTCAACAACCCTATTGTAATTCTAGATGTTGTTATTGGCTCTTCATTAATTAATAGGAATAATTATTGGTTTCACAAACATTCATGTAAGGATGAAGGATTCTGACGTCGAATCCATGCTATTCTTTAGTCTTGGATAAAGAAAATGAGCACATCGATCCACGCTGACAGAGATGAAGTATCTTTAGCTCGTAAATGATCATATCAATCCACGGCGAGGCATACAAATTATCTTAAGGTCAGCTAGAGATGAAGAGAGGGCTTTCCGAACTGCGTGAAGAGATTTTCACTTGGGTTTCTCTCACTCCAAGTTCTTTCAGATGCTGCGGCCAGCTGCATTTTTGTTGAGATATTGCAGTGAGGCACTGTAGAAAAACCTGAAGAAGCTACAGAAGATTCTGAAGGTAATGCCTAAGGCTTCTCGAGATGATACGTTGGAGTTTATTGAGCATGATAGTAACCGTCATTATTTGAGAACACATTTCGGCAATCATCCCCTAAAATCCCTTTGAGGGCACTCTTACTTGGGTTCGAAGAAGATACGATTGATTTAGTGGAGAGAATGCTTACATTCTACCCTGTAAGAGAATCAATGTTGGCGAGGCTCTGTAAAACGTTAAATGTGCGGCATGATTAACAATGTGCCGATAGAAGAGATCAATGAAGAAGAAATAAAGGGTAAAGTCTCCGTAGATGACCAGTGAGGCAGGCTCTAGAGCTAACACTCAAGCCCCTTTGATAGTTCTTCTTGCGATTTAAGAGTTTTTGTGAATCCTGATGTAAAAATCAAACGATATGTGTTTGCTTAAGAAAATTAAATATTATATGAATTCTTCAAAAAAATAAAAGAACGTTAATTTTATCTTTTTTGGTTTATGGAACAAGGTTCATGTAAAGATTTTATTTATATTTTATTAATAAATCATACTATATATATATATATATTAAAATTATTTATTAAATTTAAATTTTCCAATATAGGGAATTATAATGGAGTACTCGAACTGTCTAGGCATTTATAAAGGAATTGGAACAGTCTAGGCATAAGTCATGGGTACTTTCCGTTGGAACATTGTTATACGAGTAAATAATTATAGTTTGTTGAATGGTTGATGGAATTCAATTGAGTTCTTTGGTTGTAATGTCTGGAATACTATAATACTTGTGGCCAAAGTGATTATTTTTTTCAAAAATATTATTTATTAATTTTAATATATATTATTTATAATATTTTATATAATTATTAACTATAATAAAAGAAAACTAATTATATTTATTTGTTTTCTAATTATTAATTTTATAATTTAAAATAAATGATAGAAATTTATTATATTATAAAATAATTTTAAGTATTTATGAATATATATTAAAATTTTATTTTGATGAAAAAAATTATTTATATATTCATAATAAATCTATATTTAAATAAATGATGTAATAATAATAATATGTCGTAGTCATATAAACTGATTGGTTGGTAAATGTTCATAACTATAAAAGAAATATATGTCATTTAAATGACTTAATTTATATAAGGATGAGAATTTGGAAAGAAAACAACAATAATTAAAGTGGTTGTAGCAAGCATAACCCATGAAAAAGTGGATGTCACAAGCATAATCTATCAAATTGTATACATAATTTCACATATTATTAAATCTATCCTATGTATAAATTCCAAAATTTGAGTTAAAAAATTCAATTCAAATGCTCATAATCTAACATTTATGGACATCTCTAAAGGAATAAAAAAATTTGATTTAAAAAATTCAATTCAAATGCTCCTTATAATCTAACATTTATGGACGTCTCTAAAGGAATAAAAAAGATCAAATATTCATATACCTAGTGTTTCCGAACTGGAAAATTCTCAAAATAATAACAAATTTGATTGAGACGGTCCTTACAAATGTAGTCAAATTTCATCAAAAGAATAAGTGGACCAAATCAATATATACTTTTTCCATTAGTTTTTTCATTTTTATCAATTTTTTTAATTTTAAGTTTCTTAATAGAATAGGTGAACGAAATCAATATATACTTTTTCCATTATTTTTTTCATTTTTATCATTTTTTATTTTGATTTTTTAATAATTTAAGTATATTAATTTTTTTTCAACTATGGTTCGCGACTACATCCATGGGTAATAATCCGAGAAGATCCACCTACCTGAAGGAATCTACCCATTCAGGCTTAACCCCAAAGGCATCGAGGATATTTGACCCTATGGTCACTACATCCACGGGTAATATTCCAATCTTGGAAGATCCACCTGAAAGGATCTACTCATTCATGCCTAACCCCAAAGGCATTGAGGATAATTGACCATGGGGCCACTACATCCACAGGTAATAATCCAATATGGGAAGAGCCAGCTAAAGGGATCTACCCCTTCGGGCCTAACTCCAAAGGTGTTGAGGATAGATCCCTTCAGGTTTTGATTGATACCTTGCCACCAATTCTACTGCCAACATCATATTTTATATAAAATTTGTTAGGTATAGGAAACTCTCTCTCAACATCAGGTGATTCATTATCTACGCATAAATTGCATCCAAATTCCACGAGGGTTGAGAAAGGTTTATAGCATTCCATTTGGAAAATTTTCAACATATATTTTAGGTATTTTTCATCGGAAATGAATGTGCTTTTTTACTTTTGTAGGATTTGCAGCCCTAGGTAAGAGGTAAGTTCTTTAATCATTGACATCTCAAATTCAGACTTATGATATTTATTTCAACAAAACATTATATCGTCCACATACACAACCAATATTAGTAGTTCATCTCCGTCGGCCTTTAAGTGCATATTACTATCAAATCCTCCTCTCTTAAAACACTGTTTTTTAAGATACCTATCTGTCGTAGAGTACCATGCTTGTGGTGCCTGTTTAAGACCATAAAATTTCATAATTAGTATTATCTAATAATAAAAATACCTTTGATTGTTCCATAAAGACTTATTCCTCAAGTTCTCCATTCAAGAAAGAATACTTAACATCCATTTTTTATACTTTGGAATCATTATAACAATCAAAGGATGAAAACATCCTCATTCCTCCAATCTTGCCACTATTGAAATTTTTTCCTCATAGTCAAGACCTTGTACTTATGAGAAACCCTTGCACACTAATCTTGGTTTGTTTTTAACAATCTAACCATGTTCATTCATCTTGTTTTTTAATACCCATTTCATTCTAATGACATTCTTTCTAGTAGGTCTTTGTGTGAGTTCCCACATCTTATTCTTTGAAGTTTTATGTAACTCCTCATTCAAAAAATTTATCCATTTTTTTCTTCAACTCCATCAAAATTATTTGGTTCAATTTGTGAAAACATAGCAATGTGAGCTTGGTGTGTTTTCTCTACAAGTCACCCTAATTTTTTTAAATCCTTCACTTTTATCTTCAATAATTTTACTTCTAGGGTGATTGTTTTGTTTATGCCTTGATGGACCATTGGAATGACTCTCTATATTTTCTAATTCTTCATCTTATACTTCATTTTTATCACTATCATGGTGATGATTTGGAGGATTGATAAAACTTATGCCCTTGTTCTTATCAGGTAGCTCTTCATCAAACTTTAAGTCTATACAATCCACAATCTAATGCAGTTTTTGTTATTTTACATTTATTCCTTAATTTTAAACTAATATCCAAAAAAATATTCCTTCATATGATCAAGCATCAACATTTCATAACTCTTCATAATTATTTTTGATAAAGGATTTTCTTCCGAACAAATTAAAATGTTTGATTGAAGGTGACTTACCATGCCACAATTCATATGGTGTTTTGTCACAATTTGGAATATGCACTACTATGTACTGCTTATGCCCAATAAGTTTGAGGAATGTTTGTCTTTTTTCGTCATGGATCTAGCCATTTAATGAACATATAACTCTGTCTCTGTACAACTCCATTCTGTTATGGTCTTCCTGCAATATTAGACTCCCTTTTTATGTCAAGTTCATTACAAAAATATACAAAATCATTTGAGGTAAATTCACGAGGTCACTCTAACCTTATATACTATATCTTCACTCTATTTAATTTTTTTTCTAGTGTCTTGAATATTTTGAACTTCACATATTATTCTAAGTTATTTCTAAGGAATGTCACCTCTTCTTAAAATATTTCACACTCCTGAATTTTCTCCTTTATTCGTTGCAATGAAATATCTTCCACCTTATTTGATTCTTCAAGTTCAACCTTCAACTTCATAGTTTTATCTGAATTTGATTCTTCTTTTACATATTTCAATAAAATATATTTCTTATTCTTCTTATATTTAGGTTGATCTATTTCCTCCAAGGAACTTATTAAAAACCCCTTAATATCTACCTCAACTTCCTCTTCTTCTTCATATTCTTTGCATTGTTTTTTTAGATCCTTTAATGCCATCAACATGAACTCACTAGTTCCATATTCCATAGATTATTAATTAGAGATTTTAGATACATTGCTATCTTCTTGAGCATAAAATATTTTCCTTTTAAACTTTTTCTCTTTCTTCATTTTATTAGACATGTTATTTTCTTTAGCTCTAGAATGATTTTATTATTTCTTATAAGTACATTTGGAGGGATAATGCCCCACTCTTCGACAATTGAAACACTAAAATTTGATTTTTCCTTTGTACTTACATGTACCTTTCTTCACTTTTATGACAAATTTTTCCTCTTCTTCATCAAAGTTTGCGCATGAACATTCTTTGTCTTTTGTAGGCTTGTCTATTTTAAAATTTGCATCTCATAGATAAATTTCCTTTTGAAATTATCATCTCATATGTTGTTAAAGAACAAAGTAGTTGATCTATGTTCAAAGTATCAAAGTTTGTTGTCTCTTCTATATGTGAAACCTTAGGATTAAAATTTGAAGGCAATGACCTCAATATTTTTTGAACTATTACACTATCTTCGACTGTTTCTCATAGACCCATCATGACATTAATAACTTCATCTACTCTTAGAAATAACTTAGCAATATCTTCATCTTGATTCATTTTTAATGTCTCTAACTACATTATATATACTTGTAATTTTTCCATCTTTACTTTTCTATCTCCTTCATGAATATTTTGTATTTTATCCTATATTTCTTTAGTTGTTTTACAATACATTAGTTTATAAGCTATGATTCACTTAATGCACTAGGAAGTGCATTCAAATATTTTACATTGGTTGTGAATTCTATTTTATGATCTTTGTCATTATGTATTGTCTTTGTTTCTTCATATCCCACCAACATGGAAGCCAAAACTTCTACTCCAAGAGATTTAATATGCATTCATTCTAACTTTCCGAAATGCATAATCTGTGTGAGTGAACAAAGAGGCTTTATTTTTTTAGCATTCATCCTGACTAGCCATTCTATTTATTTAAGACCTCTTAATTGTTTGACTGATACTAAATGAAACTCTCTTTGATACCAATTTATGTCGGCTTGGTAATTTATAATAAGGGGGGTGAATCAATAATTGTGTCTTTCAAAACTTTAGCTCAACTTAAGTTCCTCTTTCTATTATCTTCTTATGTAGTTAATGAATTATGTATATGTTCAATTACTAAGGGTTTCTTTTACAATTACCAGAATGATACATTTGCATGTATACTTATTCAGAATTTAGCAGTATTGATGCAACATTCAACAAGAAACTCATGAAGACACCAAATATAATTGGAAAACCATAAGGGAAAAAAACCATGATTTTTTTCCTGAAAGTCATGTGAAGGCAAGCACCTACACCCCTATTAGATAATTTTTTTTGTAAGCTCCAACCTACAAGATTTTTCAAACTCATGGAAGCTCCAACACCCACAAATCTTTCTTCATTATACAACCCATAGGATGCTTCTACCTCGATAGGCTACAAGCTATTCTTTATTAAGCTACAACTTGAAAGGGAACTGTAATATCCCAATCAAAATACAAATTTAAGTTTGTTGGTTAACTCATATTAGTTTCTTCTCTCTAGTATGCAGTTCATATTCTTTGCTTTTCTCCGGCAATTATGTTCCTCTTTCACTACTTTTCTCTTCTCCTCACGAGAATGTTCCTCATGAACCTTATCATATAAACTGCTTAACACCAAAATTATTTTTTTCATTTAACCATGTATATTTTATAATCACAAGTTATTGGATGTTTTTATTCTATGCAAGTAGATCAAATGAGGAGTTGTATCTTAGTTTTCTAACACTATTCACAATTTTCCTATTCATTTTCAAATCTGAAAATAAGAATTTTTAACATAAAATAGAGTTGGAATAATATAGGCTAGTAGCAGTGATTGCAAAACACAAATATTGAAAACTTTTCAGATTTATATTATCTAAATTTTTCATATTTGTACCAGCTACATGTTAATGCCCCTGAGGATTCTTGTTTAATAAAAGCATAAATTTTCCAACTTATGTCTCAAGTTATCATTTGTCATTTTCATTTTAATTGAATTCCTTACATCAAGATAATCAATAAACATATTTAACAATTTTTAAACTCAACTATGATCAACATAGTTAAAACTGATTGTCCTTTTCACATCACATAACTTATCAACATTTTCACTTCACATCACTTATCAACCTTTGAATTCCAGACAATCTTGCAAGAATGGAAATGTATAAATCAACATAAAATCCTTAACCCAAAAAACACCAATCATATTAATGACATCAAACATCCTTAACAAGATCATTTTACATCAATACCAACATTACCAATAGATCTAGACCTCAAATAAACTTAACGAATGTAATACATAAGTCTCTGATGGGATTTTGGCCATGCACGAGGCCTTCTTTGCACAACATCTCGAGAAGGGAGTGAGGGGGTGGTGTCAATTCGAACCCACTCTAGAAATTAAATTAGATTAAGCACACATATTCTCCACTTTGCATGCATGAATCTTCATACCTCACTAAATCGATGAGAATTCACATCATGTACTTCAATCCCATAAGTGGAGTAAAGGTGGCCTCTCTGCTTTGTTTCAGACCTTTACACCCTTCTCCTTTCTGACCATGGTTCAAGAGCCAGAAAGGCCCACCAGAGGAATGCATAGGAAAGGCATACCTCTTCACCCTCCCTAACACATGCATTATGTTCAAAATTTTGACTGTGCAATTCACCACCATTTCAGATGAATGCTCGTTGATACCAAAAGCACGTGACCTCTAAATCTGAGGTGACCATCTGTGGGCCCCATGCAACATCTTGGGTTGACACTGTTGGGGCAAAGAAGAAATCAATCAGTTTCTAAAGATAAATGTTATGGATCTAGAATACCAACTTCATCATGTAAAGACTACATAATGCCACATTTCGCATGTTATATGTATGGAACATCAAGGGCGTGAATCACTATTGATTGATACAGTGGATGAATCTTATCTTTCTCTAGAGCATACATGTGTTCTTAATGTTAGTCATTATAGCCCCTCTCCACAACCTTGCTAATATCACAATGGGTTGAAGTTAGGTCTAGTGGGTTCTATTGGGTTTGAGTCCTTCCTGTGGCAAAAGTGGTTGTCTGAGCATCTAGGTAAGTGGACTCGGTGACTATGTCTATGATTCCATTGAACGACTTGCTGAATTAAATGCTTATTCTAGTTGTATAGCCTCCTTTTGGATCCCTTTTCATGATGACCCAAACTTCTACAAGTCATGCCCCTTGGTCAAGGATGATCAATGAAAGCATTAATCTTGAATGTGTAGTCTCTTAAGTTACTATGGCTACTTTTTTTCCTTATGCTTTTGCTTTTGGTATTTCACGGTAGCATGGATACTTCTCTTGCCTCTTGTTTTCATTTGCAAGTTTCTCAAGGTGGCGTTGATCTGTCTATCATGATTTTTCACTTTTTTTGGATTATAAATGCAGGGAGTCTTTTTGGTTCTCCCCTGAGAGTATAAACTTCTCCACATCTATCTACATTATATTTTTTTTTTTCTGTAAGGCCCATGTTCATGGCGAATATATGCTACTCTAAGGCTATGGAAACATTATTTTATGTCATATTAATGTAATACAAACACCATTTATATATATATATATATATATATATATATATATATATATATATATATATATATATAGATATAGATATATATATGTATATATATGAAATTTTGATATATTCTCATGAATGTATTAATCAATTTGTGAATCACAATCAGGGAAAATTTTAAGAACCCCCCTAAATTTATATGTATAATAAATGGGCGAATTCCCATGATACATAGGAAAAATGGAAGGTGATTTTATTAATAATATAATATGTATATATAATTTTTTGGCGAATCTCTCACGAGATTATATTATCTTGTAAAATCATGGCGAATCACCAGTACAAATGGTGAATCACTAGTACAAAATGGAAAATCGTTGTCTAGTGGAGTTCGGGGTGTTGGTTCCAATGAAGATATGGTAGTTGAACTAGGAGTTGAAGGAAGCGAACCATCGAGACCAAGCATGGCACATGGTGACTCGTGAGGGAAGTAGTTCTTGTGCAGTTTGGAAAATGCGTTCTAGTTCTACTAAGTGTAATGTTGTTGCTCATGCTACTACTAGCACTGATATTGAGGTTGGAGTAGAGTTTGAGGAAGCATGGAAGGTATAAGTGGTGGAGAATTACAAAGAGAACCCCATGATGGGCTCCATTTTTCCCTTTGGTATTTGGGCCTGCAAGATCTTATGTCCATTGAACCAACAATTAACCGTTCAACCAACAATCAACTTCACTGAGTTGATTAGGTACGAGTCAAATTCAACTAATATTCAAAACTATGTTTTGCATTATCCCATATTTATCACACTAATGCTACAAAACATTGAGAATTTGCACCCAACTCTCATGCATGCACACAAAATTTTCATTAACATCTATAACCCTAACCAAGTGAAAATTGATCAACAATTTTCACCAAAGTTTGTTATAGTGTGGAAAGTTCATAAGAAATTTAGATCCATGGTACCTTAAATAAATTTTGAGATAACCTCCACAAATTTAACCACAATAGAGAAAACTTGTGATAAATTTTAAAGCTACAAAAATTAGGATTTGTGTTCCTAGGAACAATCATAAGAAGTAGTTGACATATAGGTCAAGTTTTGAACCTTGACACATTGATAATGCAATGGCTTAGGTCAAAACTCACACATTGAAAACTCATCAATGAAGAGAAGACAATATCATTATGAATTACACATACTCCAAACTTCCTACCAAATTCTACTTAGTTGTCTACAACTCAGCTATACATAATCTTATAGTAAATACAAAATCCACAAAGCCTTCTTCACATAGCTAATAAATGGCCATTGGAAGAGCACCCCTTATATAATATTAATAGTAGAAATCAATAGATTATTTCATACTAAACTTCATAGCCATAGCACTCCTATGTATTGTATGTTGTATTCAACTTGCATTATCAAATATAGATACAATCATAGTTTTGATTGATACATGTAAATCATACTTGTGCACAATGTTGAATGCAATGTCAATCAAGGCATAAAGTTGGTTTGACGTGTAATGATTTATGAATTTTGCATGCAAGTTATTATAACCAACAAAAGTTTGGGCCCAGTTTGAATGAGCAGTGGAGGACACTCTCTGAGAGGCAAACTGGAATTTGTAGGTGTTCTACAGTCCAATCTCAGTCAATGTTACAATATATCAAAAGAGTTATAGTTCAAGGTTACAAAACCACAGTAAAAATCTCCAGACAGAAAGAGGCAACGTTATGAAACCACAGTAGGCTTAGCCCAGCATCAATTACCCTAAAAAACTCTAAACAAAACCATAAATTCATCTTTCTTTCAGCTATGCTTCAAACTGGAGCAATCTATTCTGAATTGGAGACAAGAATGACGTAAGATCTTTAATAATTTTACTTCTTTTGGAGTCCAGGATTCCCTTGTCAGCATCCAAAGACACGTTCAACTAACAAAAAAAAGACAAGGAAATTTTATAATCAAGTTTTTGAATATCATATATGACTAGCAGACTTTAAAAATAGTTTTAAAAAATATCTATATAATACAACACAAAATTATACAACACAACACATTATATTTCTGGACAACAATATAAATAAACAATAGTACCAGCTGGGATCTTTGCTATTTAGATGAGGATAATTTACCAACATTGATTTACACCATCTAGAAGCTTGACACAACAGATCTTAAGCATGACAACAATTTAAAATAAAACTGTTTCTCAACATATGTGTAGACAAAGAACATCCATCTGGTAAATGCCAACACTTAGTGGTGTTTACTTGTGGCCCACCCCACATTATAAATAAATATAAGCCAGAAAACATGTGTGTTTACATTCCTATTTCTCTTTCAAATAGTATTTTTCGTTTCTCCTTGCTAAGACCAAGAAAGAGACCTATTTCTGATCCAGAAAACAGGTATGCTTATATAATTACTACTCTTTCAGCTAGTGTTTTGGATTTCATCTCCACTGATACTCTCCTAACTCAGAGCCAGAAAGGAGCCATTTGTGGTCATGGATAGCTGATAACCATTTGTGGTAATGGATAGCTGATCAACTGCTATCAGTTGGATTCTGGGAGCTATTAGATGGCTTCTAGGAGCTGGTTTGAATAAGATCAACTGGGAAGGTGATAAATATGAGGTTCATTCCTCTCATTGATGGCAGGCAAAAGCACATGATCCATGCCAATGTACTACACTTGGTCCAACAAGCAAAAAAAAATGGGCTTTTCATTCCCAAGTGATTTTACTCATGCAATAGAGGTCCTTACTTCAGTAACAAGCTATGATATCAAATTCATTGTGTAGGAAACACAAATTCATTGTTAAGCTTAATGTTT
Organism: Pinus albicaulis; assembly: GCA_034641835.2. NCBI lineage: Eukaryota > Viridiplantae > Streptophyta > Pinopsida > Pinales > Pinaceae > Pinus > Pinus albicaulis. The sequence continues at coordinate 211,320,693 of CM076573.1, read as the reverse complement.
CCCATCTCAAATCATTGGAGTGTAGGAAAATTACTCAGCAAATGTGGAACTTACTCCCCTGTTCTATTGCCCGTGTCGAGTGGAATTTGTGGTGGGAATGTGGAACTTACTTCCCTGTTCTATTGCCCATGTCGAGTGGAATTTGTGGTGGGAATGTGGAACTTACTTCCCTATTCTATTTCCCGTGTCAAGTGGAATTTGTGGTGAGAATGTGGAACTTACTTCCTCGTCTTGGCCTTAACCCCAGATCTATCCCTCCTTGAAACATGATAATATCCAAGGAAATATGGTCTCCCTATAAAATTCTACAAGGGTTTCTGAGACACCATTGGGAAACCTTTTAAACATATGCTTGGAAGCTCTTCATCTAGAACCACTTGCAAAGAAAACTAATGCAGGAATATTCAATATAAAGTTATAAACCACAGCTCATCCAACAGGAACTCAATTAATGATCCCATGCCAATCATTCTACTTTACATGGATTTCAAGACTCCTGCAGAAGTATTAACCACAAATAAATTAACAAGTGGCTACTTAATGGGTAGATTCATTCTATATAACATTTTGGAAGCTTCAAAGCTATCAGGTGGGTTGGAGAAATCCATCAAGAAGATCTTCTCCTCAAAATTTATTTTGATAAAGTCCTACACAGATTATAATGATATTTTACTTCAGATATGATGACAGCAAGCCAGAAATGGTCCTTCAGAAAGGGTTTTCTTTGTCCAATAGAACATTTCATCACAGCTAATGCTCTAGGTTAGCTAGAGTCAAGTGCAAACCGAAGGAACGATCCTTATCAGGTTCCTACAAGATGTTTTAAAATCCACTTTGTAGATGACTCTGTGCTCTCTCTAGAATTAGCCCAATCTATGGATATAATGACGTATTGGATTTGGCCCAAGTTCTACAAAGCGGTGAGCATTATGTTCACCAAAGAATCTTTTAAGGTTCAAGATGGGCATCTAACATTAAGAAACAACTAAATCCTAATTAACAATTACATCTGCATCGGGTCATTTTTTATTCAAACTTGGATGGTATAACAATGTTGACAATGTGAACATGGAAGAACCTCCACAAGCTGGTGGAAAAGAGGATAAAGGCAAAGATGGTGGAAGCATCTACCCATGTTTTAAGATGTTTCTCCTACAACATCATTGGAAATTTGGCATCATTGAATCTTACACAAAGGAAGGGTGATGCTTTGGTCAATTGTCGGTTTATTGTAATTAATGTTTATGAGGTATCATTCTACCATTTCTCTTATATATTCCATTTGCTTGTTTAGTTTGTAGGTCGATCAAGTTCTACAAGTGTTCATTTGTACACACCATGTAATTGATGTCTATTTGATCCCTAAAGAGATCAGAGATTAACCACTGATAGCCACTGGCATGATTGGACATATTAACAATTTGCACACAAAATACTGGCAATCACTAACAATCACAAAATATCATCTTCCTTGGTTATCTCTTCCTCTTATTGAATTTTGTAAATTACATACTATAAAAAAACTGAAGAAACAAGCTAGGAAGTGTTGTGATCTTTCTTGTTAAATTATAGAGAATCCTCAAGACTAATTTGGGATTAGTCAATTTGTTGTCAGGTGCTTTAGTCAATCTGTATAACTAAAGTTTAATCTGTATAAGTTGTATTGAGGTTTTACTAATACAGCTATGGATTTCCCTGACAAACTAAGGTTAATACTTATAAAAATGACAAACCCAAAAGGGACAAAAATTTCAGAACATGCTCATAAGGTCATTTTCAAAATTAACAAACTCTAAATTCACACATTGGGGAAAAAAAGACGTCCAAATTTTCCAACACATTAAAAACTCATTAGTTCTTTAGCTCATGTGCACATCTTTACCATGCCACCTTGTATTTAGACAGGCCTAAAAATATCTTACAATGTTTATTTCTAAACTAGCATAGATCATCTTAAACCCAAACCCATTAAGCATATAGAGAGAGAGAGAGATCAAACAGGCACATGTTAGTCTACAGGCATAAATGTCTCGTTTGTTAATGGATCAGAGTTAAGATGAATATATGCTAGGTTTTTGTCTTTTTAACATGATGGAAATTAACAAACAACCAGCTTTTTACTTTTGACATTACATGCCAAAACACAGCTAGTTTTCCATTGTAGTTCATTAGAGCTAGCATTACCACAGACATAACACATCTATTCCACCAAGGTTGTAGAGTGTGCCTCACTTCATTGCAATCATTGATCTTCTCAGTATTTACTTCCAATGAACTAAGAACATTGATTTTACCCAATACCAGTCTACATATGCACCCTTTGATACAGATCTACCCAGGACTAATGTTTCTAGCAATATCCTAAAGGGGCTCCATATATAAAAATTCTCTAAAGGTATCCACAAAAAAAACGGTAAACCATATACCTCACTCTCTAGAGTATCAAAACAACATAGAAAGAAACTGACAGCATGATAAAAAAGTAACTCGCCAGAAATATTCAAGCAATTTATTACTTTCAATACTTTTCATATACATACCTGCATATCTTCCAAATCACCATAAGAAGCCTCTGGAACATTTATAGTGCCCTGAATTTTCTTCATTTCCTCCTCAATCAACCACTCACCTGTTTCAAACCAAAATCTGACTCAGATTATAGACCAACCTTATACATTTCATAATCATATAAAAATATTAAATAAGCCTCACCTTGAAACTTCAAGGCGATCTCATAAGAGTAACCAATTCATTTCTTATTGCTCACTGTCACCAACAATGCCTGAAGCAATGTTCAGTAATTATACTCAGTTCAACATGAATTTAAGGGCTCAAGAATAATTTATACACAACATTATCTACACTAAAAAATGTTTAGAGGAAGTTGCATATCAAAATAAATGGAAGAACATGCAATTGAAGCTTGTTCCTATAAATATGTTTCCAAGATTTTAATTCAGGTAAAATTGAAACTGACATTGGTTAATTAGTTTTCACATGGATTTCTTCCCACAAGCTGATGTGCAAAAAAGGTAACTGAAGTGAAATCCTGCCTCTGAGTGTAAGTAAAAGGTTACTCGATCAGTGAGCATTTAAGGTACAAGGCTATTATTATCTCATAACCTGCATAACATTAATCAAGCATTCCAATTTCTTTCTGAAGGGGTGGGGAAAATAATTGCACAAGAAAGAGTTTTGGATGCAACCAATAAAGAAGCAAGTACTGAATGCCTAGTCAACATGGGGAAAATAGGAAGAGTTTCAAAAATATCGAATTTTGCAAGATGGCCTTGGGGGATTCTAACAAAAAAAAACAAAAACAAAAAGTCCCGAGAGAAGGAAAACACTCCAAAACAGGAAAAAAATGATGGATAATTAAAGAAGCAGGTTTGCAAGGATACTTAAAAATCCCACAAACAATTATATTCACTATTTGTGAAGTTTGCATAATAACAGGAAGGAAATCATTCTTCATCATGACTCAAAATCACAAAGGAAAAATCCATCCAAACCAAACAAAAGACCAAGTACAAGAGCTCGCAGAGAAATAAGCTGCAGATTTTCAGCTTAAGCAATGTATTCATAATTCCTCTAGCAAATAAGGAATGACTAGCAAACAATTCTTTAAGGCGGCTCATCCAAAAGATTCAGATCTATCCCAAACCTGCTAAAAATTATACATTACGATATAAAGGGCCCATTGTTTTAGCAAAAGATTCAACCCTAAAACAAGTTTAGTGAAGCTACACCCAACACCAACAACATCACATTTTGGCTTTCCTAAGACTTATGAAAAAACTAAGAATTCAATCTTCAGGGGAGGCATGAAAATAGACATCCAAGATTTTGTAGCATCCTAAGATGCTTTCCAAAGCAACACAAAGAATTTACTAGGGGCATTGCACAATGCAGCCTTTATTAATCCCAGCGCATATTTGGACAAACATTTCAATGAATTTTATTGTTGGACTTCCAAAAGCGAGCAACAAAAAAGTGAGTAAGGTCATGGTGGATTGTCTTTTAAAAGCAGCTCATTTTCGCGCCTGCACTCATCCTTTCACTCCTTTCTCAATTTCCCAAGCATTCGTGGATAATATCTTCAAGCTACACAGTATGCCAACTTCCATTGTTTCAAATCGAGACCCCACAGTCACCAACAAATTTTGGCAGTAGTTGTTTAAACCTCATGGTACACAACTAAATATGAACAATACATATCATCCTCGAACGGATGGTCAAAAAAAAGTAGTCAATAATTTCTTAGAAACATATTTGAGATGCTTTGCCTTAAAAGGTGGCACCCATGGGCACAATGGTTTCCCTTGGCTAAATGGTGGTACAATACCATTTATGATGGAGCTACCAAAATGACATCATATGAAGCAATTTATGGCCAAAAACCCCCATCTATGGCATCCTATGTACCAAGAACATCCAAGTTTCATGTAGTAGATAGAACGCTTCACAGTAGAGAAGCTATCATAGATATCCTCAAGGAAAACTTGGATATGGCACAAAACCAAATGAAACAACAAGTTGATTAACATACATCTAAATTTTATTTTCTTGAAGGGGATCAAGTGTCCTTTCTCCTACAATGTTATCAACAAACATCTCGTAAGTACAAAGCTCTCCCATAAGATAGCTCCTAAGTTCTATGGGCCCTATCAAATCATAATGATACAATGCAGTGATCAAGTTGCCTATAGACTAGCTCTTCCAACCCACTCTAAGATTCATCCAATCTTTCATGCACCTTGTTTGAAGAAGGTTGTAAGATAAAATTGTACAGTGAAGACCAACCTACCAGAACTTAGAAGGAGGTTCCATTTGGTTCCAACCACAATCAGTATTGGATACTAGAGCGCCAATTATGCCAGTGCATTACTACGGAAGAATTGATCCAGTAGAAATTACTTTGCATTACTCCCATGTTTTCTTATAGATATAATCCTACCTTCCAGTGGCTAGTCCATCCCTTTCATTTGCAATAATAAAATCTTACATTCCAGTTACTCGTTCATCTCCTGGAGTCACTTTTAAGTTTTTTCAATACGTCATACAATGATACCTAAAATGTATGTTTTTTTAATATAACACCTCAATAATACCAGAAAATTTTATGGTTGAAAGTTTTTCCAAGTGTCAATATGATTCTTTATCATTTATATATGTTAGATTAGCTATATTCATACTGCTATGAATATATCAACCTTGGAGAGTGTTAGCGAAAATTACAATGCTTATGTGGCAAAAGGTAACACCATGGTAAATGAAGGATTATGATATACATAGCAGGGCATTTTTCAATCCATCTGAATCAAACTATTCGTGAAGTAACCAAAAGGATGAGTGCATTTAATAAAAACCATTGCATAGAATTAACAACTTTAGGTTACATATACACTTGAGCAGAAAATTTATTGCAGATCTATGTCAAGCATAGGTGTTTTAGGTGTTATTAATTTATAAATTCTCAAGCATAGACGTTTTCAATATAAATTGCAGATTTATGTCAAGCATACACGTTTCAGGTATTATTTACGTGTTATATTAAAAAAAAAATACATTTTAAATATCATTGTAAGACGTATTGAAGGCGTAGAAGGTTTCCCCAACACGACGGAAGGTAATTAGGGAAGAAAAAATGGACAAACAAATAAACTGTACATCTAAAGAAGATTACAAGTTTGAGGCATTTGTTGATGTAAGAAAGAAACATTGATTTATGGAAGATCCTGCATCAAATAATAGTGTTTCTAGACTCAAGGAAATGGTACAAACTAGTTATTATAATGATATAAATGCAATAATTCAGGAGGAGGATTACTTAATAGAAGCCAGCTGGAAGGAAATTAAGGATACAATGGATTTAGTGCTTGAGATTCAAGAAAGCTCTGTTGTAATTGCCTCAGATTCAAAAACCAAAAAGGAAAAGTAACCTATGCATATATTCAACAATGTGCGACCATTCAGATAATGCCAACAACCAACTAATTAGGACATATCACTTTACTAAAATATTCAATCTCCCAATTGCAAGAGGCATTAACCATATGCACTGGATTCCTAGCTAGAAACCCTTGAACAATGATTGTACGTATTAACAACATTTTTCCTTTTAGGGTTGATGTATGGTTGTCTAATATGTCTCACACAATGAATGAAGGAAGGATAATGGCTTCCATCAACGAGGTGTCGAATACCAATCAATGGTTCCTTGTGACTCAACATTCCACTAATTCCTCAAACAACAAAAACATTGTTAGTGAAATCAGTGATCCAACAGACTAATCATAGATCTATGGCTCATTAATGAATTGAAAAAAGATGGGAAAAATTATACCTCTATGATCAATGTAGTGGCACATAAATGCCCAACCATCCAATCGATTTAAACGCTATGGCTATCATTCACCACTCAAGTAAAATTACAGTTGGAATGTTGTAGGTGTATTAGAAAAACAGTAATAGGACCAATATAAGGATTTTGGTGCAGTCATGAGTTGGAATGAACATGTGATGCTTGCATTCATAACCAGAACAAAACATTCAAGAAATTAAACACACCATACATACAACATTAGCAGGTCGTAATTCATGAGGAACCTGGGTATTGATGTCCTTATTGTCACTGGTATAGCCATTGATGAAGGAGACCCACAGTATCCAGGTGCTAAAAAGGATGACCCAGGTTGAGGAATAGTTTGTGGCATCCATTGTTGTTGCCTATGCTGCTGTTTCTGCCTATGAAAACCCAAAAATTGCATTGAATTGGACTAGGGTGACAAATTTGTAGAAGAAAATGTTTCGACCCACTCCAATACATTGGAAATTCCAAATTTAGGAATGTTGTTATCCCTTGGGATATCGTCGTTAAGTCATTCCTCTTCATCTCTCTAATGTTCTTCAAATGGGACAAGTCATTCCTCTTCATCTCTCTCATTTTATTCAAATGGGGTGGGCACTTGCTTAGATGATATTCTATGTACATTTCTAGCATTTTCACCAACTTTGTTTGCTACAATGTCTTCCCTAGACAGTGCTAATGGCAATGGCTCATGTAGAGAGCTCCCGAGACAGTCACCAACCAGATATCTATTAGCTGCAATAGCTTCCCTTTTGAGAGAGGAGGAAGAAGGTGAATAATTAAGAGAGCCCGATCTATTACTCTTCAGAAAAATAGATCTAATTAGGGGAAAAATTCTAGACTCAAACGATGGCAGAGCACGACGATGCAACTGCTGCTGAAAACGATGATTGTGAATAGAATTGAAGTTGGAATGACCTTATGCAGGAAAATTAGAAGAAACCCATTGTGACTCTCCTCCATCCTGGGGTTCTTAATGTTGGTGTTTAATAGAATGGCTATTACCCTCTCTCTCTGGGTGAGCATATTTCTGCTAGATGGATGTTGAGTGTTGTTGTTTTAACTGTTGGCCAATGCTATCTCCTTGGACCTATGATGTGAAAATGCTCTGGCAATAGTGATTTTATTCTCTCATCATTACATTCTCCCTCCGCTGGTGTCTGTGAGAAAAACCCAAGTTGGTGTGCCACTACCAATTAACATATATAAATAATTATCAGACATACTAAAATATTTAGTAACAAGGTAGAAAAATGTTTCTCAAACATCACATAAAAACACAAGCACGGAACTATAATACCTATTATAAGAAAAATACATCTTAAACTATATATAAAACAGTAAAATTTTAAGAAGCACTTACATTTTTTTAAACTTGACCAGGCAGTTATGGAAGCATTCTTCTCGGACTATTTTTGTGCTCATTCCGGATATCTATTAGCTGCAATAGCTTCCCTTTTGAGAGAGGAGGAAGAAGGTGAATAATTAAGAGAGGCCGATCTGTTACTCTTCGGAAAAATAGATCTAATTAGGGGAAAAAATATAGACCCAAATGATGGCAGGGCAGGACGATGCAACTGCTGCTAAAAATGATGATTGTGACTAGAATTGAAGCTGGAACAACCTTCTGTATGAAAATCAGAAGAAACCCATTGTGACTCTCCTCCATCCTGGGGTTCATAATGTTGGTGTTTAATAGAATGGGTATTACCATCTCTCTCTGGGTGAGCATCTTTCTGCTAGATGGATGTTGAGTGTTGTTGTTTTAACTGTTGGCCAATGCTATCTCCTTAGACCTATGATGTGCAAATGCTCTGGCAATAGTGATTTTATTCTCTCATCATTACATTCTCCCTCCGCTGGTGTCTGTGAGAAAAACCCAAGTTGGTGTGCCACTACCAATTAACATATATAAATCATTATAAGACATACTAAAATATTTAGTAACAAGGCAGAAAAATGTTTCTCAAACATCACATAAAAACACAAGCACTGAAATATAATACCTATTATAAGAAAAATACATCTTAAACTATATATAAAATAGTAAAATTTTAAGAAGCACTTACATTTTTTTAAACTTGACTAGGCAGTCATGGAAGCATTCTTCTCAGACTGTTTTTGTGCTCGTTACCCTGTAGAGATTAACCCAACTAACTCCAAATTGCAAGTAAAATAGGCCAAATAGCCTAGAACAGACTGCACAGTAATATACATAGGCAGTGCTACTCCTGCTCTTTGAGCTATCTCTTGCAACAATTTTTTCTATACCCTCGTCTCATCCTATTCAAACCACATGCGATGACCATCAAAGGAAATAGAACATCCAAAAAATAAGTTTCAAAACTCCACCAAAACAAAATCCATATAGGTATTCTTGCAGCAAGGGCTCGGGAAGGGCCTCTCTGGGAAAGAGTATTAAGGGCCTCCTCTGCAGTAGCATGTTCAACTTGTCTCAATGTGTTGTTGTAGTTTGGGCTTTCAAATACTTTTCCATTTAAATTAATAGTATATTTGAATCTGGGGGCATCCTTCCTTCCTTCTGCTGGACTAGTTCATTATTTTGATGAAGGCAAAGGGTTACAGACTTTTGTTGGACCTTCTTAGGCTTCTAATGTCCTTGGTGAGGCAAGTGATTAAGGCCTAAGATGAGATGAGAGGTTCAGGGGTCAAAGAAAAAGGACTCTGGTGAGAGGTTAAAGAGAAAAGGTTACAGACTTATTTTTGTCCGTTGTTTTTCGACTGGGTGGTGTCTTATTGTGCTTTACGCAAGACTAGGTCGAATGTAAGATCTAGGCTCAAAAAACAGGCATGCATAAACCGGTAGGTGCGACTGTGGACTTGATTTTTTTCACATCCATACTAATAGGTATTATGAGCATAAGAAGCAAAATACATCCCTTTCAGCAAGCAGGACATGTTGGACCGTCGTCGATCAGTAGCTAGTTGCTCCCCCACCCCGCCATAAGGAGCTGAACCTAAAAGGAGTTCGGGTAGCTAGTGAAACATTAAGAATAAGAATCAAATGAATATCTCTCTGCAGCTCTAGTGAAAACTTGGCTGCAAAGGAGTTCGAGTTCGGGGGCGAAACACCTGACTCAGCTTCCCCCGCTCCTTTCTTGTTTATCGCCACTCTGAAGACACAATCAATAGTAGACTTGTTCCTTATACAGGAGAATCAAAGTTCAAAGCAGTCACGGACTTGTTCCAAAGTTCAAAGCGGTCACGAAATTGTTCCTTATACAAGAGAATCAAAGTGCAAACACATGAATTAACCAGTGTCGTTCCCGAAGCCAGTCACATTCCTGGATCGAGGGCGATTGGAAGCCAAGCCCACCTGCATTTCTGGAAATCGGGGGCTATTGCAGAAAAACTCCACCTCAAAACAAGGCGAATCGACAGGTTTCAAAGTTTATCTTCTTATTCTTTATGGCTAAAATATAATAATTATTTTATTTTAAAATAATTTATGGGGAAACTATAGAAAACTAAAGAAAATGGGTGTAAAATAAAAATTCGCCTCTAAAAAATGTAAAACTCCTTAAATTTCGCCCATGGGCTAAGATTCGCCCCTAAAATTTTCTATGATCACAATATTTATTTAACAATATTATATTTTCATATATTGTATTGTTGGGTTAAAATGTGAAGCTAGGTTACACTTTTTGCCCTTTTTTGAGAAAAAATTTTCATTTTTTTCGGTTCTTCAACTTTCTGCAAACTATAACAATTTTTTTGTGTAGAATTTCATTTTGCGATAAAAATACAAGTTGTAAGAAATTTTGTTAGCTTTCTATTACTTAATTTTTGAAATTTTTTTATACAGATTTGATATGTCAACTTAGCGTTTCTTTGAGTGTGTGTTTCTTAACAATCAAAGGATTCATAAGAAGTCATGTTATGACACAATGTTGTATTCATTGAAAATTTGTGTTTTTGAGAAAACAAAATGTGTTACGACAATCTAGACAGAGTCTACTTTTGTTTTGTCATATTTAGAAAGCCAATGGATGCATATCATAATTACTATAATTTTTTGAACTGGTCCAATACGAAAAACTACATATTTTGGATATGTTTCGCGATGCAACAAATTTCTTAACATATAAGTTATAAACTAAAAATCTAAAAGCTACGCATTAGAGACGACGGACCAATGTAATGCCCCATAATTTATTCAATTTTTTTTACAATGTATTTTGGTAAATACAAAATTTTGATTTCACTGAATCATAATGACCCTTAGAAATTGTTTGCACCCATTTGATTAAAAAATTAATTAAAATTAGTAAACGTTTATGAAATTCCATAAAATTTGTATTTCCTGAAATTAGATTCAATTATGAAAATGCTTGTCTTGCTTCCGACAGTTAATTAAAAACCTTTCATGGAGTTTAATCAGTCCAAAGTTGCAGAAACGTATTCAGAGCTTGGTTTTTGCGTAACTAGTGACGCGTTAGTTCGGCCGAACTTTGATTAGAAGTTCGGTCGAACTATGTTTTGCCTCGACGGCTTGTTAAGTCTAACAACTTAATAGTTCAATCGAACTTTTAATCAAAATTTCCACCAAACTTTTGTATAACTTTCCGTCGGCCAGAAAATTTTGTGGAGCCCCTACTAAAACACATTTCGCGGCAATATAAATTGCCGTGAAATCATTCACAATTTTTGCACATTTTACATGTTAACACTTTTTTTTAAGTTAAAAATAATATAAATGTAGTTTTTTATTTTATAAAATATTAATTAATGATTTAAAATAATTTTTTTTTATAATAATATTATTTTCTATAGTTTAATTACTATATATACATTTTAATTAATTACATTGTTAAATATCAATTATTAGTATTTTATGGTAATGGAAAATGTAATAAAATAAGTTTATTGTGTTGAGAGGTGCATTTTAACGCAGAATATGATGGTGATGTGTAATTCCATTCTTTCTCGATGTGAAATTGGAACTTATCATTTTTAAATTAAAACAAAATATTATCTAAATAAAGAAAAAAATGTTGTTGCAATAAAAAAACATAGAAGAATAAATTTGTTTGATAGGAAATTTGGTAAAATTATTTCACTCTCACTCCTAGTCATAAATAAAATATTTTTATATTCATGTGGTAAGCTAATTTTATGTTAATTTTACTGAGAAATAAAAAAACTAAAAATCATGTTAATGTTCATCATAATAAATATTTTAATGCAAAAAAAGAGTAATTGAAACTAAAAGAATTCAATTAGTTCATAATAAAAGTGACATGTATAATTCATTTAATTCTTAATATAAAATTAACATATGACAATTATAAAATATTATTAATAGTAAATAAATTTAGCACTAATGATAGATAAAATATTCCAATATAATTCCAATAACAGAAACTATATATCGATATATAAATAAACAAAATAACTATCTATGTATGATATAAAACAATTTCAAAAACAAAATATTATATTAAAATAAATTTCAAATGGTTTCACTATTTCACATTTTAGTACTTTTAAGATATGTATTTTTTTGCCAATTTTGTAAAAAAACTACTAAAAGTTTGTTTGAATTAGAAGTTTGAGCTGATTTTTTTATATAATCCAATTGACCAAGAAAATTGACAAGACATTGGATTGCATTTAAAAATGCAAATTAAACAGTGAAATATATATACATACTAGTAAATTAAGCAGACTAAGTATCTTTAGCTGGTAAATGATCATATCGATCAACGCTGACGCAGACGAAGTATATTAAGGCCAGCTAAAGATGAAGGGAGGGCTTTCCGAACCGCGTGAATAGATTTTCATTTGGGCTTCAGTCACGCTCTAAGTTCTTTCAGATGCTGCAGCCACTCACAACTCTTTGCTACATTTTTGTTGAGATGTTGCGGTGAGTCACGGTAGAAAAACCTGAAGCAGGTACATAAGATTCTGAAGGTAACGTCTAAGGCTTCTCCACACGGTACGTTGGAGTTTATTAAGGGTAATAGTAACCGCAATTCTTTCGGCATTGATCCCCCTCAAATTCCTTTGAGGGCACTCTTACATGGGTTCAAAGATGACGCGATTGACTTACTGGAGAGAATGCTTACATTCTACCCTCCAAGAGAATCAGTGTCGGCCAGGCTCTTAGGCATCCATATTTTAAATATATAGCTATCGCACATTACATGTGCGGCGTGATTGACTATGTGACGATCGAAGAGATCTATGAAGGATAAATAAGGGGTAAAGATAATAGACCAACTTCGGAAATAGTCTCCGTCCACTCAAGCCCTTTGATAGTTCTTTTTGCGATTGAAGAGTTTTTGTCAATCTTGATGTAAAGATCAAATTTTGTGTTTGTTTAATAAAACTAACTATTATATGATTTTAAAAAAAAAAAGGGTTAATTTTATATTTTTGGGTTTATGGAACAACATTTAAAGAAATTATTATTTAGTTTGTTTTAAAATTGTATTTTTATGCTCAAAGACCTAGGAAGGTCGGTATTGCAATAAAGATTATGAAAGTGACATCTAATGTGTGTGTACCCACAACACTCTAAGAGGAAGTGATTCTCATCCTCAATGTTCATATTCTCGTATAGATGTCATATCCTTTCCATCCATGGTGTTTTAGTAACTGCCAAATGACTTGTTTCACTATGGAACTCATGATAATAGGTTCTTATCTTGGCTATATTAATTTTTTTCTTCAAGCTAGTCAAAACAAAGAGATACTTTTGATCTTTTAGAGTAGGTTGATGACCTCCTTATAATATCTTATTTTTTTTTTAGCCTATAAATCTTTACCAACCCACTTTTTCTCTTCAAACTTAGAAGTAACACTGTTTTTAATGTTATTAATATTTTGCGATGCAACATTTTTGTAGACCTCCCAATGGTTTAACGAGGCCCTGGTATCTTTATACAAGCCTCGTTTGAGCCTTTTAGTTTGTTTTGGCTGGAATATAAAGCTAGATTAGGAAGCCTATGGTCTTCCATGTTATTGATTTTGTGCTTGTACAATAGGATCCTAGTCATAGCTACACTCTCCATAGGGGAAAGACCCACTTTTATAAGGACAATAAGATATGGTGTGTTGATTTTAATTTTGAGTTTATACGTTATAAAACGACTCTGGATTTGCTCAATGTTTCTCCAGGATTCTCTAGAGATGCTCCAACCGCAAACCTCACATCCATACAAGATAATAGTAGAAACTAAAGTTTCAAAGAGGAGCTTCTTTTTATTCCACATCAAAAGGTTTGCTGCTTTACCATTATTTTCAAGACCACAATAAGATTTCCACCCTCCACTAACCCTTTTCTCAATGCTATAGTTCCAGTTGAGCTTTATCAATTTCTAGGTACTTGTAAGAAAACACTTCCTCCAAGTTGCTATTGTCATAAACAAAATTAGTGCAAGTGTCTTTTTTGGATTTGATAATCATAAATTTTGTTTCATTAGTCTTAACAATCATATATATATATATATAACTTATAATAAATAATTAAATAATAATTTTTCTTTTATATTTTAAAAATATTTAATAAATTTAAGTTTTCAAATACGTGGAACGAATAGTCTAGACATAAGTCATTCAATTTTAAAATTAGGATTTACTTTCCATTAGAACATTGTTATATGAATACATTATTATAGTTTGTTGAATGGTTGTAGGATGTCCAATGAGTTCTTTGGTCCTAATGTGAAGGAAATTTTGACGAAATTGCAAAGTGGCTGTCGTAGTTGATTTAGGTTAACATTGGACGTGTCATGTTTCCTTTTTTAAGATATTATTTATTAATTGTAATATATATTATTTATAATATTTTACATAATTATTATTTATAATAATTTAAAATTAAATTTGAGAGTGCAAGCTTCTCTGATCTATAACATTTTAATTTCTAAATTTTCTGGGAAATCACATGAATTTGAAATTTTTTTTGAAACCCACGCATTTCGAACTAACAATTGTAATTCATCATCAAGATAATGAAAATTGGTTAATCAGACAATCCATTTATATACCATGAAGAGAGAAGCAACAATCAAAACTCAAAGAAAATTAAAAATGTTCAAAAATAAAATAAATAAATAAAATTATAAAATAAACCAAAAAATATAAAAACCTCAACCTAAAAAGCTACGAATTAACCTTAGAAAAATTATAAAGGACCAAGTCTAAAATGAAAATAAGAATAAATAATATAAAACACAAATAACAATTAAAAAGCAACTACCCCAAGAAACACAAATGAAAATAAAACAATAATTAAATCATAAAAGTCAAAAAGTGAAAAAGTAAAAAGTAAAAATAAATAAATAAATAAATAAAATAAAATAAAATAAAAAATAAAAATAAAATATAAATAAATAAAAAAAAATAAAAAAAAATAAATAAATAAATAAATAAATAAAACAAATATAAATATAAATATAAATATAAATAATATAAATATAAATATAAATAATAAAATAAAATAAAAAATGAATAAAAATAAATAAATAAATAAATAAAAATAAAAATAAAATAATAAAATAAAATTATATATATATATATATATATAATAAAATAAGTAAATAAATAATATATAAAATAAAATAAAATAAAGTGAAATATACTAAAATTAAAATAAAGTAAAACAAAAATGAAACTAAATAACAATAATAGTAATAATATAAGTAACAATCATAGTAATAATATAAGAGAACCTAATCATAAATATACAATTAGATAAATAGATAAATAATATCGAAATAAATAAATAAATATAAATAAACAATAAACAATAAACAAGAATAAAAAGGGCACGAACACAATAAAAAGGAGACCAGAAGAGGAACGACCACTACAGGGAGTGAAGAGAAGCGATCCAACAAGTGCTGACCTTCCACCCGTCATCCGTGTTTAATGTGTGGGACCTCTTCTTATCCTGATGATGAACTACAGTTGGTAATTCGAAACAGGTCGATTCCAAAAAAAATTCATGTGATTTCCCAGAAGATTTAGAAATTAAAAGAGTTTAAAATTAACTAAATTTATTTGTTTTATAAGTATTAATTTTATAATTTAAAATAAACAATTTAAATTTATTATATTATAAAATAATTTTAAATATTTATGAATATGTATTAAAAATTTTATTTTGATAAAGAAAAAGATAATTTATATATTTATGATAAATGTATATTTAAATATATGATGTAAGAATAATAATAATTAGCATATTCATATAAACTAAATGATTGATAAAAGTTCATAACTACAAAAAAATTTAGTGTCATTTAATCTAATATCATCTACTTAATTTATTTAAGGATGATAATGTGTAAAGAAAACAACCATAATAAAAGTGGATGTCAGAAACATAATCCATCAAAAAGTGGACGTGACAAGCATAATTCATCAAATTGTGTATACAATTTCACATATTTTTTAAATCTATAACACTAATTTCACATATTATTTCTATTATTTTTTTTTTAAACCTAACCCTAACATTATAGTTTGTTTTTTATTCATTTTTTTCAAAAAAACCCTTACCAAAACATTACTTCATATTTTCATTCATTAAACAAATGAAAATGTAGGGATTGAATGGAAGCGATGGAGAATGAAAGAATGTGAAGTGGTAAACTTACAGAGAATTCGTAAGTGGTGGCTGGAGGAGTGGCCACATAGGTGATGGTCAAGGCAAGTCGACGGATTTGCGGATTTGTAGAACAGGTCGTTCTTCTAAGTTTAGTAATGGAAAAGTCTAATAAAAATATGTAATTACATCAGGTCTAATAAAAATATGTAATTACATCAGTTCGATTATGTTTAGGGCAAAGAATATTTTACATTTAGTCAATCTCAAATATTTTTATTTTATTTTTAAGATTTTAAATTCATGAGAACCTATTTCAAGACGATCTTGGTGTAATAAATAAAAAGTACTCTATATTATTATTTAGAATATCCAATTTTTGGGATAGTATTACCATGTATTAGTAAACTTGAGTAAATCTGAAAACAAGGCTTACAATCTATTATACCATATCAAAATTATATTCATTAATAAAATGAACACATACATCAATATGAATGATGAATATTAATGGATAAAGCTTAAACGGATATAACATGCATAAAAAATAATACTTAATAATTGACACGACGTTAAATTATATTGCGATTTAAAATAATATATGAAATTACATATATATGTATGTAAAATAAAACGAATAATTCAAGGTCAGAGTCATTGCAACTTTGGAGAGAGCAACTTTAATATGTTTAAAAAAAAAGCATTTACGCAATGCAAGTGAAATAAATGGCTGCGCAATAGTTAGTTTATATATGAAGAAGAGGTAAACGCCCGGGCCACACCTCATCATCAAATAAGGTAGCGAGATGAGACTCTTTAGGGCAGCTAAGACAATACTTAGGGTTTTATTTAAATAGGGATATTAGATGCATGGGTATTGCGCAGTACAGTAGAGCAATCAATACTAGAAGCTGTACTGCTCGTAGCGGATGAAACAGTCAGTGAGTTGAACCTGAGCACCGATGGCACCGTTGCAAAGTCCCACGATGCGGACGATGATGGCAAGAAGGGAGGCTGCGCAATCAAACTGAGCGAATCCCCCATTGCACACTACTTGTCCGTACGCAGTAGGGGAAGCTCCAGTCGACGTCTTGGAGTTGTAAGCGTAAGCGTGTTTTGTTTGAGATCGTAGAGAAGGTTATAGAGAGTATCAAAGAAAGGACTTCCGCTTGGGATAACCTCCGTGTTACACAGATACGACGCTAAGTCTGTATTCAGATTCAGCTGGCCTGCAACACTGCCCATGGCCACGACTAGTGCCATTACAGATAATGAAAGGCCAAATGACCCAATCGCCATGCCTGCCGCAAACGAAATAAGATCACGTCTAATAAACCCTTCAAATAGCAAACGTTATTGCGATGCTTATCAATCTGCTGGGGGTGCCTCCATTTTGTTATCATCGCTGCACATTGTTCCATAGGAAGGTCCGTGACGTGAAGGATGACGTCGGAGTAATGCCACGCGTTGTGAGTGAAGTGTAACCAACAAAAAACTACATTTTGGTCGACCGTCATGAGTCGAAGGTAATATGTTACATGCTTCCGGTGTTATTAATAAATAAAATGTGATCTTTTATATTTCATTAGGAGTATATGTTTTTATCAAACACGCTAATTTATGCATAATATTATATACCTCGTGGATAGCGAGTACAATATGTAACAATCCATGCCGCGTCATGAGTGGTGGTGGTGTTATGCTACATGCTTCCAGTATTCTTTAAATAAGTTATGATGTTCTATATTCCATTAGTAGGTAAGTTTTTACCAAACAAACAAATTCATGGCCAAGTATATATATAGTTGAGTACATATAACAACCCTCATAACAATAATGAAAAAGATAAGATTATTGAATGTATAGCATAGTGTGTTTGCAGTTACCTAGTTATGGTCCAATACATAAATATTGATATATTTCATATGAATACAATATATATTATTTGATTATTTATATTTTATAATATTAAATATTGATTAATTTATTAGAATATAAATTTTTGAAGTTTTAAAAGTATATAAATTAATTGATTGTTAAAATTATAAAAGTTAAATGAAATTATAATATTAGTTTATCTTATTAGTAGTTGTTTTGGTAATTTGGGTAAATCAAATATTATATTATTTTAAAAAAAAAGATAACAAGTTTATGAGTGATTATCTTGTTATTAGAGAAATTAGGCAAGTCACATTACAAAATTGACTTCGCTTATTAGAATATTTCTAATTATAGTAGAAGATGCTACATGGGATATGTTATATGACAATATACTAACCAAATTATGCTTGATCTTCTCAAATTTAAAACTTCTAATATATATAGACCTGCCTAAAAAGAGGGTGAACATTTTAACGATATTCATGGATTGACCCATAAGTAAATTGACTATATAACTAATTTTTGAGAGGGGAGTCCACTAGAATAATGAATATCTCTAATGGTAATAAAAGTTCCTACATAGGGATATACTAATGTAATTGTGCTTGACCTTCCCAAATTTAATTCTTGTAATATATATGAACATGCCCAAAAAGAGAGTGAACATTTCAACAATATTCATAAACTCATAGAGAAGTAAACTAACAAAATTGAACTATAGATTTGAGGCTTCTCCAATGTATTTTTTTTGTAGATGGATCGAAAAAAACTTAACTAATTATCGAAAGGGGAAGCCCACCTTAATAATTACATTTGGACTCTAGTCATCAAGTAAATATATGGTGTAAATTCACCATTGCTCGAGATAGCTTTGTCACTTTGATGTCCAACTTTTTTGTTTGGCATTGGGTTTCATCCAAATGAAGCAAAATTTGATGTTGTTCCTCCTATATTCCAACACTTAACCCATGATAGTTTTGACTTGGAAATAAATATCCATAGGTTGCACATACTTGGTATTTCTAGTCATTTTAGTTCCAATATATGGTATCCATTTCCCCACCTATGCAAGAACCTTTTCATTGGAAATGAAACTACATTCAACCAAAGTTTCCTCTTTGACCTTCTCAATCTATTATTGCACTGCGAGAGGAGTTGTGCTATGGTAAATATTTGTAGAGGTGTAAATACTTTTTGACTTTGAACATGAATGACCCCAACCCATCCTGTATTCATATGTATCAATGCCCCTCTCTTCTTCTCACCATTCAAAAAGGATGGTGATAGGGCTAAGTCCCACATACAAAGGGAGTGTTGATAGATATGAATAAAAATGAGGGGTCAAAACCAACATTGTACTTGTTGTGGGGATGAAACAACTTGAATATATCAAAAAAAACTTTGTATATCATTGTCACAAGACACCACTACAATGAGAATTTGAAACCCCACGCCGAGAAAATATTCCCATGCCTACAACCATGTCATGTCGTCGTAGAGGTATTTTCAAGAAGTAGAGGATGTTAGGTCCTTCCTATTGTGAATTGAGGGCCAAAAAATCTGCAATAAAAAATAGAGGACACTGAATCTTTCTTCCCAGAACTAAGAGGACGTTAAGTCCTTGAGACCTTACCATGGAGTATATTGACATGTATATATGGTTTGTTATAATTTCATGGAAAATACCATGGCTTATGAATACCACATGCCCGAAAATTGATAACTCATTTTACAATTAGAATATTTTAAATATATATTTTAACTTAATTGAATTTTACAATATTAACTAAATTCAAAATTAAAAGGGGTATAACTACCTTTGAGATAAATCTAGACCCTATCTCTCTAATACTACCAAAAATATTCCATGTAAGTTTTGTATACCTTAACTATCTACCATTCTGCTATTAATTATAGACACCCTATCAACATAATAATAAAAATATATTTTAACTCAATATTAAGATCCAAAATTCTATCCATACTCCTTGTTGTCGAAAATGAACTTGAATCTAGCTCCAAAACAAACACAATATTAACAAAAAAATATTTATAATAAAATGATATATTATCTATATAAAAAGTTGTAATTTAATTAAGTTAATATTATAGTTGGGAAATTAATACATTTCTCCTATTACTTATGTAAGTTTGGTGATGTTATTGTATTAGTTTAACTTAAACGTTTATGTAATTTAGGTGATGATATTGTATTGGTTTAAATTAATCATTTCTACATTAAATTTAATGTTTTTAGTTTGTGCCATTTTTTTAATCTTTAACTTTCCTTTATTTATTGATATGAAATAAATATTATGTGAATTTCTAAAACAAAGTCTTGTAAAGATAACCTTAATGAAAATTTATATTTTAATAAGACTTCATTTTATTTATTGATGTAAACATAAATATCATGTGCATTTCTAAAATAGTGTCTTGTGGAGATAGAATTAATCCCAATTTATATTTTAATAGTATAATATTGGGCGATACCAATATATATTATATAAATGTAATAATAAATAAAATTTAGTATATATTTTTTTCATATATATATATATATATATTATTAATATATTAAAATATATAATTTAGAAATAAAATGGTAGAAAACCAAACTTTGTTAAATAAAAAATTTAATGGGACTTTTCTATATATATTTAATTGAATATTTATTATTATTAATAATAAAATGTATCTTAAGTTTTTGTAACACCTCTAGTTTATGTTTTTGTTTTCAAAGTTGGACATTTCAACTTTAATCCAAAGGGGAGTGGACCCCAATGGATAAGTATTTTGTAGATGTAATTAAACTTTTAATTATCAAAAATAAATACAATCATTCTGTGCAGATTGATCAAATGAGAATTATGAGATCACTTGCTAAATCCAAGAGGATGGAAAGAGGCAAATACTTTCCCCAAAAATCTTTCAAAAATCCTTGAAATAATTTATTTCCAAATTAGATTTTGAGGAAAATCTAGTTTCCCCAATGAGGTGGAGAGTAGTTGGGAAGAGGTAAAAAGCTGTGAAAGGCAGAAAACAGCTTTAAAAATCCCTAAATAGGAAAGCCTAGGAAAATAGGAAGAAAAGCATCCCGATATTCTGGACGCAGAATTAGAAACAGGCTTTGGGGGAGCAAAAGCTTAAATGAGCTATTCCTGAAGAGATTAGAGGTTGGTCTGTGAGGAAGGTGATCTCAGCTCGGGGGTGAGTTCTGGAGATAGAGGAACTCTAAGGTTGGGAGGATTGGTCAAGTACCTAAGAGGTATGCTCACAATATGTATGAATGATAAAAACAATTTTATTTGTGTTAAGTGTTAAGGTTAATGCCTGTAGTTGCATACTACTTGAAGAGTTATTTTTTTGTGCTGGTATTCCATACATTTACAGAGTTGTAGAGGAAATAAATCCTCTTAGTTCTTCATAGTTGTAGGAACAAGAATTTTGGGAAAAATCAACCAGAAACTCTAAACCATTGACTGGTTTAAATCTGGAGATTTCTGCTACCTCAGAATTCATAATTGGGTAACTTTAATCTGTTTTTGTTAAAAATAGAAGTTAATCAGTGACTACGATAAAAACTCCAAAAAAAAAAATGTGTAGGAGAAGTTAAGTGCATGCAGTGCAGATCTATAGATTGACTGAATTCACTAAGTGAAGTACGGAACTGTAGCTTTCTAAATTAACAGTGCATGTCTCTCTATATAGTACCCTCTATAATAAGGACAGAATGGAGGAGTATAGATTTTAGTGCGATATATATATATATATATATATATATATATATATAGTAAATAAAGAGACCTAAAGATGTTTACTAATCATGCAAAAAAAAATTTTCTGGGAATTATATATATAAAACTGGTGTATGACTAACATCTTTCACAAAGAAAGGGTCCAAACTAAACAATTACTAGAAATTATAAGCTGTGCATGTGAACTTCTATAAAATGCATGTAGACTATACAAGCTGTGAAAGATAACAAATAATTTCCCCATCAGATCTATATAATGTGCCAGTTAAGAGTGTAGTTTAAACACTAGATATACTGAAACTGCTATGCTAAGAAAAATTATAAGTATATAGTTGCAGAAAACATTATAAGTGACTAATACAATGGAACCCCAAACTAAGGAGTATAAAGGGAGTCCACTGTTGGATTCATAGAATACACCTGAAATTTTAGACTCTGTGGAAATGGAAATTTCTCATGCATTGAAAGATTGCAGGCTTGAAAACTTTTGCAACAAAGACAGTTATAGTCAATTGTGCTATTATAATGAGGAGAAACAGAAAGGAAAAACAAGGCTAGCGAACTTATTACTTTCTTCAATCAAATTTAGGAAGACCATTACTGAAAGGAAAAATATTTAACATGAGTATTAACATATAAATAATGATATGGAAACTATTAGAAAATATTATTGATTTGTCAATAATAAAAAAGATGAAGGAGAGACACATTATATATATATATATATATCAAATTCTGAAGCCACTCATGGAAAAATGCTATCATGGTTCCATAATAACATTCCAGAATTTAATTATTCAGGGAATTTCATCATCCGAATAAAATTTTGTTAACAGTCCCAGTCTCTGGCATAAGTTATTACTACAGTAGAAACTTTTTATGATGATAAGAACTTGAATTGTCTGAACAAATTCTGTGTAATAATAAGAATGGAGCCTCGTCACACCCACGACTAATGACGCGTCGATATCGACCTGAAATTCCAGGATATAACGACGTCAAGTCAAGTGAATTACAAATCCACCAAATACCACTGAAGGAAACCCTCGATGCTATTCGAACCTACCTGCAATAAAATGAGGGCAATGTGAAAGCTCGTTACAACAAGACGATATGAGGATACTCACAACATAGTATATGCGAATGGAACACAAAAACTCGGGTTACCTTGGGAATGGAAGACGTTGTCACCAAACACGACCCGCAAAAAGAATACATGAGTATTGTAAAAACGTTCACCAAAATGAAAATAAAACATAGGAATAATTTTGTTCCAATGAATCGACAGCTTACCTGAGGTAGTGATTTCTCGCTTCGAGCCAGGGCAACTCGGCGAATGAAACGAACAACCTCAGCAAAGTCACGAAGGACGAAGAGGAGTAAGCTCCTATCAAGAAACGATGGGGTATTAGTGCTACACATCGTAACAAGAAACGAAAATCAACATACTAGGATAGAAAAATCTCCACAAGAGATTTTTCCAATTAACAAGAAAAAAAACATAACGAGTTCTCGACAGTAAACAAGACTATAGAAAAGAAATTGTTGCATTTAAACTCAACTCTTGCACTGTCAACCGAGCGTATTGCTATGGAGAAAAATACATATAAAGAGCGTAAGCCTCACAGCTAAGATTGTGAAGTGCTCAGAATTTCATACCTGAAATACAACACGATGGGGAGATAGATATGCCAGAAGCCTGGGAGAGCTGACGCTTCGTTCCTCCAATGTGCAGAGTCTCGGCACCGAGAGGCGATCAAAACAAATGAGGAGTGAAAGGACCATTTCGATAATGTTACAGAGATTTATGCAAATTTTGAAATCCAAAAACAAATAAACCCTAATGAATAGGAGAAATCTCCACCGTCCAAGTGGCCTCGGATTGGTGGCGTGTACACGGATCGATTGGGAAGGATTGGCATTTAAGACATAGCCGTCCAACACTTAATTGTAAATCTATGAAATCGATCTCATAGTACCTCCGATCATGTCATAAGGTCTGCGTAATTACAAGAGCATTCTGGCGTGGCATTTCATAATGCAAACGTAGATACCTACAACTTTGAGCGTGGACGAAATGAAAGCCAAAAAAAATGAAAATCAACAGAGAGCCATCGAATATAGTGACGTGGAGACTTGACACAAGTTGTAATTACCAAAATACATTAAACCGACTTTGCCAATGATGCAGCATGAGTACCTTGAAGGTTAATGTGCCTATCTCTACAGAAAACTCATCATAAATAACATGTACGAGAGATATCATTGATGATCTGGGAACACGCAATATACATTCGAAACCGTGGCCACATAACCATAATAAATTCATATAAATGACATAAGTGTTAATTATGAATAAACCATTCAGTACATGGAGGAACTCGCAATTTAAACATAGGGTTATCACTCTTGGAGCTATACGAAGAGATGAACCCAATGATATATATAAACACCTCAAAAACTTGGTATATGGCAAATCAATGCATATGGAGTACATAACACATAAGTCAAATTATTACATGGTGAAATGTTGCATGGTGAGATACGTAAGGACCATAAAGAGACTCATGAAATGGTTTTGGGATCGAATAAAATTCGATAATTTGAGCGTACGGTAAGAGCGTAATAAGGGCTCAAGGATATTAATAAGGTTAATAGCCATAGAGAAAGTTTAATAGAAGTTAAACAATGGGAGTTAGAAACTCCAAATTCAAATTATAAAAATAGTCTAAAGACAAGTTCAAAATCTCATTACCAAGGTAACAACCCAAATTGTTAATTGGCATCCTAGGAGAAGTGTAACCTTCAAGGACAGAGTTAACAACAAAATTATAAAACAAAGTAGGGTCACCGTATCTTGTTAATGACTATAGAGATAATGGATCGCAATTATTCTTAAGCTAAGACATAAGAAGAAAAAAAAATTATGTCGTGTGACGGAGAGACATTACAAATGGTATCAAAGCTCATGTTACATAAAATTGGGCTGTTTTTGTGTGCTCACTGTATAAATTATTGTTGGAAAAAAAAAATTTATTACTGATCTGTATTGTTTAGTGTACAGTGTGGTGCTGAAACAGACAATTCTAATGGCTGGAAGTGATGAAATTTATGTTGATCTGAGTGAGGAAGATAATACACCAGATCCCAATGCTCTGGTGATGGCTATGTTTCACAATTTGCAATGAGAAATGGCTGAGCTAAGAAGCCAGAATGACATATTGTCATTAGCTAGTGAGGAGCAAGAAAATCTCATCAGAGAATTAACTTCGCAGAACAACCAAGAGGGTGAAGGTTCCGGAAAGAGTAAGAATGATGAGTCTGAGGAAGATGATGTTGTTAGGCATCAGTATAAGAAGAAAAAGGAATTACAGGGGGAATTTGGAAATATCAAACCTCCCTCCTATGATGGGGAGAAGGAGGAAGATGCTGAAGCCTGGTTGTTGAACATGATTAAGTATTTCCAAGTCTATGAATATGAAAGAAATATGAAGGCCATATTAGCTGTCTAACAGCTACAAGGTAAGGCTACCTTGTGGTGGGAGGAGACGAAAATGGTTCATGCCATTGATGAAAAGACAGTTACTTGGGAAGATTTCCATCTCAAGTTTAAAAACCTCTATTTGAACGAATGTTATTATGATGATCAAGCAAAGGAATTCCATGAGCTTAGACTGGGACAACTTACTATTGATGAGTTTGTCACCAAGTTTACAAATCTGTTAAGATATGTCCCTTACATTAGGGAAGAGAAGGCCAAGGTACAAAGGTTTTTGAACTGTTTTCCTGCTGTGTACAAAGAGAAGATCGAGTTTGATAACCCAAAAACTATGGACGAAGCAGTGAGAAAATCTAGATTATGCTACCAGCAGTTTAAAGTAAAGGGTGAGCATGGAAAAGGCTGGATAAACATGGTTGAAATGGAAGGTAAGATTGCTGACCAATCTATTACTGTGTTAATTGATCCAGGGGCTTCTTTGAGTTACATTAGTCCACAAGTGGTAGAAAAATGCAATCTCAAAACTGAAAAATTTCAGCAGTCTTAGTTGGTACATTTGGCCACGGGTACCAAAAGAAAGGTAACTCATAAATTACCCCAAACAAAAATTAAATTAAATGATTTTCAGACAGAAGTGAATTTAAATATTCTGCCCTTAGGCTCATATGACTTGCTGATAGGAATGGACTGGCTGGAAAAAAGAAAGGCGATGATGAATTGTTGGGATAAAAATCTGCATTGCATATATGAAAAAGGGAAACCTTTTATTCTCAAGGGAAAACCAAAACCCATCTTTCTAAGAAAAATATCAGCACTGCAATTAAAAAGAACAGCTAGGAAAGGATATCAAGTATATGCAGTACATGTAGAAGAAATAGAGCAGCAACCTGAAGAAAATCTGCTGGATACTTTGCCAGTAGTGAGAGAGTTTAAGGAAGTTTTTCAAGATGAGATTCCTCATCTTCCCCCCAAAAGAGAGATTGACTTTTAAATCGATTTGGTGTTGGGAGGAACACCAGTTTCCCGAGCCCCTTATCGAATGAGTCCTCCTGAACTCATGGAACTGAAAATGCAATTACAAGAATTGCTAGATAACGGTTATATCAGACCGAGTGTGTCTCCATGGGGAGCACCGGTGTTGTTTGTGAAAAAGAATGATGGAACTTTTAGAATGTGTATTGATTATCGTCAGCTGAATAAGTTGACAATTAATAATAGATACCCTTTACCTCGAATTGATGATCTTTTTGATCAAGTGAGAGGAGCTTAAATATTTTCTAAGACTGACCTAAGGACTGGTTATCACCGGCTCCAAATTAAGGAAGAAGACATTAGCAAAACAACTTTTCGAACCAGGTATGCTCACTACGAATTTGTAGTCCTACCTTTTGGTTTGACAAATGCCCCTGCCACCTTTATGTGCCTAATGTATAGTGTGTTAAACAAGTACTTGGATAAATTCGTACTAGTGTTCATAGATGATATTTTAGTTTACTCAAAAAGTGAAGAGGAGCATAAAGAACACTTGAGGATAGTGTTGTAAACTCTGAAAGAAAACTAGTTGTATGCCAAATTCAGCAAATATGAATTCTATAAGGACAAGATCCAATACTTGGGACATATTATTTCTGAACAAGGGTTGGCATTTGACCCTAAAAAGATAAAGGCTATTAAAGAATGGTCGGTTCCAACTGATGTTTCAGCAGTGAGATCATTCATGGAGATTGCAGGTTACTATTGCAGATTTGTGGAAAGATTTTCTGCAATAGCATATCCCATAACTTCACTACAAAGAAAAGGGGTCAAATTCGAGTGGACTGAAAAATGCCAAAACGGTTTTGAACAATTAAAATTAAAACTCACTACAGCCCCTATACTGAAAATTGCAGATCCTGATAAAGAATTTGTTGTATGTACAGATTCCTGTAGAGAGGGGTTGGGAGAAGTCCTGTTGTAGGAAAATTCAGTTATTGCATATGAGTCTAGGAAACTGAAAACACATGAACATAACTATAGTGCATATGATTTGGAGTTGGCTGTTGTTATTCATGCCTTGAAGATGTGACGACACTATCTTCTTGGAAAGAAATTTACATTGATGACAGATCATATTAGTCTTAAGTATTTCTTTTCCCAAACTGATTTGAATGCTTGACAAGCCAGATGGCTGTCTTTTCTGAGTGAATTTGATATGGACATAAAACATATCAGAGGGAAAGAAAATAAAATTGCTGATGCCTTGAGTAGAAATGCTTGTCAAAATATAAACAGTATTGGAAGTAGTGCTAATTTTGATTTAGAAGATCTAGTGAAAAAGGCAGAAAACCAGGATCCAAATTATGAAACACTACAGGTGAAACTACTAAAGAAGGAGATGGCTGACTACACTAAAAACCAAAAAATGCTGATCTGCTACAAAAATAGATTGTATGTCCCCAATGTGGAAACTTTGAAAAAAGAAATCCTTGATGAATATCAAAAAAAACCATATGTAGGACATCCTGGATATCAGAAAATGCTAACAGCTTTGAAAAAGAAGTTGTTTTGGCCAGGAATGAAAAGAGATGTAGCAGAATATTTAGCTAGGTGCATGAAGTGTCAACTAGTTAAAGTTTAGCATCAGCATCCCGCGGGACTTGTAAATCCTTTGCCAATTGCAGAATGGAAATGGGATACCGTTTCTATAGATTTCATAACAGGGCTACCCAAAACCAAATACCAACACGATTCAATGATGGTGGTAGTAGACACTTTAACAAAAGTTGCACACTTTATACCTGTGAAATCTACTTTTGGGACAGCCCAAGTAGCGGATGTGTTCCTGAAGGAAGTAGTAAGGCTCCATGGGGTCCCAAAGGTGATTTTTTTGGATAGGGATGATAATTTCACCGCAGCCTTCTGGAAAGGTCTGTTTTGGGGCATGGGCACTAAGTTGAATTTTAGTACTTCCTATCACCCTCAGACCGACGGTCAGATAGAGAGAACCAATCAGATTTTGGAGGATATGCTGAGAATGTATGTGATGGAGAGGCCATCAAAATGGGAAGACTACTTGAATTTGGCTGATTTTTCCTATAATAACAGCTATCAATCCTCCATCAAAATGAGTCCATTTGAGGCACTCTATGGAAGGAAGTGTCGTAATCCTTTGAGTTGGAGTCAACCTGAGGATAAAATAATGTTGGGACCAGATGCTTTACAAGATATGGAAAGAATTTTTAAACAAATACAAAGAAACATCAAGACAACACAAGATAAACAAAAAAACTATGCTGATAAGAAAATGGTACATCGAGAATTCAGAGTGGGTGATCATGTATATTTACGCATTGAGCCCAAAAAGAGCACACTCTATCCTGGAAGTTGTGCAAAACTGGCTCCTAGATATTGTGGGCCTTTTGAAGTGTTAGAAAGGGTGGGACCAGTGGCTTATAAGCTGGACTTACCGCCCCATGTTAAATTTCATGATGTGTTTCATGTTTCATTATTAAAAAGATATGTACATGATGCTTCTCACATTGTTGATTGGAATGTGATACAGGTGGAACCAGAAGGGGAGTTCCTTCCAGAACCGCTTCAAATATTGGAGCGGGAAGAAATTGAATTGAGGAATCGAACGGTAGCAAGAGTAAAGGTGCAGTGGAATCACTTTACTGCTGAAGAAGCTACCTGGGAAAGAGAAGTTGAAATGATGGAAAATTATCCATTTTTGTTTGAAAAATGAACTCCAGTAGTTAGATATCAACACCGAGGACGGTGTTTGATTTCAGAGGGGGAATATGTAACACCCCTAGTTTAAGTTTTTGTTTTCAAAGTTGAACATTTGAACTTTAATCCAAAGGGGAGTGGACCCCAATGGATAAGTATTTTGTAGATGTAATTAAATTTTTAATTATAAAAAATAAATACAATCATTATGTGAAGATTGAACAAATGAGAATTATGAGATCACTTGCTAAATCCATGAGGATGGAAAGAGGCAAATACTTTCCCCAAAAATCTTTCAAAAATCCTTGAAAGAATTTATTTCCAAATTAGATTTTGAGGAAAATCTAGTTACCCAAATGAGGTGGAGAGTAGTTGGGAAGAGGTAAAAGGTTGTGAAAGGCAGAAAGTAGCTTTAAAAATCCCTAAATAGGGAAGCCTAGGCAAACAAGAAGAAAAACATCCTGATATTCTAGACGCAGAATTAAAAACAGGCTTTGGGGAGCAAAAGATTAAATGAGCTATTCCTGAAGAGATTAGAGGTTGGTCTGTGAGGAAGGTGATCTCGGCTCGGGGGTGAGTTCTGGAGATAGAGGAACTCTAAGGTTAGGAGGATTTGTCAAGTACCTTAGAGGTATGCTCACAGTATGTATGAATGATAAAAATAATTTTATTTATGTTAAGTGTTAAGGTTAATGCCTGTAGCTGCATACTACTTGAAGAGTTATTGTTTTGTGCTGGTATTCCATACATCTACAGAGTTGTAGAGGAACTAAATCCTCTTAGTTCTGCATAGTTGTAGGAACAAGAATTCTAGGAAAAATCAACCAGAAACTCTAAACCAGTGACTGGTTTAAATCTGGAGATTTCTGATACCTTAGAATTCATAATTGTGTAACTTTAATCTGTTTATGCTAAAAATAGAAGTTAATCAATGACTACTATAAAAACTCAAAAAAAAAAAAAAATTGTAGGAGAAGTTAAGTGCATGTAGTGCAGATCTATAGATTGACTGAATTCACTAAGTGAAGTACGGAGCTGTAGCTTTCCAAATTAACAGTGCATGTCTATCTATATAGTACCCTCTATAATAAGGACAGAATGGAGGAGTATAGATTTTAGTGCTATATATATATATATATATATATAGTAAAGAAACAGAGCTAAAGATGTTTACTAATCATGCAAACAATTTTGGTCTGGGAATTATATATATAAAACTGGTGTATGACTAACATCTTTCACAAAGAAAGGGTCCAAACTGAAAAATTACTGGAAATTATAAGCTGTGCATGTGAACCTCTATAAAATGCATGCAGACTATACAAGCTGTGAAAGATAAAAAATAATTTCCCCATCAGATCTATATAATGTGCCAGTTAAGAGTGTAGTTTAAACACTAGATATACTAAAACTGTTATGCTAAGAAAAATTATAAGTATATAGTTGCAGAAAACATTATAAGTGACTAATACATTGGAACCCCAAACTAAGGACTATAAAGAGAGTCCATTGTTGGATTCATAGAATACACCTGAAATTTTAGACTCTATGGAAATGGAAATTTCTCATGCACTGAAAGATTGCAGGCTTGAAAAATTTTGCAACAAAGACACTTATAGTCAATTGTGCTATTATAATGAGGAAAAACAGAAAGGAAAAATAAGGCTACCGAACTTATTACTTTCTTCAATCAAATTTAGGAAGACCATTACTGAAAGGAAAAATATTTAACATGAGTATTAACATAAAAATAATGATCTGGAAACTATTAGAAAAAATTATTGATTTGTCAATAATAACAAAGATGAAGGATAGACACATTCTATATATATATATATATATATTAAATTCTGAAGCCACTCACGGAAACATGCTATCATGGTTCCATAATAACATTCCAGAATTTAATTATTCAGGGAATTTCATCATCCCAATGAAATTTTGTTAACAGTCCCAGTCTTTGGCATAAGTTATTACTACAGTAGAAACTTTTTATGAAATTAAGAACTTGAATTGTTTGAACAACTTCTATGTAATAACAAGAATGGAGCCTGGTCACACCCCCGACTAATGACGCGTTGATACTGACCTGAAATTTCAGGATATAACGACGTCAAGTTGAGTCAATTACAAATCCACCAAATACCACTGAAGGAAACCCTCAATGCTATTCAAACCTACCTACAATAAAATGAGGGCAACGTGAGAGCTCGTTACAACAAGACGATGTGAGGATACTTAAAACATAGTATATGCGAATGGAACACAAAAACTCAGGTTACCTTGGGAATGGAAGACATTGTCACCAAACACAACCTGCAGAAAGAATACATGGGTATTGTAAAATGGTTCACCAAAATGAAAATAAAACACAGGAATAATTTTGTTCCAATGAATGGACGGCTTACCTGAGGTAGTGATTGCTCGCTTCGAGCCATGGCAACTCGACGAATGAAACGAACGACCTCAGCAAAGTCACGAAGGACGAACAGGAGTAAGCTCCTATCAAGAAACGATGGGGTATTAGTGCTACACATCGTCAACAGGAAATGAAAATCAACATACTAGGACAGAAAAATCTCCACGAGAGATTTGTCCAACTAAGAAGAAAAAAAACACAACAAGTTCTCGACAGTAAACTAGACTATAGAAAAGAAATTGTTGCATTTAAACTCAGCTCTCGCACTGTTAACCGAGCGTATTGCTATGGAGAAAAATACATATCAAGAGCGTAAGCCTCACGGCTAAGATAGTGAAGTGCTCAGACTTTCATACCTGAAATACAACACGGTGGGGAGATAGATACACTAGAAGCCTAGGAGAGCCAATGCTTCGTTCCTCCAACGTGAAAAGTCTCAGCACCGAGAGGCGATCAAAACAAATGAGGAGTGAAAGAACCTTTTCGATAATGTTATAGAGATTTATGCAAATGTCGAAATCCATAAACAACTAAACCCTAATGAATAGGAGAAATATCCACCGTCCAAGTGGCCTCGGATCAGTGGCATGTACACGGATCAATTGGGCGGGATTGGCATTTAAGACATAGCCGTCCAACACTTAATTGTAAATCTATGAAATCGATCTCACAGTACCTCCGATCATGTCATAAGGTCTGCGTAATTACAAGAGCAGTCTGGCGTGGCATTTCATAATGCAAACGTAGATACCTACAACTTTGAGTGTGGATGAAATGAAAGCCAACAACATTGAAAATCAACAGAGATCCATCGAATATAGTGACGTGGAGACTTGACACACGCTGTAATTGCCAAAATACAATAAACTGACTTTGCCAATGACGCAGCATCAGTACATTGAAGGTTAATGTGCCTATCTCTATATAAAACTCATCATAAATAACATGTACGAGAGATATCATCGATGATCTGGGAACACGCAATATACATTCGAAACCATGGCCACATAACCATAATAAATTCATATAAATGACATAAGTGTTAATTATGAATAGACCATTCGGTACATGGAAGAACTTGCAATTTAAACATAGGGTTATCACTCTTGGAGCTATACGAAGAGATGAACCCAGTGATATATATAAACGCCTCGAAAACTTGTTATATGGCAAATCTATGCATATGGAATACATAACACATAAGTTGAATTATTACATGGTGAAATGTTGCATGGTGAGATACGTAAGGACCATAAAGAGACTCATGAAATGGTCTTGGGATCGAATAAAATTCGATAAGTTGAGTGTAGGTTAAGAGCGTAATAAGGGCTCAAGGATATTAATAACGTTAATAGTCATAGAGAAATTTTAATAGAAGTTAAACAATGGGAGTTAGAAACTCCAAATTCAAATTATAAAAATAGTCTAAAGACAAGTTCAAAATCGTGTTACAAAGGTAACAACCCAAATTGTTAATTGGCGTCCTAGGAGAAGTGTAACCTTCAAGGACAGAGTTAACAATGAAATTATAAAACAAAGTAGGGTCAACGTATCTTGTTAATGACTATAGAGATAATGGATTGCAATTATTCTTAAGCTAAGACATAAGAAAAAAAAAATTTATGTCGTGTGAGGGAGAGACATTACAGTTTTCTTATTAGTTATAGTAAAAAAATTAATTTGTTGATGGTTTTGCTATTAAATATTATGTAAATATTAAAATTAAAATTCCAAATGTCAAATAAATCAATTCAATAATAATAATAATAATAATAATATTATTATTATTATTATTATTTAATACAATTATATATTTTAGATAAGTGAATAATATTAATAGAAAAGTTCCAACAATGTACTAAAATAAATAAATAATGTGAATATAGTATTTATATTTATGTGTGTGTGAGATTTAGTTGTTTAAAATGTCACTACCAAGTGTTAGCTTTTAAAACATATTTTAATTATTTTCAAAGAGTTAATAAATATATAGTAATAATATGCACTAGTAGAATGTGTATAATGATATATATGTGTATATTAAATATGTTAAGAACTCTTGACTTCAATTTTTTATATATTACAACATCAACTTTAAATAAATATATATTGATATTACCAAATGTGTTGTTTTAAAAAGAGAAGAGGGGTGGTGAGCAGGTTGTCACTATCCTATTTAGCTAAGAGACTTGGGACATTGAAGCACAACCTTGTAGAGTGTTGAAAATATATTCACTACTAAGAGGGGGATGGGAGGGGGGAGGTGAATCAGTAGTGATAGCCTTTATACCAATTATATTCTTTTTTCCCCAAATCAATTATCCGTTCACATGTACAATGTTAGATCATCAAAATATGTAAGAATAAATAAATTGAAACCATAATAACGACGAGAAATAACCATGATAAATATCAAAAAAAGTATGCACAGACAAGGACACAAGTATTTGTGGTGGAAACTGTTTTGGCAGAAAACCACCTTACTACTGCTACACTACTCAAGCTCAATTATTTTTATTAATCTTCTAAGAAAATTGTACTTGGATTAGCTTACACCCATGAACCAAAAGAATTGATTTTCTCCATAGTATGCTAGAATCTACAATTTCAAACTTCGTTTATTTCAGGGATCTATGAACTACCATCTCCTAGAAGCTACCATAACCAACAATCCTCGCTCAACCACCATTACACCTCTACAAATCCTATTCGATGGATAAAAATATTCCTACTACTGAATTCACTAATTGATTTTATATATTGAAGCCTCCACGCCTTCACTTCCTCCATGTGAACCAAGTTGCACAATATTTTAGACTAGGTTCTCAATTCGCTCAACATGAACAACCCAACATCTCTAGCATTTGGCACATAAAATATGAAAGAAACACTCTTCCCAAAAAGTAATTTTTCTTCTCTTCTAGTCACATCAAAATACTACTCTCAAACATAGCACAAGCTCCAAATTATTTTCCATTCTCCCACACAAATACATCATAATATCTTCCCAAACTATATCAGTAGCTTGTGCCTACTCTACTTACTCTCAATACTCTCACAATGACATAATCACACAATATTCAATAAAGCAACGAAATAGGCTCATTTCCTTCCTCTATTTATCAATTTTTTATGTTGACTTATTTATTAAATGCTACAGGTTATGGATCACTCAAAAATACTATTCGTATGTTTCAGATTTGGTTGAGATAGTATTTTTGACCAAATAAGCCATTAACTCTTCTACCCCTTTGATATCTTCAACCTTGATCAACTTCTAGAGACCCCACAAAATTTTCATACATATATCAAAAGTTTCTGATAAATAACATCGCCATAACATAAAAATTAGCTAAGCTATGTGAGGAATGCGGAAAAATATTTGTCAAAAAACATCATTCGCTCCCACAACTTAGTCTCTATATGATTGGAGGCTTCATTAACTCCCATGTACCTACATGACAACGACTGGGACTTTTGATCCACTCGCACAGGCTTGGCTCCATGCAACTGTTGTAGAGCATGAAGGAAGACATTTTTCCTCACCTCACAAACTGCTCCAACTTATTGCAGAGATTTACTAACCTCTATAGGATCTCTGGAAGTCAGTGCCACCTCTCCAACAGTTCACCAAATCACTGCAATATCGCCAAAATCATCGCTAGTCAAAATCGGTTGACTACTATGCCAACCAACAACCATACTAGACATTTGAGCCATCAAACTTCTCCACAACATCTCTTCCATCAGTATACAACTCCAATACTTGTCAGAAATCCCACAACACCTTTACCACCATCTCAAGCATCCAGAAACACATGTTGATCCTCTCCAAGCCCAATGTATAACATCATCAACATGTGCACCTTATCTGGGACATGGAGAGAAATCAACAAGGCTCCTTGACACTAACTCCTCTAGCAGCCACCAACATATGTATGCAACAAAATGATTAAGGAGAACATCATCACGGAAAGGCATCTAAGCTAGTGAAGCACACCTTCATCCAACTCATCATGACATAGGACCATTTACACTTCAACCATACACAAGCCACCTGAAACCACCTATACACATGCATATTCAACACACTTGGAACCCAAGCAACCAGGTTGACATCCATGAAAACCAACTAACACATCTGCAACACTGCAACACTCATCAATTCCAACAATATCCCCCTTTGGCATCGATGTGAAATCCACAGTTGAAACAATCATCTTATCGTCATCCTCACATTCTCCCCCTTTTTCAACAATGAAAAGGGGCTAAAAATGTATAAAACGAATTTTGTATACTCCTCTATATGTAAGGGGCTCCATAAACAAAAACATATACTCCACTCAATATCAAATGCAAGTGATGAACAATGAAGTGAAAGGCTAGAATAAAACAACGCTCACCCTAGAATATATGTGCATTAAGCTCCCGCTGGACATAAGATATGTCGAATCAAAAAAACACTAGAGAAGAAAAATGCATCTCGTACTAGTAGAAACAATAAACTCTCACTCAGCAGTAGCAAACGTTGAAGGATGTTCTCTCTCCCCTAAAGAAAAAAAGACATAATCCATGTCATAGTGACAGAAGTCGATCATATCACTGACATAGAAGAGAAATTTCATAATATAATCAAATAGAATTAACAACTCTAATAAACACCATATAAGTAGCAACATATATCATCTCAACATTATACTCTCGAGCAACAACAATGTCTATGTAGAAGAAACATCTCTTTGAAGTAGATATGGTAGCAGCAACTACATGATGACAAGTCACAACATTGTGACCAACCAAACTCCACTGAATAAAAATATATCAATGGTTGACTATACACTGATATACATAGATTTCAATGGCTCCTTGCCACATGAAAGAGGCTAATCCACATGGACAAATAATTATAACTCAACGATATGTAACAAAGTACATGACCTCATAGGCTTATTACATGGCTACAAACTTGATAATACATTATCGTACAACACTATTTATAATCCATATACAGCTAAATCGACTCTCATAATTAATTAGGCAGTAAATTCCAAACGTGGATCTCTATAATATGCATGAAATATACAAAAATGAGACTCTCTCATACATGGCTATCCTAAAAATCCTTTCATCCATATATGTGTCATACAATTTCATAGTGCAAGTACATAGAGCATATAATCAGCCACATGCTCTCTAGATAGAAGCAATATAAAGTAACCATAAATCACATAAGAGACATGTCTCAGCCTCTCCAAACAATCAACCATAAATCATGATCTTATCAGTCATAATCAACAGTAGATAATAATACATAGTTCCCCAATAATATGCATCAGCAACATAAAAAGCTAAATTTGTCATCATGCAAAGGCAAAATCCTAAGGTACTTCTTGTAAAACTTTCAGATCTTGTTTTGCAATATTTTTAGAGATATAATCTGTGGAAGTTAGGGTTTTTTCAGGCTCCCAAATTTCATTTCAAAGAGGTGACCATAGGAAAATCCTCATAACTGGCAGTATAGCGATTGTAGTTTCCCATGTATCAATTTTAGAGCTAAAGGAGGAAATAGTGACATGTGGCACATCATACAAGTTCACTCTACTCAACTAGTCCATAAATAGGTCATTGTGGGAGATTGGCATAAATTTGCCTTGAAAAATCCAAAAAAGGTTAGACCTGTGAAATTTGAAAGAATATTCATAGGGATAATACAAGGCCGAATCTAAAATATTGAATATCCAAAATCATAGAGATAATTCAGTTTTAATATCGAGCTCCTCAAAAGAAAGAAAAAAGTGTGTATTTCTTTTTTTTCGAATTGCATAAGTCTTGTGTGAAAAATAAATTTGAATTGATTCCAAGATCATATTGTAGATATCAGTATTGGGTTCTAAAATTTCCCCTAAAAATAATTTGAAATCCATTAATCCTTCAGAAGGCTCTACTATAACTCATGGAGACAAAGAAATGCAACATGGCATATCAAAATTACAAGAGAAAGTCCACCAAATTTTGCTCTCGCAAAGAGCAACAAAAAATGAAGTGGAAGTTTTGAAGAAAGCATGGAAGTTAAGATGGATGGTTTGAAGAAATGGATGGAAGCTAAGATGGATGGCATGGAAGATGCAATTTAAGCTAAGATGGATGACATGGAAGAAAAAATGAAAGACAACATGGAAAACATGAAGAATGATCTAAAAGGAGACATGGAAGGTTTTTCAAAGTTGATACAAGAAATGTTTCGTAATGGCGAAAATATAGTAGAGGAAACTCATGATGAGAACAAAATAGATTTTACTCGTGATTTCATAAACTCTAATGTTGGGTGGAAGAACCACCATATTCCAAAGACTGATATGAGGAAGTTTGATGGCAAGGATCTCATAACATGGATACTACAAATTAAGCAATATTTTGATCTCAATAATGTTCAAAATGAACAAAATGCATTTGTATGCTATCGATGTATTTTCTCCCATAAAAAAATTGTCACTTAGTCAATTTTTACGGAGGAAATGATAGCACATTATTAGGATACAAATAGAAACACCTTCTTTAGCCAATTGATAAATCTAAAACAAAAGGGTTCAGTGGTGGAGCACATTGAGGACCTCGAAAAATTGAATATAACGGTAATTGATATTCCAGAGGAACACAAGATTGATGTCTTTATATGGACTTTAAAGGATAACATCCAACATGAAGCTCACGTTTGGGAACGTGATTCATTGGAGAATAAATTCAGGTTGGAAAGAAAAAATGAATGTAAAGTTATGGCGACAAGGAAGCCTACCACTCACATCTATGAATATGGAAGTGTTGCTACTCCTAGACTTCCACAACCTACAAGGCTGACACCACAACAATTGGAATAAAAAAGAGAAAAAGGGCTTTGCTAAAATTGTGATATAAAATACACTAAACTTCATAAGTGTGCTGAAAATAAATTATTTTACATAGATTGTGAAGAGGAGGAAGAAGATGAAGCAGAAACTTCAAAAGAAGAGGATATACACTAGGAACCAACCCTAGAAGAAGAAGAAATGAGTTCGACCATATCGTGTAATGCATTGGCAGGAATTATCACTCCTGAAACTCTCAAGGTAAAAGGACATATCAAGAAGAAAAAGGTAATAGTGTTGATTGATTCGGGTAATACCCATAATTTTATTCATTATAAGGTAGCCAAGGAATTGAATTGTTTCTTATACCCAACACTAGCATGTCAAGTGATGGTTGCAAATGGATGAACTATAAATTTCTCTGGAAAATGCCATAATATCAAGCTAGCCATGGGGGAATATGTATTGAATAGTCCAATTATTTCCATTCCAATGGGAGGTGTCGATGTTGTACTAGGAGTACAATGGTTACAATCTTTGGGGATGGTAGCTTTTAATTTTCAAGAAATTTTCTTGAATTTTTTTTGGAAGGAAGGGAAATTGAATTACGAGGTATCATAGGGAAGATGGGAAAGATAATAAGATATAATGTCATGAAAAAGCTTCTGAAGAAAGAACAACGAGGCTTAATTACACAATTATGCTCACTAGAAGTTCCAACATCAAAATCATCTATTTCTCCATATCTCCAAAAATTCTTGGACAATCATTCCAAGGTGTTTGAAACTCCGAAAGGACTCCCACATATTCATGATCATGATCATGTTATTCACTTGATTCCAAGAAGTGTTCCTCCAAACACAGAGGCCTTACAGATATCCTTATGTCCAAAAGAGAGAAATTGAACGTATGATTGCAGAAATGTTAGAAGCTTGTACAATTCAACCTAGTCAAAGTTATTTGTCTGCTGCAGTAGTATTGGTGCACAAGAAGGATGGATCATGGCACATGTGTCTGAATTATAGGGTTCTCAATAAGGTCACTATTAAATATAAATTTCCCATTCCTGTGATTGATGAATTATTGGATGAATTACATGGAGAAATTTATTTTACCAATTTGGATCTTCGTTCAGGATATCATCAAATTAGGATGGAGACTGAAGATATTCTAAAAACAATATTTCGAACTCATGAGGGTCATTACGAATTTTTGGTCATGCCTTTTGGCCTTACCAATGCACCTTCTACATTTCAAGGGTTGATGAATTCCATTTTAAAACCGTTCCTTAGAAAATTTGAGTTAGTATTTTTTGATGACATACTAATCTACAACAGGTCTTGGAAGGATCATGTTCAACATGTTGACAAGGTGCTCAAAATATTGGAGGAGAAACAATTATATGAAAAAAATCCAAATGTTTCTTTGTAGTACAAGAGGTGGAATATCTGGGTCATATTGTATCTCACGAGGGTGTTAAGGTAGATCCTAAAAAAATTAAATTCATTAGGGAATGGGAAGTCCCCACAACAATAAATCAATTGCAAGGATTTCTTTGGTTAACGGGGTATTATCGAAAGTTTGTTAGCAATTTTGGGAGAATAGCAGTACCTCTAACAACATTATTGAATAAGGATACATTTTCATCAACTCCTCAAGCAACTAAGGCCTTTGAATATATTAAAGAGTCAATGTGCCTAGAACCGGTCTTAGCCATGTGAGACTTCACAAAAACATTTATTGTGGAATGTGATGCCTCAATAAATGGAATTGGTGTTGTTTTAATGCAAGAAGGAAGACCCATTTCTTTTGAGAGCTGTCCAATCGAAGGAAAGTATTTACAGGGAAGCTATTTATGAGAAGGAAGTGTTGGCAATACCACATGCACTAAAGAAATGACGACCTTACTTAATGGGAATACACTTCAAGGTAAAAACTGATCATGATAGTATTAAACACTTTTTGGAACAAAGACTATCTTCAGAAAAATAGAAAAAATGGGTCACAAAGATGTTGGGTTATGACTTTGAAATCATCTACAAAAAAGGGAAGCTAAATGTTGTTGCAGATGCACTCT
Organism: Pinus albicaulis; assembly: GCA_034641835.2. Classification (NCBI taxonomy): domain Eukaryota; kingdom Viridiplantae; phylum Streptophyta; class Pinopsida; order Pinales; family Pinaceae; genus Pinus; species Pinus albicaulis. The sequence continues at coordinate 211,280,562 of CM076573.1, read as the reverse complement.
CAAGAAAGGATGGTGAAATGGAAGCATTGCTTTGTGAAATTTCTATTATCCAAATGGACTGGATAACCGAAGCAATGGATGAATGGAAGAAGGATGAAGAAGTGTGGACACTCATTCAAAAGTTGCAACAAGACCCTAGTACATTTGATACATTTAGTTGGAAAAATTATTCCTTGTGGTACAAATATTGCTTATATATTTGCAAGAATTCCCAACTAAAACAAAATATTCTTTTGGAATTTCACACTTCTCCTTTAGGAGGACACTCGATATTTTTAAAAAATTACCACAGGGTGAAGAAAGATTTTTTTTGGGATGGCCTTAAATCTTATATTCAAAAGTTTGTGGCAGAATGTTTGGTTTTCCAGCAAAATAAAGTTGATACAATTAAGACCCTTTACCCATTCCAAGTCAATGTTGGGAGGAGATTTCAATGGATTTTATCACAAGTTTATCCAAGTCTGAAATAAAGAGTGTCATCATGAAAATGGTGGTAGCTGGTAGGCCTACCAAGTATGCACACTTTTGTGCATTATCCCTTCCATTTAAAGCGAGTACAATTTCTACTGCATTTATGGAAATAATTCAAAATCTACATGGAATCCCGAAGATTATTTTAAGTGACAGAGATCCCATTTTTACTAGAAATTTTTGGAAGAAATTATTTTCTTGTTTGGATACTCAACTAGCTCCTATCTCATCTTATCATCCTCCATCAGATGGTAAAACTGAGATAGTGAATAAATTTTTGGAAGGATATCTTTGTTGTTTTTTATTTGATAAGAAAACACAATGGTTCAAGTATTTACCTTTGACTGAATGGTGGTATAACACTTCCTTCCATACTTCAGTAAAAATAATCCCATTTATGGAACTTTATGGATATCATGCACCGTCCATCACATTTTATTTAAGAGAAAATTCTAAGGTTCAAGCAGTGGAATATCTCATCGAGAGTCAATAATAAGTTCTCAAAATCTTAAAGGATAACCTAAATTTGGCACAAAATTGAATGAAACAACAGGTAGATCAACATCGCAGCGAGAAAAGTTTTTTTGTAGGATACTAGTATTTTTACAGCTACAACCATACAAACAAATGTTCCTCAAGAAAGCTAAGAAGGATAATGAATTATCTCCAAAGTACTAAGGTCCTTACAATGTGTTGCAAAATATTGGTACTATAGCATACAAATTGGAGCTTCTTGCTTCTTCGCGAGTGCATCCAGTTTTCCATGTTTCATGCTTAAAGAAGGTTACAGGGGACAAACTTCTCTTCCGAAACTATATTAGCAACTTATGCCTACTCTACTTACTCTCAATGCTCTCACAATGAAATAATCACACACTCTTCAATAAACCAATGAAATAGACTCATTTCCCTCCTCTATTTATCAATTTTTTATGTTGAATTATTTATTAAATGTTATAGGTTATGGATCACTCAAAAATACTCTTCACATGTTTCAGATTTGGTTGAGATATTATTTCTAACCAAATAAGTCACTAACTCTTCTATCGCTTTGATCTCTTCAACCTTGATCAACTTCTAGAGACCCCAAAAAATTTTCCTATATATACCAAAATATTCTGATAAATAACATCACCATAACATAAAAATTAGCTCAGGCATGTGACGAATGCAGAAACAAATTTGTAAAAACACCTCATTTGCTCCCACAACTCAGTCTCCATGTGATTGGAGGCTTCATTCACTCCCATATACCTACATTCCAATGAATGGGACTTTTCATCCACTCGCACAGGCTTGGCTCCATGCGACTGGGGTAGAGCAATTAGGAAGACATCTTTCCTCACCTCACAAACTTCTCCAACTTATTGTAGAGGTTTACTAACCTTTGTAGGACGTCTATAAATCAGTGGCACCTCTCCAACACATCACCAAATCACTTTAATATCGCCAACATCATCATTAGTCAAAATAGGTTTACTAGAATGCCAACCAATAACCATACTAGACATTTGAGCCATCAAACTTCTCCACAACATCTCTTCCATCAGTATAGAACTCCAATACATGTCATAAATCCTCTCCAAGCCCAATGTATAACATCATCAACATGTGTAGACCTTATCTGGGACATAGAGAGAAATCAACATGGCTCCTCCACACTAACTCCTCTAGCAACCACAAACATATGTATGCAACAACATGATCAAGGAGATCATCATCAGGTAAAGGCATCTACGCTAGTGAAGCACACCATCATCCAACTAATCATGACATAGGACAATTTACACTTCAACCATACAAAAGCCACCTGCAACAACCTATACACATGCATATTCAACACACTTGGAACCCAAGCAACCAAGTTGACATCCATGAAAACCAACTAACACATCTGCAACACTGTAACACTCATCGATTCCAAAAATCTCCCCCTTTGGAATTGATGTCAAACCCCTAACTGAAACAATCATCGGATCATCATCCTCACATTCTCCCCCTTTGTCAACAATGAAAAAGGGATAAAAATGTATAAAACGAATGTTGTATACTCCTCTATAAGCAAGGGGCTCCATAAAAAAAAACATATTCTCCACTCAATATCAAATGGAAGTGATGAACAATTAAGTGAAAGGCTGGAATAAAACAATGCTCACCCTGGAATATATGTGCACTAAGCTCCCCCTGGACACAAGCTATGTCGAATCAACAACACACTAGAGAAGAAAAATGCTTCTCGTACTAGAAGAAACAATAAAATCTCACTTGGCAGTAGCAAACATTGAAGCATGTTATCTCTCCCCTCAAGAAAAAAAGACATAATCCATGTCATAGGAAAAAAGCCGATCATATCACCAACACAGAGAAGAAACATCATAATATAAACAAATATAAGTAACAACTCTAATCAACACCATATCAGTAGAAACATATATAGTCTCACCATTGTACTCTCGAGCAACAACAATGTCTATGTAGAAGAAAAATCTTTGTGAAGTAGACATGGTAGCAGCAACTACATGATGACAAGTCACAACATTGTGACCAACCAAACTCCACTAAATAAAAATATATCAATGGTTGACTATACACCGATATACATATATTTCAATGCCACCTTGCCACCTGAAAGAGGCTAATCCACATCGACAAATATTTATAAATCAACGATATGTAACAAAGTACATGACCTCATAGGCTTATTCATGGCTACAAAATTGATAATACATTGTCATACAACACTATTAATAATCCATATAGAGCTTAATTGACTCTCATAACTCATTAGACAGCAAATTACAAACATGGATCTCAACAATATGCATGAAATATACAAAAATGAGACTCTCTCATAATTGGCTATCCTAAAATCCCTCTCATAAATATATGTCTCATACAATTTCATAGTGCAAGTACATAGAGCATATAATCAGCTACATGTTCTCTAGATGAAAGCAATATAAAGTAAATATAAATCACATAAGAGACATGTCTCAGCCTTTCCAAACGATCAACCATAAGTCATGATCTTAGCATCCGTAATCAATAGTAGATAACAATACATAGTTTCCCAATAATATGCATCAACAACATCAAAAGCTAAATTTTTTATCATGCGAAGAAGAAATCCTGAGGAACTTCCTATAAAAATTTTAGATCTTGTTTCACAATATTTTCGGAGATATAATCTGTGGAATTTACGTTTTTTCAAGCTCCCAAATTTCATTTCGAAGAGGTGACCATGAGAATGTCCTCATAACTCTTTCTCTGAGCATCAGATTGCAATTCTATAAAAAGTGACCATGAGTACACTAACTGTAGTTTCCTGTGTATCAATTTCAAAGTTGCAGGAGGAAACAATAACATGTGGCATGTCATACAAGTTCGCTTTACTCAACTAGTCCATAATTAGGTCATTGTGGGAGATTGGGCATAACTTTGCCTTGAAGAATCCAAATCAGGTCAGACATGTGGCATTTGAAAGAATATTCATAGGGATACTACAAGGTTGAATGTCAAGTATTGAAGATCCAAAATCACAGAGATAATTCAGTTTTAATATCGAGCTCCTCAAAAGCAAGAAAAATGTGTGTATTTTTTTTTTCAAATTGCATAATTCTTGTGTGAAAAATCAATTTGAATTGATTCCAAGGGCATATTGTAGATATCAGTATTGGGTTCTAAAATTCCCCCGAAAAAGAATTCAACACCCATTAATCCTTCAAAAGGCTCTACTATGACTCATGAAGATGAAGAAATGCAACATGACATATCAAAATTACAAGAGCAACTGCACCAAATTTCGCTCTCGAAAAGAGCAACAAAAAATGAAATGGAAGTTTTGAAGAAAGGCGTGGAATCTAAGATGGATGGTTTGAAGAAATGGATGGAAGCTAATATGGATGGCATGGAAGATGGAATGGAAGCTAAGATGGATGACATGGAAGGAAAAATGAAAGACAACATGGAAAACATGAAGAATGATCTAAAAGAAGACATGGAATGTTTGAAAATTTTGATACAAGAAATGTTTCGTAATGGCAAAAGGATAGTAGAGGAAACTCATGATAAGAATAAAATAAATGTTAATCATAGTTTCATAAACTCTAATTTTTGATGGAAGAACCACCATATTCCAAAGATGGATATGAGGAAGTTTGATGGCAAGGATCTCGTAGCATGGATACTACAGATTGAGCAATATTTTGATCTTAATAATGTTTAAAACATGAAAAAGGTATGAATTGCAACTTTACATTTAGAAAAAAATATATTTGTATGGTATCGATGGCTTTTCTCCCGTAAAAAAATTGTCACTAGGTAAATTTTTACGAAGGAAATGATAGCACGTTATGAGGATACAAAGAGAAACAACTTCTTTAGCCAAATTATAAATATAAAACAAAAGGGTTCAGTGGTGGAGCACATTGAGGACCTTGAAAAATTGAATATAAGGGTAACTAATATTGCAGAGGAACACATGATTGATGACTTTATATGGACTTTAAAAGATAACATCCAACATGAAGTTCACATTTGGGAATGTGATTCATTGGAGAAGACATTCAGGTTTGCAAGAAAAAATGAATATAAAATTATGGCGACATGGAAGCCTACCACTCACATTTATAAAAATGGAAGTGTTGCTACTCCTAGACTTCCACAACCTACAAGGTTGACACCACAACAATTGGAATAAAAAAGAGCCAAAGGGCTTTGCTACAGTTGTGATAGCAAATACACTAAAGGTCATAAGTGTGCTGAGAAGAAATTATTTTACATAGATTGGGAAGAGGAGGAAGAAGATGAATAATAAACTTCACAAGAAGAGGATATACACCAGGAACTAACCCTAGAAGAGGAACAAATGATTCTGGCCATATCGTGTAATGCATTGGCAAGAATTACCACTCCTGAAACTCTCAAGATAGAATAACATATCAAGAAGAAAAAGGTAATAGTGTTGATTGATTCAGGTAGTACCTATAATTTTACTCATTATAAGGTAGCCAAGGAATTGAATTGTTTCTTATAACCAACACCAGAATGTCAAGTGATGGTTGCAAATGGATGAACTATAAATTGCTATGGAAAATGCCATAATATCAAGCTAGCCATGGGGGAATATGTATTGAATAGTATAATTTTTTCCATTCCAATAGGAGGTGTTGAAGTTGTACTAGGAGTACAATGGTTACAATGTTTGGGGACGGTAGCGCTTAATTTTCAAGAAATTTTCTTGATTTTTTTTTTTGGAAGGAAAGGAAATCGAATTATGGGGTATCACAGGGAATCTAGGGACGATAATAATCTATAATGTCATGAAAAAGCTTCTGAAGAAAGAACAATGAGGCTTAATTGCACAATTATGCTCACTATAAGTTCCAACATCAAAATCATCTATTTCTCCAGATCTCCAAAAATTCTTGGAAAATCATTCCAAGGTGTTTGAAACTCTGAAAGGACTCCCACCTATTCATGATCATGATCATGATATTCATCTGATTGCAGGAAGTGTTCCTCCAAATGCCATGTCTTACAGATATCCTTATGTCCAAAAGAGAAAAATTGAATGTATGATTGCATAAATGTTAGAGGTTGGTATAATTCAACCTAGTTAAAGTTATTTCTCTGCTCCAGTAGTACTGGTGCACAAGAAGGATGGATCATGGCACATGTGTCTAGATTATAGGGAACTCAATAAGCTCACTATTAAAGATAAATTTCCCATTCCTGTGATTGATGAATTATTGGATGAATTACATGGAGAAATTTATTTTACCAAGTTGGATCTTCGTTCAACATATCATCAAATTAGGATGAAGACTGAAGATATTCTGAAAACAATATTTCAAATTCATGAGGGTCATTATGAGTTTTTGGTCATGCCTTTTGGCCTTACCAATGCACCTTCTACATTTCAAGGGTTGATGAATTCCATTTTCAAATCGTTAGAAAATTTGAGTTAGTATCTTTTGATGGCATAATAATCTACAACAGGTCTTGGAAGGATCATGTTCAACATGTTGACAAGGTTCTCAAACTATTGGAGGAGAAACTATTATATGCAAAAAAATCCAAATGCTTCTTTGGAGTAAAAGAGCTGGAATATCTGGGTCATATTGTATCTCATGGGGGTGTTACGGTAGACCCTAAAAAAATTAAAGCTATTAAGGAATGGAAATTCCCCGCAACTATAAAGAAATTGAAAGGATTTCTCAGTTTAAAAGGGTATTATCACAATTTTGTTAGGAATTTTGGCAGAATAGCAGCACCTCTAACAACATTATTGAAGAAAGATGCATTTTCATTGACTCCTGAAGCAACTAAGGCCTTTGAAAATCTTAAAGAGGAAATGTGCCTAGAACCGGTCTTAGCTACGCCATACTTCACAAAAACATTTATTGTGGAATTTTATGCCTCAAGAAATGAAATTGGTGTTTTTTTAATGCAAGAAGGAAGACCCATTTCTTTTGGAAATCGTCCAATAAAAGGAAAGTGTTTACAGGAAAGCTATTTATGAGAAGGAAATGTTGGAAATACTACATGAACTAAATAAATGGTGACCTTACCTAATGGGAAGACAATTCAAGGTAAAAATTGATAATGATAGTCTTAAACACTTTTCGGAACAAATACTATCTTCAGAAGAGCAACAAAAATGGGTCACAAATCAGTTGGGTTATGACTTTGAAATCATCTACAAAAAGGGGAAGAAAAATGTTGTTCCAGATGCACTCTCAAGAAAGGATGGCAATGTGGAAGAATTTCTTTGAGCCATTTGTATTATCTAACTAGACTGGATAACCGAAGCAAGGGATGAATGGAAGAAGGAAGAATAATTTTGGACACTCATTCAAAATTTGCAACAAGGTCCTAGTACATCTTGATACATTTAGTTGGAAAAATTATTCCTTATGGTACAAAGATCACTTATATATTTGCAAGAATTCCCAAATAAAACCAAAATATTCTTTTCGAATTGCACACTTCTCCTTTAGGAGACGCTTAAGATTTTTAAAAACTTACCACAAGGTGAAGAAAGAATTTTTTTGGGATGGCCTTAAATCTAATATTCAAAAGTTTGCGGTGGAATGTTTGGTTTTCCAGCAAAATAAAGTTGATACAATTCAGACCTCGGGTCTTATACAACCTTTATCCATTCCAAGTCAATGTTGGGAGGAGATTTCAATGGATTTTATCACAGGTTTACCTAAGTATGAAGGAAAGAGTGTCATCATGGTGGTAGCTGATAGGCTTAGCAAGTATGCACACTTTTGTGCATTATCTCATCCATTTAAAGAAACTGTAGTTGCTACTACATTTATGGAAACAATTCAAAATCCACATGGAAACCCAAAGATTATTTTAAGTGACAGAGATCCCATTTTTAATGGAAATTTTTGGATGAAATTATTTTCTTGTTTGGATACTCAAGTAGCTCATATATCATCTTATCATCCTCCATACGATGGTAAAACTGAGATAGTGAATAAAATTTTGGAAGGATATCTTTGTTGTTTTGTATCTGATAAGAAAACATAATGGGTCAAGTGGTTAGCTCTGACTGAATGGTGGTATAACACTTCCTTCCATACTACAGAAAAAATAACCCCATTTATGGCACTTTATGGATATCATCCACCATCCATCACATCTTATTTAAGAGAAAAGTATAAGGTTCAAGCAGTGGAATATCGCATCGAGAATAAACAAGAAGTTCTCCAAATGTTAGTGGATAACCTAAATTTGGCACAAAATAGAATGAAACAATAGGCAGATCAACATCACAGTGAGAGAATTTTTTTGTAGGAGACTAGGTATTTTTATGGCTAAAACCATACAAACAAATGTCCCTCAAGCAAGTTAAGAAGGATAATAAATTATCTCCAAAGTATTAAGGTCCTTACAAGGTGTTGCAAAATATTGGTACTATGGCATACAAATTGGAGCTTCTTGATTCTTCGCAAGTGCATCCAGTTTTCCATGTTTCATGCTTAAAGAAGGTTATAGGGGACACACTTCTAGTTCAAACAATATTACCAGAATTGATGAGGAAGGAAAAATAATATTGGAACCTGAAGCCGTCACAGAAACAAGAACTCGACAGCTACGAAATTGATCAATTTCAGAGTATCTCATCAAGTGGAAGAACTTACCAACTGAAGATTATACATGGGAGGATGAGAATTTTACACACAAGCATCCAGAGCTACTCAAGCGTTGAGGACAACATTTTTTTGAAGGATATGGGCATGTTAGGTCCCTATATTACTAGTATAGTCCCTTACTATTGTTAGTGTAACCCCCTTATTGTTATTGTTGTACCCCTGTAACCCCAATATTGTTATTATTGTGCCCTTACATTATTATTGTTAGGTCGGATAGGATTATATTATGACCCCATGGACTCCTATGTATAGGAGGTTTTTTCATTTGTATAATAGAGGTTTATTTCTAAGGTGTTTATCTCTCTTTTCTTCTATTTTTGGAGCTGGTTTCATAACATATCAAGAACATGAATCAGAAATAAAGCATCCTAAAAAACCAATATATCAACTTGTTGGAAATACTGAGGGGGGGGGGGGGGGGGTGGGGGTGAATCCATATTCCTTTTAATTAGAGCATTAGTTAATCTTCAATTATTATTAGTTTTTGTACAATTATAGCAGCAAACAAGAGGAACACAAATGCACCCAGTTTTTAAGGTGGAAACCCACTCCGGGGCAAAAACCACCTAATGCTTTTCTAATAATTATTTCATATTCAACTCCAATTGAAAATAAAGCTCCAACTTCGTAGAATCTACAAAAGCATTCTTCTCCAGCTCCCACTAGATGGACACTCCAATTCCTGAGATTCTTCAGTTGTCAACTTAATGGATGCCCCAACACACAATGAGCTATAACTCACCCTAGCACCACCCTACCACCCTATAGAAGAATAAAAGAAGAATGGACTCCCGTACCAGGGAAAATGGTACACTTTAAAATGATATAGAATGATGTAGAAGAATAAGATATACTAGACCATAACCCCAACTTTGACAAAACCACCTAATGATGATCCTAGACCTCCCAACACTGCCTCTTCAAACCTTGGCAGATAGATACTAGTACAATTTGTACAATAATGTATTTACAATGACTAAGTACAATGATACCTTTACAATGATTGTATGTAGTGCTACCCACTTGAAGACTTAATATGATGAACTTCTTCCTGCTATTATGCACCTTTCTTTTCTTTGCTGCAGTAGAAATTTTGGTCCTTTGCAACCCTTGACAACACATGATCTAGCTTTTTCTTGCCTTCTAGGAGCTCGATATTGAATCTGGTGTATCTCTGTTATTTCAGATCCTCAGTATCTGATTTTTGGTCCTGTAGTATTCCTCTGAGTCTTCTTTCCAATGCCATGGGTCTGACCCAATTTGGATTCTTCAAGAAAGATTTATGCCCAATCTCTCACAATGCCCTAATTATGGACTGTTTCAGCAGAGCGCACTTGTACGGCATGCCACGTGTCATTGTTTCTTCATCTGGCTCTGAAATTGATAGAGAGAAATGTACAGACTGTGCAATATCTACCACTTTTTATATAATTCCAATATGATACTTAGAGAGAGAGTTATGACGATTTTACCAAGGTCACTTCTTTGAGATGAATTTCAGGAGCCTGCAAAAACCCTAAATTCCACAGATCATATCTCCAAAAATATTGCGTACCTTGATCTAAAATTTTTACTGCAGCTTCCTTAGGATTTTGGCTTCACCTCATAAACATTTCAACTTCTAAACCTTCGTAGAAAAAGTTTTAGAGCAAAAATTCCACTATGACCTGTTTCAGATGGCCGAATCCCTTGCATAAGGAGGAAATGAGGATCACAATTTATATAAATGCTTAAGTTGAGAGGGGATTCAACAAGTGAACGTGGGAGGGATTTTAGGAGCTTAAAAAATATTAATTATTACTTTTCAATGACCCATGCCCCAACCCCATGGGGTTTTAGCCCACTAACTGGGGGTACAAACTTCAAACATGAATATCTCTCAAACCGTGAAGAATTACATGGCGTGCCATATATCAATGGAAACATGTCGACAAGTAGAAACCATAAAAATCATTACTGACCCAGAATATATTAATTTGGTAGGTCAAAAATCCCATGCAATATTGGGTTAGCCCTTGCTGCTGCTTGGGTTGACATCAATGACAACCGCTGATCAACAATCTCCCTCTTTGGCATTGATGGAATCACAAGTACTCCCCCTGCGATCATGACACCTCTTCCTATAAAATTCTCTCCCCCTTTGACATCAATGGCGAAGGGTAACTGCCCCTGAAACACAACCATCCTACGGACCTCTACACACTTCCACTCCCCCTTACACACAACCGTCTTGCAGACCTGTAATCTAATGAGAACTTGGGATAATCCCAAGCTTTTGACAAAGATATTCAACTGATTCACGAGGTAAAGGTTTAGTGAAGATATCAACAATTTTTTATTTTGTACAAACATACTCAAGTTTGATATTATTTTCAGCGACTTTTCCTCTAACAAAATGACATTTGATCATAATGTGTTTTGTTTTTTAATGCATGACAGGATTCTTGGAGATGCTGATGGCACTAGTGTTGTCACAGAATATGGGAATAGGCTCATTGAATTGTACTTGAAGATCTTGCAAGCTTTTTTTCATCCAAAGGACTTGAGGACAACATGATGCTGCTGCAATGTATTTTTCTTCCGTTGTAGATAACGAGATTGAAGTTTGCTTTTTGCTCAACCATGATACGAGACAACCACCTAGATAGAATGATGCTCCACTAGTACTCTTATGATCATCAACGCTTCCTGCCTAATCTGAATCTGTAAAGGCTTGAATAATGAGATTTTTACCCTTGGGATACCACAAGCCATATTCTTCTATGCCCTTTAGATATCAAAGAATTATTTTGACGGCAATAATATGTGATTCTTTTGGTGCTGCTTGGAATCTACTAACACTTACTTCCCACCATGTTTGGTGGCTTGTTACATCACAGAAGACTACCAATCATAGATCTATACAACCCTCTAAATCATCCTTAGATGAGTCATCTATGATTAATTTGCCGCTTTGTTACGATCGAAGTAGGCAGGACTTTGTCTATTGTTCCCCGGCCTTTCTTGATGTACTTGGCTTGACATATAAATATTCTTTCTCTTGCAGATGTTTTGACCCTAAGAAGTATGTTATCTCACCAAGTAAATACATCTCAAACTCACTTTGCATATTTGTAGAAAATTTCTTACTTAGTCGATCATCATTGCTACCAAATATTATATCATCCACATATACCTCAACAATTGTTAAATTATCTTTATCTATTTGTACATAAATATTGCATCAACAGTACCTTTCTTGAATCCTTGTTGACGTAGATATCCATCAAGACGAGCATACCATGCTCTGGGAGCTTGCTTGAGGCCATATAGATCCTTCTTTAACCTGCAGACATAGTCTTCTTTTTGTGATAGTAGAAAAACCTTTAGGTTGTTTGATGTAAACTTCTTCTAATTCTCCATTCAGAAATGTTGACTTAACATCCATTTGGTAGACTTTGATTTTTCTTGAACATGCATAGGTGAGAAACATTCAGATGGCTTCCATTCTGGCAACTGGTGCAAATGTTTCGTAAATCAGTGTACTTTTCTATAGTTGCAGTAATCTTGCCTTGTTTAAGTACTTCTATATCTTCATTCAATTTGTTCCTGAACACCCATTTATTCCCAATGACATTTTTATCTTTTGGTCATGGAACTAATTCCCAGGTGTTATTCTTCTAAATTTGATCCAATTCTTCATTCATAGCTGCTACCCAATGTTCATTTTGGTTGGCTTCCTCAAAACTACTAGGCTCAAAGGTTGCTAGAAAAACAATGTGAACTTGTTGTAATGAACGAAGCTGTTGACCTTGATTTATGTCACCAATGATTTGATTTGATGGATGGTTCTTTTGAATCTACTATTTTGTTCTCCTTGGAGGAGCTTATTGTTGTTGTTTTGGTATATCTTTATGTTCATTGTTTACTTCTTCCTCGTTGATAGTTGCTTCTTGTTCTACAATTTTATCTGTGTCTTTTTCAGCCTCTGTCTCAAGTTTCAAATATTCTAGATCCTCAACATTACTCACTAGAACACCATCTTCGTCAAATGTAACATTTATGCTCTCCACTATTTGTTTTCGTCTTATATTATAGCATTTATAGGCCTTTATTTTGCATGAGTAACCAACAAAGATACCTTCATCAACACATGATTCAAACTTACCCAAATTTTGATCTTCTCTTTTGATATTAAATTTTCTTCCGAAGATTCTGAAATATTTTACATTAGCTGGTTTTCCTTTCCATAATTCATATGGAGTCTTGTTGCAATTATTTCTGAGAAAACTTCGGTTGATAATGAAGACTGTCGTATCAATTGCTTGAACCCGGAATTTTTCATCTAATTTTGAGTCCTTCAACATTGTTCTACCCATTTCCTGTACAGTTCTATTCTTTCTTTCAGCAACTCCATTTTGTTGAGGTGTTCATGCTGTTGAAAATTTCCTTTTTATTCCATTTTTTTCATAGTATTGCTTAAATAATTTGGAAGTGAATTCTCCACCATTATCTGATCTTAAACACTTTATTTTCAAATCAACTTCATTTTCAACCAACTCCTTGTAGATCTTAAAGCACTCAAATGCTTTAGATTTTTTCTTTATGAAACTGACGACTGTCATCTTAGTATAGTCATATATCATTAACATGAAATGTAATTCTCCGTCTAAGCCTTTTGTTCTCACAGGACCACATAGATCAGTATGTATCAATTCCAATGGATGTGACAAAAAGTGTTCTTTTATTTTAAATTGGACTTTTGTCCACTTGCCATGTCGACATGCCTCACATAGTGTGTTGGAAGGTTTTGAGATTTTTGGCATTTCTCGTACTGCTTCCTTTTTGCTTATCCTGACAATATTGTCAAAGTTTATGTGACCCATTCATTTGTGCCATAACCAACTTTCATCTTCTTTAGCTAGTAGCCATGCTTTAGTTGCTTCATCCAGAACATATATGTCATTTGGAGCTTGACTTGATGTAGCCACAATTTTATGATACCTTCCTTTCCTGATTTCACATTTTGTGGAGTTGAATAACATTGTGTGTCCTTGATCACACATTTGTCCAAGACTGAGCAGATTGTGATTCATGTTTTCGACCAACAGAACGTTCTTGGCTATAACATATTTTCTTCCGAGAGTGATGGTACCTGATCCTATAACATTTGAAGATCCATCATTTCCAAAGGATATGGTTCCATCCTTCTTCTCTTTCAGAGATACAAATTTCTTTCTATCTCGAGTCATATGCGTTGAGAAACCACTGTCAACATACCACACATCTTTATTTTTTTTAGCCTTGAGAGCGAGAGCACAATTATCAGTCTTCTTCTTCTTCCATGTTCGTTCATTCTGTGGCTTCGAAGATTCTTGTGGAGGATTTCCAAGTTTGCAGTCTTTGGCTATGTGTCCAAAGTTCTGACATTTGTAACATTCAATATTATTTCTTAAATGTTCAAATCTATTGATGTTTTGTTGAGCCCTAGGAGGTTCATATTTGAAGAAGCTCTTGGAATTGTATTGGTTCCTAGGGTACGTGCGACATTCTACAGCTTTATGACCAAATTTTCCACATGAATAATAATAGCCATGAAAAATATGTTGGTACCTGGATGAAAATATTCGTCGAGGAATCGTCTTCCAAGGATGTGCTTGCGAATCTTGTCCAACGAAGTCTTCATGTATTTCAGATCTCATAGGTTCATTGTATTTTGTTGTAGAAGGTCATGCTTCTTCTTCTTTGTAACCGAGGCCAGTTTTGTCGTTGTAAGATCGTTGATTGTTGATGATTTTTTCCAATGCCCTTGAGCTGTTAGCATACTTTTGGACATTTTTCCCCTTCTTCACTTCCTTACGCAGCGAGACTACTTCGGCTTCTAATGCTTCCCTTTCTTGGTTGCTTTCTTCCAACTTGTTTTGAAGTGACTCTTCAATACATTTGTGTTCTTCAACCTCAATTTTGAGACCTTGAACTTGTTCTTCAAGAGTATTGGAATGGATCTTCTTAACATTAAGATCTTTTATAAGCTTGAATGCCTCATCATAAAATTATTCTATGGCCAACCCTTCTTCTTCATTGTTTGATACTTCTTGTTTATTGTGCTTGGCCATAAACAATACTTTCTCATTGGCTTCTTATTTTCTATCACTTTCTTCATTGGATCCTTTCTTTTTTCCTTGCTTGTTGAATTTCTTAAAGTCTTTCTTTCCTTTTGAGTTGCCATCACTTTTGTTCAGACATTTTGATACGAAATGCCCAACCTCACCACAACCAAAACATATCAACGGAATTTTACCTTCGAATTTTCCCTTACCAGGTTTTAGTTTTCTCGTAAAGTAAGCATATTATTCATTTGAAATACCTTCACCATCATCTCCATTTTCTTCACACTAGCAGGTGCATGTCATTTCAATTGAAGGTTGTTTGTCCTTATTGGTTTGCTTAGATGCAATGAACGCAATTTCTAGATTTGAAGCACCCTTTTCTTCATCAAGTCTCATTTCATATGCTATGAGAACTCCATGTAATTCTTCCTTGCTGAGTTTTTCTAGATTTGCACTGTATTCTAAGACCGATACCTTTGGGTTGAATCTCCCTGGTAATGTTCTAAGAATCTTCTGTATAATAGTCTTCTCGTCAACTGGCTCTCCCAATCCTTCCAGAGTATTGGTTATTTCATCAACATATTGGAAGTATGCAACAATGTTGCAATCTTCTTTCATTCTGAGTTGCTCAAATTTTGCTCTATAGATCTGAAGCTTTGCTTCTTTGACATTTGAGTCACCTGCATATATATTCTCAAGCTTGTCCCATACATTTTTGGCAGTTTTACAACCCAACACCTTATGATAAGCAGATTCAATAAGTCCACTGATAATAATATTCTTTGCTTTTACATCATTTACCAAATTCTTCTTACCTTGTTCATCCGTGGTTGATGTAAATCCATTTTGAACAGTGTCCCATACTTCGTAACCTTGCACCAAGAGATAGACCTCCATTCTTCCTTTCCAAAGTGCATAATTATTTTCATTGAATAGAGGTACACCATTCTTGGTATGCTCCATGACCTCCTTCCAGCTGTTAAACTACTATTGAAGGAACCAAGCTCTGATACCAATTGTTGGAAATACTGAGAGGGGGGGTGAATCAGTATTTCTTTCAATTAGAGCATTAGTTAATCTTCAATTATTATCAGTGTTTGTACAATGATAGTAGAAAACAAGAGGAACACAAATGCACACAGTTTTTAAGGTGGAAACCCACTCCGGGACAAAAACCACCTAATGTTTTTCTAATAATTCTTTAATATTCAACTCCAATTGAAAATAAAGCTCCAACTTCCTAGAATCTAGAAAAGCATTCTTCTCCAGCTCCCACCGGATGGACGCTCCAATGCCCGAGATTCTTCAGTAGTCAACTGAATGGATGCCCCAACACCCAATGAGCTACAACTCACCCTAGCACCACCCTACCACCCTATAGAAGAATAAAAGAAGAATGGACTCCCGTACCAGGGAAAATGGTTCACTTTACAATGATATAGAATGATGTAGAAGAAGAAGATATACTAGACCATAACCCCAACTTTGACACAACCACCTAATGATGATCCTAGACCTCCCAACACTACCTCTTCAACCCTTGGCAGATAGATACTAGTACAATTTGTACAATAATATATTTACAATGACTAAGTACAATGATACCTTTACAATGATTGTATGCAGTGCTGCCCACTTGAAGACTTCATATGATGAACTTCTTGCTGATGTTATGCACCTTTCTTTGCTTTGCTGCCGTAGAAAATCTGGTCCTTTGCAACCCTTGACAACACATGATCTAGCTTTTTCTTGCCTTCTAGGAGCTCGATATTGAATCTGGTGTATCTTTGTTATTTCAAATCCTCAATATCTGATTTTCAGTCCTGTAGTATTCCTCTAAGTCTTCTTTCCAATGCCATGGGTTTGACCCAATTTGGATTCTTCAAGAAAGATTTATGCCCAATCTCTCATAATGTCCTAATTATGGACTGTTTCAACAGAGTGCACTTGTACGAAGTGCCATGTGTCACTGTTTCTTCATTTGGCTCTAAAATTGATAGAGAAAAAATTAAATATTGTGCACTATCTGTAATTTTTTACGAAATTCCAATCAGATACTCAGAGAGAGAGTTATGACGATTTTACCAAGGTCACTTCTTTGAGATGAATTTCAGGATCCTACAAAAACCCTGACTTCCACAGATCATATCTCCAAAAATATTGTGCACCTTGATATGAAATTTTTATTGCAGCTTCCTCAGGACTTCCGCTTCACCTCATAAAAATTTCAGTTTCTGAACCTTCGTAGAAAAAAAGTTAGAACGAAAATGCCACGATGACTAGTTTCAAATCGCTGAATCCCTTGCATAAGGAGGAAATGAGGATTACAATTTATATAAATGCTTAAGTTGAGAGGGGCTTCAGCAAGTGAATGTGGGAGGGATTTTAGGAGCTTAAAAAATATTAATTATGACTTTTCAATGACCCATGCCCCAACCACATGGGGTTTTAGCCCACTAACTGGGGGTACAAACGTCAAACATGAATATCTCTCAAACCGTGAAGAATTACATGGCGTGCCATATATCAATGGAAACATCTCGACAAGTAGAAACCATAAAAATCATTATTGACCCAAAATATATTAATTTGGTAGGTCAAAAATCCCATGAAATATTGGGTTAGCCCCTGGTGCTACTTGGGTTGAAATCAATGACAACCGTTGATCAACACAACTCTCTACAACTATACATTGTAGCAAAAAAAACCATCATATGTGGTATTATCATATGAAAAATATCCAAAAACTAATAGCAAAATATAAGGATGTAATAATAGTATCAATATCACATCAGCAATTATAAACATTATCCACCATCATACTACTTCATAGAAACATCACATGAAAAATATCGTCATCACACTAATCTCTATGGAACCAACACATGCATAAGATTATCAACTAAAAATGCATGATACAATCCAACAACATTTCAAATCATATAGAAAAGATATAAAACACGAATTGTAAGAAACATAAACACTTGCAGCATGTGAGAACATAGCTTGAGATGCATAGGTAACTCCCGCAAGGTGAAAAATTCCATCCAAATGTTGGAAGCATATAAAATGACCCCCTGAACATATTCCATCTCTCCTCCTAATCACGCCTTACCAAGGACAACATCAGTAGCAAAAATCCATCATCAAGAAAAACATAATCAAAGAGATAATCACCAATACCATCACAAATAAATGCATGAAAAAAAAGGGACATATAATCCCCCTGATCCTATGAAGGTTTGACATCCATTTTGCAGTGTAAAATATCTATCATGCAAGAGTGGAACGAAATATGTGTTTATTTCTTCTAC
Source organism: Pinus albicaulis (assembly GCA_034641835.2). Taxonomy (NCBI): domain Eukaryota; kingdom Viridiplantae; phylum Streptophyta; class Pinopsida; order Pinales; family Pinaceae; genus Pinus; species Pinus albicaulis. Next base: position 211,262,517 of record CM076573.1, on the reverse strand, counting down.
TCAGAATCAGATGAGGAAGAGTACTCTCTTGCTCTCTTCTTACTTTTCACTCTTCCCTTCAACAAATATACATTATATGGGGTCTTGAATCCTCTATCAATTACCATTTTTTATCCTTCTTTCCTGATAAATCAATGTTTGGAGTTGAATACCATTTCCTTGCCTCCATAAACCATTTGGTTCACACTTATAATTTTTTTCTTAAGACCCTTAATGAGACATATGTATTCAACATTGGTCCTATTTTCACCAAGGTTGGCCTTACCACTTCCCAATACTCTTGTTGGTTCACTTCCTTCAAAAACAAGATGACTACTTTTCGTTTTCTTCAAGGAGTGAAATTTTATCTGATCTCCTGACATGTGATATGAAAATATGCTATCAATATACCAATTTTCATCCTCATCAACTAAGAAACATTCAATACCACATCTTCCAAATTGTTCCTCATTTTCCTTCCATGTTGTTGTTGGTTGGTTTATTTGTTTTGCATGTATTTTTATATGACACTTTTCTACTGATGGTCTCATGGACCTAGGCTTCAAGAAACCCATGGCCATGTGTCTAAAGTTGTGATAGATAAAACATTCTACATGACCAATATAAGAAGCCAAAGGATCTGATCTTTTATTCCTCGTACTAGATTTACAACTTCTTGTACTAGACCTGCAATCATTGGCCATATTGATAAGAATGTTACAAGCATAGAATGAACCATTAAACTAACTCGTATACCTGAAGGAATATCTCATTATTTTCAATCCAAAATGCTGCATATATGTGTCAAAAATTCTTCTAAAAAATTATGTTGTATGTCCAAACTGATGGAAATTAAAACACTCAATTTTGTTCATCAAGAGAGAAAATTAATTCTGATTTCTCCTTTGAATTATGCTACAATAAACTCTAGGAGTGAATGATTTTCTTGGCATAGAAACTCCTTTCGAATCTCTTTTTTATTTTTTTTTAATCAAATTATTGCCTCTTTTCTTTAAAATTGTCATGCATGCTCAAAAATTTCTTTGTAGGCTTCTTTGAATCTACCTTATTAATTTTTCCTACATCTGGAACTGCATTTCATCCTTGAAGGTTAGACCTAGATTTTTTCTCTGCTATGCTACTCTTGACCTTTTCAAGTTGTTGGTCCTTTTCTTAAATTTGATTTATCATTTTTATACTACATTTTCAAGTTCTTGAACATATTATTTCTTTTTATTTTTCTTGCTACACATTATTTCTTCATTTCCTTTTTAATCCACCAGCTTGGTTCTAGGGGTAGTAAGCTCATCCTTGATATTTTTCTCCTTCTCGTCACAAAACTACAATAATTTCTTCTAATCTCTACATGTAGTTGTTAGATTATCAACTTGAGTAGATAATTTCTTGATCACAACCATCCTTGATTCATGTTAAACTTTGATGACAAAAACATCCTTCTCATCATCAACCTCAAAAGAATCGTCAGAATTATAATGAAAAAATTCCTTCAAAATATTACCTCATGACACATCTGATTCGAAATTTGCAACTACCTTTTCAATGGACTGATTATCTTCTTTCTACAAATTATTTGTCTTTTGAGACATCCTCTTTATTTTGGCCATAATCCATGATCTACTCTCCAAGCGGTCAAACTTCACTGAAGATCATATCCTATGATACCAAATGTCTAAAATATATTCATTACTAGCAGGGTGGTGAATCAGTAGTGAGCGCCTTTGCACCAATTATATTTCCTTTTCCCAAACTCAATTATTTATGTACATGCACAGCATTATATCATAAAAACATGTAAGCAACAATAAAATAAAACCATAATAACAATGATAAATATCAACAAAAAGAATGCATTCATAAGGACACAAGTATTTCTGGTGGAACACTTTTGAGAGGAAACCACCTTGTTGTTGTTGCACTGCTCAAATATTTTTATTAATCTACTATGAAAATTGTACATAGATTAGTCTACACCCATAAGCTGTAAGACTTGTCTTTCTCTATAGTATGTTGGCATCTATTAATTCAGAACTCTGTTTATGTCACATATATATGGACTATAGTTTTCTCGAATCTCCCATGACCAACGATGCTTTCCCAACAACCATTATATTATCAAACTACTATTGGATGGAGAAAACACTTCTTACTACAAAATTTCCAATTCATTGTTTATACTGAATCCTCAATGCCTTCACTTCCTCCATGCGAACCACGTTTCATAATATTTTATAATGGGCTCTCAATTTTCTCAATATGATAAACCCAACAACTCTAGCATCTTGCACATAAAATATAAAACAAAAACTTTTCCTGAAGAGATATTTCTCTTATCTTATAATCACATCAAAAAATTACTTTCAAAAAAACCAAATGCTCCCAATTCTTCTCCATTTAGCCACACAAATATCTGATATATCTCTGCATAAACTATGTGAGTATTTATTACATAGTCTACTCACCCACAATGCTCTCACCATGACATAATCACACACTCTTCAAGGAACTAACCAAATAACCTCATTTCCTTCCTCTATTTATCATTTTTCTATGTAGAGTAAGTTGGTAAATGCTATAGGTTATGGATCACTAAACAACTCTATTCAAAAATTTTAGATTTGGTTGAGATATCATTTTTGACCAAATTAGCCACTAACTCCACTAGCCCTATGATATGTTCAACCTTTATCAACTTATAGAGACCCCAAGAAATTTTTCGATCACATACCGAAATCTTTTGATAAATAACATCGTCGTAACATCAAAATTGGTTGAGAAATGGGAGGAATGAAGGGAAAAATTCTGAAAAACACCTTTTTCGCTCCCAAAACTCAGTCTCTACGTGACTTGAGGCTTAATTCGCTCCCATAGGTCTGCAAGCCAATGACTGGGACTTTTCGGTCACTCCCACAAGCTTAGCTCCATGCAACTGAGGTAGAGGATGAAGGAAGACATATTTCCTTAGCTATGAAATTTCTCCAACTTCTTCCAGAGATTTACTAGCCTCTGTAGGACATCTAGAAGTCACTAGAACATCTGCAACACTTCACCAAATCACTGCAATATTAGAAAAACCATCATTAGTCAAACTAGGTTGACTAGGATGCCAACCAACAACCATACTACTCATTTGAACCATCAAAATTCTCCACAACATCCCTGCCATCAAAATATACCTCCAATACCTGTGAGACACCCTCCAACACTTGCACAACCATCTGAAGCATCCACAAACAAATGAAGATCCTGTACAAGCCCAATGTATAACATCATCAACATGTGGACACATAATCTAGGACATGGAAAGAAATCAACAAGGCTTCTCGACACTAACTCATGTAGCATCCACCAACATCTCTATGTACCAACATGATCAAGGATATCATAATCATGGGAAGGCATACATGCTAGTACAAGATACCATCATCCAAATCACAATGAAATAGGACGATATACTCCTCAACCATACACAAGCCACCTGTAGGCACCTATACACATACATATTCCACAAAACTTGATCCAGGTGGCTCCAGAGATGCACAGAAGACAAAGAAGGCCAAGGGAAGATAAATAATAAAAGCCTTTGGATTGCTATCGAATCTATTTCGGGTTGAATATCTCCTCTTCCTGATCACAACAGTGCGAATGATTCGTCGAACTGAGCTCGTATGCGAAAGTTAGGAGCAGTCAAAGTTCTAGGTTGACTTGGTGACTGGGCATCCTTAAGGAAGGAAAAAATTCAACCTTTCCCAGCCACCAGATTTCGACAAGCTTAGGGTATATTTTGGGAGAATTTTTTACCTCTTTAATTTGACTCCTACGGTCAAAATCGATATTTTCAAAAATTCCCAATTAGTTATAAAAACAGAAAAAATAATTTTTTGGGTGGCTCGCCACCCACAACAACCATATAACATATTATATCTATATCTATATATATATATATATATATATATATATATATATAAACATATCATATATCAATTATAGTGACAGCGGGGGTCGAACCTGCTAGGCCCATGTGGGGCAGCCCTCGAGCGGGTGGCACCACCATCAAACCAACCCACAAACCATGACACACACAATCAATATGGGTGGCGAGGGTTGTTAACCCACCGCCAACCCACCATTACTCCGTGTAATGTAACAATGGTGTCAGCGGAGATGGGGCAATCCACCCAATGCGGGCTCAACTTCATCATGGAGGGGTCAGGGTTTGACCACTCGACTTCCCTCCAACGATTTCTAAAATTTACCACTATGCCAACGGTGGCACTTGTAAAACTCTGCCCAAAATTTTATATACACCCATATTTTCACCAATTCGCCCAGGCCAAGGCATAGTGGAGCACGCATTTCAATATTTAATATTATTTTATTGCAGGTATATTGCTACACACAGATCAAGGAAATGGAACCATGAGCCCAGAAAAGAGGCAGGTAGAACATCGATTGAGCCCAAATTTCAGGAGGGAAAAATTTTGACAGTGTCCAAATGGGGAAAATTTTATGTCGATTTTTCATTATTTGACGTCATGAATCTGATGGCGTATTTTGATTTTCCATCTAAGCTTTATATTTTTCGGCCACTTTTCAAAGTGGAGTTACAGGTTTCAACATTCAGTGAGTGAGCGGTCATTTTCACACCTTTCGACACCATGATTTTAATGGTGATTACAAATCCAGTAGTGCAAAAACTCATTCTTCAATCATCTTCAGTGTGAGGTATATGATGTGTTGATTTCATGTACTTCTTTTTCTCTTTTCTATGAGATGCATTTTGTTGTACAGATCTCTATTGTTTTTTGATGTGGGATATTGTTTTGTTCTTGATATGAGATGTATTTTCTATCATAGATTTGCATTATCTTTGAGATACCTTAGATGCCATGTTGGCGGGATACTCATTTTCACATGTATGTTTTTTGAGATCCCTTTGTTTTCCATGTTGGCAGGATACTCATAGTCATTATGTGTGAGTTATTGTCATACTAATAGGAGTCCTTTTTGTGAATAAGAGTTCCGGTAGTGGAACATCTCATAGACAGGTCCAACCACTCCTGCGTGAGGTATTTTTCATTATACGATAGAGAAAACACTATCCATTTACATCTTCACTCCTAAAATTTTAGTCTCATCGAAGGCCTTCTATCATATTATCAACTCCATAAGAAAAAATCAAAAAATATAAGCATTTCATTTTATATTTACATGTCTGAAAAATTTTGATCCTCTCAGTCATACTATGCCCGAGCCTCTACAATATTTGGCCACTAAAATTCATATTCAGTTTGCTACTCAAACAAAAAAATTGATTCAATAAATTCATTAAAAATTTAGAGAACTAATTGAAAAATTAAATAAACAATGGTAAATTATTTTGAATGATAGAACGCAGGGGAAATAAAAATAAAAATTATAGAGCATGATTATCAAAACTAGATAATATGCATTTATCTAAGCTTGCATGGAAAAGAAAAATATACCTTTAACTGAAATAATGAAAATGAAAACAAGTGCAAACCTAATTCCACGAAAGATATCCTACAAGAAGCAAGTTTTCTTCATTATCTTCATATGCAATAAAATAACCTGAAATCATGTTTGAGATATTGAATTGTTCTTTACTATTAATTATATAAGCTTCTTAGATTGTCCCTACAAGCATTCCTCTGAGTGCCTGCACAAAGCTTTGATAACACGAGTGTTATTCAAGGAAAATCATCCACCGATATATGAAGAATGTTATCAGTAATCTATGTCTATTATGAAAAAGAGGTAAAATTTTTCTTGACATATAAAAGCATCACCCTGAATGAAAAATTCAAACTATAATAGAAAGCTACCAAATTTATGACTTTGATAATAGTCAAGCTCATAATGGGTATCATAGGAGGGTAAGTGAAAACCCAAACAAATTAAAAAATGTGTTGGGTGTAAAACATTAACTAATCACACCTTTCAAGGACCACAAACTGACCTTCCTTGATGTGGCTAAAACCCTTTCTAGCTAAAAAGCTATGAAATCTATTACTAAACTCAAGTTAAGGTCAAAAAGACATTTTCCGTCACCTTTCTTCTAGTGAAACTTATTATTACTGATTTTTATACATTGCCTTTGAATTATATAAACTCTTCTATTACTAGGTCTTAAGCTATGAGGATAGCGCAATCGTTCTTCACTCTAGGGTTGAATTTACAGGAGAAAACTATTGAAAAGGCGAGAATGTTCAACTCTCTTCCAAGGGTTTTCAAGTTACAAAATATCGTGGGATATAGGAGAATGAAACTCCCTGTAAGGTTTCAATTTTTTTCCCCCAAGACTAAGGATGAGCTCTTCCAAGAAGCTAATTGTGAAGTAAACAAAGGGATAAAGATGAAAGTTATATGTTTTGGATCTCATTCTCCTGATTGTTTTTCCTGTCGAGGGGTAAAAAAAAGGGAAAATTTATATATGGTCCACTCAAATTTGATTAGGGAATCTTATTTAATAATTTCTCAATGTTTCAGCTACAAATAACACACACCAATTTCTATAACTCTAATGCTTGCAATAATAAGAATGTGGAAGCTATGTGCATTGTCATGGGGAAATGGGTGATTTACAAAAAAAGTGATAATATATTTTTTCATACATTTTCAAATATGACCCAACATTATGCTTTTTGGGTTGGATTATTTAAAAGTAGCAATGAATTAGATTTTTCCACTAAGTAGCAAGTTTAATTAGAGTCAAGAAAATATCAAAGTTTTGTTCTATATACATTATACAAAATTTTTGCACACCATTTCATTTAAAGAAAATAAAATTTCCAAGTACATTTTAACATTTTGTAGTATTCTATATTGAGTATAGAATTCTCAAACTACTAAAATAAATATCCTAACTATTCCAAATAAGCAAGGGAGCCAACCAATGGAGCATTTATATAATTTGTTGGTTCAAACTTCGCATAGTCCTTCCACTCATTTGAAAAGTAGTCATTTTTGTTCGGTACTTAAAATACAACGCCGACGAGAATGTTTGGGTTGGTAAAATTGTTATAGAATTACTAGAATTAATTGTTGTAGGAAATCCTTTTGGGATGGTATGACATTCTAACTAGGTTGTCTCCTAGTATATAGTCCACCTATTAAGAAATATAATTTATAACATAATGATCACCTATAAGCTTAACAACACCCTTTTCACCAGAAATCCATAGAAAATAGTACGCAGTGATTGTACCCGTCATATCACAAGAATAGGTAACTATGTTTTTTATTTGTATAACTTTAAATTATTTTCCATAGAACATCACCTATTTTGAAGTACCCTTATTGTAACATGCATGTTTTATTATAAAATCATATTGATCAAACTTAAGAATGATTGAAACATAGAACATATTCTTGATACAACATCAACACTTTTGAAATACCCTTACGTGTCGTACCTCACATTTTTTTATTAGAGGATCATATTTATCAAATTTAAATAAGTGAGTGGTAGAACATTATATAAGATGTATATCATACTATCATATTAGTAAGCATTACATTCTCAAATTATTTTAATATTGTAATACTCTCCTTAAATGATGTACATAATTTGAAATTTCTCCACTACTATGATTGTAGGTTCCTACACTCAAAGGATTATATAAATTATATTTCACAGTAGTACATATTTAAATGAGATTTGCACCAATTAAAATTCAGTATACTATGGTGTAAAACTTTCGATGATGCGAATAAATTCTGTTGACAGCTAATATTATGCATTAATAAACTCTTGTAAATATTGTAAATATAAATATAGACAAAATGAAGAGACATTGAGATAAGAATTCCAATAGTCTTCCACTCCTTGTATATATTCATGATTTCTATTAATCCAAAATAAAATTCATTAAGAGTTACACAAACCTGGTCTAACATGGTATAAGGAAAACATGTCCCAATTTAGCCTGTAACTTTTGTTATTCCCTAATAGGATTCTCAGTATCCTTTGACAATTCATTAATAAAAAAAATTGTCTCCTATTTTGAATGTCAGCAGAAACTCCTCATTGAACTCTGGTGTCTCCTCCTTGGATTAATATCCTATGCATGAAATCTCCACAGTTTTTTGAGTGTTACATTTTATTGAGTACTAGAAACAAATATTGATGGTGTTTGTTTGTTGTGTTTTTGAAAGCCATGACTGTCCTTGTGATGTCAATTGAAGCATTAGTCTCTTGGTCGGTTGTGAATGTGTTGAAGATTTGTGAATATAGCATTGATTGAGATCATACCCACATTTGGAACCTTTGTTGAACTTATGGTGCAACCATATATACATTAGAGGAAATTTTTGTATAAAAGTGGCCTCCTAAGGAAAAATAATAAAATAATAGTTAAAATAATAAAATAAGAGTTACAAATTTTGGAGAGGAAAAAAAGTATTGTTTTTAATTTTATTTTAGGCTTATTTCCTTAAAGGTTTACTCAAATTTCAAGTGTATACAATCGTTGGATTTGGAATTAAATTCTACCTCCAACGAGTGCCCATTATGCATAGTTTTGAGAATACCCACATTGATAAAAATTAAAGATACATTAAAAAAACATGTTCAACACACTTTTTTAATGTATCTTGATTTTTTATCAATGTGGGTATTCTAGAAAGTATGCAGAATGAGAATTAGTTGGATGAGAAATTTAATCTACATCTAATGGGTGTCTACACTTGAAATTTAGGTAAACATATAAGGAGATAAGAAAAGAATACAATTAAAAAATGGAGTTTTTCTTCTTTTCCCTCGAAAATATTTAAATGTACCTCTTTTTAAATTTAATTATTTTGATTGGTTTACATATTTTGACATGAAAATTATGTGAAAATTTCATAGGAACTTTTAAGCTAAAATTTCCTCTAATTTTTGTTAAACACAAACTCGTATATGTGTTGAATATTCTTGATTGATGTTTTGAAGTTTTTGTTTGGCCTGAATGGAAATTGGTGCACATGGTCCATTTAAATCTACAAATTATATGTGTATGGTCTACGTTGAAAATTTAATGTCTATGCATTGATGGTATTGCATTGCATTTTTGAGGTGTGCATTGAATAAATAACCATTTGTAATGGTTAAACAACTTTTATATGTGTGATCTATGTTGCGTTGAAGACTGTGTAATGGTATTCCCCTTATGCATTGAAAGTGTGTATGTATAGTATGGAATGAAAATGCAATATGGTATGGTATGAATGTGTGCTATGATATGGAAATTATATTACGTATATGATGGAATTTCCATGATATATATTATACGTGAAGAGTGAAGGTATATATATACCATGCACCAATTTATATGCATAGTGTATATTCCCACATTAAAAATATTGACATAATATGGTGAAGCTTTTCAATTTACATATTAACTTAGTTTTTTACATAACGTATCAAGATTATTTGTCAAATAATTACAAAAACTAGAAAGGTGGAGAGTGAAGTTGTGATTGTTCTCGAAATTAAAAGCAAATAGTCAATTTTTTTATGATGCATTCAATAATATCCATAGTTGGAGCGATTCTCTCTGGAAACGAGAAGTACCATGAATGGTCCAGGAAGATAGATCATACCATGATTTTTAATGAGTTATGGAAATGATTTTTTGAAGGAGGAGGAAATCCTCCCAAGAAGCCTACTTTAGACAAAGAGCTTGTCAAATGGGAGAACAAGAAAAGAAAGGCCTATGCCTTTATTGCAACATGAGTCAATGAAGAGGTGATTCATTAAATTATTCCATTTACAAATGATTTAGAAGCTTTAAAGAAGCTGAAATATTTATATGACACACTCTCAGCTTGAAGAAGTGCAATTAATGATCAAGTATTTCAATTTAGAATTGAAATACAATGATGCCCTTGCCTTAAAATATGAAATAACAACCATTTTTCATGATATATAAACCACTAATGTTAAAATAGATGTTCATCTCACAAATTTTGTTATGGAACTTTATCACACTTATTCCCATTACCCTTAGTCATTACAAAATAGTGTCAATCTTAAGGAGATTTAATTTCACTCTATTGTAGAGAAGTTTTATGAAAGAGAAAAAAAATTGGGGAAGAATAAGGCAATTTCTTAGTATCTTAAAGAAGTTATATGCCTGTGGGAACATGGTCTCCTACAAGTTGTGAAATTAGTCCATTTTGAATATTTTTTATTAGATTTAATCTAGCGCAGGGGTTGTGGGGTGGGTCAAAGCCTCGAAAGCATTGTAATGGGTAAAAGGGTAAACTAGATATCTGAAAACCATGGTCTACGTACCATAGGAATGTCTAGGCTACGTTATTATAAATAGAGGAGAATTTTGTATTGTAAAGAACAAGAATGATGAGCTATTGATGCGACTTGTGGGTTAAATTATCTATTTGGGTTTTGGGGAAAGGACTCCTGCTGGCTGTGTGAGCGGAGATCCAAGTCCAGCTATGTGCAAACCCTACTACTGTGTGCGCAGGTTGGGAAGGGAATTGTAAGGAATAATAGGTTAACGAATGAATAAGAAAGATTGATAGAGAGCTGAATCTATGAGTACTCTTGTGCGAATTGTTGGTAATTGCTGCATTGTGCGTTTTCTGGCTTTGAGTTGCGAAGATCTATGTAAATGTGTTTATGGATCTGGATCTATTCTGTTGTATTTATGTAATGTTGTGTTACTGTCATAAAGACATATAATTATTGATCTAGCACACGTGGATGCGAATAGAGACCTAATTAACCCTACGCAGAGCAAATTAATATGGGAATTACAGGTCTTAGCGCAGCTCTCCTTGCCTTACCTATCCTTTCTCAGGGTGCAGAAACCTAGTTCCAACACCCACCCATACTACTTTGGGTGAGACTTTGACCTGCGCAAGAAGGTCACTGCCGAAAGGGCCAGTACTATAGGGGTTTGTTCGAAAACCTTGCACATCGAACCTCGGTTAGGACCCCTCGAGCCAAAAAATGGTTCCGTTGCCAGGACCAGAAGAAGTTTGAGAAAGGGATTGGGTAATGAGAAGAGAATACTGGAAGCCTAAAAGAAAGGAAATCGAAGACTTGTTCGAAAGGCAGATCCAGAAATTCACAGTAAAAGAAAATCGCAGTGAGAATTTAACAGCAGAAAGGTGGAAAAATAGGTACATCCTTACAGAGAGTTACGAAATATTCTTTGTAAAATTTACGATCGAGCTCCAGGAGTGGCTGACCAGACTTGTAGAATTCTAGAAGTGCTAGAAAGACGAGCGAGTCACTCAGTGGACCCGAGAACTGATCCAGTAGCTAGAAAAGACTGATAATACTATCACACGCACGGTAGATCACTAGGTGGATAGTGTGCTCGAAGGATTTCTGACGAAGTTTACCATTGATCAGTTTGTCTCCTACTCTGAGGCCGAACGACGATTCTTTAAAGGGTTTCGGGGAAAATTTCTGAGGACATTACCATTACTGATTAAGATATTACTGTGTGAGAAAAGCATTCTGTGTAGTCGTACTAACTAAATGACCTCGGACCTAGATGGGAGTGCAACGTGAAATGGTAAATACTATCGGACCAACCTTGACAGAGGGAGATCCACCTATAATCTATTGCAAGAATTAGCCATGCAAGATCCCCCAGCTACACCACCACCTAGGCTGCACAAAGGTAGGAATTCACCCATACCACTGCCCCCCTAAACAGCGATATGGCTGCGCACCTAAAACTACCTACCTTCAAGGGGGTAGGGGATGAGGATATGGACCAGTTCTAGTTCGTTGTAGACTCCGTCTGGACTATGCAAAATGTGGCGAATGATATCGTAAAGAGGGCGCAGCTGTCATTGGCATTCGAGGATAGGGCCCTAGACTGGTATATGTGATACAATGCCTAGAATGGGAGCACATCCATTCAAGATATCAAGAACGCTCTGAAGCAACAGTTCTGAAAGCCAAAATCTTATTCCCAGCTGGTAGCAGAAGTAAAGGACTTCAAACAAGGTGCGTCTGAGTCAGTATGGGAGGCTGATCAGTGATTGAAGAAGGCAATAAGGGAAGGAGGATTCCAGTATGATGATAGACAACATACATAATGGTTCATCGCTATGTTTTTGCCTCACCTGCGTACGCCAATGAGCCATCAGACCTTTGAATCGCAGGAGAAAGCGGTGGAAGTCGCTATAAAACTACAAGCTGCACCCCGAGAGGATACGTCGGTAGGGGTACAACAAATCCAGGAACAGCTTGGGGCTATGCATACCGAAATACAGAACCTGCGAAAGGAGCGAGGAAAGGATGGTTGCGCAGATCTATGGTGCATACGCTGTTGGGTGTCTGGACATACGAAGGATCAATGCCCTCTACTGGTGGATTACATGCAAATGGGAGGACCTAGTCTGGTGCGACGAGGAGAAAGTAGGGAACCCATCCTATCACAACCAGGATCAAGAGGACCTACGCTGTGGTGTGACGACTATCGTGTAGCAGGACTACATGATACGAACCATTGCCCTCGACTAGGTGCGTATGTCCCAGAACTGAAGCAACAATGGTGCAGATTATGTCAGTCGATGGGACATGACGAGCAGAACTTTCATACTTATGACTTGTTGATGGATCGTGGGAAGTTTTATAGGGTACAATCAGACCCTGCATCGCTAAGAGGGTCTGCGCACTTTAGGGGATCTCCAACCTGGGGCAGAGGACGTCGGGGAGGGAGTGCAGGATGAGGACGTGGGCAGCTAATCTGTTATAACTGCGAGGAGATGGGACACTTCGCCAGAGAATGCCCAAATCCCACCAAGCCATCGTGCAAGTATTGTAGGTAGCTAGACCATGTGGTGGAGGATTACCCAATTTTAATAGCCAAGATGCAGGAAAAATAGCCCACCCCTACGCAGAATATGCAACGAGTTAAAACCAAGCTAAGGAATGCAAAACCAACTGTAAAGGTCATGACACGCAGCGAGATGGTCACTCAGGGAGAAAAGGAGGAGCTTGCCTCTCGGGAAGGAGCGAAATTCAAAGAACAAGAACCTCTAGCAGCCCCCACGCAGCTGTCGATGCACCTCAAGATAGAGGAAGGGGTTGAGCCCTTTCTGCAGGCATGTCTGAAGCTACTACAAAACCTGCGGGCCGTAGGAAACCTCCAAGCACTACTGAATACCTGCGTAGCTTGGCCCAATTTGATTCCTGGGACCAAGGATATACACAAACTGTACAGCTATAAGGAACGCACCGGAAAAGAAATGCGGTTGACTGCGCAGATTGGTGACTACGAGATGGATCAAGTTATCTTAGATCTTGGATCAGATGCGAATGTATTAACAAAGAATACATGGCAACAAATGGGAGAACCTAAATTATAATGGTCCACCATCCAACTACGGATTGAAAATCAACAAAAAATCATTCCTCTAGCTGGGCTACCAAAATTCATGGTTGATATCGCAGGGGTAAGGGTCCTAGTTGACTTTGAAGTAATAGAAATTGTGGAAGATGCAGATCCCTACCCTGCGCTTCTCGGACTAGACTGGGCTATAAATATGGGGGGTGTCATCAATCCCAAAAAGCACATCATGGTGTTTGAAAATAACGATATACGCATAATCGTTCCGCTAGACCCTGCAAAATGTGCGTGGTATATGGAGCCAACATGTAATGAGGAAGAAATAGATCACTTTATAAATTGACTTCGTAGGATGAAGATTGGATTAACCCTACATTGGAAGGAGTACTCTGCTGGGAAAAGGACAGTGAATGTTTCTCTGACTCTGATGAGGAACTGGAAAACTGGCAAGGACGGTTGTACGAGGATTCGACGCTACGATGTCTTTGAACCACCAGGAATTTTCTTCGCATCTCTACCAAGGCAAGATACCTTCCCTACCATGATGATGCTGGTAATGGTATAAGGATTGCTCAAGACAAAATTTCCATGAATCGGAGGCTAGGGGCATTGCCGCTAACCGTACTTGGAGCACCTACGCATTGGAGGGATACGCAAGGGCTGGGGTTGGGGACCCCAGTTGCTAGACAAGCCCTGAGGTCAGTAGACCTAAACAGATACTTTCTGACATAAAATACTCAAGGGTGCGATAGAACCCTACTCGACCGGGCTCACCTGGTTACTGATGACCAAGGCATGCGTTCGATGACGGAGCTACCTGAACCCATGTGCAATTGGGAGAATTTGCAAACACTTCAAGTAACAGATGGCACAAGGATGCTGGACATAGCCTTACCATACAGGGATGTCCCGACCAAGGTTGCAACACATTTCTCGAGAAGATTGGTGGCCAAACTGCTGAACTGGTACATGAACCATGTTACGAAACACCTGGTGTTAGCCTTAATTAGGGGTACGCGAACCGTACGCAGGCATCATCTGAAGTCTAATGATCCATCGGACAATCATCAAGTACGAATAATGATCGTTAGCCCGTCCCACATTGATAATAAAGGGACCTTATAGTTACGCAAATTGGGCATCAGATCATCAATGCAGCCCTTTATGGTAAGTTTGATCCAAATGATCGATGGTAAGTTTCACGTACGGGTTACTCCACCATTAAGTAGCTCTAGACAGTGTGTAATTGGCAGGATAACTTCGTACCAGGCTACTTATTTTCTCCACACCATGCCCCTGTTATCTTCTTACTGGCTTTCTGAGATGATTGAAATTCTCTGGAACTCCCGTTCTCTTGTTGCTATGACGGACCCTAACTCGCTGAATGCTTCATTCCCTGGTTGCTCAGCACCCATAGACATCATCTTGAGAGGGCATGGGAATGAAGAGTGCGATCAAATGATTGGGCATTGGCCTCCTGCAGACGGAACTGCCTATAAACCACGCACGGAGAGGCACCATCACTGCGCGATAGGAGTGCTTGACCTTCGCACCCCGGGGATGACCGCGGGACCCAGACGGATGGCCTCGGATGATATAGTAGAGGAGGGTATGTTAGTATCATGGTCCCTTGCCAGCAATATCGCAATTAGGTCATGACTGGTTCTGTGCCAAGAAGGAATGATGAGATATAGGGATACACTGCGACTTCTCCGCAACTCCAGAGTACCGACCAGTAGAAGCCATGTTTGTTCACTCCCTCACACTGCCCTAGTTAACAATCATACTCCAACTACTGGGGACATCCAAATAGATTTGGCGCAACTGTCTCGCGCAGCACTACAAGGACTATACACCAAAGTGTTGGAAGAGGTTCGCCACTGTGACCAAACTACACAATAGTAGTATGACATACCTCCGAAAGTACTGGCACAACGGGTTGCATTGGTCACAAACGCAGCAAATATTAATCAGGAGCAGCTTACGCAAGGTGCATAGTTGGTCGAAACAGCTACATAACTATAGACAACAGTCCAACACCATTCTATGCTTTAGCATATCCAGAAGGAATTACGGCAAGCGGAAGCTGCTTTTGATCAGGTCAGATCTTCCTCATCCTCCAACGTCTCCACGCAACATCTAGCCGTCATGGACACGATTGAGAACCTTCGCCACACCAAGCATGTCGTCTGAAAAATGGTTGAAACCATGGGCTGACACAGCACTGCAGATCTCCCAGGATGCTCATTCTGCCATTATGTGCCTCCATCGGCTGCTAGAATGGGTTACCGCGGCTCCAGACGGCCTTGCCTCCCTGACACTTGTCAACATTGCAGAGCGAGCTGCTACCCAGAGTCAGGAAGTGCTCCCTCTGCTCGTTTGGGCTTTTGATACCTTGCGTGAATAGATCGAGGGTGCACTACCGTAGTGACTCTGGATGAGTCACAAGATTGTGTTGGGGGACTGCTAGAACATGGTCTCCTACAAGCTACGAAACTGGTCCATTTTGAATATTTTTTATTAGATTTAATCTAGTGTAGGGGTTTTGGGGTGGGTCAAAGCCTCGAAAGCATTGTAATGGGTAAAAGGGTAAACCAGGGGTCCAAAAACCACGGTTTGCAGACCATAGGAAAGTCTAGGCTGGGTTATTATAAATAGAGGAGCATTTTGTATTGTAAATGACAAGAATGATGAGCTATTGATGCGAATTGTGGGTTAAGTTATATGTTTGGGTTTTGGGGAAAGGACTCCTACTTCCTGTGTGCATGGAGATGCAAGTCCAGCTGTGTGCAGACCCTTCTGTTGTGTGCGCAGGTTGGGAAGGGAATTGTAATGAAGAATTGGTGAATGAATGAATAAGAAAGATCGATAGAGAACTGAATCTGTGAGTACTCTTGTGCAAATTTTTGGTAATTGTTGCATTGTGTGTTTTCTGGCTTTAAGCTGCGAAGATCTGTGTAAATGTTTTTCTGGATCTGGATCTATTCTGTTCTGTTTATGTAATGTTGTGTTACTGTCATAAAGACATATATTTATAGATCTAGCGCACGTGGATGCGAATAGAGACCTAATTAACCCTACACATAGAAAACCAATCTGGGAATTACAAGGCTTAGCACAACTCTGCTTGCCTTACCTATCCTTTCTTAGGGTGCGGAAACCTGGTTCCAGCACCCACCCATACTACTTCGAGTGAGGCTTTGACCTGCGCAAGCAGGTCACTGCTGAAAGGGCCAGTAGTATAGGGGTTTGTTGGCAAACCTAGCACATTGAACCTGGGTCAGGACCCCTCGAGCCAACAATGCCTAGCACAAAAAGAGAATAATTAGGCATAGGATTATCCTAGAGGAAGAGGTGGTTGAAGAGGACGTGGAAGGAAAAATAATAGTGGTAGGGGGAAAACATTACAAAGGAGGAAAACTTGATCTTGATTGAATACAATGTAAAGGGGTAAAGATGAAGTAAAATCACCATATAAAGGGAAAGTTAAAGAACCCAAATTCATTCATTATGTTGTGGCACATTGCAAAATTGGAGTAATTGAACACTTATTTAATTCTTCACTTTCTCTGTGGAAATATGCATGGTTGCTTGATTAAAGAGCAAATTTCCACATGAATTTAACAATATGTTTATTTGAATAATTCACTAATAAAGTTGATGGAGAAATCTAATTTGCAGACAAGTTAAAAATCAAGCCATGAGGGCTTTGCACCATCTCGTTCAAATTGCCTAGTCTCTTAGACTTCCTTCTTCATGATGTTCTCTACCTCCGAGAGTTGTGTAGAAACTTTTTGTCATTGGTTCACATCAGCTAGCAAGGATACTCCATACACATGTTTGATGGTAAGGTTGAGGTTAGAAAAGCATCATACAACTCAGTTGTCATGTCTGGGATAGAAGAAGAAAGATTCTTGAAGCTATAAGGAACCTCTCCTCATTGCACGAAACTTTTCATATTATTATTAATTTGATGAAGGTACAATACCAACCAATCTCTGATGGTATTCTAGATTTTGACATTTGAACTACGCAAGTTTTTATTTATTGAAGAGAAATGGTGTTATTGGCTTTCCAACCATTTGCAAGAAACTTAAGAAATGTGGTGCTTGTACCTTGTGAAAGAACAATAAATAGCCTTTTCAACATTCTCATTTTAGAGGACATAGAAATATTGAACTCATTCATTCTAACTTATGTGTTCCTCTGCATGTTCCTTCTTTAATTGGTAATAAATACATTATGAATTTTATTTATGACTACACAAGAATGTGTTGGGTATATCTATTGAAGAACAAATATGAAGCTTTTGAAACTTTCAAGAACTTTCATGCATGGGTTGAGAATGATACACAATAACATATTATCTCTCAATATTTATAATGGAAAAGAATATAGTTCAAATGAATTTGAAAACTATCTTCACCATCATGGGATAAAATATCAAACTCTTCCATATAATCCTCAAAAGAATGGTGTAGTCTAAAGAATGAACATGAAAATATTAAATATGGTATGTTCAATGATGTTTAAAAAAAATTTAAGCTCATAGTTTTGGCTAACATAGTTCTATGTGCTGTGTATATTAAACATACGTTTCCATCTCATCCTCTCAAAAAGAAGATCACTATGTAATTTGGTATGGACACATTCATTCGATGAGGCATCTTAAGGTTTTTGGTTCACTTGTTATGCCTTGATACCTCGATGCAAGGATTCGAAAATATATCTTCTTGGGGTACTCATATACCTCCAAAGCATATCGTCTCTGTGACAAAGTAAAGAAGAAGTTTATAATATCTAGAAATATGATATTTCTTAAATATTTCAAGATCGACAATGTTGTTCAGTGACAACTTGATTGCTTGCATAGATTTAGACATGAAAAATCCTTTCATAAATTTGATAATGAGACTCCATATATTGAAGGGGGGTCCCTATTTTGAATCAATCTTTTGAATCTCCTTCTAAAGCACTCTCTTCCACTCATGAATATTTATCCACTAATCAAGATGATACTTTGAGAAAATTGGAAGCCTAAATATTGATTCATTAGCATCTCAATTATTTTAGCAGCCTTGTCTATCTAAGAAAGGTCCTCCAAAATGGCTCTCCAAGACACTTGAAAGTGTTCACCCAGATGAGGTCGGAAATACTCGAACAAGAATTTATGCTAAAAAGAATGGAGGTGGTGTAGACAATTTTAATTCACCTCTTGACATGGAGGTTTCTTATGATTGTGAATTAAATTTTCCTACAAAATTTGAACCAACTTCCTTCAAGGAATATATCTTCTTAGGATGAAAGGAAATAACCAATGTAGAAGGAGTATGATTCTCTTATAAGGAATCAAACCTGGAATCTAGTTAATCCTCCATTAGGAACCTAACCAATAAGCTACAAGTGAGTCCTCGTGAACGAGTACAAATCATATAGATAACTTGAAAATCATAAAGCTAGGCTCATGGAAAAAGATTTTGCACAAAAGGAAGGAATTGATTCTGAGGAGGATTTTCCCCATAACAAAATGGGCTACCATCCCATCGAGACTCTCTCTGACATAGCATCTTAGAATGGTTGGAAAGTCTGTTAAACGAATATAAAAGCCGTTTTCTTGAATGGAGGTTAAAGAATGAGAATGGTGAGTGTCAAGGATAATATTGTATAAATACTCAAACTAGATGTGAAGCTGTAACATCCCTCGTAATTCAAGTTGGCATCACAATTTTCTTTGCCCTTGCAAAAAACCACACCTTACCCATTCCTTTAACCGAAAAACCTTTTCGGTGGCATTCTGTGGTTGTCGACAGCTCCAAAACCAAACCCTGGGGAGTTTCTATCTGAACCCAACCTTTCGGATTCCGTCAAACAGATTTCTCCAATAAAAAAAATTCCCATATTACTCAAATAAATATTTTAAAATTTGACGCAAGGTCGAGGGATATTACAGGAAATCCAAGTGCATTATTTTCTGTCAACTTCCTGGTGTTGGAATCGTGGCCCAATGGAGGAGGGAGCACCGGCTGTTGGTCTTTCTTCTCGAACAACCAGAATAGCTAGCAACGGAACCGATTAAATGGTTTGGAATCTCATGCCACAAATTTCTCTACGTGAACATAAATATTCAATTCGGATTATTGAATATTCAATTTTCTGATTTTAAATTGAAAGTATTCAATGAAATATTGGATCGATGAAGATTGAAACAAAGACAAATGAAACTGAACTGTAGAGAATGAAGGACAACGATAAAGAATGAAATAATGTGAATTGGCAAACTTACACAGAATTCGTAAAGTGGGGGCCTGACAGGTGATAGAGGACAACGATAAAGAATGAAATAATGTGAATTGGCAAACTTACACAGAATTCGTAAAGTGGGGGCCTGACAGGTGATAGAGGATAGGTGATGGTCAAGGCGAGTCGATGGATTTGGAGAAGAGGTGGTTCTTCTAAGTTTAGTAATGGAGAATTCTAATGAGCATATGTAATTACATCACTTCTTACATCAATGCGATTATGTTTAGGGCGAAGAATATTTTACGTTTAGTCAATCTCATATATTCATATTTTATTTTTATTTAAAGATTTTAAATTCATCATACCTATTCCAATACCATCTTGGGGTAATAAATAAAAAGTACTCTAAAACTATTACATATATAGTATATTATTTAGAATATCCAATTTTTTGGATAGTATTACTATGTATACTTAAACTAAGTTAACCAGATCTAAAACTAAGGCTTACAATCTATTATACCATATCAAAATTATATTCTGTACTCATTTTAAATGAACCGATACATGAATATGAATGAGAAATATTACCGGATAAAGATTAAACGGATATAACATGTATAGAAAAGGAATACGAAATAATTGAGTCCACGTTAAATTATGATGCGAATTAAAATAATATATGAAATTACATATACATATATATGAAATAATATATGAAATTACAATTACATATATATATATATATATACATAATATATGAGGAGTGCAGTAGAGCAATCAATACTAGAAGCTGTACTGCTCGTAGCGGATGAAACAGTCAGTGAGTTGAACCTGAGCACCAATGGCATTAAAGCAAATATCCAAGATGTGGAGGCGGATGTAAAGAAGGCAGCCTGCGCATTGCGTTTGAGATAGTTTCCCATTGCAGACTCCTTGCCCGTACGCAGTGGGCGAGCCTTGAACCCACGTGAGAAGGTTATAATTGGCCAGAGCCGTGTCTTGTTCGATTAGGTAGAGAAGACTATCGAGAACTCGAGAGTACCAAAGAAAGGATCTCCGCTTGGGATTTTCTCCGTGTTACACGCATCCGACACAAAGTCTGTATTCTGACTCGCAACACTGCCCATTGCCACGACCAGTGCCATTAGAGATAATGGAAGGCCAAATGAGCCAATCGCCATGCCTGCCGCAAACAAAATAATACCACGTCTAATCAAATAGCAAACGTTATTGCGATGGTTATCAATCTGCTGGGGTGCCTCCATTTTATAAGCATCGCTGCACATTGTTCCATAGGAAGGATGATGTCGGGGTAATGCCACGCGTTGTGAGTGGAGAGTAACCAACAAAAGCTACATTTTGGTCGACCGTCATGAGTGGAAGGAAATATGTTACATGCATTCGTCATCTTCTATATTTCATTCGTAGTATATGCTTTTATCAAACACTTCATTAGTGGTGGTGGAGGGTGTATGTTACATGCTTCGAGTATTCTTTAAATAAGTTATGATGTTCTATCCATTTTAGGTATGTTTTTACCAAACAAGCCAATTCGTGTCCATGTATATATATATAAAACTTACGCACACTTGAGCACATATAACAACCATGATAACAATAATGAAAAAGATAGGATTATTGAATGACATAGTATATTTGTAGTTACCTTAAATAAATATTCATGTATTTTGGTCGACCATCATGAGTCGAAGGGAATATGTCACATGCTTCAAGTATTAATAATAAATAAATTGTGATGTTCTATATTTCATTCGTAGTATACGTTTTTATCAAACACGCTAATTTATGCATAATATTATATAACTCGTGGATAGCGAGTACAACATGTAACAATCCACGCTAATTTATGCATAATATTATATAACTCGTGGATAGCGAGTACAACATGTAACAATCCGTACCCCGTCATCAGTGGTGGAGGGGATATCTTACATGCTTCGAGTATTCTTTAAATAAGTTATGATGTTCTATATCCCATTAGTAGGTATGCTTTTACCAAACAAGCCAATTCATGCCCATGTATCTATAGAACTTATGTACATTTGAGTGCATATAACAACCATCATAACAATAATTTGAAAGATAAAGATTATTGAACGGCTATATATATAGCTTATGTACATTTGAGTACATATAGCAACCATCATAACAATAATTTAAAAGATAAGATTATTGAATGGCATAGTGTGGTTCCACTTACCTAGATACCGTCAATACAAATATTGATATATTTGATATGAATAAAAGATATATTATTTGATTATTTAACGAAATTTAGTATAGGTATTAAATATCTCATAATATTAAATATTGATTAATTTATTATAATATATTTTTAAAAGTTCTAAAAGTATATAAATTAGTTGATTGTTAAAATTATAAAAATTAAATGAAATTATAATATCAGTTTAAGTTATTAATAGTTGTTTTGGTAAATTGGTTAAAGTAAATATTATATTATATTGAAAAAAGAGATAACAAGTTTATGAGTGATTGTCTTGTTATTAGAGAAATTTGGCAAGTCACAATATAAAATGAATATTATAGTAGAAATTCTATATCAGATATGTTATATGACAGTATACTATTCAAATTATGTTTAATCTCCTCAAATTTAAAATTCCTAATATCTATAGACATGGCTAAAAAGAGGGTGAAAATTTTAACGAGGGGAGTCCACTATAATAATGAATATCTCTAATTGTAATAAAAGTTCATACTAATATAATTATGCTTGACCTTCCAAAATTTAATGCTTGTATAATATATATATATATATATATATATATATATATATATATATAGAGAGAGAGAGAGAGAGAGAGAGAGAGAGAGAGAGACAAATATATATATGTATGTATGTATGTATGTATGTATGTATGTATGTATGTATGTATGCCCAAAAAGAGAGGGAACATTTTAACAATATTTATAGACTTATAGAGAACTAAACTAATAAAACTTGAAACTATAGATTTGAGGCTTGTGCGATGTATTTTTTTGTAAATGGATCCAAAAAATATTAACTAATTATCGAAAGGTGGAGCCAACCTAAATAGTTACACGTCGACTCTAGTCATCCTGTAAATATATTGTCTAAATTTACTATTGCTCGAGATAGCTTTGTCACTTTGATGTCCAAATTTTTTGTTTGGCATTGGATTTCATCCAAACGAAGCAAAATTATATGTTGTTCCTCATATATTTCCGCCTACACTTAACCCATGATATTTTTGACCTAGAAATAAATATCAATAGCTTACATATTCTTGGTATTTCTGGTCCTTTTAGTTCCAATATATAGTATCCATTTCCCCACCTATGCAAGAACCTTTTCATTGGAAATGAAACTACATTCAACCAAAGTTTCCTCTTTGACCTTCTCAATATATTATTTCACTGTGAGAGGATTTGTGCCATGGTAAATATTTGTAGAGGTGCGAATAATTTTTGACTTTGAACATGGATGACCCCAACCTATCATGTATTCCTATGTGCCAATTCCCCTCTCTTCTTCTCATCATTAAAAATGATGGTGATATGGCTAAGTCCCACATACAAAGGGAGTGTTGATAGCTATGAATAAAAATTAGGGTTCAAAACAAACATGAGGCTTCTTGTGGGAATGGAACAACATGAATATATCACAAAAAAATTTGTATATCATTGTTCTCAGACCATGGAAGGCTCCGATCAAAATATGACCACAAACATCAGAAGTTGAAAACCCGCTATGAGAAAATATTCCCATGCCTATAGCCATGTCATGTTGTCGTAGAGGTATTTGCAAGAAATAAAGGATGTTACGTCCTTTCTATTGTGAATTTATTTTACAATCAGAATGTTTTAAATTTATATTTTAAATTAATTTAATTTTATAATATTATCTAAATTAAAAATTAAAAGGAATATAACTACCTTTGAGATAAATCTAGACCCTATCTCTCTAATACTACCAAAAATATTCCATATAAGGTTTTTAGACCTTAACTATCTACTATTCAACTATTAATTATGGATAATTAAATGAAAATTTGAAAACCCTTACAAAATAGACACCCCTAAACATAATAATAAAAACTATTTTAATTTAATATTAAGATCCAAACTTGTATCCATATTCCTTGTTGTCTAAAACGAACTTGAATCTCATTCCAATACAAAAATAATATTAACACAAAATCTTAATATTAAAATTCTCTATTATCTATCTAACAAATTGTAATTTAATTGAGTTGATATTGCTGTTGGTAAATTAATACATTTCTGTTATTACTTATGTAAGTTAATTATGTAAGTTGGGTGATGATATTGTATTGCTTTAACTTAATCATTTATGTAATTTAGGCCATGATATTGTATTGGTTTAAATTAATCATCTTTATATTAAATTTAATGTTTTTTCATCCTTTTTATCTTTCACTTTCTTTTATTTATTTATGTAGAAATAAATATTATGTGAATTTCTAAAATAAAGTCTTGTGGAAATAACATTAATCCAAATTTATATTTTAATAATATAATATTTGGTGGTATCAATATTGTTATATAAATTTAATAATAAATAAAATTTAACATATATTAGTATATATTGAAAAATATATATTTATTCTTAATATATTCATATATAATTTATAAATAAAATGGTAGAAAACCTAAGCCCCTATATATATAATTGAATGTTTATTATTATTATTAATAATATGTATCTTAAGTTTAATTTGGTGATAGTTTTGTTATGAAGTGTTATGTAAATATTCAAATTCAAATTTCAAGTGTCAAATAAATCAAGCTAATAATGATAATACTAATAATAATATTTTTTAATATAACTATGTATTTTAGATAAGTGAAGACTCTTAACACAAAAGTTCCAACAATGTACTAGAATCAATAAAAACTCTCAATATGGTATTTATGTTCTAGGTGTGTGTGAGATTTAGTGTTTTAAAATGTCAGTACTAAGTGTTAGCTTTTAAGGCACATTTTATTTATTTTCAAAGAGTTAAGAAATCTATAGTAATAATATGCACTAGTACAATGTCTATATGATATATATATATAGGTGTATATTAGTTATATTAAGAATTATAGATACATAATACAATGAAAACATCAATTATTTATATATTACAACATCTACTTTCAAAATATATATATTGATATTACCAAATGTGGTGGTTTAAAAGGAGAAGAGCGGTGGTGACCAGGTTGTCACTATATTATTTAGCTGAGAGACTTTGGACATGGAAGCACAACCTTGTAGACTATTGATAATATATTCACTACTAAGAGAGGGGGGGTTGAATTAGTAGTGATAGCATTTCTATCAATTATATTCCTTGTTCCCCAACTCAATTATCCATGAGATGCAAAATGTTAGATCATCAAAATATGTAAGAAAAAATAAAATGAAACCATATTAACAACGAGAAATAACCATGATAAATATCAACACAAGTATCCAGACACAAGGATACAATTATTTATGGTGGAAACCCTTTCGGGAGAAAACCACCCTACTACTGCAACACTACTCAATTTTTTTTATTAGTCTTCTAAGAAAATTGTATTGGGATTAGCTTACACCCATAAGCTGAAATAATTGACTTTCTTTGCAGTATGCTAGAATATATCAGTTTGGAACTTTGTTTATTTTTCGAATCTACAGACTACCATTTGTTGGAATCTACCACAACCAAAAATCCTCGCCCAACAACCATTAGACCTATAAAACTCCTATTCAATGGATAAAACTATTCCTATTACTAAATTCACCAATTCATTGTCTATATTAAAGTCTCGATGCCTTCACTTGCTATATTTGAACCATGTTGCTCAATATTTTAGTCTAGGTTCTCAATTCGCTCAACATGAACAACCCAATAGCTCTAGCATTTTGCACATAAAATATGAAAGAAATGCTCTTCCCGGAGAGGGATTTTTGTTCTCTTCTACTCACATCAAAAAACTACTCTCAAGAACAACACAAGCTTCCAATTCTTTTCCATTTTCCCACACAAATATCTGATATATCTCTGCCAAAATTGTATGAGCACCTTTTGCCTACTTAATCTCAATGCTCTCACAATGACATAATCACACACACTTCAATAAACCAACGAAATAGAATCATTTCCTTCCTCTATTTATCAATTTTCTATGTTGATTTACTTATTAAATGCTACAGGTTATGGATCACTCAACAATATTATTCACATGCTTCATATTTTGGTTGAGATAGTAATTTTTACCAAATAAGCCACCAAATCTTCTATCCCTTTCATATTTTCCACCTTGATAAGCTTCTAGAGAGCCCACGAAATTTTCCTACATATACCAAAATTTTTTGACAAACAACATCACCATAACATCAAAATTAGCTAAGTTTTGGGAGGAATGCGGAACAAAATTCATGAAAACACCTTAGTTTCTCCAAAAACTCAGTCTCTATGTGATTGTAAGCTTCATTCAGTCTCATAGGCAGGCATCCTAGTGACTAGGACTTTTCAACCACTCCCAGAGGCTTGGCTCCATGCGACTGGGGTAGAACATGAAGGAAGTCATGTTTCCTCAACTCAAAAATTGCTCCAACTTATTACAGATATTAAAAAACCTGTGTAGGACTGTTGGAAATGAGTGGAACCTCTCCAACACCTCACTAAATCACTAAAATTTTTCCAACATCATCACTAGTCAACTAGGTTGACTAGGATGCCAACCAATAAATATACTAGACATTTTAGCCATCACACTTCTCCACAACATCTATGCCATCAGTATACAACTCAAATACATGTCAAACATTCCCCAACACCTGAACCACCATCTCAAGCACCCACAAGCACATGTAGATCCTCTCCAAGCCCAATTTATAATGACATCAACATGTGAAGACCTTATCTGGGACATGGGGACCAATCAATAGGGCTCCTCAACAATAAATCCTCTAGAAACCACCAATATATGTATGCAACAACATGATGAAGGAGATCATCATCGTGGCAAGGCCTCTAAGTTAGTTGAACACACCATCATCCAGCTCATCTTGACATAGGATCATCTACACTTCAACCATACACAAGCCACCTACAACCACCTATACACGTTCATATTCAACACAATCGGAACCCAAGAAACCAGGTTAACATCAATGAAAACCAACTAACACATCTGCAAGACTGCAATACTCATCAATTCCAAAAATCTCCCCCTTTTGCATTGATGTCAAACCCTAGTTGAAACAATCATCTCATCATCATCCCCACATTCTCCCCCTTTGAAAACAATGAAAAAGGGCTAAATATGTATAGAATGAATGTTATATACTACTCTATATGCAAGGGCCTCCATCAACAAAAACATATACTCCACTCAATATCATATGAAAGTGATGAACAATGAAGTGCAAGGCTGAAATACAACAACACTCCCCCTGGAATAGAAGTGCACTAAGCTCTCCATAGACACAATATATGTCAAATAAAAAACACACTAGAGAGGAAAAATGCATCTCCTACTAGCAGAAACAATAAACACTCACTCTGTAGTAGCAAACATTGAAACATGTTCTCTCTCCCTTGAAGAAAAAAGACATAGTCCATATCATAGTGAAAACAATAGATCATATCACCAACACATAGGATCAACAACATAATATAACCAAATATATGAAACAACTCTAATAAAAACCATAGTAGTAGCAACATATATCCTCTCCAAACTATACTCTCCAGCAGCAACACTGTCTATCTAGAAGAAACATCTCTCTGAAGTAGACATGGTAGCAACAACTACACGATGAAAAGTCACAACATATGACCAACCAAACTCCACTGAATGCAAATCTATCAATGGTTGAGTATACATTGATATACATAGATTTAAATTCCTCCTTACCACATGCAAGAGGCTACTCCACATGGACCAATCACTATAAATCCATGATATGTAACAAATTACATGGCGCCATGGGATTATTACATGGCTACAAAGCTAATAATAAATGGTTTTACAACACTAATAATAGCCAATATAGAGCGGAAATGACTCTCATAACTCATTATGCAACAAATTCCAAACATGGATCTCAGAAATATGCATGAAATATAAAAAAATGAGACTCTCATACATGGCTATCATAAAAATCCTCTCATCAATATATTTCTCATACAATGTCATAGTGTAAGTAAATAGAGCATATAATCAGCCACGTGTTCTATAGATGGAAGCAAGATAAATTAAATATAAATCACATATGAGACATGTATCAACCTCTCCAAACAATCAACCATAAATCATGATCTCAGCAGTCGTAATCAATAGTAGATAACAATACATAGTGGCCCAATAATATGCATCTACAACATCATGACCTAACAACATATATCACCATCATGAATCATAAATAAAGCATCCAAACAAACTAATATATTAGCTCTCTACAACTATACATGGAAGAAACAAAAACCATGATATGGAGTTTGATCATCTAAAAAATATCCAAAAACTGAGAGAAAGACATAATGATGTAAAAATAGTAGCAATATCACATCCACAATTATAAACATTATCCACCATAATACTACTTCATAGAAACATCACATGCAAAATATCATCATCACACTAATCTCTATGGCAAAAACACATGCATAAAATTATCAACTCAAAATCCATGATTCAAGCCAACAACATGTCAACTCATATAGATGCGATATAAAACATGAATAGTAAAAAAAATAAACATCTGCAATAGGTGAGCACATAGCATGAAATCCATAGGTAACTCCTCGAAGGAGAAGAATTCCATCCAAATATTGGAAGCATATAAAATGCTCCCCCTGAACATGTGCCATATCTCCTTTTAATCACACCTTAGGAAAGACAAAATTAGTAGCAAAAATACATCATCAAGAAAAACATAATCGAAGAGATACTTGCGAATACCATAAAAAATAAATGCATGCAAAAATAAAAATGGACATATACTCCCCCTGAGCTTATGAAGGCTTCACATCCATTTTGCAGTCTAAAAAATATATCATGCAAGAGTGGAATGCAATATGTTTTGATCTTTTCTACTTGGAATCAGATGAGGAAGAGTACTCTCTTCATCTCTTCTTACGTTTCACTATGCCCTTCAACAAATATACATTATCTGGGGTCTTGACTCCTCTAGCAATTACCCTCTTTGATCCTTCTTTCCTGATGAAGCAACCATTGGATTTGAATACCACTTCCTTGCCTCCATAAACCATTTAGCTCACACTTATAATTATTTTATTAAGACCCTCAATGAGACACATGTCTTCAGCATTGGTCCTCTTTTCACCAAGGTTTGCCTTACCACTTCCCACTACTCTTGTTGGTTCACTTCCTTCAAAAAAAAGATTACCACTTTTGGTTATCTTCAAGGAGTGAAATTTTCTCCTACTGTTGGAGGATTAATCCATCTTGCGGACAAGACAGATCTCCCTAGAACTAAAAGTATCTAGAAACAAACAACCAAATAAACTAATCTTTCTCTAAGCATATATGATCCATGAAAAGCTCTATTAAGGTGTTAAGGACTTACTGTTTGTCCAGTGTTTGTTTGAAGTCGTTGTTTTCCCTCGTGCGCTTGAAGGAGTTTTCCTCGTAAACCTGTAGTCACAAACAAGCAAAATATTACATAGCACCTATATAGAAATCATCATAAACCATGCTTATCATAGTGATCAAGGAATCTATGAAATAAACCATTGATTGAAAGCTTATTGAGAAAAATGAGTATATTTGTATTAATTTCGAAAGAAGAAAATCCTTACAACCTGAGCCTTGATGTTGCACAAGACTTTCCGGGGTTCGAAGCAGGAATTTCCTTTACTTTGATAAGCTCTGCACTCCTCCAACCAAGACGAATAGAGGTATGTAATCTTTCCTCACAAAATTCTTAATTAACTGAGTCTGAATCTCAACAGCACTTAACTTCAAATATTCTAAAGCTTCAACTCCCTTTGAGGCTACCCAATGCCTCTTTTTATAGTAGAATAGAGGTGGTTTTCTGTTTCAACTATGAAGGGATAGAATCCTCCTTCAAAGGGATAAGCTCCTCAGATCAAGGGGTTAGCTCCATAAGGTAGGGGATATATGTACCTCATAAGTGCAGTTCTATCACCGCAAGATATTTTCTGGAAGCTTCTAGAATTCACTTTTATTGAGATTTTTGGAAATTACTTGCGCCTTTTTTATCTTACAGGGGTCTGCACTTTTAACACAGATAAAATGCATTCAGATACGCAAGATAGATGAACATTAGGTGCGGGACCGCAGGAAAGATAGAGAGAAAGTGCGACACCAAATTTTAGGAGATTTGTAGGAACCTTTCTCTGATTTTCAAGGCTTGACATGAGGAACTGATATGTTAGACTTGAAAAGGGAGAATTATGAGTAATAATGAACTCATACACATAGTAGAATTTGAGGATAAAAATTTTCAGTGTAACAGATTGCCCCCTAAAGTGAAAAGTCTGGAATAGATGATGTTCAAGTCTGTCATATATGAAGAGTGCAGTACTTTATCATTTCAAGTATCATCCTGTGGTCACCCCAGTCAAAACCTGTAAAAACATTCAATGCAAAATTATATATATATCATCGCTGAGGTAGACATTCCCATACTCATATCAAAACTAACTAGAAACCGATTCAAACTGTTCTGATATAGGAATGATTTTGAGTACATCATAGTATAGACATGTGTAGACACAATATGGATGCAGCCATCTATTTGTAAATAGTCTACTGTATAAATGATAACAAAATTCCTTGCAGCTTGGATGGTAGAAACTAGATCCAGGGTCTTGATTTATGCATCTCGAACTAGTATGATTATATCCATGTGAATAAATGTATTGAAGTCGAACACGGTAGAAACCACTTGATTACCAGTCAATGATGTAAATTGTTAACAAGTGTGAGAGTAACCACCAGTAATGTCAATGGCTCTCAAATTACTCAGTACAATCCATGAAATGTAAATGAATGAGCTGAAGTCGAACATGTCACGGAATCATTCGATCGAAGGTCAATGATGCAACCTATCATCGAAGGCGAGAAAACTGCCATTGAGGCATGCAAATTTCAAGGTACTAACGATTTCTGGATCAACTTCCTAGATAATGAGCCGTCGTCAATAGAAAGTGATATGTCATAGGAAAGCCCACAACACGAAATCATAGATCAAGTTTTGAAAATATATCGGCAAGGACTGACTCAGGGATGGTAAAAAATGGATGACAGATATTTTGCAAATGAATGGTTTATTTGAACTGTCGTCTTGAACACATAACGACACTGCAGATGGCTTGGTAGTAGTTGACCCAAAGCTAATACCCAGAAACCGGACGAGGACTTTCAAATGAGGTTCAATTAACTGTTAGGCAAAGGATTTCCAACCCAGGTGATTGAAAGTGTCGTGTTCAAGAGTGGTTAACTAGATTTTTGAAAAATCAAAATACCACACACAAGTAATTTTTCTCTCTTTTCCCCCACCATTTCTAGCAAGTACCTCTTTATTTTTGACAAGCTTGAGGAGGATAACATTTGCTTGTTTATAAGCTCATCCTTCAGATGATTCCAACTTATTTTAAGATTCAAACCCTAAGAAGGAGTGGTTCATTCCTGTTGAAGATTAAACAGGTCCTTTACTGTTAAATTTTAACGACTCCAGTATAGGAGAAACTCGGTGTTTTTCATTTTTAGGGAGTCAGAAGAAAAACTTAAGAAAACTCCATGGGTGTAATTTTTCATAAATTTAGTCTCTCGAGCCTGAAAAAGGATAAAATAATGTGGGAGAGAACTCTATTGACCGTAATTCGTCAACGTATACCTTTTTCGTAAATATTCCATTTCAGTTCGTAAAAGGGGTACACTTATACTAAAGGGGCGATCATTCATTTACTTTAACAAGTTCAAACAATCAAGTACTCGGCAATATTTTCATATTTAGAGAGTTTGAAAAGGGCTTAAAAGAGGACTCCAATGTTTCGCTTTTTCGTAAAATTTTGAAAGAGTCCGAAAAAGTGATAAAAGTATGCTCTTTGTTGAAAAATGATCAATTCTCCTAATAAATCCAATTTCTGCACAGAAACTTGAAACATTACACATACCTGTTTAAAACAAGTAAAAATGCTTTCAAAATACCCTTTTTGAAATGAAAAATAAATAAATTAAAAATTCATCTATTCGAAAAAACTTATAAAAAGGAATTTTTCAACTTCATTTTTACCGTTCAAGTTCAGAGTGAAAAGTAGAAGATTTTGGGTAAAAAGTTCCTGTGAAGATTTCAGAAGATCCATCCGACGAAATCGAGAACTGTCAGTCCCAGGTAATCCACGACCTCTTAATATTGTTTTTCATCCATTTACAATTCTTTTTAGGCTTTCATTTTTATTTTTAAGGGAAAAATATGTTTAAGAAACTGCCCTCTGGGGTCCGCAGGCACAACACAGAGGACCTACGTACCCCGACCTTTTTCTATATAGAAAAAGGTCGTGGGTCGGCACTTTACTTATGGAACACATGCGTTCCTACGCACTGTGTAAGAAGAAAAAGTGCGGTCACCGCGCAATTGAATTTCAAAATCAAAATTTTCATTTGCCGCCGAAAAATTTTCAAATTAGATTTTTCTAACTTATCTTTTTATGCATTGTAGGATTAGCAAGATTTTGATTTGGAGAGAATGTGAGCATGAGGATATGGATGACACCACGATGCTCCATTTTCCCACAATGCAGGCTTTAAGAGCATGCGGTTTGTATAAATTTTCGGCCATTCGGGGCATGAGGGCACAAGTAGACCTCCTGACATGGCTGGTAAACAGGTGGAATGTGCAGGACCAGTGTTCCATTATTGGTGGCCATAGGCTCGAAATTGAGTCGGAGAATATTTATTTTCTGACTGGTTTGTCCAAGAGGGGTGAACAACTTTCCTTGTTTGGGACTAGGCCAGGTGGCCAAACTGTCGCTATTCTTCGACAAGAGTTCTGTAATGACAAAGCAGACCCCAGGGACAAACAGATTGATATAAAAACTATCATCCGTCCCGAGCTGAAAGTGATT
This sequence comes from Pinus albicaulis, assembly GCA_034641835.2. Lineage (NCBI taxonomy): Eukaryota > Viridiplantae > Streptophyta > Pinopsida > Pinales > Pinaceae > Pinus > Pinus albicaulis. The sequence continues at coordinate 211,229,816 of CM076573.1, read as the reverse complement.
TCATTTACTATTACCAGACTGTGTGGGAGTGCCGCACTGCATGTGGCTACCGGTTCCCAGATGTGTATTGCTGTAGACTGTTTCCGAGGCACCATTTTCAACTGGTGAAAAGCTGTGTTGGCCAATGTAAAAGGCCAACTGACTAGAGAAAAAAATGGCAAACTAAATAACTTTGGATATGGATTCATCGTGGTCACTTTTGCTCTAGAGAGGGTACCCATGCTAGCCCCGCAAAGTATTCCTGTTGATGCTGGTCAACCCCGAGAACCTAGGATGGTTCGTTGGGTTGCATTGATGGCCCGTCACGGTATTGAGGGCGCTAAGATTGTTCGATTTCCTCCTTCATATTTCTGTTGGCTGGACCGCCAAATTTTTGTCATCAAGGACTTTTCGTATGCTGGGATAGACTTCCACGGCGACTGGGAGATGACTCTCCCAGTAGGGGAACAGTGGGATGAATCAGGTAAAAACATTTTCAACGAATTCTAAATTCTAATTTTTATTTTTTGATCATCTTGTCAATTAATAATTTTTTTTTTTTTATGAATGCAGATGTGGGTCCACGGCGACCAGCCCATCTCCAGCCTTATGACAGAAGACAACCAGTTGCAGCCGCACCAGCCCCAGTACGCCAATCAGCTTAAATTTTGTCTGATTTAGAGCATCATCTAGAGCGTCTGACTCTAGATATTCTAGAGACGGACATAGATGAGATCCCACTCAGATTGCAGAGATACACGATTGTTGTTCCAGGACCTTTTAGGAGGTTCCTGTGTAGGGTGGCTCGGGCAGTGGTTTCTTATCGTGATCACCGTCAGTGATGGGATGATCGTGTTGTAGACTCATATTTTTGACTTTTATGTTTATCATTTTGCCGATCATAAGGTGTTTCCAACCTATGATCGAAGACGATGTATATTTTTCGAAAACATTCTATACTATGATATATCACTATTTACCGACTATCTGTATACATATTATGGATGTTGTTTGTTTTACTGTTTTGATCATAGCAAATGTCGATTTGTCATACTAGAAGCAACTGCGTCTGCGAACGTATTTAAATGTCTCGGAATATGTTGATATTCAATGTAATCGAATTCACGTTCCAAGAGACGAACTCTTAAAAATAACCATAATAACACTGGATTTCTAATGGCATAAACTCGGTTTAATTGTAATATAACAAGTTCATAATCCAACCTAACAATAAAAATCTGAATTCCAAATGATATGGATTCGGATAATAACTCAATCACTGCACTATACTCGGCAATGTTATTCATTGTTTGACCAAGGCTTACCCCATGCATGAATACTAACTCATCTGAGGGTGAATATATAACCCAAGCTGCGGAAGAAATGTTCCGTGTACTACGACAAGCACCATCAGCAAAACCAATGTAGGTTTGAAGAGACGTCGACATCTGTAATATCAATATTAAAACTCAGATAAGTAGGAATAGTGATAAAAACACACTTCTAAACTAAACACGCTTCCCTAATCTAAAACACACCAGCAGTAAAGAAATCTAATCTAATAAAAAATCTCCATACCAAGTTAAGCATAGTATCACTTCAGATAAAGTCCATTTCTGGGTTTATCTAAAGGGACATCATCAAAATCTATCAACTCATAGGCCCCTTTAGCTAGCTTTCTCTTGACAATAAAAGGGCCATGCCACATGGGCACGAATTTCCCAGCTCCTAGCTTATCGTTGGCTTTATCATAAACTAAGACTAGGTCTCCTTCTGAAAAATTTCGAGGGGTAACACTTCTATCATACTGAGCTTTTATTCGTTTAACATGAGCCTCGTTTTCTATTATGGAATTTCGTCGATTCTCATCCAGCTGAGCTAAGTACAGGAAACGTTTCTCCTCCTCAGACGTATCTGAGAGTAATTCTATGGCTAATTTCAGTGACGGAATTTCGCATTCAATCGGTAACACAGCTTCCAAACCATAAATGAGTTTAAAGGGAGTGAAACCAGTTGATGTTTTTACTGAGGTTCGATATGCCAAAAGTGCTGAAAATAACATGGAATGCCAATTCGTTTTGTGAATACCAATAATTCTTTTAATCATGGTGACTAAAACTTTATTTATGGCTTCAACCAGACCATTGGCTTGTGGATAATATGGAGTGGAACTGTCATGATGCAAGCCAAGTTGATCTGTTAGTTCGGTCATCATGACATTTCGAAAATGACTTCCATGATCTATAATAATGGCTTGAGGAACACCAAACCTAGCAATTATGTGATTAAATACGAAAGTTGCAGCGGTCTTGCCGTCAGCCGAAAATGTAGGCATCGCCTTGGCCAACTTAGTAAAATAATCTACTGCTAAGATAATATATGCATGCCCCTCGGCCAAGTGAGGGTTACATGTAATAAAATTGATACCCCATTTTGCGAAAGGACCAACAACAATTATGGGATGAAGAGGAGCGGGTGGCACAAGCATCTTACGATAAAAAAGTTCACGATTGTGGCATTTTCGAACTGCATAAATAAAATCTTTGAATAATGATGGCCAGAAATAACCAGTGCGTAATATCTTTTGAGCTATGGAATACCTAGACATATGACCGCCACATGCTCCAGAATGGCAATCCTTTAACACCTTTTCAGCTTCTTCATGAACAAGACAGCGTCTGAAAATAGAATCCGCTCCAAGACAATAGAGTGTTTCACCAATAATATTATACTGTTGGGATTGGAAGCGTATTTTCCGTCGTTGAGATTGTGAGATTTCAGGCTGAAAATATTGGGTTTGGAGATAAACAATAATATATCCATACCATGGATCTAGAGTACTGATAAGAAACAGAGATTCGTTTGCAATGGGCTCTTCTGCCACTGTTTCAGTATCAGTAGAGGGAAAATCACACATCAGTTCCGAAAATACCAAATATTTCTTTGCCTTGGATTTCTCAAACTCCAAGTCAAATTCCTGCAGGATGACTATCCATTTGGAATACTTTCCCCCCAGCAATTGTTTGGTCAAAATATACATCATAGGGTTTCAATAAGAAATTACCGTGGTTTTACGTAACAAGATGTAGTGCCTAAATCTCTGGACAGCTTGAATAGTTTCCAATGCCAATTTCTCCACATGTGTGTATTTGATCTCGATCGGATGTAGATTCCGACTAAGATAGTAAATCACATGTTCAGTGTGAGGTTCATCTTCGTGAACTAACACCATCCCAATGGTGGAATGAGAAGCAACGGGGTATAAAATGTAATCCTGGTTGTAGTTGGGAGGATGCAATAACGGTGCATGGGTCAACGCGTGTTTAAGTGCATCGAAAGATTGATCAGCGATCTCATCCCAAAAGAATGGAATGTTCTATTTCAGAAATCCGGTAAAACCCTTTGTAAGCTCGGTATAGTTAGGAATGAACTGACGTAAAAAGTTTGCTTTCCCTTGCAAACTTTGGAGTTGGCGTAAAGTCGGAGGAGGATGTAATTTAACAATAGCTTCGACCTTCGATGGATCGACGCAAATGCCTGATTTCGAAACAGCAAATCCCAGTAAATGACCCGATTCTACAGAAAAAACACATTTATGTGAATTCAGCCTAATTTTATAATGCCGACACCTCATAAAGATAGCTCATAAGTGTGTGAGATGGTCGGCCCTGCGTGATGAATGAGCAGGTAAATCATCGAGATACGACTGCATAATGTGCTTAATGTCATGAAACGCGTAAGACATTGCCCTTTGAAAAGTTGCTCTAGCATTCTTCAAACCAAAGGGTAGATTGCGATAAGCAAACGTCCCCCACGGACAAATAAAAGTTGTTTTTGGCTGATCAGCAGGGAGTATGTTTATTTGATTATACCCGGAGAATCCATCCATAAAGGAAAAAATTTCACTACCGGCACAATCATCGATTATCTAATCGATATAGGGAGTTGGATAATTGTCTTTGGGACAAGCTCGATTAATATCCCTATAATCGATACATACTCGTATCATTCCTTTTTTTTTAGTCAAAGGAACAATATTTGAGACCCAATCCGTTAAGGGAATTTGATAAATGAAACCTGCACGAAGTAATTTTTCAACTTCTACTTTGATAACAGCAACTTTTCTAGGATGTATTTGACGTAAACGCTGACGAACAGGTTTGGCATCCGAGTAAGTCTTGATTTCATGTACGATGATTGACAGACCAATTCCTAGCATTTCTTCATAAGACCAGGCAAACACATCATGAAATTCTTGAAATAGGGCTTTATAAGCTTTAATTTCATCTTCAGTATAGCAAGAACCTATATGAATGTTTTCAATTATTCTTGGTTTTACTGAAATGTCAATTGGAACCGTTCAAGAAATCAGGATTTTGCAATGGATTCCTGGGTTCTTTGACATATTCAGCAGTAAAAATTGAAGCGAAATCATCTTCAAAATGATCTGGTTCAGGTAAAAATGAATATCGGTGATGCAGATCTTCCCATGGTAAATCATCAACAGACAAAAATTCGCGAATCTACTCATCAGTATGAACAATATCCGAAAATGTCATTGTGGCTGAACAGGATATAGAAAGTGATTTCTCATGGATCCCATTCATTGGATCAATTCCGGTTGGAGAGGTGTCAGAAATTGACTGTACAGCCTGGTATGCAATTTCAAATGGACTCAAAGGCATCATGCCATCAATTGAATCTAACATGGAGTCGGAAGGTACGATCCAAGGATCATCAAACATAATAGTATCTGATGAAATCATGTAAATAGTTGCAACAGCAGGCGATACATTAGGAGGAGGAAAGGAAAAAGTTTCTAGTAAACCAAAATCTTTAACCAATCCTACTCCAACATCCTTATAAGGGATAGACGCTTTACCAACGTGATGGATTGTTTCTGTAGAGGTTGGGTTGGAAGAAAAATAAGTTAACTAATATATTGTAATGATCTTTCCTTGATATGGAAATTTTATGAGTCGAAAGACCGAAGAAACAAAAGCAGTCATAACATAAGACCAACTTCGACCCAGAAGAAGGTTGTAATCTACAGGGGCATCAACCACTTCCACATCTAGATTTACGGTTTTACCTTCGACCCCTATGGGTAAATCCTGCAAAATACCAAAAGGGTGGAAACCTCGACCATCAAAAGCCTTAATAATCGTCGGAGATTGGTTAAGTGTAGGAGAACCAAGCAATTTCCAACACTGAATCGACATAATACATGTTGAAGCCCCCTCATCAATCACAGTCTGATATATTGGTCTGTTTTTTACTAAAACTGGTATCTGGAAAGCCATTTGATGAGGTAGACGAGGTGTAATATTTTCTAAATCAAAGATTATAAGATTAGAATCCTGAACATCTACAGCTCCTATAGCAGAAAAAAAGAAATTTATGTTCTGTTGGGCATGATTGCAGCACTTCCAAGGCCGACATTGCTGAAGGGGAAATAACTAAGTATTAAACAATGTTGTAATTATGAGCAGCTCTGGCATGTTGATTGAAAGTTGATTTACGAAGAACACCTTTAGCATGTGGTTTGATTATTAAGTCTGGATTTTGTTTCTCGATCTGTAGCGGACCAGAAATAGGAGGAGGTGTAGTTGATGCATTTGCATTAGAAGATTCTGCTTCTTTCCCATCAACATGATTCTTAGTACCATAATCTTGCGATCGCGTCGCAATCCTTACATGAGACATCATCAAAATAGGTTCTTCTGAAGCAGTCGAAGTGGAACCAACCATCTTGCTATCTTGAGTTGGAAAAGGATCCTTCAAGACAGCAGGTTGTTGTGAACCTTTGAAAAATTTTGCAACCTCTGCATGATGTGGGCATTCCTTAGTGAAGTGATCCTCGTCACAAATGTAACAAGGTACGTTGATAAGTGTAAAGCAGGGGTTTGGTTGATACTGATAATTTGGATTTTGTGAACTGGGACCGAATTGAGGATATCCCTGGTACGGTTGATACGTGAATTGCGGTTGACATGTGACAATTGTACTCGTACCGGCTTGTCCTCCAGGCATCTGAACCGAAGTCTGAACAGAAGGCCCTGACTAGGGTACAGAGACTTGAGGGATTTTCACGGATGCAGGGATAGACGAACTCGGCATTACAGATACTCCAGAAATAGGTGTTACAAGTTGGACAGACGTAGCAGCAGTCGCAGCATTTTGAGGCAGATTTTGAGGTGTACTAGGCACAGACTACTGAACAGAACTAGGTGCAGGAGTTTGAATAGTAGGCTGGACAGGTTGCTAAGTTGGACCAGAAACCAAAGGCAGTCCAGGTTGAAAAGGCAACTGCACATTAGGCTGCATAGGCTATTGATATTGGGACGGATCCCACACCATATTCATTCCGGGGTATTGTCCCGCAGAAGGTTGAACATAAGGACCATAACCTGGTTGAACGTAGGGTTGATAAGTAAGTGGTAAATTTCCGGCTCCTTGAAAAGATGACTGACCAGAAGGCTGTTGGTAACCTTGAATTGGGTATTGACCTTGAGGTTGATAACCCTGAGGCGCGTACTGAAACTGGGGTTGATAAGGACCCCGAGGAGCATATTGAGCTTGGGGTTGACCCTGGGGTGTGTACTGTCCTGAAGGTTGGTAACCCTGAGGTATGTACTGCCCTTGGGGTTGTCCCCCAAAATAATATGATTCCACAGTTTGTCCTGGGAAAAATCTACCTTGAGGTTGACCCCCATGTGGTAACTGACTTCCTGAAGGTTGCCCCCAAGGCGGTAACTGACTACCTTGAGGTTTCCCCCCAGGAAGTAACTGATTTCCCTGAGATTTCCCTCCAGGCGGTACCTGACTGCCTTGAGGTTGCGGATTCGGAATATTACCAGACATCATAAAAATTTGCCCTTCGTTCGACGTTTCAGTTTTAATTCCACTTAATCCAGATGATAACACGCTTTCAATCGGTTGAGGAGCTGCCCTCGAGAAAGTACCAGACAGAGCCTGATATCCCGAAGGAACAGAAGGACCACCATGTAAAAATGATTCCGGTGTCTGGGAAAACATGGATGATTCTCCTGCCATAATGGATGACGGATAATAACCTCTGGGTGTTGGATGAAATGGAACTCGAGGTGGAGAAAAATCAAGACCCGGATTCTCTAAAAAATTCGTTAAGGATAAGTACCAAGCAGTAGTTCGAATAGGGCTGTAGAAAATTGATTCACGCTCCCTAAGATTTAACGACTGAGGGGAATTGGGAAGAGATAACTCTTCGTCTGGATTAGTAAGTTCTTCAATAGAAATTAGTCCAGATGGAAGATCGTCAGTGACAATATTTCTTACCCTAGGTGAACCAGGATCGCTAGAAGTTGGTGAAATAAATCCTGAGGATGTTTCCAAAACAGAAGGTTCAGTTTCAGGTTCAGAGATTTCAGGTTCGTCAGCCAGTTCACTAGTAGGAGAAATACTACCAGTAACTTTAGAAACTGAAATCGGCTCTTGAATGTGTTCTGTTATGGGTGTTTGATAATCAGGATGAACCACTATGGATGAAGTTCCAACTTCTATTGATTTAATCCTACCGCTACTAGACGATACCAGAGCACGAAGCCCTTCAAGCTGACTTGGTGAATATTCAGGGGGTTTCCCTTGTAGTCTCCGGGATTGTCTTGGCAATTCCGCCATGATTAAATATTTAACTAATCACACGCAAACAAAGAAAATTTCAATGAAAACACCTAAGGCCTCTAAAAGACAAACAAATGAATCACACGCTTAAAAATCTAGGAGTTCAAACCACACACAAACAGTAACTTCCCGTACTAAAAACACTAGTTGGTGATGAAATCCAACTTAGTAGAAATTTAATACAGAAAGGGCAGTTGGAAGAGTTACCCCGACAACCTTCTTAATGAAACATACTAGCACAAGTTTCCTCACAAAACCATCTTGTGTGAAGAGAACCCCCCAGAGAGTCCAAGTGAGTCTAGTCGACATCTGCTCCAGGTACAGTGAGATCTTTCCTTCACCGTCACCTTAGGAAATAATCTTAAGTTTGTGGACACTAAGGTTACCAATAGTAACAAATATAACTGGGGGAACAGTCTACGATCTGATCCCACGTGCAAGGGCAGAGTAACAAAGCTCAATCCCCTTGAAGGTTCCTCGACATGGTTAATCCGAGGTTTACCGCTTGTAATACGCGCAAAATCTTCTATCTTCCCCAATGAAACAGAATTGATTGTCTCAAAGGTTCGGACATGATCTCATGATTGAATTCTTTAAGATAAGCTTCCCATATTATACAAATTACAATTGGGTTTATTTCCTACTGCAAGATTTGTCTACTTTTTTGTTTCACTACCTTGGAGAGTTAATTACTCCCTACTCCAAGATACTAGCCTAAGCTATGTTGTTGATAAGATCCCTAGAAAATAAAAATATTGCTAGATGAATTTTAATTAAGCGTTACTTTTAAGAGTTGTTTCTTAAGTCAATGGGTGCGGAAATGAAACTCTGATGGTGTAAAGACTCGACTTCTAAAAAACACTAAAAATCCACCCAAAAATGATAATCAGATCGTTTCCTTTCAATGAAATTCTAATTAAGGAAAAGTTGGAGAATGCAATTCTTTTAATGAACAATTCCTTCTTTAAACATTAAAAGCAATTGAAAGAAAATATTTTCATCTTTTCAACAATAACTCCAAATGAAACAAAATATCAAAGCTCATAAGAAAAATCCTTTCACTTTCAGACACTTGAAGCTACGAAACAAGTTTTCTTCGAAAGAGATCTACAAAATTCTATGAAAAACACTCAAAACTATCAAACTAATTCTAAGATCTACAAATTTTAACAATCTAATCGAATTAAAGCTTTAAGAATTTTTTTTTTTAAGAATGTTTTACTTAGATATTCAGCAAACTAAGGATCTATCCATTCAAAATAAAAAACAGATCAAAAAAACTCAATTATGTTTTTATAAAAAATGAAATTAAAAAACCAATAACAAAGTTTCTTGTCGAAGATTTGCAAAGAAACAGGTAACTCTATTTCTTAATAAAGGATGATTTCACAATCAGGCCAGATTCAGCAAAAGACAAAAGACCAATGTAATCTTAGGTACTTCCAAAAGTCAATGCTTCAAATCACTACAAAGACCAAGCGAAAAACAATCCAACATGCAAAACTTCTAGAAAATCATCAAAACACCAATACTGATAAGATTCATTCACAGAAAGTTTTTGACAGAAACAATCATCAATTTCGGTAGAAACCAAAAACTCTAAATCAAAATAAAGATAAACTAAAGGAATAAATCCAAAGGTTTTTCAAAATTTTAACAGGGTCCGCAGGCTTGCAGAAGTAACAGGTGCGGTACCGCACTGTTTACTAAAGAAAAGATGCGAAACTGCCCGCACTGTGAAAAGAAGGCAAAGTGCGGTCCCAAGAAAAACTAGAGAAAAACATAAAAAATCTCAAAATTTTCAAAAACAGAGAAAACCTAAGCTACCCAGGTAGATGTCTATCAATCAAAAACTAGGAAAACGTTTCCTCAAATTAAAATAAAAGAGAACCAAAAACAACAAGCTCTTTCGCCAGCGGAGTCGCCAATTTGTTGGAGGATTAATCCGTCTTGTGGACAAGACCGATCTCCCTAGTACTAAAATTATCTAGCAACAAACAGCCAAATAAACTAATCTTTCTCTAAGCATATATGATCCATGAAAAGCTATATTAAGGTGTTAAGGACTTACCACTTTTCCAGTGCTTGTTTGAAGTCGTTGTTGTCCCTCGCGCGCTTGAAGGAGTTTTCCTCATAAACTTGCAGTCACAAACAAGCAAAATATTACATAGAACATATATAGAAATCATCATAAACCATGCTTATCATAGTGATCAAGGAATCTATGAAATAAACCATTGATTGAAAGCTTATTGAGAAAAATGAGTATATTTGTATTAATTTCAAAAGAAGAAAATCATTACAACCTGAGCCTCGATGTTGCACAGGACTTTCCGGGGTCTGAAGTAGGAATCTCCTTTACTTTGATAAGCTCTGCACTTCTCCAACCAAGACGAATAGAGGTATGTAATCTTTCCTCACAAAAGTCTTAATTAACTGAGTTTGAATCTCAATAGCACTTAACTTCAAATATTCTAAAGCTTCAACTCCCTTTGAGGCTACCCAATGCCTCTTTTTATAGTAGAATAAAGGAGGTTTTCTATTCCAACTATGAAGGGATAGAATCCTCCTTCAAAGGGATAAGCTCCTCACATCAAGGGGTTAGCTCCATAAGGTAAGGGATACATGTACGTCATAAGAGCGGTTCTATCATCGCAAGATATTTTCTGGAAGCTTCTAGAATACACTTTTATTGAGCTTTTTGGAAATTACTTGCGCCTTTTTTATCTTACAGGGGTCCACACTTTTAACACAGATAAAGTGCGTTCAGATATGCAAGATAGATGAACATTAGGTGCGGGACTGCAGGCAAGATAGAGAGAAAGTGCGACAACAAAGTTTAGGAGATTTTTAGGAACCTTTCTCTTATTTTCAAGGCTTGACATGAGGAACTGATATGTTAGACTTGCAAAGGGAGAAGTATGAGTAATAATGAACTCATACACATAGCAGAATGTCAGGATGACAATTTTCAGTGTAACACCTACCCCCTGACATGTGATGTGAACATCCGCTATCAATATACCATTTTTCACCCTCATCATGTGAGAAAATTCCAATACCACATCGTCCTAATTGTTCCTAATTTTCCTTCCACAGCATTAATGGTTGGCTTCTTTGTTTTGCATGTATTTTTAGATGCTACTTTTCTACTGTTGGTCTCATGGATCTAGGAATCACGAAACCCATGTCCATTTATCCAAATTTGTGACCGATAAAACATTCTAAATGACCAAGATAAGAAGCCAAAGGACTTGATATTTTATTCCTCATGCTAGATTTCTAACTTCTCATACTAGACCAAAAATTATTGGCCTTATTTATAAAAAGGTTACAAGGATAGTATAAACCATTAAACTAACTTTTACACCTAAAAGGAAGCTCTCGTTCTTTTCAATCCAAATTGTTGCATATATGTGTCAAATTTTCTCCTAAAAAATGATGTTGTATGTCCAAACTGATGGAAATTGAAACACTCAATTTTGTTCATCAAGGGAGAAAAATAATTCTGATTTATCCTTTGAATTATGCTACAATGAACTCTAGGAGTGAATGATTTTCTTGGCATAGAAAATCCTTCTGAATCTCTTCTTATTGTTGATCAAATTGTTGCCTCTTCTATTCAACATTGTCATGGATGCTCACAAATTTCAGTGTAGGCTTCTTTGAATCTACCTTGTTAATTTTTCCTACATCTAAAATTTATTTTCCTCCTTGAAGGTTAGACCTAGATTTGTTCTCTGATATGCTGCTATTAACATTTTCAATTTCATTAGGGGAATTTAGAGGTCTAAAATTGGCCTCCTAAGGAAATTATAAAATAATAGTGGACATAATAAAATAATATTAGATTACACCATCAAATTTTAGAGGGAAAAAAGATTTTTTTTTTTCAACTCATATTTTAAACTTATCTCCCTATGATTTTACTCAAATTTTGAGCAGGAACACTCATTGGATGAAAATTTTGATTCCTCATCCAAGGAGTACCCATGTTGCATATTTTCGATGGACCCTTCTACACAAAAAATGAGAAATACATGAAAAACATGATTGCAATAACATTTTTCATGTATTTCTCACTTTTCATGTAGCAGGGTCCATTGAAAGTATGCAACATGGGTACTCCTTGGATGCGCGATTAAATTTGGCATCCAATGAGTACTCTCGCTAAAAATTTGAGTAAAATCTAGGGAGATAAGTTGAAAATGCTAGTTGAAAAAGTAGTTTTATTATTTTATTATTTTTTAATATTTTTAATTTTTTAGTCCAAAAATGGTGAATCATCCCCCATGGTTGACCTCATTATATTTAATCCTATTGGTTCTTATAAATTTTTTTTTGGTTGTACATTTTTCTTAGGAGGCCCATTTTAGACCTCAAAAGTTCTCTAATGTGTTGGTCCTTTTCTTCAAGTTTCCTTCTCATTTTCTCTACTACATTTTCAAGTGCCTGAAGATAGTATTTCTATTTATTTTACTTCCTACACATTATTTATTCATTTTTTTTTTTAATCCAACATCTTGGTTCTCAACGTATTAAGTTTGTCCTTGATATTTTTCTCCTTCTCGTCACAAAACTTCAATAATTTCTTATGCTCTCTACATGCAGTTATAAGATTATCAACTTGAGGAGATAATGGCTTGATCAAAAACATTTTTTATTCATATTAAACTTTCATAAAAACAATATCCTTCTCATCATCAACCTCAAAAGAATCATAAGAAATATAATTAAAAATTTCCTTCAAAATATTACCTCATGACACATCTAATTCAGAATTTGCAACTTATTTTTCAATGGACTGATTATCTTATTTCTTAAAATTATTTTTTATTTTGAGACATACTCCTCTTTATTTTGGACATAATTCATGATCTAATGTCCAATAGGTCAAGATTCACTGAAGAGCACATGCTCTGATACCAAATATTTCAAATATTTTCACTACTGAGGGGGGTGTGGGGGCGTGAATTAGTAGTGAGAGCCTTTGCACCAATTATATTTCATTTTCCTGTACTCAATTATCCATGCACATGCACAACATTATTTCATCAAAACATGTAAACAACAATAAACTAGAACCATAATAACAATGAGAAATATCAACAAAAGCATTCATACATAAGAACACAATTATTTCTACTGGAAACCCTTTTAAGAGAAAACCACCTTCATGTTGTTGCGCTACTAAAATGATTTTATTAATATACTATGCAAATTGTACATATATTATCTTATACCCATAAGTTGGAAGACTTTTATTTCTCTATAGTATGTTGGCATCTATCAATTCATAACTCTGTTTCTTTCACGGATCTATGGACTACAATCCGCTCGAAGCCCCCATGACCAAAAATCCTTGCCCAACAACCATTGGACTGTTTAACAACTATTTGTATGGGGAAAACTCTTTTTATTACAAAATTTTGGAATTCAATGTTTATACTGAATCCTTGATGCCTCCACTTCCTCCATGTGAACCATGTTTCACAATATTGCAGACTGGGATATCAATTTTCTCAACATGAGGAAACCAATAGCTCTAGCATTCTACACATAAAATATGAAACAAAAACTTTTCCTAGAGAGGGATTTTTATTCTCTTCTTATCACATCCAAACATTACTTTCAAACACACCAAAAGTTCCCAATTATTCTCCATTCAACCACACAAACATCTAATATATCTTTGCATAAAATATGTGAGCATCTATTGCATAGTCTACTCACATGTAATGCTTTCTCCATGACATACTCACACGCTCTCCAAGGAACCAACCAAATAGCCTCATTTCCTTCCTATATTTATCAATTTTCCATGTTGACTAACTTGGTAAATGCTACAGGTTATGGATCACTAAAAAATTATATTCAGACACTTTAGATTTGGTTGAGAGAGAATTTTTTACCAAATTAGCCACCAACTCCACTAGCCCTATGATATATTCAACCTTTATTAGCTTCTAGAGACCCCACAAAATTTTTTGATCAAATATAAAAAATTTCGATAAATAACATCACCATAACATCAAAATTGGATGACCAATGCAAGGAATGTAGGGAAAAATTCTTGAAAAAGTATTTTTCGCTCCCACAACTCAACCTCCATGTCACTCAAGGCTTCATTCTCTCCCATAGGCCTGCATGTCAGTGACTGGGACTCTTTGGCCACTCCCACAGGCTTAGCTCCATGCAACTGAGGTAGAGGATGAAGGAAGACACCTTTCCTTAGCTATAAAATTTCTCCAAATTCTTCCAGAGTTTTACTAGCCTGTGTAGGACCTCTATAAGTCACTGATACCTTTGTAACACTTCACCAAATCATTTCCATAAAACCAACATCATCATTAGTCAAACTATGTTGACTAGGATGCCAACGAAGAACCATACTAGTCATTTGAGGCATCAAAATTCTCCACAACATCCCCACCATTAGTATATAGCTCCAATACCCGTCATACATCCTCCAACACCTACACAACCATCTCAAGCATCCACAAACACATGAGTATATTGTCCAAGCCCAATGTATAACACCATCAACATGTGGAGGCCTAATCCGAGACATGGAGACCAATCAACAAGGCTTCCTAACACAAACTCATGTAGAAGCCAAAAAATATCTATGTACCAACATGATCAACGATATCATCATCATGGGAAGGCATACAAGCTAGTGCAAGATACCATCATCCAACTCATAATGACATAGGACCATCTACACCTCAACCATAAACAAGCCACTTGCAACCAACTATACACATGCATATTCAACACACCTACAACCAAGAAACCAGGTTCACATCAGTGACAACCAACAAACACATCTAAAATACTACAACACTATTTTAAGAAATATTTTAATTATTTTCGAAGAGTTAAGAAATCTATAGTAATAATATGCACTAGTACAATGTGTATATGATATATATAGGTGTATATTATATATATTAGGAAATATTGATACATATTACCATGAAACTGTCAATTCTTGTATATATTACAAAATTTACTTTAAATAAATATATATTGATATTACAAAATGTGGTTGTTTAGAAAGAGAAAAGGGGTGGTGAGGGGTTTGTCACTATCCTATTTAGCTAAGCTACTTGGTACGTAGCAGCACGACCTTGTATATATAGTCAATAGCATGATCAAACTCAAGTTTCTACCACATTTTAATAGTATGCATTGTAATTACTTCCCTTCACACACCACTCACCTCCCTTGATGATAGTTCACTATCTCATCTTGTCTCTCCTATGAGATTTATCTAGTGTGAAACATCTACAAGAGATAATTCAATTGATGGTGCTTGAAATTTTGTTTCATAATACTCATAACTACATCGAAGTTGTTTCCTCCACGAGGTTGAGCTGGGAAAAAATATTTCATCCCATCCAATCTCAATGACCCATTTTCATCTCCATCAAATGAAAATATGACACGTGGAAAGAGTTTTGCACCAACCATTTTTCCTCATTATTCTATCATGTGCTTCTAGCCCCTTCATCTGTTAAAAGTATTGATTCTCCTTAACTGGCCCCTTTACCTGTTATAGGGTTCAATTCTCCATCTCCATCCCCTTCTACTTGTACAGGGTTCCAATCTCCACCAAAGCTGAGAAATGGACCCACCGTCACCATCCCCACTCTCCTAGTCCTCTTCATGGAATTTCATTCTTTCCTAATTATTTTTCTGTCAACCATTTCCACTCTTTTGCAACTGTGACTTTGTCAATAAAATGTTGATCTGTTTATTTTATGCAACATTGGGGTCATTATAATGAGAATTTGCATGGAAATTTTAGCCATGGTATTAATTATTTTAAAATTATTATCTATTGGTAATAGTATTGGAACCATAAATTCCCTAAGCCATTCCCGATCCCCACTTATGTGTGTAAACCAAGGCATCAAATGAACCTTTTAGTCTGCTTCTCATCTAAGGCCTTCTAGCATATTATCAGTTCCATAAGAAAAACTCAAAAAAATTATAAGCATGTGATTTCATATTTACATGTCTGAAAAATTATGATCATCTCATTCATACTATGCCCCGGCCTCTACAATATTTAGTCAATAAAATTTAGATTCTCTTTTCTACTCGAACATAATCTTTGATTCAATCAATTCCTTAAAAAGTTGGAAAAATAATTGAAAAAATCAAATAAACGATGGAAAATTAGTTTGAATGAATGAACACAGGGGAAACGGTAATAAAAATAATAGAGCATGATTTTAAAAACTAGATAATGTGCCTTTATCTAAGCTTGTAAGGAAATTAAAAATATTCCTTTAACTGAAATAATGAAAATGAAAACAAGTGTAAACCTAATTCCAAGAAAGATATCCTACGAGAAGCAAGTTTACTTCATTATATTGATATGCAATCAAATAGCATGAAATCATGTCAGAGAGATTATATTATTCTTTACTATTAATTAGGTAAGCTTCTTAGATTCTCCATACAAACATTCCTCTCATTTCCTACACAAAGCTTTCATAACACGAGTCTTCTTCAAGGAAAATTATCAACTGATATATGAACAATGTTATCAGTAATCTACTTCTGTTATGAAAATAAAGTATATTTTTTCTTGACATATAAAATCATCGCCCTTTCAAACTATAATAGAAAGATGAAAAATTTATGATTTTGATAATGGTCAAGTTCATAATGGGTATCTGAGGAGGGTAAGTGAAAACCCAAAAAAAAATAAAAAAATGGGTTGCGTGTAAAATCTTAACTAAGCACACCTTTCAAGGACCATAAACTAACCTTCCTTGATGTAGCAAAAACCCTTTCTAGCTAAAAATATATGAAATCCATCACTACACTCAAGTTCTGGTCAAAAGGATATTTTTCATCACCTTTCTTCTAGTCCAAACTATTATTACTGATTTTATATATTGGCTCTTAATTATATAAACTATTCTATTACTAGGTATTAATCTATGAGGACAGCGCCAGCATTGTTCGCTATGGGGTGGAATTTATAGGAGAAAAGTATTGAAAATGCGAGAGTGTTCAACGCTCTTCCAAGGCTTTTCAAGTTATAAACTATCATGGGCTATATGAGGATGAAATTCCTTGTAAGGTTGTGAAATCTTTTTCCCCAAGACTAAGGATGAGCTCTTCCAAGAAGTTGATTGTGTAGTAAATAAAGGGAGAAATATGAATGTTAGAAGTGTCATATCTCATTCTCCTAACCGTTATTCCTACCTAGGCGTAAAAAAAATAGGGAAAAGTTATATATGGTCTGCTCCAATTTTATTGGTGACTCTTCTTTACTAATGTCTCAAAGTTTCATCCACAACTAACACACACCAATTTCTATAACTCTAAGGCTTGCAATTATCAGAATGTGGAAGCTATGTGCTTTGTCATGGGGAAATGGGTGATTTACAAAAATAATGACAATGCATTTTTTCATACATTCTCAAATATGACCCAAAATTATGATTTTTGGGTTGTATTATTAAAAAGTAGTAATGAATTAGATTTTTCCACTAAGAAACAGGTTTAAGTAAAGTCGAGAAATTTTCAAAGTTGTATTCTATATGTGTTATACAAAATTGTTGCACAACATTTCATTTAAATAAAAAAAATTCCAAGTACATTTTAACATTCTATAGTATTCTATATGGAGTATAGAATTCTGAAACTACTAAAATAAATATCCTAACTATGCCAAATAAGCGAGGGAGCCAACCAATGGAGCATTGATATAAGTTTTCAGTTCAAACTACACATAGTCCTTTCCCTCATCTGAAAAGCATTCATTGTTGTTAGGTACTTCAGATACAACATCGACGAGAATGTTTGGGTTTGGAAAATTTTTATATATTGCTAGAATTAATCATTGTAGGAAATCCTTTTGGGATGGTTGTCTATGGAATGTAACGACGAACCCATGTGATGTATGGTCTGTGGAAACTTGGCACCATAACCCACCATGTATGACTTTCTAACTAGGTTGTCTCCTAGTATACATTCCACCTATTAATCAATATAATTTATAATATAACGATCACCTGTAGGCTTAGAAACACCCTTTTCACCAGAAAGCTATAGAAAAGAGTACTCAATGGTTTCACGTGTCGTATCACAAAAGTAGGCAACTACATTTTTTACTTGTACAACTTTAAATAATTTTTCACAGAACATGACCTATTTTGAGGTAACACTATTGTAACTTTCATGTTTTATTATAAAATCATCTTGATAAAACTTAAGAATGAGTGAAACGTATAACATATTCTCCATACAACATCAACACTTTTGAAATCCCCTTACATATCGTACCTCACATGCTTTATTATAGGTTCATATTTATCAAATTAAATAAGTGAGTGGTATAACATTATATAATATGTATAACGTACTATAATATTAGTAAGCATTACATTCTTAATATATTTTAATATTTTAATACTCTCCCTAAATTATGTACATAATTCAAAATTTCTTCACTACTATGATTGTAGTTTCGTGCACTCAAATGATTATATAAATTATATTTCACATTAGTGCAAATTTAAATGATATTTGCAACAATGAGACTTCAGTACACTATGGTGTGGAACTCTCAATGATTCACATAAATTCTATTGAAAACTAATATTTTTTATTGATAAACTCTTTCAAATATTGTAAACATAAAGATAGAGAAGACGAAGAGACATTGAGATAATAATTCCAATATTCTCCCACTCCTTGTATATATTCATTATTTCCATTAATCAAAAATAAAATTCATTCAGAGTTACACAAACCTTGTTTAACATGGTATGAGGGAAATAGGTACCAGTTTAGCTTGTAATCCTTGTTATTCCCTACTAGTATTCTCAGTATCCTTCGAGAATTCATTAAGAAAAAAAAAATTGTCTCTTATTTTGAACGCCAGTAGAAACTCCTGATTTAACTCTAGTGTCTCGTCCTTGGATTAATATCATATGGATGGAATCTCCAAAAAATTTTGAGAGTTGCATTTGATTGAGTGATAGAATCAAATATTGAAGGTGTATGATTGTTTTGTTTTCGAAATCCATGACTCTCCTTGTGCTGTCAATTTTGAGGTATCAGTCTCTAGGTCGGTTGTGAATGTGTTGAAGATCTATGAATATAGCGTTGATTGAGATCGTAGGCACATTTGGAACCTTTGTTTAACTTATGGTGCAGTCATCCATACATTAGAGTAAATTTTAGTATAAAAGTGGCCTCCTAAGGAAAAATAATAAAATAGTAGTTAAAAAAATAAAATAAGAGGTATGAATTTAAGAGGGAAAAGAATAGAAGTACTTTTTTTAATTGTATTTTTGGCTTATTTCCTTATAATTTTACTCAAATTTAAAGTGTATACAATTTTTGGACATGGAATTAAATTATGCATCCATCGACTACCCATTATGTTTACACTCGAAATTTGTGTAAACCTATAAGGGTATAAGTAAAAAATACAATTAAAAAATGTATTTTTTCTTATTTTCCCTCCAAAATATTTACAAGTACCTCTTTTTAAATTTAAAAGATTTTTATTGGTTTACATATTATGACATGAAAATTACGTGAAAATTTCATGGGAACTTTTAAGCTAAAATTTCCTCTAATGTTTGTTAAACAAAGACTAGTATATGTGTTGAATATCCTTGATCAATGCTTTGAAGTTTTTTTTGGCTTGAATAGAAATTGATGCATATGGTTCATTTAAATCTAAAAATTATGTGTATGGTCTACGTTTCCAATGGTATCTCTATGCATTGATGGCATTGCATTGAATTTTACAGTTTTGCATTGAATAAATACCCATTTGTATTGGTTAAACAACTTTTATATGTCTGCTCTCCGTTGCGTTGAAGATTGTGTAATGGTATTCCTCTTCTTCATTGAAAGTCTGTACGTATGGTATGGAATGAAAATGCGGTATGGTATGGTATGAATGTGTGTGCTATGATATTTAAGTTATGCTATGTATATGACGTAATTTCCATTATATATACTCTATTATATATATTATACGTGATGAGTGGAGGTATATATATACCATGCAACAGTTTATATTCATAGAGCATACTCCCACATTAAAAATATTGACGTAATATAGTGAAGCTTTTCCATTTACATATTAAATCATATTTTTACATAATGTATCAAGATTGTTTGTCAAATAATTACAAAAATAAAAAAGGTGGAGAGTAAAGTTGTGATTGTTTTGGAAATTAAAAGCAAATAGTAATTTTTTTTATGATGCATTCAATCATCTCCATAGTTGGAGAAGTTCTCTCTAGAAAAGAGAGATAAAATTTGATAGTGCACAACATCTTGTATTACTCAAACAACATTACATATATACATGAAGTTTTGTCTCAAGATAAGATAAATATCTTGGACACACAATCACTTCGTTGAGAGAATCTCTCAACCACACACCAATATAGGAAACATAATAGAAACACAATCCTCTATATAGAAAGAATCACAACTGAGACAATTAGGAATTACATTTTCCAACACACCCCCTTAATGAATACTTTTCTTGATATCAATATGAAAAGTATAGTTGTGTTCAAACATAACAAAATCATATGTTTATCTCCATATAAAGGAGAAACCATCCACCAAAATGCATGGGTGCCAACTGCGGCAACTACTAGCCTTGTATGATGCCGTTCACATACATGGTTCTGTCAACCACTACGTACATGTACCTGTAAATCCCCCTCGAACATCATCATCGTGGGTTTTATCAGATTACCCATAACCATGCTCTGATTTTTATTGGATAACCCTAAAACATGCCAAAAAGGTCTCTCAGCCACTAAGGCTCAACATAACCACCAAGGCTCAACACTACCACTAAGGAACTCGATTCAACCACGAAAGCTCAACACAACCACTAAGGCTCAACACAACCACCAAGGCCCTAAAATATGACACTAAGGCACTCCAGCCACCATGGGCCACATATGTGCCACTAAGCCACTCCAACCACTAAGGCTTACTAGAGACCTGACTCAACCAAGCACAGGGTATTCTCGGCTCGCCTTCAACCATGCCATCGGTTTTGTCAGCTAACCCTGAATCATGCCTACAGGAATCCATGTCCACTTCACTCTCAAACATGGTTTCTGGCTTACCAGAGACCGACATGACAAAGTGGTTTCTAGCTTACCACAAACCGACACTGCAAAGTGGTTTCCGAATGACCACAAACCTAGAATTACAAAGTGGTTTTCATATTAGCACGAACTTCATGGGGAAACATATGCCTCATGAGGCTTACATTGCACACTCCAACTCTTGGAGTTACCGGGTACATACTTTAGAAATATCACTACAAAACATCCTAGACTTGCTAAAAAAATTATGTTATGCGATCATCATGTGTCTATCCCATAAATCCACACTAAGTCACACAAACATTTACATTGCTTTCCATCATAATAGTTTGTTCTTCTCCTTTACCTTATGTTTTCATTGTTCACATCTTGGGCATCTTGTCTTTGTAAATTAAGTCATGGAATTCCATTCTTAACCTGTCATTTTTTAGAGTCGTGAATTCTAACAAAGTAAATTTACCTGCATTGAGTTAGCTTGGCTCAATAAGGCTCGACGATTTAGTTTATAATTCCAAGACATAAAAATTTAACAAAACATCAAATTTCTCTATCTTTTCCCACATATGATTTTAGAAAACTATTTAATAAAAAATAACACCACTGCCACATGCGGATCTTCTGCTAATGAAGGAATGCTAGATTAGATCTCCAGAGCTACATTATGTCCAACATATGCAAACACAATTAATCCCAAGGAATTAAGAACACAAAACACTGTGGTGATATCGGGATAAAGTGTTCAATGCAACAAAATCAGACATCACACTCGAAACTTGCATCATCTCGTCCATGCATATCCATGAGAAGATGTCCAAAAAAGCTACAAAAAAGGCTAAACACACTACTCTTGAGCTCAGTTTTTCCTTTCCCACTAGCGAGCTTTGACATATACTACAATGCTCTACTTATCGACTTGGTGGTGGAATTTAAATTACACAATCATCCAACAAAGGCCCAAGTTTTGTGCTTATAAAAACAACAACACACAATACACCGCACCTCACTAAAATTTATTATTCGGCGTGCAGCCTTAACCGTGTTTCCAAGTCTACTCTTTCTGGAGGCAACGCTAGTACACAGTATCACAAAAGAAAACAACTACAACGTGGTCGATTACTGCATTACACTTTGGCTCTCCAACTATGACTCCTGTCAGACGGGAAACGCTCTGCAATCCTTCATTGACGGCAACACACAAATCCTAACATTCGCATTTGACTCAGCCACCTGGGCTTGTGCAATAAGCCCAAGGTCTTACCCACATACATCAAACTTCATCAAGTCATGATTTACTTCTTCTGTTTACATTTTCCAATCCTGAAAACCATCTATTTTAGCTATATAAGGGTCAAAATCTTCACAGTTATCCTCTGCCCATAAACTAGGCATACCCAGGATGATAACATCTTCTTTCACCGGTTTATCTGTGAGGGAAATTCTTGGAGGAAGTGGATGACCCACCGATGCAATAAAAATTTCTAATGACACTTCTTAATATTATATTTCAATGGATGGAAGGAATTAGACAGGAGAAAATGTAGAATGAGTGTGACTATGGATTGTTTGCTGAGATAAAATCAGAGGAATTGAAAGCCGCAGACATTAAACGAAGGAATGAGATGAGTCTATCAGTAGTGACTCATCTCATCAAAACCCCATTTTCCTGTAGAGCCTCAATAGTTACGACTACAAATTAAATACATTGTTACATTGATCATATAGGACTTAATCAGTTTCATTCAGTAGCAGAATGGCCAGAGCAAGATCCAAACATCAGGAAAAAAAAACAAAGCCAAATTACATGAAAAATCTTCCCACCTACGAATTATAAAATTTCATAAACTTCTAAAAAATATTTAACTCTGACCATTGACGGAATTTACAAATAGATAGACAAACAAAATGGAAACAATTGAAATATATTCTCTTATTTCCCATATGGGCTCTCATACCAAGATAAAATTTGATATTGCACAAGATCTTGTATTAATCAAATAACATTACATATATACATGAAGTGTTGTCCCAATATAGGATAAATATCTTGGACACAAAATCAATTGGTTGAGACAATCTCTCAACCACACAACAATCTAGGAAAATAATAGGAACAAACTCCTCTAGATAAAAAGAATCACAACTGAGACAAGAAGGAATTACATTTTCCAACAAAGAGAAGTACCATGAATGGTCGAGGAAGATAAATCATACCATTATTTTTAATGAGATTTTATGAAGGAGAAGGAGGAAATCCTCCTAAGAAGCCCACTTTAGACAAAGAGCTCGTCAAATGGGAGAACAAGAAAATCAAGGCCTATGTCTTTATTGAAACATGAGTTAATAAAGATCTGATTCATTATATTATTCCATTTAAAAATTCTTTTGAAGATTTAAAGAAGCTCAAATATTTATATGACACACTCTCAACTTGAAGTAGTCCAAATAATGATCAAGTACTTCAATTTAAAATTGAAAGACAGTCATCCCCTTGCCTTAGCATATGAAATAACAACCATTTTACATGATATAGAAGCCACTTATGTTAAAATATATGTTCATCTCACAAATTTTGTAAAGGAATGGTATCACATGTATTCCCATTACCTTTATTCATTACAAAATAGTGGCAATATTAAGGATATTTATTTTCACTCTATTATGGAGAATTTTTATGAAAGAGAAATTTTTTTTGGGAAGAATAAGACAATTGATAGGTATCCCAAAGAAGTTATATGCCTTGCAAAAAAATAGAATAAGTAGGCATATCATTGTTCTAGAGGAAGAGGTGGTTGAAGAGGACATCGAAAGAAAAATAATAGAGGTAGGGGGGAAACATTCCTAGGGAGGAAAATTTGATCTTCATTGAATACAATGTAACAAAAATGGACATCATGTTTTGACATGTAACCTCTCTTAAGAAAGGATAAGACATGAAAGTGATGAAGAAAAAGTAAAATCACCATATAAAGGGAAACTTAAAGCACCCAAATTCCCTCATTATGTTGTGGCACATCACAATATTGGATTAATTGAAGACTTGTTTAATTATTTAATATCTCTGTGGAAATATGCATGGTTGCTTGATTCAGGAGAAAATTTCCACATGACTTTAAGAAGATATTTATTTGAATAATTCACTAATAATGTTGATGGAGCAATCTACTTTGGAGACAAGTTAAAAATCAAGCCTTCGGGGCTTGCCACCATCTTCCTCAAACTGCCTAGTCTCTCAGACTTTCTTCTTCATGATGTTATCTAGCTCCCAAATTTGTGGAGAAACTTTTTGTCACTAGTTCACATCTGCTAGCAAGGATACTCCATACACATGTTTGATGGTAAGGTTGAGGTTAGAAAAGCATCATACAACTCACTTGTCATGAGTGGGATAGAAGATGAAATATTCTAAAAGCTATAATGAACCTCTCCTCGTTGCACAAAAAATTTCATATAAGTCTTAATTTGATGAAGGTACAATACCAAATAGTTTGTGATGGTATGCTAGATTTGGACATTTGAACTACGAAAGTTTTCATTTATTGAAGATAAATGGTGTTACTAGTTTTCCAACCATTCCCAAGAAACTTAAGAAATGTGGTTCTTGTACCTTATGAATTCACAACCAATAGCCTTTTTAGGATTCTCATTTTAGAGGACATAGAAAGATTGAACTCATTTATTTTGACTTATGTGGCCCTCTGCATGCTCCTTCTGCAAATGGTAATAAATACATTATGACCTTTGTTGATGACTACACAAAAATGTGTTGGGTATATCTATTGAAGAAAAAATATGAAGCTTTTGAAACTTTCAAGAACTTTCATGGATGGGTTGAGAATGATACACAATCACATATTGGGTCTCAATATTGATAATGGAAAAGAATATAGTTAAAATGAATTTTAAAAGTATCTTCACCATCATTGGATAAAATATAAAAAAAATGTTGCTTATAATCCTCAACAGAATGGTGTAGTCGAAAGAATGGACATGAAAATATTAAATATCATATGTTCAATGATATTTAAAAAAAAAATTAAGCTGATAGTTTTGGATAACATATTTCTATGTGTTGTGTATATTAAACATAGGTTTCCATATCATCCTCTCAAAAATAAGACTCCCTATGAAATGTGGTATGCACACATTCATTTGATGAGGCATATCAAGGTTTTTGGTTCACTTTTTATGCCTTGATACCTATGGAATAGAGAAAAAAAAAATTGTGCAAGGAGTTGAAAATGTATCTTCTTGGGGTACTCACATACCTCCAATGCATATTGTCTCTATGACAAAGTAGAGAAGAATTTTATAATATCTAGAAATGTGATATTTCTTGAATATTCCAAGATCGAAAATGTTTTTCAACGACAACTTGATCACTTGGATAGATTCATACATGCAAAATCCTCTCATAATTTTGATAATGAGATTCCACATCTTGAAGGGGGGTCCCTATTTTTAATCAATTTATGGAATATCCTTCTAAAGCATTCTCTCCCACTCATGAATCTCTATCCACTGATTAAGATGAAACTTTGAGAGAATGGGAAGACTAAATATTTCTTCATTCCCATGTCAATTATTTGAGGAGCCTCGGCTATGTAAGAAAGGTCCTCCAAAAAGTCTCTCAAAGACACTTGAAACTATTCGTCCTGATGAGGTCCGAAAGACTCCAACAAGAATTTATGCTAGAAGGAATGGAGGTGATGTAGACAATTCTAATTCACCTCTTGACATGGATGTTTCTTATGATTGTGAATTAAATTTTCCTACAATTTTTGAACCAACTTACTTCAAAGAAGATACTTCTCATGATGAAAGGAAATAACAAATGTAGGAGTATGATTGTCATATAACGAAAGGAACCTCGAAGCTAGTTAATCCTCCATTAGGGACTTAACCAAAAATCTACAAGTGGGTCTTAGTGAACAAGTATAAATCAGATGGATCACTTTACAAGCATAAATCTAGGCTCATGGAAAAATATTTTGCATAGAAGGAAGGGATTGATTCCGAGGAGGATTTTTCCCCCACAATAAAATGGGCAACCATCCATACTCTCTTTGACTTAGCATCATAGAACATTTGGAAATTCTCTCAAATGGATGTAAAAATTATTTTCTTGAATGGAGATATGAAAGAAAATGTTTTATGTCTCAACCAGACGGATTTGTTCTAATGGGTTACGAGAAAAAAGTATATAATCTACTGAAATTCATATATTTCCTCAATCAAGCACTATGATCCTGGTATGAGAAATTGACTGAGCATGTTCCAAAACTAAATTTCAAACGTTGTGATCTTGATGATGCAAATTTGTTTGTCATGAAAGAGGGCAAACTAGATTATCTTCTAATGATAGGGAAATTGAAAATTACAATGCATCCATAAAGAAAGAATTGAGGAAAGGTATTGAAATGACATATTTGGGATATGTTCACTCCTATCATTGTATTGAAATAACCCATCATATAAAGTTTATATTTCACTCTCAAAGGATATACATTTGAGATAGATTGAAATTTTTTGGGATGGTTGGGTGAAATTCTTTAACCACTCTAACTGAACAAAATTTAAAGTTCACATTTGTTATCACTCCACAAAATCTCTGAAGGCTGAGAAGGAGACCAACAAAGGTAACCACATACCGTTTTCACCTAGTAGCTAGCCCTACTAGGCTGGGGGGGCTCTCTCAATAGGATCACAGTAAAAATGACTGAATAATGGATATTTTATTCTAGGTATATTATTTTTTAGGGTTTTATTGATTTTTATTTGGTGCTAGATGGTGAATTAGGTCTAGGAAAGACTAGGTCAGGGCACTAAAAATCAGACTTGCAGAGATGTGATGGGGCAAGGTAAGCACATACTTTAGCACTTTAAGGTATCTTTGTGAGTGTGATAGACTGATAGGGTTTCAAAATGAGCATGAGAATCATGAATTCATCTATATCATAGGAAAGTGAAACATAACTGTGATAACTTCTCCAAAAGAAAGCATCAAAATAATGAATTATGCTTATCAAACATGAAAATCAATCACATAAGAGATGGAAATGAAGATGGAAGGTACAATACATTCAAAAATATGATAACAGAAGAAGAAACACTGCTAAAACACATACCACATGAATCCCACCACAATAGCTACAAATTTTGTCTATTAGTTCCTGCCAAAATCACAAAATACATTATTGTTCTAAGATAAATTTCAAAACATAAAACCCCCGCAATGACAAAGAAAATAAAATATATAGACCAAAACAAACTTCTCCCCACTCTCAAGGTTCAAATCCATGACTTGTGGAGTTGTTCCCCAAAATCCTCAACTAGAATCCTAATTACTATGGAGGTCAATAAACTCTCTGTTTTCTTGGTAAAACTAATTCACTTGACCCAAAAATACAAATTTTACCTGATGTATATACCTTTAGTAGCTATAATATACATAATTACATTTGATTTACAAATTTTCATCTGTAAAATTTCATGAAACTTATCAGCCAACTGAGAAAAACTCAAAATTCTAAAGAAAACAGGGAAAATGCAAAAAGTGCAGCGTGAATGAAAAAAGTGCAGGTTGAGATTGTATAACACTTTTGGAGGCCTTCATGAACTCCCAATTGAGCTCATCATATCTCATTGGAAATATATTTCTGTCTAGTTATCATTTGACTCATTAAGCACATCATTTGGACACTATATGACAGAGAAAATGCATTTTCCCAAGAGTAATCCAGAAGTATAGAAACTCTCGTGTAGCAACTATATTTTGGGAATTTCTCCCAAATCATAATACATGTATGTAAAATAAAGGATTTTTTTGTTCCTTGTTATATTATTTACAAAAACTGCTTTCTTTTTTGTGAAATTTCTCTCCATTTGGCCATAAACATACTTTGAAGCATAATTGTTCCTATGTGCAGCAAATAACCTCTTGATGAGTTTGTGAGGAAATGATCCCTTTGATGTTAGATGGCTCAACTCTTGAGGCATGTCATCAATTATTGTATTTATTCTTGTCAGTGTATGTGGTCTCTGCTTCCATGGCGAAATCCTATCTTACTAGGAGGAAAAATTCTGGTTTTCTCTGGGGAAAACATGAGATTTTGGGGATGTTTTGGTGACCTTGAAACCCTAATGACCTAATGGATACTTTTAACTAAATGAGATCATGATGGAGATGACTGAAAATATCCGAATAATGATATACTCAGCTTATTTGATGATATGGACTAGCATTTGAAATTTTGGAAAGAGTGGAAAATCATCCTAAACCTAATGTCGAGTGACCAAATTTTTCTTGAAAACCTAGTGAACTGATAAAAATTTTACTATGGGACCCAAAAAAAACATGACAAGAGTCATTTTGATCACTGGTGACAGGATACAAAGACTGACACTAACAACATCCATAGAAGGAAACTAATTTGAGGATGCAGAAAAGTACAATTAGCTCGTAGGAAGCCTCAACTACCTGAATTCTACCAGACTAAACATTTCATTTCCTATTGTAATCCTGTCTAGGTTTATACAAAATCCTTGTGAGGGTCATTTTTTTGCTACAAAAATATTTTTAAAGTACTTAAATGGAACTCAATACTTTTGACTCAAATATACACAAGTAGATGGCTTCAAATTGATATGATACCCTGATTTAGGTTTTGATGGAGATAAATAAAATGTAGTATCTACTTCAAGTTATGTTATGAGTCTTTGATCAAGATTTGTCTCCTAGATTTCATGTAAACACTTAGTTCCAGCAAATTCCATAGTTGAGGCAGAATATGTGGCAACAATAGAAGCAACGAAGGAAATTGTATGACTCATGAAAATTCTTGAAGATTTACAAGATAAAAAAGTGCATTCTACTTCTCTTTTGATTGATAACACTTATGTAATAAAATTTTCCAAGATCCTAAAGTTCCATGATCGAACCAAACACATAAATAAAAAGTATGATCTCATTCGACATCATGTTAAGGCCAAGAATTTTCACCTACACCATTGTTCCACAAATGATCAGATTGCATACATATTAACTAAAGTGCATGGAAGAGAAACATTTTAAAGATTTAGAATGATGCTTAAACTCACCAACATCCCTTCATATTAAGGAGGGGAATGTTGGCATGTAATATTTCGGATTAGGAAACTCTTGTAAATATTCTAGATAGAAAAATAGAGAAGAAAAAGATATAATGGAATATAAATTCCAATAGTCTACCTATGCTTGCATATATTCATGATTTATCGTAATGAAAAATAAAATAAAATTCAGAGTTACAAAAATCTTGCTTGACAAATTCATTTACTCATGAAATACAAAATTTAGTTGTTTGTCTTTTCAATATACTTCTTTCTCCATGTGTTTATATTTCTATCTTCACAAGATTATTTTTACAAACATGTCCTATAAGTAAGTCTTTGTGCAAAGATTAGTTTTTAGAAGCATCGACACTCATAAATGTGGCCCTATTCGCATTAGTAGATTTATGAATTGGAAATCATCCCTTTGTACATTGGTCATGAATCTCAAAATGGATATGTAGGCCATACAGGAGCTCTAAAACAATAAAATTGTACCAAATTGGTTTAATGGAAATATTTATTTCAAATTACTATCAGTTGAAATAAGCTTTTGTGCATGTTTTATTCCACTTATATATGGGTATTTATTTTAAATTATTATACTTTGACATGGGTATTTATTTTAAATTATTATACTTTGAAATATTATTTTGTTATTGTTTTATTCCATATATTATCTTTAATTTATTTTAGTAAATAAAAATTTCTTATGTTGGTAGATGTGTTTATTTTATTGGTCTTCGAGTATGCCCTAAAATTCTTCTGCTTGGCTAAAAGCTCATCTTCCTTGGACTTAAAAAAACAGGTTGATGAACCAATACCCAAATACCTCTAGAAAGAGTGAAATCTTGCCCCTTTACGAACCACTAGCATGTAATTATAGGTGGCACAACTTTGCGTGAATAATTGTACATAAGTTGTAATATTTTTGGTAGGCATTAGTTGATTTGCAAATTGTTGATACTAGCTTAGAGATCGATTCATAATTACAACTAACTTAAGCCATATAATCTTAACCAACACCCTAAGAGACCCAAAATACAAGAAATTACTAATTCCTCTAAGTTATAATAAAAAAACAACAAAACTTAAAAAACATTTCATTATTATAATATTATGCTTAGGATATGCACTAGAATTTTCCCCAAAAGTCCTTCCATGGATACTATGAAAATAATTTAATATTTCATAACTTTTTAAATGGCACTTGTCCTATATTTCCTTTGGCTTTTACGCGATTAGTTTTCATATAATAAAATTTTTAAGGCATTAGTCGCCATAAAAATATTTCTTTGTGCAACTATTTTATCCATACGGTATACATTATGCCTCCCTTTACTCATCTAAATTTTCCAATTGATGCAGGTAATCTAAACCCGTAAAAGGATCCAATACCATTAGGTTGTATCCTTCTCCCCATAGATACAATGGGAGGGGAATTTTGTAATCTTCCTACTTAGCCTTAGCTAAGAGGAGACATTCAATTTTTCTTTACTTTATGTTTTATGAATATATGAATAAATGAGGACATGTAAAACTCCTAATAAATCAATGCCCATGTGAACAAAGACAAATCTGGGCTATGTAAATAATCACTTGCAGATGTTAAAGAGGCTTGAGCCAAAGATTGGGTCCACCTTGACCAAGTCAACTGCGCTATCTAGATTCATTCTATCTCCAAAAGGGACTACGCAGTTCTAGAAGGGAGCCTCTAATGTGAATAGGGGTAACTCATCAAAGTGGTTTAGGGTTTGCAAGGGCTTTCTCATGTTATAAAATAAGGAGGAGAGCAACATGAAGAGGTTGTTGATAGATCATATTTCTGAAGTATTTGTTTTCTTAGACAAATACCATTCCCTGCTGCTTAGTGGAGGATTGTGATTGGAATTCCTGTTTAGAGGTTTCATCTCTTCCCTTGAGGATCATTGGAGGAGTTCTTTGCTAAAGTTGGGCACTATCTGGTTTGAGACCAGGCTCCATTTTCATGAGCAGTGTTGGCCCATTGAGGGTTTTGCAGCTACTATCTTTTGTAGCAAGTGGTGTTCTAGATCTGCTTACATCTAGCTTGTTTTGAGAGGCTTTCTCTATTGGAGTGTGTTCTTCAGCCTCCAAAGAGATAGCTAATCCATATTTTGTATCAGATCTGTAATTTTATTCCATTTATTCAGTCTCCTTCACCCTCTGCACATTTTCTACTCCATACTACATTATTTTTTGAGAGGGTCTTCTTATTTCAGCTTGCTATCAGTTTGGAGGAAGATCTCTTGGTGTTAGGCTTGCCTTCCCTTGGTGACCTATGGATTGGGTTGCTGATCCATGTATCTATAGATCTAATCTCTTTCAGCAATAAAATCTATCTTCAGAAATTTCTATGTTTTCTACTACATTACAATTTGTAATTCATATCTACAACGTATTATGCAATATTTTGATGTAATTCCAATTGGATCTTGTTCTTAATGTCTTATAGTTTCTAGATCTGTATTAGATATGATTTTTCATACATGCATATTTCAGAGATCTGAAATGTAATGTACAACAGGTGAACCATCTGAAAAATAACGATGTCTATGTATTTCTGCAGTTTACTCCTAATTGTAGCTCTAACTTCTAAAGGGATTTTTCCCCAGTTCAATTCGTAATCTGTTGTAGAGGAAATAAGATCAAATATAAATCTGATTTACTTTTATATCTCTGAATTATCATATATTTGGCTTTCCTCCTCTGAGTTTCAGCCAAAACTGCGCAATTCTAGTTGTTGGGGTTTTTGTGTTTCAGCAGCCTCTCTCCTTGGCTGATTTCTAGTTAGTCTTCATTTTGGGAGATCTTTTTAATGTGCCTAAACTGATTTTTTTCAGCTGAAATTATATATATAAGTCACATACAGCATAAATGAGGGGATCACATTCCTGATCAGCGTTATTCTTTCTCATATTTTCTTATACAACGTTTTCTTTGAAGACCTTCTTTAGATTCCTGAAAGGGATTATTCCAAGTTCTATAGGCAAAGCCTACATTTGACTAGGTAGCCTTTGGTTCTCACCCTATTTTCAGAGGTGACATAACCAGTAAATTCCTCTGTAATCCATCTCTGACATAGAATCTTGAGAATCCCCAAAAAGGAATATTACAATGGTATCGAAGCTCCACTCTTGGCACAACTTGTGCTAGCATTGGAGCCTTAGTCATGCTGCATTCCGTAGATTAAGATCCTCTTTTTGAGAGGGAGAGGAGATACCAGAACAGAAGTCATAGAAAGTATGACTATACTACTATTGACCTTGACAAGGGTCAAGACAAGGGGAAAGCCCCTAAATTAGTGAATGATAAAGATAAGGAGGGAGAAGAGTTCGCAGAAACTCTCTTGGAAGCTATGCAATATCTATCCAAGGAGATAAAGGAGATGAGGATAGATCGAATGAGGGAGTCCCTTGGAAGACTCCATCAAGGTGAAAGTTCTGAAATGTCTCAGTATGGGGTTGTACAACCTGTGAGCTTGCCACAATTTCCACAGATCTCACAATGCTATACAATGCCGACCTTCTTGGCTATAGAGAATGAAGTGCTTCAAGATCCAACCTCTTTGGAAGGCTACTTTGTAGAATATGATGCACAAAGTCAAAGGTTCAAGGATAACTTGAGCTTTGAAGACTTCTACCATCTCAAGGACTGGAGGAGGCCATGGCAGCAATATAGAGATGGAGGTTTCCTTCATGGGAGGAACCATACCATGGGCAGGTTCTTCTTGCCTAGGTTTGATGGGTCCCCCTCTTTTTTAGCTAAAGCATGGGTGGAAAAGTTGGGCATCTATTTCTAGCTTAACAAAGTGCCTAAAGCAGAAGCCATTAAGATTGTTGTGTTGGATTTTGAGGGAGAAGCCCACAACTGGTGGTTTCATGGAATTTCCACATTGGGGCACAACAATTTGTCCACTTATGTTGATTTCACTAGTAGACTAGTAGAGATATTTGATCGGAAGGATCCAAAGGCTCCTTTCATAAGCTTAGCAAAGCTTAAGTAGAGAGGAGATGCTAAGGCCTATATCTTTGAATTCCTAAGGCTGTCTATAATGGTTCTTGTTCTTTCAGTTGCAAGGAGAGTCTATATGTTCATTGATGGCTTGGAAGAACCTTTGCATGGGTTGGTAAAGTCTACCAAACCCACCACTTTGCATGATTCCATTGAAATAACAAGAGATCTCCAAGATGCCTTGCCAAGGGCAAAGGCAACCTTCCCAAGCAAAGCCACTCACTCTTCTAAAGGGAAGGAGGGGAAAGATGCTCCACCCAAGGAGAGCACACAGAAAAAGCTTCTTGAAAATGATCTCTGGAGGGAGTTGAGGAAGAAGAAATCATGTTTCAATTGTCAAGAGCCATGGGTACCTGGACATAGATGTGCTGCTATAAGAGAACACTATATTGAAGTCTTCTCTGATTCTGAGGAGGAGGAGGGAAATGATGGACCCGGGAGAGGTCATAGCACCGGTGATGATGAAGAGGAGGATCCATCATCATCCAAAGAAGAAGAAGGAGAATTTTCTCCAACCAGTGGGACTCTTGCTTCTTTGAGAGGAGTGCCCAAGTATTTGACTCTTATAGTGCAGGGTTCAGTTATGAACCAAAAGGTATCCATTCTGATTGACAGTGGGGCGACCCATAACTTCATTGATGCTCACTTTGTGCAAAGGAGAGGGATCCTTATTGATACTTTTGATGGGTTCTCTGTTTTGGTTCTGGGAGATAGAACTATGCAGTGCATGCAGTATGTTCCATCACTTTCTGTGACTATGGGGACCTACACCTTGGAGGACCACTTCTTTGTAGTGGACATACCATAAACCAACATCATCTTGTGTGTCCAGTGGTTGATTACTTTGAGAAAATTCACCACTGATTGGAAGGCCTTGCAAATAGAATGGGTGGATTTGAAGAGTGGGAAACAACAAATAATTCAAGGAATGCACACCTACCCTTCACTTGATGCTTCTACCCACACAAAAAAGATGGAATTGCGCAGTGGGGGAAGGGACCTCACAGTTCCTTCTCTCATGTTTATGAGAATGTTGCAAGGGACATTCCTACAACATGGCAAGCCACTTGGGGTGCCATTAGATTCTGTGGGGAAAGCTTCACCATGTGTTGAAACAATGGAAGAAATAGTCACAGAGCTGTGGGAGGAACCAAGGGGGAGGATCAGCCTTCCCACAAACAATTTTGGCATGCAAAGTGCCAAAGACACAAGCAACAACAAGGCAAGCACCACCATAGATGCATCAACAGCACTGTCCTTGTTGATAAGTGTAGATCCATATTGGAGGTCTCAACTCCTTGTGGAGTACTCCAAAGATCTGCACACCAGGATGATCTTAGATGGCATTAAGCAAGGAGGAGGCTATTTGGTCCATGAAGGGGTCATCTATCATCTTGGTAAAGTATTCTTGTCTCAAGCCTCCAAGCTTAAGCAAGAGATGCTACAAAGAGCACACAAGGAGTTCCTTTCCAGCTACTTGTAGTCAGCAAAAAGCTACTCCCTAATCTTGAAGAGTTTTGATTGGGAGGGTATGGAGGAAGAACTACATCAGCATTATGATTGGGAGGAACTACATCAGCACTTACAAGAGTGCAATAGTTATGTGGAGATGGGGCAGCTAAGGGATCCTATGCAGGAGGCATTTCAGCCATCTCTTTCTTCTCTCAAAAGGGGAGAAAAGCCCATGCCTAACTCTATCTGTGTGGGAGATTTGTATGGTAAGAAATCTGATCTTGTGGAGCAAGTTTATTTTTCTGATTTAGCACATTCTCTTACCATGTGTATGCAGGCCATATCTTGTACAAGGAGTAATATTACATGCATATCTCATGGAAATGATGAGGCCAATAAAAATTCCAAAGTTGGCCACTCCCTTGAGGTGCAAAGGGAGACTATTTATCATGATGAGTGCTTCCCAAAAGCACCTAATGAGGGCTCTACTTTCAACCATGTCAAGGTGACCCATGCAGCAAAGATGTGGTGGGAGTACCACCTATCACATTCAGATCTACTCAAAACAAGGAGTGCACTGCGGTGGTACCTTATGTGGGATTGTGACCCACCTCCTCAAGTGAAAATTTCAATTTGCCTATTTGTGATTTTGCTTCTATACATAGATGACATATCCGTATTGTTTATGGGTATGTATGTGCAAATATTAAGTAGTGTACATGTACCACATGGGATGAACTTTATCCTGTACTTCATGATACATGTTTCAGATGTGACATTCCTTCACCCATGTTCACTGTTGAGTTTTACACTTCTGAAGGGACAGACTATGCACCTATCATGTTAGCGTTGGAGGAGAAGTTTCTAATGTATTGGCTTGGTGAGCACTTGATCCATGATGAGAGCTTAATTCTTGATGGTGCCATCAATGGAGAAGGAGAAGATCTATAGCTCTTACCTAGTCAGTTGCTTGAGGACAAGAAAAATTTTGGAGGGGAGGACTGTAATGTTCCTACTTAGCCTTAGCTAAGAGGAGACATTCAATTTTGGTTTACTTTATGTTTTATGAATAAATGAATAAAGGAGGACATGGAAAAATCCTAATAAATCAATGCCCATGTGAACAAAGACAAATCTGGGCTATGTAAATAATCACTTGCAGATGTGAAAGAGGCTTGAGCCAAAGATTGGGTCCACCTTGACCAAGTCAACTGCGCTATCTAGATTCATTCTATCTCCGAAAGGGACTGCGCAGTTCTAGAAGGGAGCCTCTAATGTGAATAGGGGTAACTCATCAAAGTGGTTTAGGGTTTGCGAGGGCTTTCTCATGTTATAAAATAAGGAGGAGAGAAACATAAAGAGGTTGTTGATGGATCATATTTCTGAAGTATTTGTTTGCTTAGACAAATACCATTCTCTGCTGCTTAGTGGAGGATTTTGATTGGAATTCCTGTTTAGGGGTTTCATCTCTTCCCTTGAGGATCATTGGAGGAGTTCTTTGCTAAATTTGGGCACTATCTAGTTTGAGACCAAGCTCCATTTTCATGAGTAGTGTTGGCCCATTGAGGGTTTTGCAGCTGCTATTTTTTGTAGCAAGTGGTGTTCTAGATCTGCTTAGATCTAGCTTGTTTTGAGAGGCTTTCTCTGTTGGAGTATGTTCTTTAGCCTCACAAGAGATAGCTAATCCATATTTTGTATCAGATCTATAATTTTATTCCAAATGTTCAGTCTCCTTCACCCTCTGCACAGTTTCTGCTCCATACTGCGTTATTTTGTGAGAGGGCCTTCTTATTTCAGTTTGCTAGAAGTTTGGAGGAAGATATCTTGGTATTAGGCTTGCCCTCCCTTGGTGATCCGTGGATTGGGTTGCTGATCCATGTCTCTATAGATCTGATCTCTTTCAGCAATAAAATTTATCTTCAGAAATTTCTTGGTTTTCTGCAGCACTGCCATTTGTAATTCAGATCTATAGCTTATTATGCAATATTTTGATGTAATTCCAATTGGATCTTGTTCTTAATGTATTATAGTTTCCAGATTTGTATTATATCTAATGTTTCATCCATGTATATGTCATAGATCTGAAATGTATTGTACAACAGGTGAACCATCTGAAAAATAGCACTATCTATGTATTTCTGCAGTTTATTCCTAGTTGCAGTCCTAATTTTTGAAGGGATTTTTCCCTAGTTCACTTTTGTAATCTGTTGTAGAGGTAATAATATCAAATATAAATTTGATTTACTGTTATATATCTAAAGTATCATATCTTTGGCTGTCCTCCTCTAAGTTTCAGTCAAAACTGCGCAATTCTAGTTGCTGGGGTTTTTGTGTTTTAGCAGCCTCTCTCTTTGGCTGATTTCTAGCTAGTATTCATTTTTGGAGATATGTTTAATGTGCCTAAAATGATTTTCTTCAGCTGAAATTATATATATAAGTCACATACAACCTAAATAAGGGGATCCCGGCCCTGATCAGCATTATTCTTGCTTTGATTTTCTTATACAATGTTTTCTTTGAAGACCTTGTTGAGATTCTTGAAAGGGATTATTCCAAGTTCTATAGGCAGAGCCTAAAATTGGCGAGGTAGCCTCTGGTTCTCACCCTCTTTTTAGAGGTAACATAACCAGTAAATGCCTCTGTAGTCCATCTCTGACATAGAATCTTGAGAATCCCCAAAAAGGAATATTACAAACTTGGAACCACAATATGCTCCTTTATTTTCAACTACGCCATATTTTCTATCAATGTTGTTTACTATGTGGTTCAAATATTTTTGTATTTATTAATTTCCACCCTCTGGGATTTCTCCTAATACCAAAGGATGGAAAGTAAACAGAAAAATATGTTGGGACTCCCTAAAGGATTTTGGTTTGATGGAATTATATACATTTGAAATCTATGCTTTCATACTATAATTAATCGGTAGAAGTGAGATCATCCCATATTATCAGTATCTTGTTGGGTAGACAATGGTTGAGTCCCACATCCATATGAGCAAAGGTGATGAGTCCTTGTGAAATACAATCTCCATATATTATAACAATGTAACCTAGGGAATTTCCAATAACTTCAATTAAATGTCAAATGGCACAACTCTAGAGAAATATTTGGATGTCTTACAAATACTGAAGGTTTTGTGATAGTGATGGAGGTTGGTCAAATTTTAGGAGCAATGGTTGAAAGGACAGGCTTGCTCTACCACGACACTAAGTTCCTTCATCAAACACTTTTGGAATATCCTTCATAGTTTTAAAATTTTCAGTTAAAATAAATTTGAAGTAGAGGAGGAGCTCATAGTTAGGAGTCTTGGTTGGTTCAACCACACACAAAGTGCTAACAAAAATTTCCAAATCCCAATGGAATGATAACAACCTAGTGTTCACTGCATCCTTGAAAGAATAATCTTGGGAAGTGGAGGGCGCATTAGAACCTATGGCTCATCCAAAAGGATTAAGAGAAAATGCATTACACCATCCTTGTTGATGACAGAATATGTCATAAGGAAACATTTGATTTATTTATTTCTTGCATGTAGAAACATCTCATGGTTTGGTGGGATACTCTCATTTTCTTGATTAAAGAATTTTGCATACCTTATGAGCATTCATTTAGTAGTGAGATTTGTTCATGGCTAGTTAAATTTCCCAAAAATTATATTCCTTCAATGTACCATTGCCCCTCTAGGAAAAATTTCTAGTTATACTCACGCTACTCACAATTATATTCATGCTGACTACCAGAATGTTTTGTTCAATAAAATTCTGGAAATAATCTCACATATAATAAACACATCAAATGGAAAATGTTATTGCAATGTTGGGCATGCCATCATTTTATTGGCCTCACGACACATGGCTTTGTGGGTAGGATGACCTCCGTGAAGTAAAACATGATGTTTTATCATGTCATGCATTGTGAGTGGTGAGAAAGAAACAAAAGTTGTATTTTGTTCAACTTTCATGACCGGAGGCGGATATATTACATCCCCTCTATTATTATATATAAATAAATTATGATCTATAAGCTTGTAGTATTATCTACAAATAAATTATGATATTCTATATTTCATTCTTAGTATTGTTTAATTTGATTAAAGAGGTTTATTCATGCATAAAATTATATGACTATTGTGCATAACTACATGATAGCAATAACGAAAATGGTAATAATATATTGAATCTCACAGTGTGTTTGTAGTTAATAAGCTTATAGCCCAACACATAACTATGTATATGTTTTAAAAGAATAACATTTACATATATAACAATATATTATATTATAGTGGAGTGATTTATTTTATTATTAAATAAATTTGAGAATAAAAATCTTATAGAAGTATTATAAATTTTATAATATTCAATATTGATTAATTTATTATAATAGATTGTTTTGGAAGACTTATCATTATTAATTATATAAAGTAAATGAATATTTTAAAAAATTATAAATATAAATTCAATAAAAAAAATATTGTAAGTTCTTATTATTATTTTTCCCAAGTTAAATAGGCCATATATTATATAAAAAAAATGACATAACAAGTTTATACATGATCAACCTATCATTAGGGAAATTAGACAAATCAAAATGTCAAATTCACTTTGTCAACTTATAATTTCTCTAATTGTAACAAACATTACTACATTTCCATATCCACATGGAAATATACTAATGTAACTCGTACTTGGCCTTCTCAAAATTTAAAATTCTAATATCTATAGACATGGCCAAAAAGAGAGTG
This sequence comes from Pinus albicaulis, assembly GCA_034641835.2. NCBI lineage: Eukaryota > Viridiplantae > Streptophyta > Pinopsida > Pinales > Pinaceae > Pinus > Pinus albicaulis. The sequence continues at coordinate 211,190,735 of CM076573.1, read as the reverse complement.
ATCATTTTAGCCATACTCATGGATGTATGGAGAAGTAAACTCACAAGATAACTAATCATTCAAAGGAGATTCCATATGAATAGTGAATGTGTGTAATTGCAATAGAAGTTTCTACATGGAGATATACCAATGTAATTTTGTTTGACGTTCTCAAATTCAATTTAGTTCTAACAACTATAGACATGCCAAATAAAGAGAGGGCATTTTAACCATATTCATAGACTAACCTAAAAGAAATGTTGGCAACATAACTAATTATTCACATAGGGACTCCACTAAATATTTATATGTAGATTTTTGTTATGATGTGAATCTCTATTGTGAATTCACCACTTCATAGGTCATCATTGTCACTTTAATATCTAACTTCTTTTGTTAAAATTGGATTTCATTCAAACAAAGAAGGATTTCATGTTGTTGCTTTTATATTTACACAAGAACTTGACCCACCATGGTTTTGAATTAAAAATAAATATTCATAGCATGTACTTGGTACTTATATTCCTTTATCCATTTCTCCTCTTGTAGCTCCAAACATCACATCTATATAAAATAATAAGAGACCCAAAATCTTTAAAAAATAATTCAATTTCTCCCACAGGTAAATTTTTTATAGTTTATAGTTATTTTAATGACTTCGGTTTTCTGCATTTTATTGACAATTTCCTTAATATTATAGTTCTAAATAAGTTTCCAATTAAGTTAAACTTTCATATATTTATCTAAAATAAATCTTCCAAGTTATTCTCATACAGAAAATTAATATAATAAATTGTTTTAAATTTAAATATCTTATTAAAATGATTTATTGCTAACCATCCAAAATTTAGTTCAAACTAGCAATAAAATAATCGTACAAACTTATCAAGATATATTATAATTCAAAGCCACCTTTAACTCTACTAATAGCTTCAAAATTTTATTTTCAATGTATTACATCAAAGTCATTAAGTTAACCAGCAAAATAGGATATTTGTTTTACTATACAAAATTTGTATGCAGTGACCCGATGACTAATAGGTAGTCCATGATTGAATAATAGCTTCTTATATTTCCTTGGCAGTGATCCGATGAGTAAATAGGTAGTTGATGATTGAATAATAGATTATAATATTTCCTTGGCAATTTCCTTAACCACAATACTTGAGAGCACGTCAAATTACGGTACGAATTAAAATAAACTTATGAAAATTACTGTATATGTATGTAAAATATTTTCAATGTTAAAAACAAAACAGTCACGGCATGCAAGTGAAGTAAATGACTACGCAATATTTTATTTATTTATGAAGAGGCAGATAACCGGAGCAGAGCACACCATCAAACAAACTAGCAATATAGCTACAGAGAAGAGACTCTAGGGCAGCTGAGATAATATTTAGGGTTTTATTCGAATAGAGATATTAGATGGATGGGTATTGGGCAATGCAGTAGAATGGGTACTGCTCGTAGCGCATGAAACAATCAGTGAGTTGAACCTGAGCACCGATGGCATTGTTGCAAATTCCCCCGATGCGGCCGCCGAGGTTAATAAGACAGGCCGTGCAATTAGACGGGGGAGCCTGATTGCAGGTTGCTTCGCCGTAGGCAGTGGGGGAGCCTGCACTCGACGTCTTGTAGTCGTGACCGTTGTCGTTACCGTTCAAGGCCGTCTGTTGCTCCAGATCTACGAGCAGGTTTCCGAGAGTGTCAAAGAAGGGACTTCCGCTTGGGATAATGTCCAAGTTACACACATACGACACGAAGGTTGTATCCTGGGCGCCCACCACTGCGAGTACTAACATTAGTGCCAAAGAAAACCCAAAAGACTCGATCGCCATGGCTGCCAAAAACGAAATAATCTTACCTCTAATAAACCCAAACCCTTCAAATGGCAGACGTTACGGCCATGCTTATGAATCTGCTGGGGGTGCCTCCATTTTATAGGCCTCGCGGCACATGGTTCCATGGGTAGGATAACCTCCGTGAGATGAAGGATGTTGTTGGAATGTCATACGTTGTGATTGGAGAGAAAAAAAACAAAAAGCTACATTTTGGCCGACCGTCATGACCGGAGGAAGATATGTTACATGCTTTGACTATTATCTTTATTTTAGTTATGATATTCTATATTCCATTCGTAAGATATGCTTTTGTCAAACATGCAATTCACACATAAAATTATATAATTTGTGTATCATATACTTACATGCAGCAACCGTCATAACAATAATGAAAGCGATAATTCATATATATTTCAAATGAATGGAATATATCGTAGCCATTTATTTTATTATAAGTTTTATTATTTAATAAGATTTAGAACATATAAACAGATTTAGAACAATTAAACATTTTATAATTTCATTATTTAGTAATTTATTATAATAGAATTTTAAGAAGTTTATAATTAAATTAACTATATAAATAAATAGTTTACTCGGCATAGAATAGACAATGATAGGGTGTACAATTAATGAACTTCGTGATGTGAAGGTCACTAGTTCATCAAACAATATTAAGGGTTAGTGTGGTCCATGTTTGGTGTGATCCCCTCGATGATTTCGTGGACTTAGATGCCCTTGATTTGTATTTTCTCAAGCCAAATGTTAAGTGTGTCCTTATTTTAACAACTTACCGAAAAAAAATTATATCAATTAAAGAGCTTGATGACAATACGTTCTTTTTTTAATGAAACAGTTAGGTTTTTATATTAATATCAAACTGGTTACAAGGCGATATCTTTTTGCATATTCAATTAATTCATCTTGATGCATGAGCATCAACCTGCACAAATCAAATTTATTTTTTCACACCTTCCAAAAGTTGACGTGGCTACAAAGATAATATTTTCGTTAAATTTGTGTTATCAATAGAGTTTGTTGTAATTTGGTTGAGTGATTTTTTTGATTTTATGAGGAAATATCGAATCTGGAATGATCCATTCCTCTTTTCTCCATTGCTATAAACTATAGCCTTCATGCATTTGGAGGGGAAGCTAGACAGCATGTAACATCAATCGTCGAGAGGGCGACCTGGCTCATATAGGCCGTGTTATATTTCGATTTTGGAAGTAATATAAATTATGTGTTTTCTGTCGTTGTGTATATGAATTATATTAATCCTTGAATTCTCGTGAGACTGTTTTTAGAGAGATCGAACACTCATTCTATGTTGTGTACAGGCTTGAACCTGGTACAGTAGTTTGAATGGGATCCGTGTTTTTTTCTATGTTCTCGCTTAAGTATTATTTGGGTGTTTTTCTCAGAATTAAAATAGTTTATGAGCTAACGAGAATGCAACATAATTTTGCATACATGGCGTAGATGAGATGGATTGTTTTTAAGATATTGTTTGAGTTCTGCATGAAGAATACATCATTGGACATTGACCAACAAAATTGAAAATCGTTGAGTGCCTGGTGTGTGGCGCAGATCTGTCTACATTCTCATTAGAATTCACATTTCCTCATTTATTCAAGGTCGATTGAATGGTTTTTGAGGTTACGACTGTGATGATATCTGGAGGCATTCAAGGCTTTTCGGAAGTTTTGTTCGCTGCTGGTTGGATTATTACATCTAGATTGTTGGCCCATAAACAACAGATCTGCAAATTGGGAAATATGCAATTTTTTTGCATCAAAGTGGTATCAGAGCGGGAAAACATTTCCTGCGAGAAAGAGTTTGCATGCGAGGAAGAAGAGGTACAGTTATGCTAAATATTTGTAAATCTTATGGTTTTTATATTTTGTGAAGGTAGCGGCAGAGGCAGAGGAAGGTGAGAAGATTGCAACTGCCTAATGGTTCCAGAGGAGAGAACCAGAGAGATGTTGAAAGACTAAGCTCAGAGGAGAGAAGCTTGGTGAGGTATCTGGTAGCAGGGAGGACTTGTTATTGCAGAGGTTTTGTTGCAGCTCATAAAGGGAAATTCCACAGAGGATGTGGGTAGAATTGCTCAAGAATGTTGTTACGGGAATATCACAAAGGGAAATTCCACATAGGATGTGGGTAGAAATGATAAGAAATGAGTAAGACATATGACCAAGAGGTCATAGAAATTTTGTACCTCGGGAGTTTGATGCAGGAGCATCAACACGTGCAAATCAAATTTATTTTTTCACACCTTCAATAAGTCGACGTTGCCACAAAGACAATATTTTCGTTAAATTTGTGTTATCAATAGAGTTTGTTGTAATTTGGTTGAGTGATTTTAGTGATTTTTTGTGAAAAGATCGGACCTGGAATGATCCGTTCCTCTTTTCTCCATTGTTATAAACTATAGCCTTCACGCATTTGGAGGGGAGGCCATATGACATGTAACATCAATCGCCAAGAGGGCGACCTGGCTCACATAAGCAGTGTTGTATTTCGAGGTTTGGGAGTAATATAAATTATGTGTTTTTTGTCATTCTCTATATGAAATATATTAATTGTTGAATTCCCGTGAGACTATTTTTAGAGAGATCGAACACTCATTCTATGTTGTGTACAAGCTTGAACTGCGTACAGTAGTTTGAATGGGATTCATGTTTTTTTTTTATGTTCTCGCTTAAGTATTATTTAGGTGTTTGTCTCAGAATTAAAATAGTTTATGAGCTAACGAAAACACACCATAATTGTGCGTACAGGGCATAGAGGAGATGGATTGGTTTTAAGATATTGTTTGAGTTCTGCGTAAAGAATACATCATTGGACGTTGACCAATGAAATTGAAAATCACTGAGTGCTGGGTGTGTGGCGCAGATCTTCCTACATTTTCATTTGAATTCACATTTCCTCGTTTATTCAAGATTGATTGAATGGTTTTTCATGTTACGAATGCGATGATATCTAGATGCATTCAAGGTTTTTCGAAAGTTTTGTTCGCTGCTGGTTGGATTATTGCGTCTAGGTCGTGGGCCCATAACCCACAGATCTACGAATTGGGAAATATGCAGTTTTTTTACATCACATCTACGTTTTTATTCAGAGATGCCCAAAAAATGTCTTTATTCATGTTGTATTTCCTACTTACTGTATATCTAAACTAATAAAATCAAAGGACCTTCCAAAATACTCCTAAAACTAAAACATACAAGACTAGCCTACATTTGACAATCCACCTTCAATTTTAGCTTTCGTAGTTTCCTCCACATATTTATTCAGTTGTTCATGAGCATGGAACTAGTTCATTTCTGCATCCTCCCTTGTTTATTATCCTGCGTTGACTTCATCTCCACCCCTTTTTCTTGTTGTTTCATGTTTTTTGAGCCGAAGGTCTAGCGTGTCTAGTTAAACCTGGAGCCTATCAATATTGCTCCGAAGCAAACCAATATGTTGATTAAGGAGTAGAAATTGAGCCTCATTCTTTGTAGACACCATTTCCCCTTTTAGATTAACTAGAGATAGTATATTCTCCATTATTGCAGTGTTGTAATTGAGTTGATAGGTGATATCCTCTTTCTTTGTGACAGTCGAGGTATGTGATTCGCCTCCCATGTTTTCATCTACACTTTGACTTGCTTCATCAAAAAAAAAATTGAGACACGAACCTTTGCATCGAGAACAAAGGCCCTGTGCGTCGTATATCACTTGTCTCCTTATGTTCCCATTCTCACCAACCCATGTGTCCACTCTCCCCCTTTAATGTATTGTCCCCTGTTACAAATTGCATTGTCTAGACATTCCTTACATGATTCATCACTAGAGTAACTCTTTACCACCACCATTAATACTGTGATAGTCAATTGTATTTTATTTAACTTGTATATGGAGCTGACATGTTGCAACTCCCTCTTGCATTTAATAAGGTAAATTCCCAGCCTCCATCTACCCTAAGTTGCATGATCATCTATTATCCTCATTTAAGTGTTTGAGGGGGGCAAAGAACTCACATTAAATAAGAGCCACTAATCTTCTATGGGATGATTCTAGAGGATCCCAAGATTAGGAAAAGGTTTTACATGAGATTGTAGGGCTTCCCAATAACTCATCCTTCCAATATTATCTCTTGATATGATCATTGCACCATATACTTGACATCTAATTTCCTATCTCATAGTACATGTTTATAAACATCTATCCTTTCCAAATTATGTTGTTCCATGGAGATTTCTTTATTAGCTATGGCATATTCTTTGGAATTAAAATTCCGTTTGACATGATGAAACTCAACTATCTCAAAGTTATCAATTTGCATTTTTTTTCTCTATATAATTGGAGGTTGATCAAGGCTGGAATTCTCTTTGACTTTAACCACTTGTTGCATGACTATCACAGTGTCACCAAACACAATTATTTATTGAATTTTCCTATAAATAACTATCTCTAACCCTTGCCACCAATACAAAAAATTGTATTAGTAATTTGTAGCACTCACCCACCCACAATCATATTGAATCTAAAATTATTCATTGGGGTGATAAATATCCCCTCCTGCTCTCACCTCCCTTACATTTCCTTTCAATTCTCCTGTTGTAGCAGCTACAAGCACCTCCAAAATTTTCTCAGTGCCTAGATTTTAGAGCCTAACCTTCTTTTCACATGAGCTTACATTGCATTGTTATCAGGTATCCATGGTTTGAATGATGTTTACCTTTTATTTATGTTGATGTTCACTTTCTCTTCACTTAGAAAATATTTTATAAGTAAAAAAAAAACATCCTCTCTAAGCCTTATGCAACAGTTCTAATTTTTCCTCCATAAAATACGCAATTCATGGATCCATACTTGACCTTGATGTTCAAAATTATGCAGTCATGACTCGCAGTCAACCATGAGCTCGAGAACTGTTGAGTCATGACAAGAAGCCTAGATCAGAACCAAAAAAATACGTAATCCTTCATTCAATTCAAAAATCATGTAGTGCACTGAAACGTGAGATGTTACTTCTCCGGAACTACAGAATATTTCCGAGTGATGTGCATGGAAAGTTTTCCTAGGAAAAGAATAAATAGTACAAAAATTAAAAAGGACCACTAAAATTTAAGGATCTAATTTTAGTAACCAGAAGGAAGAAAACTTGTTATTTTTGGAAACTGTCACCATGTGTCGATTTTCCCTTGTTTTTTTGTATGCGTGCCATAAACCCTAATTTCTCAAATATATTTAATCGATGCCCCTAGAGCTCAATATCACATTTGATCTTGGAGCTCTATCTTTCTCGACGAAATCAAGGAACCTTCGATACGATTTTCATCGCTTTTTTGAGTCAGTTTTGCATTTATCGTCTATAGTCACTTTTTCTATCATTTTCGTCATTTGGCTTGCATCAGTATTGTTTGTTTGTTTCTTTGCATGAAATCTAGTGTTTGAACTTTATTTAGCCTATAAAAGTGTTGTTTCAAGTTATCATTTTCATTTTACAAGTTTTGTATCAGTTTCTTCGTTTTTCATCGATGTTTTCCATTGCTATGACTCTACTCATCGATCTCACTCACTTCTCGTTTCTTTAGTTTCTCTACTCGATTTTTCTTGTTACAATCACACTTAGTCATATATGCACTCAAGCCTTCACCATCTCTCATATCTGCTCATTTTTCACACTTGCCTTGGCAAGAATTCACTTTTCCCAGCTCAGCATTGGGTAATGTTGAGGTTAAAGCTCAAAGCTTGGCCTATGGAATTGCGCTATGCATGGTACAGGCTAGCCCCACTGCATATTATTCTATCCCATGCCTCAACATGTATCCTTGTCCACTAAGACTACGCAATGGGCAGTCTCTCCCATCTCACTACCAAGACTGAAGAATGCATTACACAGTCTCAGTCCTCAAGCTTAGACCCTAACTACTGGGACTACACAGTGTTTAGTTTCCTCAGCCAGTGAGACCCTCTTGCGAGAAATAATTTTACAATCCTTCTAGTCAGTTTCTTGGTGTGCTGCATAAATATCTCCTAAAAGGATTTTTTCTTATAACTGATATTTTATTGTAGTCAAAGTCTTTTTTGTCCCACAAGTAGAGAGGTTGTTGAGCATCTCTCTAAAATTAAATTTTATAATGGCATATAAGAGATATTCCTCATAGGAAACCACTGAAAGGAGTATTGGGAAAGTAGTTGAAAAATTTCTGGTTAACTTACCAGTTTATGCAGACACTTGACTATTTGTATAGAAGTGATAAAAAATGACATTATAGCAGATCCAAGATGAGCTCACAAAGGAATTTCAAGTAGACATAAACGAACAACAGGTCTATCTCAGCATTATGAAATCAGGGCTTTACAAGGTTGCATATATGTATCCATCCTTTCCATGTGCGGATGTGATTAGCTGGTTTTTCTCAGACACTGATGTGAAAACCATGACATTGAGCAACACCAACACACAAAAGCTTGCTACATTCCTTGAAGTAGATTTTCAGTAGATGTGTCATCTTCTTGGGCTAATCAAGAAAAAGGTATCATTGTTATATGCTACTCACACCTACACGAACACAAGAGATATCATGAAGAGTTGGGTGAAGGAGCCAATGAAGTTTAGGCAAACACCCACCCACATGTATAAGATAAAGGCACCCAGGAAATCCTATCACCTTTTCTTCATACTAACCTATAGAATACATGACCAACCAAACATAGAGACATTTGTTGAGTAATGGGCTATCTTATTCAACGACGTAGTGAATAAGGGGAAGTTTTTAAAATGGTAATATTTTTTAGCTCATCAGTTGAAATTCCATTTGACACAAGCTAAGAATCCACCAAGGGGATGGAAATAATTATTCTACATGTCTGCATACTTACTCAATGTAATATGTGTGTAGAATGAGTTTCATGGCATGAACTGGACATCGACACCGAGAGAAATTGTTGTACATATCTATCGCAAGCTAATTTTGGATTGAAGTCGTCACAGAGTCATGGAGCAGCTACCTTATCACTTCATCATCCTTCTTTACAAGATCATCTTTTAAGAGGAGCCACCTTGCATGTCACGAGCATCCATGGAGGCGATATTAGAGATTTTAGATTGGTTTGCCTTACGAAATGGCACATTTATCATAGTATTCAGCCAGAAGAAGTTGCCACGTCTTTTTCCAAGATATGCCACTAAAAAACTTGTCATGTAAGAGGTATCTTATCATATCTCTATTGGGTTATAAGCAACACTGCAAGGGAAGAAGAAGGCACCATGACCAACTCTTCCTTTGAAGGTCGGATTATATAATATTAAGAATCTCAAAGTCATAGGTGGCGAAGGGAAAACCATAATCAAATTCGAGGTCGACACAGATATTTATAATCTGTATGATCCGAGTGGAATTGACATACACCACTGTGCAAGAGTATACTACAACTAGGTCAGTGGGATATTCTAGTGGTTGGAGAAGGAACCATGGAAGAACTGTTATAAATCCTCTCAACCTCATGAACCAATTAGTACGGTTGGGACATCTCAAGTTATTTCACAGAGGGTAGCAGTTTTGGAAGAAGTAGGAACAACATAAAATGGTCTAGTAAGGGAAAAAGGAAAGAGGAAGGCAGCTGAAAATGGAGAAGAGGAACAAAGCTGGAAGATGAAAATAGATCCTCTCTCTAAGAAATTAGCTTTGGAAATGGAATAAAAGAGAGGATAGAGGCAAAAAAGTGTAGAGCAGAGAAATGGAGAGAAGGAATACTTAGAAGAAGCAATTCTTATAGCGTACATAGAAGCGTAAGAGTTGAAGGAATAACAAGAGATTATAAGAAGAGAACAAGAGGAGAGACAAAATAAGGAAGAGGAAGAAAGGCAAGGTTCCACAATAGAAGAGACAACACCCATATAGGTTGAAGAGAAGATACAAGATCAATCAGTAGTAGGAGTCATCGAACAAATGCAGGAATAGGACATTTCTTTGGATATTGAGTAGTTGCTTGAAATACAAGACATGGAAGTGGGATGAGAGCTGCAAGATGAGGATGTGGACCTGATTCCCAGTGCACCTATAGTCACCTTTTAGCCTTGACCACCTTCAGCCACAGAGAAATCCCCAAGCGAGGAAGCAGAGGTAGTTCCCCTTGATGATGATCTAATGATGGATGTGTACAATTTGTCATTTAATGAAATACAAAATAAGATTTTACAAGTGTGGCTAAATAACTTCCCAGATGATCCAGCATCATCTGCATTCCTGAGAGAAAGGGTGGTAGTGGAAGACACTAGCAAGAATACAAACACCATTGATGATGCCATCTTGGACTTCGTAGGAGCAGCCAGATCTAATACTTAGTGTTTGGTGGTCGAGAATAAGGATTTGGAGTAGAATCTATAGACACTCCAATAAGATAATCAACAACTTTGTGTAGCAACATAGAATGCACATTCTATACGGGTCTACAGTGAGGAGATAACAATTGTGGTGCTTACTGAAGTATCCACACTTGGAGACACTATGGAGCACATTTACAATGAGTTTGTGACCATATATAAGGAAGTTGTCTACTTACATGACTTGCAATGGTATAGCGGAGAGTTTGTCAATATCCTTAAGAATGTACAAGTTTCCATCACTGCCATGGATGAGTGGACAATGAAATACAAGGCTACAACACTTACACTCATGAAGAAGATGAAGCCGTGGGAGGAGTTAGAGAAAGCCAGAGTTCATAGGTTCATCCAAAACAACAAGCAACTCGCCTCATTCATTGGAAACATCCAGGCCTCATATGTATTGATATACAACAGTTTCCATTTCATGGTGACAACCCACGAGATCCCATCAGTTGGTACACTCAACGAGACTAAACAAAAACGACAAGTCTGTCAGGATATTGATTAGTAATTTGAGTAGCTCAAGGAGATGGCTAGTCGACAGGACTTGGAGGTGAAGAGGAAGAACTTGTAGACCTACATCGATGACACAATTCAGATTAGAACAATGTTTCTCCTGATTTAAAAGGAGGTTAAAACAGGTTCCAAGGCATTGTACCCAGATGCTATGGACACAAGATTCCTCTTCCAATTTGACTCTATCTCACAGTTTTGGGAGACCATCGCACAAGACGAATCATTACATGAGTATGTGATCGAGAGACAGGAGTCCAATATTCCCAGCTTGAGTTCAACCCAAATCCAACATCATAGTTTTTTTCTTGTTAGGCTGTGAAGTTGTCTCTACCCTATTTTGTATTATATTGGTACGAGTAAAAATTGCACTATTATTTGTAATTATTGTATAAGTGAAATTCCATGTGTCCATGATGGAATTTTAAGAGTCATATGTAATGTGAGGAGTCATGAGGGGAGTCCAAGAGTCACCCCCCTTTGGTTAAAAATACATCCTCATAACCCTTGTAAAGAGAATTTTGGGAGCCAAGGTTTTGGCTAGGCTTAGGCTTAGAAAGGGCTTGGGCATTTTGTGTCAACCTTGGCTTCTTGGTAGTGTAGAGGGAATATACTTATTTGGTAGGAGTATGTGTTGTTGACTTCACGTTCCACTATTGGGGTGAGTGGTTTGTCATGTTGTATGTATGAATGGAACTTTAACTTATAATAAAATCAGAGCTGGCATGTCTTCATGCATATATTGTAAATGTAGTAGGAATATTCTTGTTATAATTGTGATGTATGTTGTTTAAATTACGCATATGCTTATGAACTAGTTCATTTGCATTTGTACAAATATTTTTAAGTGTGTGCTCATCTTTTAACCCATCACCTTTAACTTTTGAACTATTGTGCTTGTTAGTTTGTGTGATGTATTTTTAGCTCATGTGTTCCTTTCAAGCTACATACTATTACAGGAATCCAAGGAGTGAACTTTCGTTTCCATTCATATGTTATAGCTGCTTATGCATCATATTGAATTTCTTTAAGGTGACACACTTGCTATAACCAAATAGATCGTGCATCACTATATGCATTTTTCAATCCAAGGCATATCATTAAACACCCCACTATTGGGACTCCTTCTCCAAAGAGTGTGAGCTCTAGTTGGGACTTCATATGAGATATGAATATTCAGTGAATAACAACGTCAACTGTTCTTGGGCATTGAGGAGGACAAGATAGTATGGATCCTGAAATAGTTTGGACTCTGTGTGACATATTTTATTCTGATGTATTCTGTGTTTTCAGGATGGGATAATCACTTCATTTTGTGTTGTCCATCATGAAGAATCATTGAGGGTGAAACAACTTTGCGTGATCATGTGACTCTTTATTTGTTTTCATAAGAGTGCAACATCTCCGTATGGTCTATTGGTTGTTAGTTGTTCATTTCCCGATTTGAAGGGCTCATAAGGAAATGGTATATTCGATAAATGCTTACCTCATTTTCATAATCGCTTTGTAAATCTTTATTTATGACTTTCTATCAAAATGAAGACGTTGGGATATCTTAGTAGAAACATTTATATATTGTTCACATTTCACTAACTCATGAAGACTTAGGAATTTTCTCAACCACTCCCAACCTACCATAGGGCTAGAGCTTTCAATATGTGATGGATAGTTTTGTTCAGAAACCCTTAGTCCTCTTCTCATCGAAACAAATCTAGTTACGCAAGTTGAGGTGGGAAAAATTCGAATTTGTCATTGGCTTTCACCATCTCTTCCCATCACATTTCCTCACATAAGCCCTACACGATCATTAGGGGAAATTGAGGTCTAAAATGGGCCTCTAATAAAAATGTACAGCAAAACAAACGTTATAAGAACATTAAAGTTCAAGAGGATGATGTCAACCATGGGGATGATTCACCATTTTTTAAGTAAAAGGGTAAAAAGATTAAAAAAATAATAAAATAATAAAACTACTTTTCAGCCCTATATTTTCAACTTATCTCCCAAATTTTTTACTCAAATTTCTAGTGGGAATACTCGTTGGATGCAAAATTTAATTCCTCATCCAAGGAGTATCCATGTTGCATACTTTCGGTGAACCCTACTACACGAAAAATGAGAAATACATAAAAAAAAAACATGATTACAATCACGTTTTTCATGTATTTCTCATTTTTCTTGTAGCAGGACCCATCAAAAGTATGCAACATGGCTACTCATTGGATAAGTAATTAAATTTTTCGTCCAACGAGTACTCCCGCTTGAAATTTGATTAAAAACTTTGGGAGATAAGTTGAAAATATGAGTTTAAAAAGTAGTTTTTTCTTTTTTCCCTCTAAAATTTGATAATGTCATCAAATCTTTATTTTATTGTTTCCACTATTATTTTATAATTTCCTTAGGAGGCCCATTTTAGACCTCACAATTCCCCTAGTGTTTGGATTGCAAGCACATTGAGTGTGATATTGAATCTTTTTCTACACATCCTCCATCCTTCGATCCCGCTGATCCTCTAAATTGTGATTTTGTGTGTTCATCTATTTCAAGCCTCTCCTTTAATGTTCATGAGGATTAGGTGTCGTATGGAGTTTTTCTTGAGAAACCAACCCATGATTTCATTTACGATGAGTATGTGTGGGAGAAAAGGGTTGAATAAGAATTTGCAATGAAGGATTACTCTCTTCCTTCCACAACTCTTCCACATTACCTTGACAGTTCCATGATTCTATCATTCTGGTTGAATCATGTGATAATTCATTTTATTATACTATTAATATTTCCAATCATTCACATAATTCATGGGATGGCAGTTTTTCATCTAAATGTGGAAAAGATGAATTTTATATCAGGGATCCTCCCAAATCCTCATCATAACTTTATGGAAACATAAAGGGTGAAATTCTTTCTTTTCATCTTCCCCCCTATAAGATTCACCAGATCATGAGGATGCCTTTGTTGGTGATCTTGAATTTTCTGATCATGGTCGTTGCAATCTCTTCTTTGATTTAGCTCGTCAAGGCACTAATTTTTCCACTGTCGATTTTTCAAGGCCACTTATCTTTTATTATCTAACTTTTGACGAGTTAGAAATTCCTCAAGTCGTTGGGACACTTCAGCCCGAGTTGATGGTTATGTCAGGTTCTTGTAGCCTTGAGGTTAGTTCCATCTCTTATCAGAAGAATTTTGAATATGGCGTGGATCCTCATCGCTCTACCATACATCTTGATAATCCTTCTGTTTTACAATTTTCACATCCTCCATATGATTTGGCCTACTTTCTACTTAGGTTAGGAGTAGGAGTAGTTTTATTTTCTCATTGTTCTTTGCGTTGATTTGATTTCATTCATTTTTCTTCTTTTCTTCATCCTTTGTTTGTATTTCATTTTTAGGTCATTTTCACATGAGACCATGTTTGGATTCTGAAATAAGCATGGCGAAATCCAAGAGGAAATTTATTCTTCTACGAACACTTGGTTTTCTATCTTTTCTCACTCGTTGCGTGAATATTTCATTATGTTAGTTGATAATTCCCTGATGGAAAATATGTTTCGTATCAGAGAGAGTTATAGTTAAACCATGATGTTTGGGTTTTAATTTGTTCTGCCTACTCTAATTGGTTTTTATATATTCGGTTAATCCTTGCCACCTAGTCTAGTAGAGTAAGGAGAGGAGGAAAACCTTAAAAAGTTTGTTATTGGTGTACATAAACATACTTCTCTAAAGGAAAAACCTCATCTTCTATCAATAAGTTGGGATCCGTTTTTCTCCCCATAAATGAATAAGTTTCTATGTATAGTTCTTTGAACAAATGAAAAAAATGAAATTTTCAAAGAAAGGGTGAAATAAGAGAAATGCTTCCTATACAAAGAGGTGAAGAAAGCAACTCCGCTGGGGTATTGTCTAGGCTCATTGGTAGTGGAGAAATTTTTTTATTCCTAAAGTGACTCCATCGGGGTACTATCCAGACCTACTGGAAGCAGAGAAACACAACAGATGAAAATAAAGACTCAGACATTTTTATTTTAAACAACTCCTCATCCCCAATTGAAACAACTCTATCTGACTTGGCTTGGTTACTATTCCACCAATGAAGAGGATGGAAGGGGGCTATGTCTTTAACTCAGACTAAGTGAGGATGTTGCGATAATCAATGAATTCAACATTACTTCTGAAAGGGTGATACCGGATTAGCATGAGAAGAGATTCATTGAGAGAGTTGGATTTCTACTAGTGTGTCTCAAATGTTGTGGCGGCTATAACCACCCTCCAAAGTTTTTCCATTGCCTAGATTTTAGAGCCTAATGTTCTTTTCATAGGATTTTACCTTGAACTCCTATCAGGTAACCATGATTTCACTAATTTTAATCTTTTAGTTATGATTGTGTTTAGTTTCTCTTCACTTAGAAAACCTTTTCCCAGTCACAAGCTAACCTCCTGTCTAAGCCTTGTGCAACTGTTTTGGGCTTGCCTTGAGAAACTACACAATGCATGGAGCCAGACTTGACCTTGATGTTCAACATTGTTTAGTCATGACAAGCAGTCAAACTTGAGCTCAAGAATTGTGCAGTCATGAAAGGAAGCCTAATACTGAGCCCAGAAACTGCAAAATCCCTTAATGATCTAAGAAACTACGTAGGGCATTCAGCCAAGAGCTACCATTTCTATGAAACTATGCAATCCTTCCTGGTGATGTGCATGGAAATTTTTCCCAAAAAAAGAAGAAAATCTAAAAAACTTAAGAATTATCCCTAAAATTTAGGGATATATTCTTAGTAACTCAAAAGATCGACACTTTCTATTTTTGGAAACTTCCACCATGTGTCGCTTTTCCCTTGATTTTTGGTATGCGCCTCATAAATCCTAATTTCTCAAATCTATTTAATCGATATCCCTAGAGCTCATTCTCACATTTTATCTTGGAGATCTAGAATTCCCTAAGAAATCAAGGAATCTTTAGTACAATTGTCGTCACTTTTTCGGTTGACATTTACATCTATTGACTTTAGTCGCTTTTTCTGTCACTTTTTTTCGTTTACCTTGCATGGGTGTCTTTTTCCTTGTTTCCTTGCATTCATGCTATTTTTTTTAACTTGGTTTAGCCTATATAAGTGTTGTTCCAAGTTATATTTTCCATTTTATAGGTGTCGCATCGGTTTCTTCATTTTTCATTGATGGTCATCATTGTGGTGACTGTCCTCACCGATCTCATTCACTTCTTGTTTGTTTAATTTATGGTCTCGATTTGTCTTGTTTAAATCACATTTATTCATATTTATACTTGATACTTCACCATCTCTCATATGTGCTTATTTTTCAAACTTCCCTTAGGCAAATATGCCTTTCCCTTGGCGAGAATTCACTTTGCCCAGCTGGGAATTGCGCAATATTAAGGCTCAAGCTCAGATTTTAGACTCTAGAAAAATGAAATACATATTACAGGCTAGCTCCACTACACATTGTGTAGTCCCAGGCCTCAGCTTGCATCCTTGGCCACTGAGACTACTCAATGTGCAATCTCTCCCAGCTCGCTACCAAGGCTAAATTGTGCATTGCACACTCTTAGTCCTCAAGCTTTGACCTCGACTGTTGGGATTGTGCAATGTGCAGTTTCCTTAGCCAGTCAAACCCTATTCCTAGTAATAATTAGACAATCATTCCAGTTAATTTCTTGGTGTTCTGCATGAACATGTCCTGAAAGTAGTTTTTTTTATAGCTGATATTTGTGTTCCATTAGTGTATTTTTTTTCCCATAGGTACACCAGTTGTCGAGAACATATCCATAATTCCCTTTCAAAATGGCATATAAGAGTGTTACCTCAAAGGAAAGCACTGAAATCAGTACTGCGAAAGTAATTAAATAAGTTCTGGTTAAATTAGTAGTTTATGTAGTCACTTAGTTGTTTATAGACAAGGGATCAAAACTGACATGGCAGCGGATCAAAGGCTAGCTCCCAAAATGACTTTTAGGCAGACATAGAGGGCCAACAGGTGTATCTCAACATCATGCAGTCATATATTTAACATTTTTCATTCAACTATTCAAACTTCCCATGTGCAGATGTGATCAGCTCGATTGTATCAAACACGGATATGAAAACTATGACATTGAGTAACACCAACAGGTAGAAGCTTGCTAAATTCTTCCCCACAAATTTTGAGAAAATGTATCATCTTCCTAGGCTAGTGAAGGACATGGACTCACTTTTATATGCCACTCATAGCTACACGAACACAAGCTATATCATAAATATCTCGGTGAAGGAGCCAGTGATGTTTATACATACACCCACCCACATGTACAAGACAAAGGTACTCAGGAAATCCTATCAGTTTTTTATCATACTAGATTGCAGAATATATGGCCAACCAAACACAAAGACCTTTCCATAGGGGTGGGATATTTGATTGAACCAATTCATGAATGAGGAGAAGTCGTTCAACTGGTGAAATTTGTTGGCTCATCAGTTGAAATTCCATGTTACATAATCTTGGAATCCACGCAGGGGTGAGAAAGCACGCTTCTACATATCTTCATACTTATTGGATGAAAGTTTTTTGTAGAATCAATTTCCTGGCATGAATTGGACATCGAAACCGAAAGAAACTTCTGTACATATATATTGCAAGCTACCTTCAGATTGAATTCATCGCAAAGTCATGGAGAAACTTACTGATCACTTCATCATCCCGCTTTACCAGCTCATCTTTTAGGAGGACCCACCTTGCATGCCACGAGAAATAATTGAGGTGATATCAGAGATTGTAGATTGGTTTTCTTTACAGGATGGCACATTGATTAGAATATTCAGCAGGTAGATACTACCACATATTTTTCCAAAACATTCCACTGACAAACTTGTCATGCAAGAGTTATCTTATCATATCTCCATAGGGTTGTGAACAACACTTCATAGGAAGAAGAAGGTACCATGTCCAACTCTTCCTTTGCAAGTAAGAGTATACGAGATAAATAATCTCAAAGTTGCAAATTCTAAAGGGAAATCCATAATCAAATTCAAGTTCAGCATAAAGACTTACAATTTGTATCATCCCAAGGGAATTTGCAAATACCACCGTGCAAGAGTATACTACAACTATTTCAATGAGATATTTAGCTGGCTGGAGGAGAAACCATGGAATAACTGTTATAATTCCTCTCGACCTCATGAACTAATCAGTATGACTAGGACTTCTTAGGTTTTTCTGTAGATGACAACAATTCTAGAAGAAGCAGCAATAGCAGGAAATGGTTCGTTGGAAGACAAAGGAAAGAGGAATGCAACTGACAATGTAGTAGAGGAATTAATCTAGAATATGAAAGCATATTCCCTCAAAGAGAAATTAGCTTTTGAAATAAAAGCAAAGAGGAGAGAGAGGCAGAAGAGAGCAGGTTGGAGAAAGAGAGAGAAACAATACTCAGAAGAGGGAGTGCAAGGAGCAGAAAGAGAAGAACAAAAGTTGGAGGAAGAATGGGAGATCAGAAGAAGAGAACAAGAGGAGAGAGAGAATAAGGAAGAGGAACAATGATGAGGTGCCACAGTAGAAGAGACAACACTCATACATGATGAGGAGAAGATAAAGGATCAGCCCAAATCAGAAGGAGTAAGCCAACATATGCAAGAATGGCAGTTTTCTCTCAATATTTAGCAGTTGATTGAATTCACAGACATGGAAGTGGGACCAAAGACTAAATATGAGTATTTGGACTTGATTCCCAGTACACCTCAATCCACCTTTCAGATTCCAACACCTTCAGCCACAGAGAAAACCCCGAGTGAGGAAGAGGAGGTAGTTCCCATTTATTATGATTCGGTGATGGATGTGTACAATGTAACACCCCTAGTTTATGTTTTCTTTCAAAGCTAGACATTTTAAATTTAATCCTAAGGGGAGTGGACCCCAAATGGACAAGTATTTTATGGATGTAATTAAATTCTGTGCAGATTGACCAAAATGAGAATTATGAGATCACTTGCTAAATCCATGAGGATGGATAAAGGCAAATACTTTCCCCAAAAATCTTTCAAAAAATCCTTGAAAGAAATTATTTCCAAATTATATTTTGAGGAAAATTGGGCTATTGTTGTATGTGCTCACTGTAAAATGATTTACTGTTGAAAAAAAAAATTATTTTTTTAATTACTGATCTGTGTTGTTTAGTGTACAGTGGTGATGGAATGGCAGAAGGTGAGGAAATTTATGTCGATCTGCATGATGAAGATAATACACCAGATCCCAACGCTCTGGTGCTGGCTATGTTTCACAGTTTGCAATGAGAAATGGCTGAGCTAAGAAGCCAGAATGAAAGATTGCCATTAGCCAGTGAGGAGCAGGAAAAGCTCATCAGAGAACTAACTTCACGGAACAACCAAGAAGGTGAAGGTTCTAGAAAGAGGAAGACTAATGAGTCTAAGGAAGATGATGCTATTAGGCATCAGTATAAGCAGAAAAAGGAATTACAGGGGGAATTCCGAAAGATCAAGCCTCCCTCCTATGATGGGGAGAAGGAGGAAGATGTTGAAGCCTGGTTGTTGAACATGATTAAATATTTTCATGTCTATGAATATGAAAGCGATTTGAAAGCCAGATCAGCTGTCTACCAGCTACAAGGTAAGGCTACCTTGTGGTGGGAGGAGACAAAAATGGTTCGTTACATTGATGAAAAGACAGTTACTTGGGAAGATTTCCAAGTTAAGTTTAAAAACCGCTATTTAAATTAACGTTATTATGATGATAAAGCAAAAGAATTTCATGAGCTTAGACTGGGATAGCTTACTATTGATGAATTTGTCACTAACTTTACAAATCTGTTGAGATATGTCCCTTACATCCATGAAGAGAAGGCAAAGGTGCAAAGGTTTCTGAACTGTTTTCCTATTGTATACAAAGAGAAGATCGAGTTTAATAACCCAAAAAATATGGACGAGGTAGTGAGGAAAGCTAGATTATGCTATCGGCAGTTTAAGGGAAAGGCTGAGCATGGAAAAGGTTGGCTAAACAAAGGTGAAACTAAAGGAAAGAAACAGAAACCAGCTTACTTAAGGAATTTTGGTAGGGACCATCAGAGGAAAAAGTTTAATAAACGAAAAGAAAGCCAAACAGCTCAGTCTCAAATTGGTTCCAAACAACTAGATGAAGGAAATAAGAAGGAAGGCACAGTCAAAATGAGGGAACCTTTGAAATGTTGGGGATGTGGAGAACCCCATCTTTTGAGGGATTGTCCCCACCGAAACATTCAGATGATTATGAGAGATCGCGAAGCTACCACAGTAAATGACATAGCAAGAAATATACCCACTATCAGTGCAGCCTTGGAGAATCAACAAGAAAAACATCAAGCTACCATGGTGGAAATGGAGGGTAAGATTTATGACCAATCTGTTACAGTTTTGATTGATCCAGGTGCTTCTTTGAGTTACATTAGTCCAAAAATTGTAGGAAAATGCAATCTCAAAACTGAAAAATTTCAGCAGTCCTGGTTGGTCCAGTTAGCTACTGGCACCAAGAGGAAAGTAACTCATAATTTACCTCAAACAGCAATCAAATTAACTGATTTTCAAACAGAAGTTAATTTAAACATTTTTCCATTAGGTTCATATGACTTGCTGATAGGAATGGACTGGTTGGAAAAGAAGAAGGCCATGATGAACTATTAGGATAAGACCCTGCATTGTATAGATGAAGGGGGGGAACCTTTTATTCTTAAGGGAAAACCAAAACCCATCTCTGTAAGACAAATATCCGCACTGCAATTAAAACGAACAGCTAGGAAAGGATACCAAGTCTATGCAGTACATGTAGAAGAGACAGAACAGAAAACTGAAGAAAATATGTTGGATGCTTTACCAGTAGTAAGAGAGTTTAAGGAACTCTTTCCAGATGAGATTCCTCATCTCCCCCCCAAAAGAGAGATTGATTTTTCAATCGATTTGGTGTCGGGAGCAACACCTGTTTCTCGAGCCCCTTATCGAATGAGTCCCCCCAAACTCATGGAACTGAAAATGAAATTGCAAGAATTTCTGGATAAAGGTTATATCCGAACGAGTGTGTATCCTTGGGGAGCACCGGTTCTATTTGTGAAAAATAAGGATGGAACCTTAGGATGTGCATTGATTTTCGTCAACTGAATAAGTTGACTATTAAAAACAGATACCCTTTGCCCAGAATTGATGATATTTTTGACCAAGTGAGAGGAGCTTCAGTATTTTCAAAGATTGACTTAAGGACTGGTTATCACCAGCTCAGAATTAAAGAAGAAGACATCAGCAGAACAGCTTTTCGAACCAGGTATGGTCACTACGAATTTGTAGTCCTACCTTTTGGTTTGACAAATGTCCTTGCCACCTTTATGTGCCTAATGAATTGTGTGTTAAACAAGTACTTGGATAAATTTGTACTTATGTTTATAGATGATATTTTAGTTAATTCCAAAAATGAGGAGGAGCACAAAGAGCACTTGAGGATAGTGCTACAAACGTTGAAAGAAAACCAATTATATGCCAAATTCAGTAAATGTGAATTCTATAAGGACAAGATCCAATACCTGGGACATATTATTTTTGAACAAGGGTTGGTTGTTGACCCTGAAAAGATAAAGGCTATTAAAGAATGGCCTGTGCCCACTGATGTTTCAGAAATAAGATCATTCATGGGGATTTCAGGTTATTATCGCAGATTTGTGGAGAGATTTTCTGCCATAGCATATCCCATAACATCACTACAAAAAAAGGGTGTCAAATTTGAGTGGACTGAAAAATGCCAAAATAGTTTTGACCAATTAAAACTAAAACTCACTACAGCTCCTATACTGAAGATTACAGATCCTGATAAAGAATTTGTTGTGTGTACAGATGCCTGTAGAGAGGGGTTGGGAGGAGTCCTTTTGCAGGAAAATTCAGTTATTGCATATGAATCTAGGAAACTGAAGACACATGAACAAAACTATAGTGCATATGATTTGGAGTTGGCTGTTATTATTCATGCCTTGAAGATGTGGCGACATTATCTTCTTGGAAAAAAAATTACATTGATGACAGATCATATTAGTCTTAAATATTTCTTTTCCCAAACTGATTTGAATGCTCAACAAGCCAGATGGCTGTCTTTTCTGAGTGAATTTGATATGGACATAAAACATATCAGAGGGAAAGAAAATAAAATTGTTGATGCTTTGAGCAGAAATGCTTGCCAACACATAAACAGAATTGGAAGTAGTGTAAATTTGGAGTTAGAAGATTTAGTGAAACAGGTAGCAGACCAGGATCCAAATTATGAGAACTTACAGGTGAAAATACTAAGGAAGGAGATGGCTGAATACACTCAAAACTAGAAAGGATTGATCTGCTACAAAAATTGATTATATGTTCCCAATGTAGAGGCTTTGAAAAGAGAGATCCTAGATGAATATCACAAACAACCGTATGCAGGGCATCTTGGATATCAGAAAATGTTAACAGCTTTGAAAAAGAAGTTGTTTTGGCCAGGAATGAAAAGAGATGTAGCAGAATATTTAGCTAGATGCATGGAGTGTCAAATAGTTAAAGTTGAACATCATCATCCTGCTGGTCTTTTAAATCCTTTTCCGATTGCGGAATGGAAATGGGACACAGTTTCTATCGATTTTATAATAGGGCTACCCAAAATTAAATACCAACACGATTTAGTGATGGTAGTAGTAGACACTTTAACAAAATCTGCACACTTCATACCTGTAAAGTCTACTTTTGGGACAGCCCAAGTAGCAGATGTGTTTTCAAAAGAGATAGTAAGATTATATGGGGTCCCAAAGGTGATTGTTTCAGACAGAGATGCTAAGTTCATAGCAGGATTTTGGAAAGGTCTATTTGGAGGTATGGGCACTAAGTTGAATTTTAGTACTGCCTATCACCCTTAGACCGACGGTCAGACAGAGAGAACTAATCAGATTTTGGAGGATATGCTAAGAATGTATGTGATGGATAGGCCATCAAAATGGGAAGACTACTTGCATTTAGCTGAATTTTCTTATAATAACAGCTATCAATCCTCCATCTAAATGAGTCTGTTTGAGGCACTCTATGGAAGGAAATGTCGTACTCCTTTGAGCTGGAGCCAACCTGAGGATAAGCTAATTTTGGGACCAGATGCTTTACAAGAGATGGAAAGAATTGTTAAACAAGTACAAAGAAACATCAAGAGAGCACAAGATCGCCATAAAAACTATGCTGATAAGAAGAGGGTACATCGAGAATTTAAAGTGGGGGAACATGTGTATTTGCGTATTAAACCCAAAAAGGGCACACTTTATGCTAGAAGTTGTGCAAAACTGGCTCCTAGATATTGTGGTCCTTTTGAAGTATTAGAAAGGGTGGGACCAGTGGCTTAAAAGCTGGCCTTACCACCCCATGTTAGAGTTCATGATGTGTTTCATGTTTCATTATTAAAAAGATATGTACATGATGCTTCTCACATAGTTGATTGGAATGTGATACAAGTGGAACCAGAAGGGGAGTTCCTTCCAGAACCGCTTCAAATATTGGAGCGGGAAGAAATTGAATTGAGGAATCAGACGGTAGCAAGAGTAAAGGTGCAGTGGAAGCACTTTACTGCTGAAGAAGCTACCTGGGAAAGAGAAACTGAAATGATGGAAAAATATCCATTTTGTTTGAAAAATGAACTACAGTAAGTAGATATTAACACCAAGGACGGTGTTTTCTTTCAGAGGGGGAATATGTAACACCCCTAGCTTATGTTTTCTTTCAAATCTAGACATTTGAACTTTAATCCTAAGGGGAGTGGACCCCAAATGGATAAGTATTTTATGGATGTAATTAAATATTTAATTCTGAGAAAATGAATAAAATAATTCTATGCAGATTGACCAAAATGAAAATTATGAGATCACTTGCTAAATCCATGAGGATGGATAAATGAAAATACTTTCCCCAAAAATATTTCAAAAAATCCTTGAAAGAAATTATTTCCAAATTAGATTTTGAGGAAAATCTAGTTTCCCCAATGATGTGGAGAGTAGTTGGGAAGAGGTAAAAAGCTGGGAAAAGCAGAAATCATCTTTAAAAGTCCTTAAATAGGGAAGCCTAGGCAAACAGGAAGAAAAGCATCCTGATATTCTGGACATAGAATTAGAAAAAGGCTTTGGGGAGAAAAAGCTTAAATAAGCTATTCCTGAACAGATCAGGGGTTGGTCTATTCTAGAGAAGTGATCTCAGCTCGGGGGCGAGTTCTGGAGATAGAAGGACTCTATGGTTGGGAGGATTGGTCAAGTACCAAAGCAGTATGCTCACATTAATTATGAACAATTGAAAATTTAATTGTGCTGTGAATGACTGTAGTTACCTATGTATATTTTTTTTCTGGTTTATAACAGTATTCCATACATTTACAGAGTTAAGAAGGGATTAAACTCTCTCAGTTTTGCATGGTTGTAGGAACTAGGAAAATGAGGATAAATCATCCAGAAGCTCTAAACCAGCCTTTGATTTAAATCTGGAGATTTATGTTACCTCATGATTCATAATTATGTAACATTAATCTGCTTCTGTTAATAGGATTTAAAACAGTGAACACTGAAGAGAATTGGAAGATGTGAGTGGTAGGAAATTCATTAAATTTACTAAGTAAATAAAGACCTGTGTGTTCCAAAATAGCAATACATGTCTGTCTATAAGTTGCATTCTAAAACAAGGACAGATTGGAAGAACATAGATTTAGTGCTTTATATAACTTCAGCTAATAAAGAGACCTAGCTAACCATAGTTATCAAAATCTGCAAACAATTGTAGTATGAGATATATATATATATATATATATATATATATATATATATATATAACTGGTATGTGATTAACATCCTTCACAAAAGAATGGTCCAAACAGAATACTTATGGGAAAATAAGATGAGCATGTGAATTTCTATATAATGCATGCAACTATAAAAGCTGTGAAAGTTAATACATAATTCACCCACCAAATCTATATAAATTTCTAGTCAAGAGTATTTACTTAACAATATAGGTGCTGAAACTGTTAAACTAGAAAAATTTATAAGTGTATAGTTGCAGAAATATTATGGATAATAGAAGTGAATATTATCATAAAACCTCAACTAAGGAGCATATATAGAGTCCATTGCTATGTTATATAATGTACATGAAATGATAGACTCTGTGGGCATGGAAAATTTCTCATGCACTCGAAGAGTTAGACTTGAACATTCAAATAACAAATAGAGATTTACATGCATTATGCTTGTACAATACGGAAGAACAGAAGAAAATAAAATAAGACTAGCGAGCTTATAAATTTCTCCAGTCTAACTCATACGGATAGATTTCTGGGAGAAATAATCCTTATGAGTGTTTATACGAAAATAAAAGGTGGAGGAAGCATAAATCCACAAATGAACCAACTGTGTCAATCAAATTGAAGAAATCCAGAGGTAATGGAAATAAATTGTTTATCATGAACAACAACATGAACTAGCCACTTGAATTTTCTGATTATAACAATTCTCTGTTCCTCGTCAAATAGGAAGGAAATACATACATGAAAAATCCATAGGTAAAGTCCTGAAGCACATTAAGAGAATGGTGTCTCTGATAAATTAAATTGCGATAATGTGATTATAGTGCCCATAAAATCAGAAGTCTGAGTAATACTAATTAGTCTCACAAAGTTATTACAATTACAGTAGTAAGAGAAAACTATGAACGGTAGACCAGAGGGGTCTGGATAAAAAATTGGTATAACCACGACATGAGAGTTGAGCTTCAATATGACCAGTAGGTGGTGATACCAACCTGAAAGTGCAAAGGGAAATGAAATTAATGCGAGTGCAACAACCCTTTTTCCTTTTATCCTCGAGAAGGAAAAGTATATGGGATTTGGATTTACCTGTAACCAAAGAAATAAACAGTGAGAATATGAATTGACCAACTGATGTGAATGATATCACAAAAATTTATAATAACAAAATATGAGTTACCTGGCAAAGACGAAGCCTCTTTCCATCAAAATGACCTGAAATCGAGGTAATGCATAGCATAAAAAAATTAGAAAACCAGAGATTCTATAGGGGAATGAGAAAAACCCCTTAACTAATGATACAAGCGAATCGATTCTTGCTTAAGGTATGCATCGCTCGCTGTAGAAGAGAAGAACAAAATCAATATCCCACCATTCGAACCCCATCATTTAAGTCACGAAGGATGAGTAGAAATATGCCCTATCAAGAAACTAAGACGTATTAGTCTCACGCATCGTTAAGCAGAAGCCCAACGAATTAGACGAAGAGATAGTGGCATAAACAAAAGAATCAATATATAAGTACAGGAAAATTGCCATGAGACATTGTTCAACGAATCCAAATGCGGTCGAGACTATGAACGGGACTACAGGGAAGAAATTATTTTATCTAAACCTAGCTCTCGCAATTTCCACAGAGAAATTTTACATATCAAGCTATAGAGACAGAACTTGATTTTCACTGTAAAATGAGCGACGTGCATAGAAAATCATACCTGGAATTACATTTCGATGGATAGGTAGGTAAGCCAGATGTCTGGACGAGCCGACGCTTAGCTCCTCAAACGTGTAGAGTCTCGACACCGAGAGGTAAGTGAAACAAATGAAGGGCGAAAGAACCCCTTCAATACTAAAGCAGAGATTTATATCACCGTATCAAATCCATAAAAGCGACGAAACCCTAATGGATGGAACAATCACCACCGTCCAGGTGGCTTCAGATCCATAGCTTATACACGGATCGAGTGGTAGAGATTGCTATTAATACCTGTCCATCCAATACATAAATCCAGAGATATATGAAATCGATTTTACAGTACTTTCATTAATGTCATATGATAGGCGTAAATTAAACAATATTCCAGCATGGAGTATGGACTGAAATGTGAAAACGTCCAACTCTGCATGTGGACGCCATGAAAAGCCGACAAAACGAAAAGAAGAACCAACAGAGTGGCATCTCATAAGAAGACGTGGAAAATTGAAGGGGTTGTGTAGGCCAAACCCTGAGCCATCGTTGCCAACGAGACAGAAGAAAAACATCACAAAATTTTACACCCATCCCCACAGTAATATCACATTAAATAGAAGCGTACGTGAAAAACCAATGATGCGATGGTAACGTTCATTCACTTCGGCACATTGGCCACAAAAACTATATCAAATGAATACAATCGATAAACCATGTGATGCCTCGTATAAGTTGACATGCCACATGAGATTTTCAATCTTGAATGGTAAGAATATGTAAGCCCACGAATCATATACTAAACATAAATTCCATAGGAGCCTGCTATTGAACATGAAAGAGTAGGTATATTGAGACCTCCAAGCATAATGTGACAAGGGTAAATGAGAATGTCGAAAGGTGTAGATAAATGCACATAGAGAAAAAAATGCGTAGAGATGTATGTAACCATATAACCATGGTTTGGGGGTAAAATGTATATATAATAGTGTGATATGGGCATAGATGTATTTAACATGAGCCCAACCCTTTTATGAAAAAAAATGAATTTCCACACAGTAATACGAATAGGAATGGGAATCCTATTCCATGTCAGATCGCAAATGACGAAATTCGTAAAGAGGACTAGAGTTGAAATGTAATTAGGAAAAAAAAAAATTGTTGGTAAGGAAGAGACGTTACATACAATATGTAATTTTATGAACTAAAAAATATGATTGTATAGGAAGGGAGAAAGCACTTCTCAGATGATCATGCATCACCTACATTTATGAGAGAAATGGTGATAGTGGCAGACACCAGCAAGGTTCCAAATGCCATTGTCGATGCCAGCTTGGCCTTTGCAGGAGCAACCAAATCTAACACTTAGTGTTTGGTGGTCATGAATAAGATGTTGGAGAAAAATCTATAGGCACTCTCGAAAGGTAATCATCACCTCCGAGCAAGCATTGAACTCACCTTCTACACAGGTCTACCACAAGGAGATAAGAGAAACAATACTTGTTAAAGTATCCACACTTGGAGACACTATGTGAGACCTTTATGAGGAGTTTGTGACTATACATAGGGAATTTGTATGGTTACATGACTTGCAATGGCAAAGAAAATAGTTGTTCAAGATCCTTAAGATTCAACAAGTTGCCATCAACATCTTCCATGAGTGGACAATGCAATACAAGGTTGCACTGCTTACACTGGTGAAGAAGCTGAATCCATATGAAGGGTTAGAGAAATAAAGAGTTCATATGTTGATCCAAAACAACAAGAAGGTTGCCTCATTCATCAGAAACATCTAGGCCTCATATGTACAGATATACAACATATTATATTTAATGGTGAGAACCCGCCATATTCCATCAGTCGGTACACACACCGAGACTAAATGCAAATGGCAAGTCCGATAGGAGATTAATCATTACTTAAGGCATATGACCACTCGGGAGTACTTAGAGGTGAATATACAGAACTTTCATACTATATCAACGACCCAGTTCAGATCAGAACAATGTTGATCCTTATTGAGAAAGAGGCTATGATCGATTCCAAGACATTTTACTTGGATTCTATGGAGGCAAGGGTCTACTTCCAGCCTGAAACTATCTTGAAGTTTGGGGAGACCATCAATTGGCATGAGTATGTAACTCAGAGATACCAAGTCAAAGATGTGTGCCCTAAGTTCACCCCAACTCCAAAATCTTAGTATTTTTTTCTTCTTATGATGTCAAATTGTATCTACCCTATTTTTTATTATGTGGGTACGAGCGGAAATTGCAATATAATAATATTATTTGTAATTATTGTATAAGTGAAATTACATGTGTCCATGATGGAATTATAAGAGTCATATCTAAAATGATAAGTCATGAGGGGATTCCAAGAGTCAACAAGGGGGCATGCCAAGAGTCACCCCCCTTTGGTTATAAATACATCCTCATAAATCTTGTAAAGAGGCTTTTGGGAGCCAAGCTTTTGGCTAGGCTTAGGTTTACAAAGGGCTTCATAGTTTTATGTCATACTTGGCTTCTCCGTAGTATATAGGGAGTATATTTTTTCGGGTTGAGCAAGTGTTATTGACATCATGTTCCACTATCGGGGCAAGTGGTTCATCATGCTGCATGTATGAATGGAATGTTCACTTATAATAAAATCAGAGCTGGCACATATTCATGCATATATTATAAATGTAGTAGGACTATACTTATTATGATTTGCGATGCATGTTGTTTAACTTACACATATGCTTATGAACTATTTCTTTTTCATTTGTTACAATCCTATTGAATTCATGCTCACTTTTTAACCCATCATCTTTAACTTATGGACTATTCTGCTTGTTATTTTGTGTGTTGTCTTTTCAGCTCGTGTGTTCCTTTCAACTTTTTTACTCTTACAGGCTTCCAAGTAGCCTACATCCTTTTCCCTTCACGTGTTAGAGTTGATAATATATTATATTGAATTTCCACAAGGTCAAACACATGCTTTAACCAAGGACACTATGCACCACTCTATGCCTTTTGCAATCCAAGGCATACCATTAATCACCCCACTACTAGGACTCCTACTCCAAACGGTGTCAGGTCTATTTAGGACTTCATATCAGGAAGAACCCCTAAATGTTGGTGGGTCCATCACCATCAACAAATCTGTCGAAAAACAGAGATTATTTCCCCTTACTTATCCTCCAATGTAGGAATTATTTTTTATCCATTCTTATACAAAATGACGTTTTATCAACTCGTTTATGATTGAAGTTTTCAGTATGATTTCATACTTTACCTATTTTGATCCAATCTTCCTCAATTTTTCACAAGTACTCCAATTTAGATGGATCATAACCTTTAGTTGTGATATATTTAAATAGTAGGTTCGGTTCCTTGATAAATTTTATAGATAAGTTTAGGTGTTCACCACTAAATATTTATTTGTTAGATGATATCCATACAACACAACATAGTTACTTAGAAAGAGCCATCCAACATTGCATAGTCATTGAAGTGGATTTCCTATTCCATGGGATTTTATTTTTCCAAAATTTGAACATATCATACTAGTTATCCATAATTCTTGAAATAGTGGTGATATTATCTAGGGAATGTTTCCAAACATCCAAAGTAATTTTTCACCTTTGAAATGAATGAGGGGTGTCTTCTTCTAACTCTTTGCAAAGGAAATACCTTGATGGTTGCAATATATTCCTCTTTTAAAGGTTATCTATTTTTAGGATTTTCCCATGGACCATTATCCAACATAACATGTTTATTTTTGGAAAACCATACTTTTTCCAAATTCTACCACAGATCTTATAGAATGAAGGGTAAGGTAATTCTTAAACCGACATTTTGTAGTGATCTTTAACTAAATAAATATTTTTTTGTTTTCCCATCCAAATTTTTTGATTCATTCTAGTGACATCGATTGGAGAAATGAATTTTAGCGGATTGAACAAAGTTACTCAATGTGTCTATAAATTGGGGATGGAGATATTGGCACACCCATCCTATCCATTACCCTTAGGAATCATATTGTGAAATATAATCAATCCAAATATATACTTTTGATTCCATCAAATTCTTGAGCTCGCTAATACTGTTGTTCTCGACCAACAACATTAATAATACTACATGGTCCTTCCATAATCTGATTCAAACTCAATTTCTATATTACCAACCTAAATTTTCCAATATGATAGGAGCCATATTTTTTCAAAGTTTCTATATTTTAGAACCTTTTTGTGTCTAGGTTTCATTTATGCTATAAGGAGCCCAATTTTATGAGAATATTTTCTCGAAAAATACTTTATTTCACCATTATTTGGAATGAGAGATGACGGGCCATACTATTTTTTGTCTCAGATACCAAATTAATTATTTTGGGGTCTTTTTTTCTAATGTTCCACATTTTCTAGGAATACGTGCAAAATAGGGAGTCAATACAAGCTTTGTTCCACCAAAAAAATTAACTACGAAACCACAATTGTTTTAGCATTAAATATATAAAAGAGTGTGATACCCAGTTGAAAGAAATGACCATGCCCAACTTGGTGATCTAACCAAGGTCCCCTTTTTCCTTACTAGAACAAATTTATTTCTAAACAAGAATAATGTTACCTAAAATTTGTCTCTATTGCATGAAGCCCTTTTGATTCTATATATTAACCTCTAGTAGGAGTTTCTTCAATATTTATGCAATAATTTTGGTGAGGATTTTAGAAGCATCATTACAAAGCTAGGAGATAGGTCTTAATTGAGAAAAGTTCAAAGGATTCAACTCTTTGGGTATTAGTGCAAGAAATGAATAATTTGTGTTGCACCCAATTTTTTCTTTCCTTCATTTTCCATTTAAAATGATCAAGATATGAATTTTTTATCATGGGACAAAACACTCTGTAAATGATTTTGGTGAATCCTTTTGGACTTGGGGCCTTGTCTGGATCCAAAGTCCCTCGATATTTCTTCCATAAACTGTAATTTCTCTATTTCTTTGAGAAGTTTCTAGTTGGAAAATTTTGAGGCAATGGAGGCAATGCATTGAATAAATTCTTTGGATTCCTCCATATCTACATCTTTATATTCTTTGTAGAGAGCCTAAAAATGGTGAAATGCTTCCTCATTGATATATGAAAAAGGCTTTCATCCTTGGTCTTCCTTCAGGAAATACCTTATTTAATTAATTTCTCATCCCCCTTGCCTTGGCTTGCTTTTGAAAAAATTAAGTATTTTGATCTCCTTCTTGCAACCATAAATTTATAGATTTGAAGTTATAGAATTCTACTTCCTATCTGTTGGCTGAAAATATTTTTCTAGTTAATTCATTTTCTTTATGAAGACGGAAGGCCTCCAATTGACTTATTTTGATTATTTTTTGATGATTTTCAAGTTGTTTTACTAGATGAATCCTCTTTTGTGAAGGGGGTGATAATTTTCCTTGGTGGATTTCCTTAATTCATGTTTCATCGATTTCAGCTTTGATTCCCACACAAAAGAGGGATATCTAATGAGCTGAAATCTCAATGTTCTTTTAGTTATATACATGAATCTATATTCCTTTAACTATCCTAGATTAAATATGAATGATATTGATCCTAAATCTTCCATAAAATTAATCAAGGATGAGATATGATGATAATCAAACTCACTTTGCACCATGGTTGTAGAGGTATATTCCATCCCTTAGAGAAGATAGTTGTGCATTAGAAAACGATCGGATCATGGTGAAATATGGCTAAACCACTACTTTTATTGGTCCAAGTGAATTTTCCTCTTTTGGGGATAATATACATTAGATCCAAATCATTTATAATTTCTTCCATTCACTCTATAAATGGATTGCAGATAGGATATACTACTCTCTTATCCAAGGATCAGAATATTGTATTAAATTAACTATATATGATGTTTTTTATTGTGTTATAGCCTCTCTTTGAGAGAGGTCAATGAATCCAAAAATTCTAAATTTGCCCCATGTAATACTAGAACATAGACATTGATGATGGAAATATTATCCCCTCTATATTTTCTTACCATTAGCACTATTATACAAAATTAAGACTTAATATTGTGTATCTAATTTAAAAAGGTATCTAACCAACACATACTTAATTTGCTAGAGGCTTCCCAAGAGCTTAGTGAAACTTTGAAGCTTTCTCGCGATAAGGATTTTGTTGCACTGATAATGTTAGTTTTTTTTTGTCTTGGTTTCTTAGAGAATAAGTATTCATTCTCTCTTTTGTTTCACTATCTTTACCGAAAGGGATTTTGAGGGGCTTATGAAACCCCTTACATTCCATGGAAATATTTTCATAATTTTTTAGGAGGGTTTTGAAGTTTACCACCTCCTTACTCTATTTATTCCAAACCTTTAGGAACTATCATCCTGATTATCTCAATGATTACTAGCTAATTTTCCAATTTTTTCTTTGTTTATGCCTTTTATTCTTGTGTGGTTTTCTTCAGAGGCCTTCCTTTCTTTTCCTTATTACTCTTTGTCTCTTCGTTACTAGCATCATGTGCATAACATAGGGTTTGAGGTTTGTTCCTAATTATTATCCTCAAGGGATATCCTTTGGGATTTATTGATGACCCCCCTTTTGTAATATCCCAAAATAGGGATTTTCTACTACAAATAGAATATCTTAAGATATTCCAAAGTTGGAGCTTCAGCAAATCATGAGCATGAAAATGTAGATCATCTCATTAGATGTAAAATAACATCTCACTAGCAGATGAAAGAACCTTAGCAAGTATATGGCCTATATCCTCCTTCCCAAGTGGGGAAACGCAACAATATAGGGCATAAAACAACTGTCTTCAGAAAATAACACTATACCTATGAGAAATTGGAGTTGAATCCCTTCGAATAAATCATTTAAAACTCACATGCATAATTATAGGTGAAACAAATCACTCTATCCAATATAAATAGA
This sequence comes from Pinus albicaulis, assembly GCA_034641835.2. Taxonomy (NCBI): domain Eukaryota; kingdom Viridiplantae; phylum Streptophyta; class Pinopsida; order Pinales; family Pinaceae; genus Pinus; species Pinus albicaulis. The sequence goes on along the minus strand of CM076573.1, from coordinate 211,157,601 downwards.
TCTCCCCAAGTCGATGTGCCTTAAATAAGCCCAAACCCCATAGCCTATCTCATGTAGAAAGTACTGAAGCAAGAAAAACATTATTTTTATGAGGGTTTATGCAGAAAATGATGATACAAAATAGATCTGGAGTATACAATGCATCAATGGCCAAGAAAATGGAGATTCATTCCTTTTTATACAAAACAAGAGTAACCCAGCAAGGGGTTCATGAGAATACAATGTATAAAAATGCAGGTCTAAATATCTGGATCTAAAAAATGCAGTTATACTGTAGCACTGAATAAATATGGATGGAATGTGCAAATTACATAATAATAATGAAGTACAGAGCTTTTCGGAGAAGGGTTGGTCCTTTCTCCAACAAACAAGCTCACAAGAAAGGGATCAAACCTTGTTGCTGAAGCACCCTTGAAAATGACGCAGTTTCTCTAGTAAATTGCGATGTAGTGAATGGGAACTGATTTGGCCACCTGTCAAGATGTAAAATTTGCCCTGGAATCTCCTATAAAAATCTTACAAAGAAATGGGAGCTCCCTCCTCTGAAAGATAACCTCAAGAGCTGGTGTTATGAGTCTCCCATTGCAACACCCTACAACATAGCACTATTCTCTATAGAAATGATGTTGTGGTTGAAGGAGGATGCTTGGCCTCAAGCCCGGATGTGGAAATGAAGAACAGAATTCCTCCGAGAGATCACTTAGTGAAGGAGAAGGAATCCCTATGCAGGAATTCCTTGTGCTGCATAGCATTGCATAATCAGCTCAATAGCTGAAGAATGGTCAATAGTCTAAGCAAACCAAAAATAATAATTCATAAGATAACATCAAAATTCTGGTATCTTCCTCCTTATAATGTTTGTGAGCCTTTTTACCTTGGGTCCTACCTATTAGGGTTTCCAACACCATGTGAATCGTTTCCATACAAAACTGCATTGTATCTCTTTCAATACTGTTCCTCCATGTTGCAATGTTGACTTGGTCAACTTGACTAAATCAGCATGATTATTTTCCTGTTCACACATGGGAAGTGCAAAATCCAGCCACTAATTCATCCCCTTTTCACACCAAAATGGCTTTCATGCCAATACAAGACAAGTATGGGTCTCTTTCATGCATTTATTCACCTACTAAGTGCAAGAAACAAAAATTGATATTCCCATTAGTTGCATGCTAATTTTAGGAATATTACAGTCCTCCCCTCCCAAATGTTGCTTTTCCTCAAGCAACTGCAAGGATAGAACTGGAAAGTCTCCCTTACTCTTCCTGTAGCATCCACATATGATGAAATCCTCCAAAGAATAAGATTTTGTCTCAACAATGGAACTCCATAGTGCCTCTCCCAAGCAAACAAATCATCCTTTGGTGCACATCCCAAATGGCTATCATCATGCAAAAATAATATACTCAAGGAGACAACTATGTGTTGTCTAGAGGTCCTCTCAAGGCATGGAGTGTGAAATGCATGGGAATTCTCATCCCCAAGTGAAACCTCTACCCCCAAGCTATCATCCACATGAAATGAGTCACCCTCCAACATGGAAAATCATGAAGAATCTCCTCCACCTTGGGCTCCTAAAGTGTAGGTGGGATAAATATATGAGCATGATAGGCAAGAAGGCCAATCTCACGGTGTCCTCCTTTCCACTTATGATAAATGTAGAATGCATGTTGATCTTGGGATGCAACATCATTGCCCTCCAATGGCAAGAAGAATATTTAGTCTCCAAGGACCCTTCCTCCAAAATCATGAGACATGCCAACCCAAACCATTCCATTCAAAATGAATGGCCCATCATCACCATTTGGCATCCAAATCAGAAATATGTTGAAATTTATGTGCAATTTTGGATGGTACCAAAGGTTCTCCAAGTGGATATTACGCAGTTTTCCAAACTGTTGTTTGAGAATGTCATGTGGCAAGTGGTTATGCAACAAGTTATAAGTTGTGCATGTTTGATCCCCCAACATGAGGAAGTAAGCATCAATGTGTATCAACTAGATATAGAAAAATAACAATACACTTACCCAAAGTCATGTATATATGGGCTACTATCATTACAAACATTGGCCCTAAAGTTACCATGAAACCCAAAAATACTCTTGTTTCGTTGTGGAGCAATGCACTGCTCATAAATGGTGAGAAGATACAAATAATCAATGGATTAATCAACAAGTACAGGAATGTATTTCTTACCATGCATGGTGAGTAGGCTGAAAGTGACGTCCATGTATAATTTCCACCATGAGGATCTCCTCATAAAAATCTGCAAGAAGAAGGGATACATATACTCCTTGAAACATTCCATCAATAAGAACACACTCCCATGTGACAGTGTTGTAGGCCTTAGTAATAGGGGTTCATGACTCCCCCCTTTGACATCCCATATGCCAAATCCATCCACCATCCTTCTGCTATGTGAGAATATATTCTTCCTACATGGAAGCCACTCATAATCACCCAATGTTGAAGGGTAGCCTCCTTGCACCATGAATGTGCCTTCCTTCTCTCTGGAAATATCATGAAAAGTATGGAAACATTTCTGCCCATACTCTCCCAAGTGTAACCATAGTAGCAACAACTCTTGTTGCTCACTCATCTCTCCCCCATACAAGCCATAGAGTAATATCATTTTTGTTTTCTTATACGATGCCCCATACAAACAAGTTTTCTACTGTTCTATCATATGGGTGCCATGCCATGCCTCATGATGGCCAAACTCTCTCAAGAGTAGCGAATGCAACTTTGCTTCATGCTTCCCCATGTCATAGTTCTGCAAGTGGCTCACCAACCTCTTGCTTTCCATCCACATCCCTTCATCCAAATGTGGATGCCTCCAATCATTTTCTCCCTTGGTATCCTTCCAATGAAGACTACCAATCTCCCAAAACAAGTACTCCTCCTTACACCTCATGGGAAGTTGAGATGTAACCCCTTGGAGATCTTTCAGAAAATACCTCTCATCAATCAATCCCTTGAATCCAAAATAATACAAGTTTGTTGAAGGACAAACACCAACAAAAAGTGGCACAACATTCATCAGGCCTTCCACCATCTTGCACCCTAACTCCTTATGCTGCATGCAACTCAATAAAAGGTAAAAGGAATGCAGGTTCATCCCCTTTTAGATCAATCCCAAGTGGCACAGCATTGTGCAAGCTTGTTTCTCCACCACAGCAATGTGCTTCAATCTTGGACCATGTGAGGACAAATTTCCAAGGTTTCCCATAAGATTTTCTGAAATGATCGGAAATTGAAATACATGCATACCTTGGTTAGTCTTGGGAAACTCTTGTATTGCTGCAAGAGTTCCTCTCTTCAATGTGTTGGCTGATCCAACTACTACTATAGATGGCTTCCCCTCCATGATTGTGACAGCACTGGTACAAGGCTCCTCAAGTGGAGAAGAGAACTCCTCCTTCTCTGATATTCTACTGCCAAATCTCGTGATTATCTGATGAGTGAAATCAAAAAAAGTAGGTACCCTGGCATGACTTACATGGTTGGTCCACCAAGAGCTTGCCTTACCCTCCAAGTGTAGCGCTGAGATCTCCACAACCTCCTTTTCCACTACTGGATGTAGTAGGAAAAATGCCTCTAGTTTCATCACCCAAGTCTTTGTTGCACACTTGAGTGATCCATAAAATGTAGACAACAGGAATCTATTGCCTCTTATTATTCTCTTACTGCATGGTCTTCTTTCTTCTCTCAGTTGAATAAACTGAGGAAAATCTAGGGTCTCTTTGAAAACCCTAGGTTGGCACTTGTATTCTGCAAAATACCCACTTAAGATCTCATGTTCTAAGTGGTCTTCTTGCTCTTCACTCCCTCTATGAGAACAGAAAGTGCATGGGTCTTATTCTTCCTCTTAAAACCTTCTAGAGGTCTCACTACAACTTTCTCCTTCTTGAAACCCTCTTGGAGTTTCATTGCATCGTTATTCTTCCATCGGTTGAACCTCCTTGGAGAGGCTCTTCTTAGATCTGAAAATGGATGAGAGAAATCTCATCCTATCCATAATTTTTTTTCTCCTCTTCTCCTTATCTTCTGATTGGATCTGAAATCCACAAGCTGATCCAAGATGGTTTAATGAAGGTTGGGCTTGCCCAATGAGTAAGTTCAAGGACTTTGCATTAAACCAAAGGTTGAAGGATGAAGGATAAATAACCAAAGGTTGAAAGTACAACCAACCAAAGGTTGAAGTAAAGGACAACCAAATGTTGAAGGATCAACAACCAAAGGTTGAAGGGTTGGGTGGAACCCATCATAGATCATTATGATCTATAACTTAAAATTTTTAATGGTAGGCATCTCTGATACCACTGTAATATCCCAAAACAGGGAGTTTCTACTACAAATATAATATCTTAAGATATTCCAAAGTTGGAGCTTCAACAAATCATGAGCACGAAAATGTATATCAACTCATTATATGTAAAATAAAATCTCACTAGCAGATGAAAGAACGTCAAAAATTATATGGCCTATATCCTCCTTCCCAAGTAGGGAAATGCAGCAATATAGGGCATAAAACAATTATCTTCAGAAAATAACTTATACTTGTTAGAAATGGGACTTGGATCCCTTATAATACATCATGTACAACTCACATGCAGAATTAGAGGTGATACAAATCACTCTAGCCAGTATAAACAGATCTCCCCAAGTCGATGTGCCTCAAATAAGCCCAAACCCCATAGCCTATCTCATGCAGAAAGTAATGAAACAAGAAAAACTTTGTTTTTATAAGGTTTTATGTAGAAAATGATGAGACAAAATATATCTAGAGTATACAATGCATAAATGGCCAAGAAAATGGAGATTCTTTCCTTTTTATACAAAACAAGAGTAACCCGGGAAGGGGTTCATGAGAATACAATGTATAAAAATGCAGGTCTGTAGATATGGATCTGAAAAACATAGTTATATTGCAACACTAAATAAATATGGCTGGAATGCATAATTGACAGAAGAAGGATGAAGTACAGATCTTTTCGGGAGAAGGGTTGGCCCTTTCTCCAAGGAATAAGCTCACAAGCAAGGGATCAAACCTTGCTGTTGTAGCACCCCTGAAAATGATGTATTTTCTCCAGTAAGATGTGTTGTAGTGGATGCAAACTGATTTGGCCACCTGCCAAGATGTAAAATGTGCCCTAGAATCTCTTATATACATCTTGCAAATAAAGGGGAGATCCCTCCTCTGAAAGATAAGCTCAAGAGCTGGTGTTATGACTCTCCTAGTGTAACACCCTGCAACACAGCACTATTATCTACAGAAATAAAATTTTGGTTGAAGGAGGATGCTTGGCCTCAAGCTCGGATGTCAGAAATGAAGAAAATAACCCCTCCAAGAGATCACTCAATGAAGGAGAAGGAATCCCTAAGTAGGAATGCCTTGTGCTGAACAACACTGCATACTCAGCTCAATAGCTGAAGAATGCTCAATATTCTAAGCAGACCAAAAATAATAATTCATAAGCTAACTTCAAAAGTCTTCTATCTTCCTCCTTAAAATGTCTGTGAGCCTCCTCACCTTGGGTCCCACCTATTAGGGTTTCCAACACCATGTGAATCCTTTCCCTCCAAAACTGTGTTGTAGCTCTTTCAAGACTTCTCCTCCATGCTGCATTGTTGACTTGGTCAATTTGACTGAATCGACATGATTCTTTTCCTGTTCACACATGGGAAGTGCAAAATCCAGCCACTAAGTCATCCCCTTTTCACACCAAGAGGGATTTTATGCCAATAAAAGACAAGTATGGGTCTCTTTCACCCATTTATTCACCTACTAAGTGCAAGAAACAAAAATTAATATTCCCATTAGTTGCATGCTAATTTTAGGAATATTACACCTTCAATGTTTCTAGATCAATTTGATGAACTTCGAATATTATCTTCTAGAATATTTTGATCGTCCTTTACAGTAAGATGTGGGGATTGAGTGTTTCCTTATTTCTTGATTTCTAGTTATTTCTATGGATGTTTTATTACCCCATCCTCTGCATTGAGATTCACAACTTCCTCTAGAGCTCCTTTCCTCTTTTTTTAGTAGTTTCTTCCTACTCACTGTTTTCCTCGAATTATAATAATTCAAATGGATTTGATAATATTGTGCATATATTTATGCATTATGCGTATTAGGGTTTAACTGATTTCAATATTTATTTCTTATTGCCTTTATTTTGGATCTTCCATTGTTCTTATTCCCCTATATATGAATCCACCCATTGTTTTCTTGTTCCTTCTTCCAACCTCTTGCAAAATTGACATATTCATGGAGATATCTTCATTTGAATGGAAATTTCTCAAATTCGAGACTTTGGAAATGAGTCATTCTCCTTGGGTGAGGTTTATCTTTGATGTTAATCCTTTCTCCAAATCTACCTATGAACAAATAATTGCGCATGCAAGCTGAGATCCTTTGGGTTAAACATTATCCAAGTATTTCCCCAATCCATTTCTTAGAAGAGAGAGACAATCATCACTCTATCATGAGAGTGACAACCGAGGAAAATTGACCCATACAAGTATTGCATTCATAATATCATCATCTGGGTTGAAGTCTAGTGTCCATATATTTAGATACATACCTATAGATCCATGAAAATATGGTACATTTAAAAATATCACATATTTTCTTCCTAGTATTGAAACAAGAAAGCAAAGAAGCCATTTCCTTGTCGATAGAGTCAAATGTTTCCTTTCATCATAGGCTTCTAGGTATTATCTAGAAAAATCCATGGATCATGGGAATGACTGCATTCTAGTGATATTCCCCACCAAGCTTTATCGAAAAAATCCAAGGAATTTCTTAAAAATCTTGAAGTAAGGACCATCAAGGGAATAACTTCCGCCTTCCTAAATAAGTTCCTGCATTTCTCTGGTTTTGGGATTTTTTGAGACAGAAACCACAACATCGTGGAAGGTCATAGCCTCATATAGCATATGGGGAGAAGCCCCCTCTATGTTTTCCATAGTGGTATTATATCTTAGGTTTCAACATAGATCGAAGGCGAGATGCAAAGAAACTCCTTCTATAGAATATTGATATTATGTGAAGTATAGTTTTATAACAAGTTAGGATAAAAATTTACAATTTTTTTTTTGTTTTTTTGGTAAATTAGGTAGATTAAATATTATATTGTATTTAAAAAAATAATATAACATGTTATGCATCTATGTGTAAATTTCCTTTCAGTAGGGAAACTAGAAAATCCACACTAATAAATTCGCTCAATCCACTTAAAATGTAACTGTAATAGAAGTTTCTATATGGCTACATACTAATATAAATATGCTTGACCTTCCCAAAGTTAAAACTTTTAATATGTATAGACATGCTAAAAAGGAAATTAAATATTTCAACCGTATTTAGAGATTGGTGAAGAAGTAAACTAACATCATAAATAATTATTCAAAATGGGATTCCACCTGAATAGTTACATGTGGAATGTTGTCATCATCTATTTATATACTCTAAATTCACCACTAATCTTGTTAATTTTGTCACTTTTATGTCCCACTTCATTTTTTGGCAGTAGGTTTCATCCAAACAATGAACAAATTCATTTTTCTCCTCCTATATTTCCACCAACACTTAACCCATGATAGTTTTGACTTGGAAATAAATATCAATAGCCTTCATATACTTAGTATTTATGGTCCTTTTTTTGGGCAAAAATTCGGTTATATTGTATTATCTGAAAAGGAGGAGGAGAAAGTTCCTCATTACAAAATTTCCCCAATCTGCTTACAAGATGGTTTTGACTGCTGGGGAAGCATTACTGCATGAGTATTGTTGTAGCTACTATTTTTTATTCCTCCTTTTTGAAATAGAGGCTATTACATTTGTGTTATATTACTGAACAAGTTGTTCTAAAAGTAAAATACATTTGAATTTCATTTTTTGATTTTAAATTAGATTGCCTACTATTATCCTAGATGAAAACATGAAAAGCCTGTATTTGTGATGGATCATTTGTTCATAGTATTCTCACTGTCTGTGTATTTGCTTCCATGGTCCTGAGAGGTGGGTCCTTGTTCTGACTTTTTGTTGAGATATTCCCTTATAAAGGTGAGAGACTCTTCGAAATGGTTGCAATGACCCCGAACTGTCATGACATCTTTGGTGCAAGTATCCCATTGCGAGTGAAGGATGGCCAGCTTTGCTTTAATTCCGGCTTTGTCTTGCTGGATTTGTCTCCTCGAATTTTCTATCACCACTCTATGGGATTTACAAAAGGCACATGGATTCCTTTATTCTACTGTGTCCATTTTCTTGAAGAGGCTAACGACAGTTGCATTGCTTCCTTTTTTGTTGGTTGTTGCTATCACTGATTTTCCTTTGTGTGCTTTCCTTCCCTCTTTATGAATGATGCTTTGCTTTTTAGGAGCTATTATTCTGCTGTCTTTCCGGAGGAAAGGTAAGATTTTTCAATTTGGAAGATACACTAATTCAAAGGACAGAAGGTGGATAATGTGGCTCTAGATGAGGAGAAGGGAAGGGGATGAATGGGAGAATGAGGAGAGAGTGAAGAGAGTGGGGAGCGATGTGTGAGCGCAAGGATGCCCAACACCACGCACTAACAAACATAGGTATGGAAGGGAATGCAGGAAGGAAGAAGAGGGTGAAGTGAGGCCAAGAGGGATGAGGGAAGGATGTTGCATAGTTAATTTTGCAAGGAACTTTGTGGTAGGTCTTTCAAGTGCAATGAATTTATAAGAGATCAGAGGGGCATCTTTACATTGAGGAGTCACGAGGATGAGCAAGGAATACAGGATAGAGGTATTGCAAGGTAAGATGCTGGAGATATTTGGGAGATCGAGCATGAAAATTTTTGTGAGATTGAGTTGTGCTTTTTCAAAGAATATTATCATGACTTGGTTGTTATTATTCAGAGATGTGTAAGGATGGAGGTACATCAAAAAGAATGAAGTAGGAGAAGACATCATGGAATAGGTAAACGAGATTTTATTCCATCAATTTTGACATGGTCAGCAATTCTTTGGACTCCCTCGTTGGCTTGAGAGTCTGCATCCTTGATGTTTTCTCTAAGGATATGATAATAATAAAAAACTCCTATATGCTTTGCTAGATTTTTGGCTCTTTGCATAATTTGATTAAGAGCTGTGTTTTTTGGTGGAGTCTTGCTCACCATTTCTTGAATGATAAGGGAGGATCCTCCAAAAATGATTGCATTGTTGATTTTCCTGTCCCTTAGGATCTTGAGGCCTAAAAGTAAACCATAAGCCTCAACTTTATTATTTTACATTTGTTCTAATCCCCAGTTGTATAATATTTGCCTTGATTTATATTTATGAATAATGAGGCCTCCTGATCCTGCTTTACCCGGATTTTTTTTTTACGCTCCATCAAAGGAAAGGCAGGCCCTGTTGAGAAAGTGAATCCAACTCTGAAACTCTGTCTTTGTCTTTCTTATTTTCCAGATTTGTTGTACCCTTGTATTCTTTTGAAGGAGACGGAAGTTGATCTCGTTGAAGGAAAATACGATCCAAATTCTCTCATCATTTTGTAGCTGGGCCATATCAATTTCATAGAGCCCTTTGGATGAAATAAATTTAGTCATCAATCCCCATGATTTTGAGGTTACTATGTTTACTGTGGGGATTTTATTTTTGAATATTTTCCCATTTCTGTCTAACCATATTTGCCAGCAAAGAAAGGATGGAAAGCTACTCCAGAATCTCTAAATTGTGGATTTGTTTTTGAAGGAGTGTGTAAAGTTGCCTTTCCATTTACTTATGAAATGAATTAAAGGAAGACTATAATTCATATTGTCTTCTATAAGTGACACCATTATCTCCCAACAGTTTCTAGAGAAAGGACACTCTAGGAAACAGTGTTTAATTGTTTCTTCTACCTTCAGACAGAGGGGGCATTGAGATGGTCCACAAATTCCTATATTTTTTATGTTTTCTACTGTTAAATATTTTCTATGTAGCAATGTCCATAGGAAAATCTTAATATTTGGAAGGGTTTCCACCTTCGAGGTCTGCCTCAAGTATTTCCATTCCTACTGCCTCTGATGTTCTTGGATTTTTTCGTATCCAGTCTTCACTGAATACTCTCCTCCGGTAGGTTTCCAGTAGTAGGAATCTTGAGTGATTTGTTCTATTGGTGCTGCTCCAGTGACAAGTGAAGTCATGAGGTTCCATTGGTTTGTTAAATCATTGGGTAGATTGGTATTGGCCCACTGTTTCAATGTACCATCCAGTTCCCAGTTGGAGATGTCCTCCAATTTTTGGTATCCTTCTCTTATCATCCACCTCATAATATCCTTGATGTCCAGGTTTCTATCTAAGGGAGGATTTCCCATTATACTATCTTTCCATAGGTTGATTTGTTCCCCATTTCTAGGTCTCATTGAAATGTCGTCCTTGATTATTTGAATTTCTTTGGAGATTATTTTCCATATTTGAGTGCAAGGTCTTGTGGGTGGACTTTTTTCAAAAATAGAGGTCCTTGGTGCATTAAGATATTTTGCCTCTAGTGTTTCTTTGCACCAGTGTTTTTCTCCAGTTAGGAACCACCATGCAATCCTATCTCCCAAGGCTCGATTCATTATTTCGGGGCTTTTTATGGAGATTCCTCCATATTTATAAGGGACTATAACTTGTTTCCAGTTTACAAGGTTGGATTTTTTTGTTTCAGTTTTTACACCTTGCCATAGAAAGCTCTTGATGATAATTTCAATTTTCCCGTCGATGCTTGCAGGCATGGCTATTAAAGAAAATTAGTATAAAAGAAAGGCTGCAAGAATGGATTTGATGAGGATGAATCGTCCAGCTTGATTTAGCCAAAGAATACCCCATGCTTGGATTTTGAATTTCATCTTCTCAACGTATTTGCTCCAAACTTTTGTCTCCAGATTTCTCTTGATGATTGGTAGCCCAAGATATTGAAAATGGCTCCAATTGTTCTGAAATGAAATTTCCAAAATATGGGACATCCGCTGAATAGTTCTGATGGGGGTGTTCCAGCTATAAATACAATTTTTTCCGTTATTGACCAGACCTCCTGAGACATCCACGAAACTGTCAAGAATGGTTTTAAATCTTCTAGCTACTATACAAGAGGCTCCACCCAGAAGGAGAGTGTCATAAACAAACAAGGAGTGGTTTATTCTTTCGGTTCCGCTGCTGATAGTGAGGCATGTTAAGGTTGCATTTCTTCTATTCTATTCCAATTTTCTACTAAGGGAATCAGCCATAAGGATATAAAGGAAAGGGGACAGGGGAAAACCCTACCTAAGGTCCCTTGAGCTTTGGAGGAAGTCACATGGTCTGCCATTAACGAGAGGATCTATCCAAGGAACTATTTTGTAGGCCTTGATTGTGTTAATGAAATCTTCAAAAAATCCATATCTATTTCAAACAGCTGCAAGGAAAGTGAGGTTAACTCTGTCAAATGCGTTAGCCATATCCATTTTTAGGACGAATACTTTTTCATTTCTATATAGAATTGTGTGGAAAGCTTCTTGTACAGGGATAATGTTGTCAACTATCTGTCGATTGGGGACAAAGCCACCTTGATTTTATGAAATGAGAGAGTGAAGAAGAGGTTTGAGCCTTTCAGCAAGTATTTTAGAGATGATCTCGTAAGAGGCATTGCAGAGGGAGATTGGCCTGAATAGTTTGAGGGTGGAGAGGCGGGGGTCTTTAGGAATGAGGGCTAGATATGTGGAGTTGGTGAGTCCCCCAACATTTTTCTTTCTGATAACATATCAGATCATATTTATTAATTCATTTTTAATGATATGCCAGAAGGTGCAGTAGAATGAAATGGGAAATCCATCTGGGATCGGTTCCTTTTTTGGATCCAGATCCAAGGTAGCTACTATGACTTCTTCTTCTGTGACTTCTTTCGAAAGGGAATTGCTTGTTTCCTCATCAATTAACTTTGGGATGTGCTTTAAGAATTCCTCTGGGTATGCTTGACTATATTCAATTGTTAAGAGGGCTTTGAAGTGCCAAAATACCTCACTTTTAATATCTTCTTATCCCTTGATTTCTTGTCCTCCTTCTCCCACTATTTTTTCAATGTTGTTCTTTATCATTATTGTTTTGGTTGAGTTATGAAAGAAGGTAGTGTTCTTGTCTCCAACTTGTATCCAAAGTTGCTTGGATTTTAGCCTCCATGTTTCTTCTTCTTATCTAGTATTCGTGTAATTTTTCCGTTGGATTTATTTTTCCTTTGCTTGTTTCTCAACTATGTTGTCAGTGTTTTATAGTTCCTCCTGGATTTTTGTCTTTCCATGTTATTTCATGTTAGAATTGTTCATTTATGTAATGTATTGGAGGTTTCCCCCTCGAAGTGGCTATTTCTAAGGCGCTGATCTCTCTTTTCTTCTATTTTTGGAGTTGGTTTCATAACAATTCATGCTTCGAGGTTTCTTTCTCTCTATGTGGTTCCTTGTAATTTTCCTTTGCCCAATATTTCAATCTTGTTTTGGTGGCTTTTAGCTTCGATTCCCATAGATATGTTGGTGAGTCGCTAATATTTTGTTTCCATACTTTTTCCACCTCTTGTTTAACTTCTTCATGGTTTCCCTAAAGCTATTTATATCTGAAAGGAAGGGGTACGTAATTTTTAACCATTCCAAGTTCAATTAGAACAGGTTTGTGGTCTAAAGTTGCTAATGGGATGATTCTTGGAGATACTCTGCTATGGCTGGCCACCATTCTATCTCGGATGAGAATACTGTCCAACCTTTCTTTTATATTTCCCTTCCCTATTATTCTGTTGTCCCATTTTTATTTTCCATTTTTTGGAGGGATATCTAAAAATTTGCATTGTTCCATGATTTCCTCGAAAGTCTCTCTATTTGGGTCAGGCTGAAATATGCCCCTCTTTTCCTCCACCTTGAGAATAAGGTTGAGGTCTCCTCCTACAATTATATTTTCTTCATGATCCTCCATTGTATTTTCTTTTAAAGTCTGAGAGCGTGTTTCTTTTTCCCTGTAATGATTTGGAGAATATATGTTGTAAATGGTTGTTTTTCACCCATTTTCTGCATTTTCCAAAACCGTGTTTATCCAATATTATTTTTTTGTTGTGTGATGCATGTGCCATTTTCCTTTTTTCCATATGGTACAAATTCCTCCTAAGGCTCTGTTTGCTGAAATTGCTTGCCCTTCATAATTTTTTGATTTTGCTATTATGTTATCCATCTCTTGACTAGTAATTTTTGTCTCTTGGATTAAGAGGATGTCTGTTTTTTCATTTTTTATGAGGTCTTTTAAGGAGTTTACTTTGGAGGGATAACTAAGCCATCTACAATTCTAAGGGACAACTATCATTATTTATTTTTGGTGGTGGCTGAGGGACCCTTCCCTTTATGGGCCTGTTGTGTTTTTTCTTTATTCTTGGGGCCTTTTTCAAGGAAGCTTTCTAGAGCCTGTTGCATTGCAAAGGAAAGGTCTTTGACTATTGCCTCACCCCTTATTTCCCAATGATATTTCCTTCCATATTTATTTGTATTTTCATTAAGGAGCATAGTTTATTTTGATTGATTTTGAGTGAGGACTCGATCAATGGTGTGGGGGAGGGGACTAGAAAGAGGATCCTGCTATTGGGAGAATAAATCTTGTGAGGGGGCGAAGCCTGGAGGTGGGTAGTAATGAGAGGCTAGAGGGATGGTGTTGGGGGATATAGGAGGTTTAGAAGGGATGAGAGCTCTAGATAGGATGTCAAAAGGGTTTTACCCCAAGAAAGGGGAGGATTCAAGAATTGAGGAGAAGGGTTGAGGAGAGGGTCTGGAGGTCGAAGATGGGGGACCAGGCGAGGGAGGAGGCAGAGGAGCAGGCTGAGATTTTGAAGAATTCTTTTTTTTTCTTTTTTTACTTGTTCCCATTTTGGGTCCTATTTTTCTTCTACGGATTTTTCATTTTCTTCTTTCTTACTACACCTATTTGCAAAATGACCATACTCGTTACATACCTTGCATTTGAAATGGATTTTCTCATACTCTAGCTATTGTATGTGTGTCCAGTTATCAACCTTGAGCTTGATGGCTTCCGGGAGTCCTCTTCCAAGGTCCACTTAAAAATAGATCCTTGCACATGCATACATGTTGTCTTTTGGCTCGGTTCTGTCAATATATTTTCCTACTGCATTTCATATTGCACACACCGATTCATCTCCCCAATAGTGTAGAGGGAGGTGTGGCATCCTAACCCAAATTGGAACAACATTTGGACGTCCACTTTCGGATCAAAGTCAGGGGTCTAGCGGTTGAAATATAGTCCTCTAGTGTCCATGAAGTATGGGCCACTTCAAAAAATGAGATCCCGATCGCTCTTAGTTTCAAAGTGGAACATGTAGAAACCTCTTCCACAGAAGCGAATGGATATTTTTCTTTGAGTGAACTGGTCCCAATTTCTTTCAACAAATTTCTGAATGGTCTTGGAGGAAGGTCAAAAACCAATGAGCTAGACAACCAATCCTTTCTGAGCAAGAGAGATCACAACTTTCCAAAGAAAAGTAGGTGGAAAGGAGATCTCAGGGATGGAATCCAGTTTCTTAACAAACTTATAAATCGTTGGTCTGGCTCATTATGGTCCCAAAGAATCGATCAAAATGGTGAAAGCAGCCACGGATGCATTAGACTGTTCGTGACTCGAAGGAGAGGATCCAACATTGGAAGGAGATGCGGTTGGATCTCGCTCTGTAGAGGCCATGAGGGCGGAGGCTTGTCACCAATGCGCAGAGCTGCTAGGGCTTCAACTTTGTAGCATGGTAGATTTGGCTTTTTCTGGTCCTTTTAGTTAACATATCCCACATCAATTTCCCCTCTCGTGCAATAAATTAATTGGAGATGAAACTTCAATCAATCTAAATTTTCTCTTTGGAAATTCTTAATATATTATTGCATTGCAGAGGGATCTGTTCCATGTTAAATATTTGTGGAGATCATGGCTTATTTTTCACTGTAGATGCGATAGGCCCAACAACACATCCCTTATTCATCTACTTCATTTCCCCCCTCTCCCTCTCATCATTAAAAATGACGGTGACAAGACTGAGGCACAGATATCATGGGAGTATTGATAGCTATGATAAAAAAAAGGGGTTGAAACAAACATCAAGGTTATTGTGTAGATGGAATACCATGAACTTATCAAGAAAAAATCTCTATACCACTATTAGTAGAACATTGAAGGCTCCCATCCAAGGAAGACCACAACAATCAAAATATAAACCCCCTCCCCTAGAAGATATGCCTAGGCCTATAACCAGGTGATGTCCCTATATAGGTCTTTCCCATAATCATAGGACATTAAGTCCTTCGTCCCTCATGAAATTTGGCACCAAAAAAAATTGCAATCACAACTAGAGGACAATATATCTTTCTTGCTGAGAATAAGAGGAAGTTAATTCTTTATTTCCTTTTTACCATAGAATCTCTTGACCTCTAGATAGGGTTTTTTGTATTACCATGGGCCAATACTGCATTTCCAAGAAAATGTAACCCATTTCAAAAATAAAAAAACAGACACACACACACACACACACACACATATAATTTTATTTTATAACATTTTTTAATTAAATTGAAAATTAAAAAGGACATAAATGCTTGTGAGATATATGTAAACCTTATATAATTACAAAATAAATCTTCTATATTTGGAATCCTTATTACAAAACAGACGTGACTTTCAACATAATAATAAAAGTCTTGTCTTATTAAAGGGTAGTTCCATTCAAGGTTAAGATTATTGTTGACATATCATGACCCAAAACTTGTCCGATCTTCTAGATTTTTTGTTGCAAAAAAGTATCATCACAAAATATTAACAAGTGTTGTTGGATGCATCTTAGTTCCTGCTCATTAATTACACACATATATAAGGAAAAGTGAAAGAAAAATTGTCAAACTTGATACTAGAAACTACAATCAATCTAAATTTTCTCTTTGGAAATTCTCAATATCTTATTGCATTGCAAGGGAATTTTTTCCATGTTAAATATTTGTGGAGGCCATGGATTTTTTTTCACTATAGATGTGATAGGCACAACAACACATCCCTTATTCATCTATTCCATTTCCCCCCTCTCCCTCTCATCGTTAAAAGTGACGGTGACAAGACTGAGGCATAGATATCATGGGAGTATTGATAGATATGATAAAGAAAAGGGGTTGAAACAAACATGAAGGTTATTGTGGAGATGGAATACCATGAACTTATTAAGAAAAAATTTCTATACTACTATTAGTAGAACATTGAAGGCTCCCATCTAATGAAGACCACAACAATCAAAATTTGAACCCCCTCCCCTAGAAGATATGCCTAGGCCAATAACTAGGTGATGTCCCTATATAGGTCTTTCCCATAATCATAGGACATTGAGTCCTTCATGCCTCTTGAAATTTGGCACAAAAAAAAACTACGATCACAACTAGAGGACAATATATCTTTCTTGGCGAGAATAAGAGGAAGTTAATTATTTCTTTCCTTTTTACCATAGAAACTCTTTACCTCTAGATAGGGTTTGTTGTATTACCACAGGCCAATACTACCTTTCCAAGAAACTGTAACCCATTTCAAAAAGAAAAAAAAAACATATATATAATTTTATTTTATAACATTTTTTAATTAAATTGAAAATTAAAAAGGACCTAAATGCTTTTGAGATATATGTAAACCTTATATAATTACAAAATAACTCTTGTATATTTGGAATCCTTATTACAAAATAGACGTGTCTTTGAACATAATAATAAAAGGACGTGTCTTTGAACATAATAATAAAAGTCTTGTCTTATTAAAGGGCAGTTTCATTCAAGGTTAATATTATTGTCGACATATCATGACCCAAAACGTGTTCAATCTTCCGGCTTTTTTGTTGCAAAAGGTATCATCAAAAACTATTAACAAGTGTTCTTGGATGCATCTTAGTTCATGTTCATTAATTACACACACATACACACATAAAGTGAAAGAAAATTGTCAAACTTGATACTAGAAACATTAAAATATACTCAAAAAATGAGACTAATACGATCCAATGAAATAGTAAAATATGATACATTACTAGATAATTGCTACACGTTAGTTAGAACATTGTACAAATTTGAATAATTACGTAAGTGTTTAGCTATTTTGATGAACTTTTCACTGTATATATATGAATGAGAGTATATGTATACACATATATAGATATAAGAATTATTACATGATAAGATAAAATGAAATATTTGAAATTAATTTAAAATATAAATACGAAATTTTGATATTTAAAATTAAAAAACAAATATTAAAATTATAATTTTTATTAATATTTTTATTTATAATTTATATTTATATTTTAATTATTATTATTAATTTAATTTAAAAATAACTAAATTTTCAACTACTGTTTATAAAATTAAAAACAAAATTATATTATTATTAAAAAATTAAATATTAAAAAAAAATGTAATATGAAAAATTTGTTTGAGATAAAGTTGTTTTTAATATTAAAAAAAATATAATATGAAAAATTTGTTTAAGATAAAGTTGTAATATATATATGATTAACTAAGTTAATACCAAAGAATTTTTAATTTAATTAAGAAAATAAGACTTATTTAATTAAGGATGTTTGTATATTGAGTCTAATATTACAAACAGCAAACTTTATGATGTAAATATCTTAGATTATTCCCCATAATACAAATATCTATTCAATCGTGATTGATGTCTAAATCCTTATATTATAGCTACATGTTTTTGCAAAGAAGAATATTTGTCCTCTATATCCGTGGTGGATTTATGTGCAGAGAAAACCAAGGGTCACAGCAAGAACTCCAAGCTCAACATTGTGTTAAGTTTCCACCCATCCCACGCCCTCACATCTTCCTCGTCGAGGACTCTCAATTTCGTCACCTCGACTTCAACTTCATTTGCGGAAATCTTTGATAGAATAGCATTCCACACTCACACTCCTCCGTATATACAGAGTCTTCGGTGTCTACATGAAACCAAATTCTTTTTATGATATCGGGATTTGTTTAAAAGCCATTGAACGTTGATTATTATGGAATCCTCGAGCATTCAGAAGACTTGCTTTCCAATTCGGCCAAGAGTCAAAAGGCTTGTTCATAGATGCGTAAGATGCGTAAGATTCGTCTATTTCATAGATGCGTAAGATTCCTTTATGCGTAAGGGTCTTCTGGGCTGTGCCATTGTTGTTCTATGGGAATATTTCGTGTGGTAGAAATAGAAAAAATTTTGTGAATATGTTATGTTCTCTTATCAATGTGGTTTTACTGATTTTTAACACATGGGAAAACCAGAAGATAGACCAGAGACCTCTACAAGATTTATCTAGAAGACTCAGTCCATATGAATTTCATTACCTGGTGAGATATTTTGATGGGACATCTCAAAATTTGAATTGTGGATGCGGAGCATGGTCACTGATCTCTCCCAGTTGTCACTATAAAATCTTTTGGAATGGAGGCAGAGGATCGAATATAAAGTTATAGGGGACTCCGAAGTCCTAATTGATCATATGAATCAAAAAGCTACTATTAATTTTGGGAGTTTAGCATAGTGGATGGATAGAATCACTATTTTAAAGAGGTCCTATTCATACATCTCTTTTCATCATGTTTATAGGGAGAAAAACATAGTTGCTGATAGCTTGTCAAAGAAAGGTTTGAAAGGGATTTTTGGCGAAATTCACTATCAACTTGTTATTTCTAACGGACAAGGAGCACAAGGAAAGATCCTTATTTCACAAGATGAAAGAGTTGTTCTTATCACTAGTAACCTGAGGATTTTTGTTGCTCTTGTTGATTAGATGATTTTTGTTACTATTTTTGATTAGATGTTGTTATTGTGTAAGATGAAACAAAATATGTAATATTGTTTTTCTTTCAGTCCTAGAAAACTGTAATAGTGCATTGAATGATAGACGATGTTTCTGGGAGTCTTCTCCCTACTATTTTTTATTTTTTCTGCAGAAGTAGTATTTAATGTTCCACATTATGTTAATTAGAAGCTGAAGAAACAATATAAAAACTTTCAAAATATCAGTTTTTGTCCTAGTACAAAATATAAACGAAATATGTATTTTTCTTGCTGAAAAAAATTCCTCTACTTCTTTTAGTTAAAAACATAGAAAACAAAGATACGTGTAAAGAAATATAACTTATACACAATACCTACATCTAAAGTTATATGTCGTGAAGTATCCCATGAGATCCCATAAAACTTAATGAGAATTTTATGCTTCAAAGATTAGGCAACTTCTAAGTTGCCAAGGAAGATTTGTTGTAGAGAATGACGTACGTTTCTCTCTATTTAAATACCCGTCACTTCATAGTTGTCGAGAGCACGTGATATCTGAATGTGATAAACAGCCGACGACTAAAAATAAAGAAAAGATGAATGAAAACAAGGGTAGCGTGAATATTCTTTTTTTTCAAGGGAGAAAAAAAGTTGTTATATTAAAATGGTTCATAATACGAAAATACATAATACTTCTTGGCTCATTCATAGCTTAAAGGTCATGAAGAGAAAATAGTTCCAACGTAGTCCGAAAACAAATTATCAACAAATCATAAACAAAAAGTATGGAAATGATAGTTACATATCCATAAAAGATTATGCAAACATCTGTAATAGCTTCAGCAAAAAAATCCCGCATCTTTCCAAAAGCGAGATATGACGGTTCAATATAGATCATTCGTATGTATAAAAATACACAGAAAGGTGAAGGCTGAGAACATATGATGATATGAACCTGTCCGCCAGTCAGCTGATTATCAACATTCACAGAAAAGACAGTGGAAAGGAAACAAAAAACCAAATGAAATGGATTTCATTCACCGATTTGTGCAATAGTGGATCCATTGTATAGAACTGTGAAAACTGACTCGCTTGATATTCGAGGGGTATATAGGCTCACTTGATACATGATCCCAGGCTCGCTTGTATAATACTAATTAATCATGGCAGTGGGTAAGAAAAATAGGCCACTTGTATGGAATTAAGGAAGTATGGAATTAAGGAAGTGTAGAACCCAGATGGATCCAAAAGGAGCTTCCAGTCTAGTCTTGGATAATATATCAACTCGCATATTATGCTCCCTATAAATATGGTTCATCGAGAAACCCTAAAATTTGGATAGAATGTATTGAGTGCGATCAACCCATCCCTTTAAGTGATGGCCCTGCAAATTAGATTTACCAGAAATACCTTCATTATTGATCCTCGAATCTCCATATACATGGATGCATGGAATTTCGAGATGATAAGCCACCATGATCCCGCTCCATAATGCCATGAGCTCAACCTTGTTGTTTTTCTCTCGTCCGCCATTCCAAAAAATATGATACCTCTCTAAAGCAGATAGTTTAATCTATGCC
Organism: Pinus albicaulis; assembly: GCA_034641835.2. Lineage (NCBI taxonomy): Eukaryota > Viridiplantae > Streptophyta > Pinopsida > Pinales > Pinaceae > Pinus > Pinus albicaulis. The sequence goes on along the minus strand of CM076573.1, from coordinate 211,137,220 downwards.
CCACACCCACATATTCCTCCATTTTGAGCACCATCAAAATAAATCGTAGGAAGATCAATTTTGTGTGGTTGTCCCCGAACAGAGAGGTCAACAATATCAGATTTTCGTATGGATACATCCCCCAACCAACACTGAATGTTTGAGTACACCCTTGTTATGTCGATGGAGACATCTTGAAATATCATGCGATTACAAGCACCCTAAAGTTCCCACATAACATAATATGGTAAAGACTTGTATACACCTTTGCTGGCTACTGAGTATTGAAATTTCTGCTCATAGTTAATAGGTCGTTGGAGTGGTTCATCCGAAACCGGTGAAAATAACTTCCATACCCTTTGTGCCACCACACATTCGAACAGATCACAAAAAGATTCATCATTTTTTTTGCAAAGGGAACATCTCCCATGACCTTGTATTCCCTGTTTATTGATATTCTCCCATGTCAGGATCTTCCCATGCCTAAGGAACCAAGCAAACAACATAATTTTCTGCAAGAACTTCCATCGCCATGCTGGATAGAGAACCGATATGGGTCGGTCGCCATTCTGTTCTATTTTAATTTTTTGATATAATTCATGTACTAATACGCTATTTCCCTGTAAAGAGCCATCCCATGATATCTGATCACCCTCTCTGTTGTGAGATAATCCAGCAAGTTGTATTGGTCTAATAAATCATTTCCAATTTTCCAAATCCATGTTATGTAAACAGATTGAAGATAAATATTTCCAAATCGGAGCGCCCATTTCCCAGTGTGAAATAATATCTGAAAGAAAAACCAAACCCTTATGATTGACCCTGTGTAATATAGTCGCATCAAAAACCTCCTCACCCTGCAGTCTCCTAATTCGGGCACTTTCTATGGGAAAGTTTTTTGGCCATTGCCAAAAATCCATATCAATCTTCTGCCCAAAGTATCCTTTATCTTAATAAAACTGCGCCATATCTAAGATGAACTATGAGCAGATTCAATAGTACCATGAAAGAGCTAATATAAAATATCACCACTTATATACTTATGACCAATGATTTTGGCCCATATCCCATTTCCGTTTAGTATGCACCATAGTAATTTGGCGAGTAAAGCATTTGAGAAAACTCGAAGATCCAATAAACCCCATCCTCCATATAATTTGGGGATTGTAAGAAGCGATAGCTTGCATATATGATATTTCTTCTGCGTTGAGGTTCGAACCCATATAAAGTAGGATATGATTGCATTTATTTTACCAATAATGTAAGCATGCAAGTAAAATAAATGTGCCCAATAAACCATGAGTTGTGTTAGAACAACTTGAACCAGTGTGTAGCGACCTCCAAGAGAAAGCCACTTACTAGTCCATTTCGTGATTTTATTCTTATATTTGTCCATCAGCCATTCCCAATCCCGATTATAATAGGCACATGACTTCAACCTAAAGCCTAGGTAAGTAATGACATCCATGAGAAAATTAGTATTAACCCCTAGGAAACCAGCAATAAAAATAATCTCTTCCATATCACCATTATCATATATGAGAATTGATTTCCCTTTGTTTATACATAGACTAGTGGCTGCACCAAAACGGGTCAGAATAAACGAAAGATAGAACCAATGTTTCCTAATAAGATTTCTATATACTAGCAACTCATCAACAAAAAGAGAACGTGTGATGCTTACCGACGGTGAAAAGGATAAACTTGCATAATAACCCGCATTTGTAGCCATATTCATTAAATTACTAAAACCATCCATCACTAGAATAAATATGATAGGTGATAAAGCACATCCTTGCCTAAGTCCTCTCCCAGCCATGAAGAAATCTGTAGGTACAACATTGATGAGGACAACATATCTAACAGTACTGATACATGCCATGATCCACCAGATTGAAGACATCGATAGACCAATTTTTAGGAGAGCAAGCCTGATAAAAGACCAATCTACAGTATCATAGGCCTTATATAAATCAATTTTCATAATGAGGGCCTCCCTTTTTTATTGTGCATAGTGTGCATTGCTTCCTGGGCTATAGCAACAACATCATGGATCGATATTCCTTGCAGAAAGCCATACCATTCCTCTGAAATACAGCTAGATAAAAACCCTCTCATACAATTGGCAATTATTTTAGATGTGAGCTAGTATATGACATTGCATGAAGCAATGGGTTTGAAGTCAACAAAAGTTAAAGGATTAGAAGATTTAGGTATTAATGCAATGAAAGTGGAATTCAAATCTCCGAGTACATAGCCCAATATCCGAACATTTTCAGTGACAGAGAACAGTTCATCCCCCAATAAATCAAAGAAGCGAAGAAAGAACTCAACCGGCCAGCCATCGGGGCCCGGGCTTTTATCTTGGGAAAATGATTTGAGAACAGATTCTAATTCCATTTTCGAAATAGGTTACACCATGGACTCATTAGCCTATTGGTCAAACATACGTGATAAATATTTGATAACCCATCTTTCACATTGAGCATGAATACCCACCTCCGCCTTGTAGAACTCGTTGAAATGTCTGTATGCTTCCTTCAGGATTTCAAAATTTGAAACCTTTCTCATTCCATCCGCTGTCTAAATTTGAAATATAGCGTTTTTATTACGCCTCTCGCTTGCACATTTATGAAAAAATTTAGTATTTAAATCACCCTCCCGCAACCATTGATTCCTAGTCTTGAGCTTCCAGGTTGTCTCTTGAATTCTTAATAAAGCCAGTTTATGAGCCTCCATATCAGAAAGAAAGGTATATGTCTCCACATTCAGAGGCTCGTGCTCCATCTTCTTATATATCTTTGTTATACAGGCTTCAATATTTTGATATTCCTGTTTTTGCATCTCTTTCTTGTTTCGCTCCCATTTTTTAACAATTCCCTTCAGCGTTCTGAGTTTATCTGCCAACCTATACCATCCATTTAGGCCCCTATCCAACGTATCTTCCTTCCAAAAAACAGACACCAGATTAATAAATTCTGGATCAGATAACCATACCCTATTAAACTTGAAAGGAAATCCTTTGGGTTTAGGTTCATGTCGCCATGACAAGTGAATCGCCATGTGATCAGAGAGAGTGGAGGAAATCACTCTCGATCTCATGTTCCCCATGAGCCTGAAAATCTTGGGTTTAATCATTGCGTGATCTAATCTTTTTGCAATATATTCCGAACCTCTGCGCCTATTGGTCCATGTCGACACAATGGGGACAGGTCTTATGTCAACCATTCCAAAGTTACCCAGCATCATCCGGACTTTATCAACAAGAGGGTCACGTTGCACTTTCGAGCCCCATGATTCATCAGTAGCCAAATTCACATTATATTCTCCAATCCGCAACATATTATTCAGAGATAATATTCCACATCTTTCCATTTTTTCCCAAAAGGAATTGTGTGCCTGACAAGGACTATATAGATTAATGAGGGAAATCTTTTCGATGATCCCACGAAAGAAGCCATATAGAAAAATCCCTCCAAAAAATGTATATGCTCTGAAATTAACCATCAGTGTATTCCATAATATGAGCATACCACCCGCCCTTCCATTAGCATCAATACCAGCGACCATCCATCTAGGGAAAAAAGGAAAAATAGATCAAATAGCATTAAACCTAGTGCATAAGGTTTCTTGCAGGAAAATTACAGAAGGATGATATTCATCTATTATCTCCCGGAGGTGAAGAATCTTAGAAGGGTCGTGCATCCCTCTTATGTTAAGAGCGAGGATGGAGTTCATGGTGCACCCTTTCCTGGGCTGCTTGTTCTAAGGGTCTCATGTTCCTCCACCTCCAATATTGGAACATCCTGTAGATCTAGTAGCTCCACTTCAAAAAGAGCCTTTGACTTGTGGTGACCCCGAAAATGTCTGGAGCCAGATTTAGTGGTCTTCTGAACAGTAATATTAGAAGTAGAATTTGGAGATATGGAAGGCTGAGGTTCCTGTGGAATCTTATCAAAGAGAGTAAGAGTCGCCATATCAAGAATAGGGTTTTGAAGGATAGAGTCCAGATCACTTCTGACAGTGTTTTTCAAAGAGCCATTTGGGGGATCCAAAATAGGATCATGAGAAGAATGAGGAGATGCCCACTCCAGAGGGGGCATGGTGGGAGAGATGATTAAAGGCTCATTTGTTGGCGGCAATGGTAGAAGGGGAACAAATTTCTCGGATAAACAACGGACATGTGGGTCGTCAATGTTCCCAGCCGGTAGGGTAGGACCAAAATTATATGGAAGAGGCATCATAAGTCCCTTCGGAAAACATTTATCCGATGATAGGGTAATATTATGGGTAAAAATAAGAGAAGTATAAGCACCATTTTTATCAAATATATTATTCTGTTCACTATCAAAGGAGGAAGAAACATCCTTACTTGGTAATTCCGCTACCGATGAGAAAAGAGGAGCTATTTGTCTCTTATACCCAATTGAAATGTTTCGCTGTCGACCCGCCCTTCTGTGCCTTTTTGGACAATTCCGTTGTATATGTCCAGTCTGATGGAAGATGAGGCACCTAAATGGTACACACCAATAGTCAACCCTCTGTCGGTGTCGACGTTGCCCCCAAATTAGATCAATGTCCCCAACCATCTCACCTTGAAAAGAAACTTCGACAAGAATCCATGCAATCCATTTATCAGCCGTGCCAATACAACGTTGATCAATATATATGGTTATTCCAATAGAATTACCAATAGCTCTGAGGGTTTTTATGGTACAATACTCCAGCGGTAGACCATGAAGTTTACCCATATAAGCTTGCTCCTAGGAGCATCGAAGATGGAATTGAAACCCAAATACCAGGGCAGAAGTTGAATATAACTTCCCCCCTCACCCAAATTCACTCCATAACTTTTAGACAATCATTTTCGTGAAGAAAATGAACACTAAACCAGTTTCCCATCAACAAACTAACCTTTGGGATGTACCCGAGCATAGGAGCCCAGAATGTATTTACCCATTCGACCATATCGATTTCACCCATCTCCACATTAAGCCGGCACCCAATGAGGGCACGTTTTTGTAAACTTGCAACATGATCCCAGAGATCGTCATATTCGAGAGAGACCTATTTGATTACTGATGTTGATTTAAAAACTTTCCCTTTTCGTTGTCCACCCCGCAGGATATGTTCCAGTGCATGAGCCTTGTTAGTGGATCCTATGTTCCCCCTCGCCGATAATTGATTGAGAGAAACATCGTCGTTTCCCTTGCTAGTGAATTTCTCAGAAACCAAAAATGAATCAACCTTGCTGCACAGAGACATCTTGTTCTTCTGATTTCTGTTTTTCTCCGCCATCAACATGACTGCAATTAGCGCCTCATGCGCTAACACGTCAGATGATAAAAAATCCACTTGCCCCTCCATCAGAAACAAGTCACCCGGATGAGGGATCACCAAGAAGAAAATGACAGTCAAATACAGTTTGTCACAACACATATGCCGATAAACCCTGCCAGAAAGATAAACCAACAATCATTCCCACTGCAAAGATGAGCAGATTGGAAAGCAGATGATTTTTGGGCAGCCTGTCACACGAGGATTGTCAAATTAGGACGTGATTGTCATAAAAAAACTTCATATTCCTGAATGAAGATAATCCCCGTTAATCATCCTTCAGTGATAAAAGAGAAACTTCGTACCATCACAAGATCCTAAAAAGGATAGGGAACTGCGTCGACCATATGTGATATAATTGCCATAAAGACAATCCACCAATTCTTAATAAAAAACTATCTCTCAAGGTACCCCTATACCAAAGAGAGGCCATGAACCATTTACTCATATTAATTACTAATCCTTTTCAAATCTATGCCAGTATCAACCGTCACTCCATATTTAAAGCCGTGGTCCGTAAGTCGTCACCAACCCCCGTAAAAATATTTAAATAATATTTCCGGCACCGGCACCAGAAATCGATAATCATCCAAGAACATCAGCCGGAATAACCAGAAAGATTCACAGATCACCGCAGCAACAACAAATGCACCCCTTACAGAGCCACCATCTATGACAGAAGTGAAAACCAAATTAGCCTTGACAGGGTCGAGATATGTTCAGAAAATTTAGCACATAAACCCAACAGTTTTCCAAACACAAACGCGTGGAAACTGGAGGACTCTCTATCGAGCCAGATGACACCTCAGGGAAAGAACAATCTCTATTAATAAGCATTACCCTTTTTCTTTTCAGTATTATAATGACAAGTAGTCATAGCCCATAGAATAAAGATTGATATAAAACCAAGCATCAATATTTGAGCTATCATCAAGGAATCAGAGGATGTCTCCCAAAACATCCTTAATACTTCTCATGCACTATCAACCTCATGAGAAAAGAGTTTTATAAAGGTCAGTGGCATTCACAATCCCTCCCGGCCATAAACAGGTGAAATTTCATGTGAAATTTCATCCAACAGATAAGTTCACAACCACCCTCACGACCCCAAACAAGCGAACTTACACGCAATAATGATGTTCACCAGCTGAACCCGATAAAGAAATACCCACAGATTGTGTCCATTCTATGAATAGAGTACCAGTCAGAATAAGGTCGACACTAAAAGCCTCTATGAACGACCAGAAACATCTCATACCAGTAGATTGTTCACATCGTTAAGGATCACTTACCTAAATCTGGACCGGATATCAGAGCTACTGCATTCTGTTAAGACCCTGTGACCCAGTGGCCGCTTGCAGGTGATCAATCCAGGTATTCATGCTCTGAACCGCACTTCTATGTTTCGGGTCTTGCCCTGCACTTCGTTCCTTACTCTAATAAAGGCTTCATGGCCGACATAACATAATAAGGCTTCACTTCGGGTTTTGCCCTGCACTTCTATGTTTCAGGTCTTGCCCAAAATGCCTGATCCCGCCAAAATTGGCCCTGGGGTTGATTCTATAATCCCAGTTGGCAGATTAGGTGCAACATGCATTGCAAATATGACTTGTGCATCTCCAACTGCACCTTCACGAATCATGTAAGCAGCACCTGCACCTCCTTCTCCGGCTGGTTGGAAAATAAGTCTTACAGTGCCCTTCAAGAGTTCATAGTAGAGCAAAAAAGCGATTTACATTAACCAAATGGGCCATATATCAATCTGTAGATTATTGATATATATATTGATTGCTGTTAAAAGCTGCCATTACAAACATGTTGTCGGAACATTGAATTGGAGGTTGGTTGGAACATTGAATGGAATAAAGGCAGTCCCAGACTTGAGGTATTGTGAATATTCTGCCTGTAACACGGGTAGTATGAAAACGCCGTGAAAGTGCTTGGATGAAATTCAAAATATCGTTTCCAAATTGATTTTGAAGCCTCTTCTGCAGGAGTTAAAAATGTTTTGATTTGAATTTGAAAAATTGAAAGGGAAGGAAATCATGGATAAAAAAATTCCCTCTTTTGTTTCTCCAACATGATAGAGTAACAGTAAAAAAAATTAAAATGAAAAATTAAAATGAAAAGATGAGACCTCATCTTTTATCTGTGGCTCTTAATTAAAGCCCTTGGCGTTATAATTTACATTAAAGAAATAGGATTTTATGATAATTTAACTCTGGAGCTCTAGAGTTAATAATATGCCTTCAAATATGTGTTATTAATTTTTTTAGTTAGATTATAATATCGGGTGAAAACGGGTAATCACCATGAAAATGGTAATGGTGAAAATTGATTATTTCTCGAGGTGAAATAATAATGTCATATCAAGTATATAATTTTTGAACGCAATAAAATGTTAATCGATTATTATTTTTAATTAAAATAAAAAATATATTAATTATTTATAAAGTTAAACGTTATAATTTACCAGGGTCAATGAATTATTAATAGTGATCAATAAAATCAATTGTTATAGTCTTTTAGATCTAATCATAAAAATATACATTAATTATATAAATAAATTGTTAATTTAGTTGAGTTGATAATCATATGGATAAGTTAGTTATTTTCTCCTATTATATATATGTTATTTGGGTGATGATAACATTTTTTTTTTATAAGTTTGTAATTGGTGAAACTAATAACTACATTATGGTCATGTAGACTACATCATGACCATATCTAAAAAAAAGACTCAAATAAAACAGAAAATTGAACCAATGACTTGACATCTAAAAATGCTCTTATTAGTGTCTATCCAAAATTCTATAAACAATAATAATAACATATTTTTTTAAAATAGTAATTCTGATGTTAAAGAACAATAATAACAATAATAATAATGTATTTTTTTTAAATAATAATTCTGATATTAAATTTATTTTTTTCACAAAATTTATTTGGTTCATTTATTTTATTTTATTTTTTTAATTTATTGATCTAATAATAAACATTACATACATTTTTAAAATAAAAAACATCAATATAATATTAATTTAAATATATTTCAAAATAGGTAAACATAATCATAATAAAATAAAATTATCATTTAGTGACAAGTTAAAAAATAATAAAATTTAATCTATGTCACCTTAATATAATTATATTCTTATATAAGTTATATCCAAAATGGTTAAGCAAACGCAGCCCATAGGTAGGAAAATACATTTGAGTAATTTTTTTAATAAATTTGTACTATAACTATATATTTTATATTTCGGAACATTTTTAGCATAATGTTTTCAACAATGTACTAGAGTCAATAAAGTAAGTAAATATATATTACTTATGTTTATCACATATATGTGTATGTGTAGGTAGAAATGTGTTTATGGTATATAGATGTATATATAAGTGTGTTTATGGTATGTAGGTGTATATTTTATCTATTGAGAAATTTTAATACATATTATTATGAAAATGTTGTTCTATTTATATTGTTAATTAAATTTTTAATAAGTTAAAAATATAATTGGTCTTCTATGTGATGAGGAAAAATAAATGAGTTTATTTGTATTGTATTAATATTTGTTTGTTTATCGAGAGTTGCGACTGTTGTAAGCGGTTTGTTGGAAAAGGCATTCGTATTTCGTGGAAAAGTTTTCATTGCCACTTGTGACCATTATGAGCGAATATTGTGCTCACTGGTTAAGGAAGTCCAATGCTATGGAAGATTTGAACTCAGCAGAAGTGTGGTGTGGTGTGGTGTGGAAAAAGTCGTAGGGTTGATCATCGTGACGCTTTACTATCCTCTGAGCACCTCAAGCCCCATTTTGAGCTTCCTATCCACTGGATCTCTGAAGAAGAGGTTGGACGTCTGCCGCCATGCATCATCAACGACGCGTTCTTGGGTTGAAAGCTAGATGCGGGGAACAACCTACATTGTGGCTCCCATGCTGGGATGCTCCGTTTCTCTCCCCGATATGGGAGGCTTTACTGCAGAGTTCTTGATCAACTTACCATGATTTATGATACCAGAAATATTGTCTTTCTACATAGATGGTGTATCCGTTAGAATACAGTTCTGCATACATTTTGGCCCTGCCGTTTATATTTCCATATAGGCTTCATCTCTGACAAAGTAAGGATTTGCATTATAATTCCTTTTCTAATGAGATTTCATCCCAGAAACAGTGTCATTCTACATAGACTTCAACCCATACATAATTCCTTTCTACGGATCTTTTGTCTAAAAAGTAGTGCCTTTCTAAATAGATTTTAGATTAGTCAAATTACAACACTACTCATATTTCAATAGGTAACAACAATATTGATATGAGGATCAATATCCAGAGCTTCCTCCATCATGAATCTATATTTCAAAAATATGGTTGATAGTCTGATTTAAACCAAGATATCATTCATTATTTTTTCTGATGAATGGTCATTACCAACAGAAAAAAGGGAAACTAAGATTGGGATTTCATGCTCAAATCGACGAGGATATAAGTAATGCTACAGTGATAGTGGTAGGCTTCACGCTTGCCCCTGAGAACTATCATTTGTGCTACTGCCTTGCCATCATTACGTCTAGACAGAGTGGACCTGGAAACACGATGTGTTGTATTGTGTGTTGTTGTGTTAGTGAGAAGAGACTTGAGCCCTTGGTGAATGAGATGGTGTGGCAGCATTTTTGCAGCATTTGTGGCTAAGGAGGTCGGAGATCGGGTGAAGATGAAACCAAAACTTTCCATATGCCAGAAATTAGTATATTGTCTTCATGTATTGTTTATTTTTTCTTTGACTAAAACATGTTGAGCTCAATCAAATTAACATGTAAATGCATTCACGTAAATCTGGTTGAAATAATTGTAACTTTTGTTGTGATATTTAGTTTGGCCAACTATTGTCACACATTTGTGTTTATGTCAGAATTGGCCATTCCAATGATAGAAAAAATTATTTGTAGGAATGATTTACAGTGAAAATGGCATCAAAGGATAGTGGTTGGAGCTACATCAGAGATTGGAGGAAGATGGAAAATGGAGTTTGTGTGAGTTTTTGGAATAGACTCTTGATTATGATCACATATTTTTATTAGTAAGAAATTCTAGAATGGTTTTAGTGGTATTTGTAGAGTATGTACTCGATAAATCCAAGAGTTGGAGTGTGTAATGTAATCCCTATGAGCCATGTGTATCACCATGAAGTTCATGGCTATCTAAAAACAATATTGTAATTGCAAGTTTGTGGTCAACCAGAAACCACTTTTCAGTGTCGGTTTGTGGTAAGCTAGAAACCACATGTGAGAGTGAAGTGGATAGAGATTCCTATTTTCATGGTTGAGGGTGAGTTGAGGAAACCCTAGACATGGTCAAGTTAGGTCTATGAGTTGAGCCTTAGTGGCTACAATGCCTTAATAGCTGCAGAGCATTCGTGGCTACAGAGCTTTGATAGCTACAGTGCCCCAGTGGCAACATAGAGCCTCAGTAGTCATAGTTTTAGAGTATTGGTGGTCTACAGAAACACCTTACTCATAGGAGAAACTTGGTTTCTCACAGGTCTCAGAAAGATCAGCACAAAACGGTTAGCACTTATTTGGGTAGTCCGATAATACCCATGATAATGATGTTGGAGGGGGGTTTGCATGTACAGGTACATGTATGCAGTGATAATGGTTGACAGAACCATTTATGCAAAGGACATCCTACAAGACTAGTGGTTGTAGTGGTTGGCACCCATGCATTCTGGTGGATGTTTTCTCCTTTATATGGGCATCAACATCTCCTTTTGCTATGTTTGACCACAACTAGATTTTGCAGATTGATATAGATAGAAGTAATCATTAAGGGGGTGTGTTGGGATATGTAATTCCTACTTGTGACTTTCTATGTAAGGTGTATGCTCCTATTCCATAGGAGTTAGCTTTAAATGTATATGTTCCTAGTTCGGTTTGTGGTTGAGATATTCTCTCAACCAACTTATTGTGTCTCAAAGATAGTTTCCTTATCTTGAGACAACACTTCATGTATATATGTATTTCTATCTGATTAATAGAATATAGCGTGCATGCTGAGATTTTATCTATATATAATTGTTTCTTTTATTTTTGTTAACTTATTTTTATTTATTGATTAAATTATTATTTTTTTTTATAGAGAGAAAAATAATTAAAAATTAATATTTTATTTAATAATTAAACCATTAAAAGAATGAGAACATACATGTCACGTTTTTGTTCATATGATGATTTTATTCATCTGTTTTATTTTTTGGACAGAATTTTCAATAGTTTTATTGATATTTCTTAGGAAATATTCTTTCAAAATTTTATCAATCTTATTTATGAATATAACTTGATTAAAAACGATTCTTTATATAATTTTTGGGACAAATTTATTAGACCTTTTCATGTGTAAAGAAAGCATTGGTTAATAAATTTTTAAATTATATATATATATATATATATATATATATATATTTTTTTTTTTTCATTACTCAAAAGATATGTATATAGTTATCGAAATGCATGTGGTCTCACTCCGACTAGTTTTGCTGACCAATGCTGTCACCATACTATAGAGAAAAAGAAAAATACCCAACTAAGAGGTCCACAACCTGATAGGACTTACACATTTTAGAAAAATTTCTTTTGGATTAATCACATTATTAGAATTTGGTTGATATTTCGAAGAATCTAATGTGGTTCTTCCTCAGGAATTACACACCAAAATACAGAAATAACTAGAAAGACGCATGTTATTATGAACAATCATCAAAAGAGATAGAAGCAGGATTATCTAGCCCTGCTCCTGGAGGTGGAAGTGGGCGGTATAAACAATGAACATGTTGCTCAAAGTGAAAAAGCCATGTTTCTAGCTTCTCAAGCTTTTCTACCAACAAATTTTGACCATGCTAAACAACTACAATTTTCTCTCAAACATGCCATTGAAAGTAATGTAGTTGATTGATCACGACCAAAATTGCCTTGTGTTTTTCCCACCTAACCTTACCATCAGATTCCAGCATGTGCAGGATTGGTTCAAGCATCTCCTGATGAGCTAAAGTCTACATGTTCCAGCCAATAGCTACACACCCAACTGACGCAATGTTTCCCATCCTACTACTCTAACCTTGTGAATTTAGACCTTGTCTATGCCATGTACCCATGCTCCTGCTGCCTACCCCAATGCCTCCCTGTGGTGGGATCCTACCACCCCTTCCACCCAAAGAACCGACCATTGTTCTACTTGCACCGCATGGTCTCTGACACCCATGATATTTTCCTCATAGATTACTTGCACCATGACTATTGTTATTAACACCAACACCCACACCGCCACCCTAGGTTTCAAATAGCTCGATCATTCCCTCTCTGATCTAGGGCGATTCTTCCTTTAGCAATAGAGGAGCTCATGAGATTCGTGGATCCAACTTCATCATTAAATCCCATTCGAAATCCAAACACCTATGATGGACCCAATTCGTCTCCAACGTCTACTGAGATGAACCCTGAACCACGCCACTAGTAGCAACAGACCCTACTAGTCAACCACTTCCCACTGGAGTCCCTACACTCCACACTAGCACAAGGAAGAGTGAAATGACCCAGTGTCGCAAATCTCCACTACCCAAATTCACCATGAACCAATCACAAACCCATGACACCACTACCAAACATCCCCACACCTAAAGAATCTAAAATAAAACCTCCCAACTAGATACAAGGAAGTATGAACACCCAGTCTCGCATGAACCCATTGAACGCTAGAGCCATTGTGCTTCCCTATAAGGAATTCTTGGTCCTACAACCCCAGAAATGAAAAACCAATCAATGCATATCACGAAGAACCAAAATATGGATTGCACCAAAGGGTCAGCCCAAGCACTACCACTGCCGCTAGAAACATGAGCACCTCTATCATAAGCACCGACCACCTTACAGTGGGAGCCAAAACACCACCCCAAGAAATACCCACACAAGAATATAACCAAACCCAAGAAACCTTAAACCAACACCAATCACTTCTCCAACAAGCATGTCATCCTACCAAACAAGGAAAAATAATGATTCACCCAGAATGGGAGGGGGAGATTTGTTACCTTACTATCCCTACAAATGGAGTGACGAAAAAATTTCCTTCACTAGTCCCACACAAATCGACGAAATGTTAAATCAACCAATTTCACATTTTGTAGAGATCCTAATGCCATCCAAACTGCTGCAAGCTTGATCAATCTTAACCACCCCACTACAGACGCCATGAATCCTCAAGACTATCCAGCTCCCTCACTTGCAAGTGAGGAATGGTGTTCCACAAGCTTTGAGGCAGTGTCATCAACTAAAGCATAATGGGAGGGAATATTACATGTGCTCTTCCACTCATGCCCCATATCATCAATCATTCACCACATAATAGTGAATTCGAAATGTCCACCACCCTATTGGAAAAAAATAAATATAATTAATTACAATAAATTTTTAATTGATTTATTATGGATTTAGACTTGATAAAATATAGTTAAATAATTATTTTGATAAAATTATACCTAAATATTAAAAATATAGATATAATTAATATATTTATATGTATTTTTAATCCTTTCTAACTCATTACTTATAAAATACGAGAAGTCAATGCCTTCATTTATAAAGTATAATTCAATACCATTTAAATTTTTGGATGATTTTTGTTTGTATATTAACATTTAATAAAAAAATTTGAAAAGGGAAAGTTATTTTTAAATATGATTTTGTAAAGTATTACCTTTAAATAAATTATAATCTAGATATGTTTTTTTGGAAAATGCCAACTCACACATAAAATTATATAACTTGCGTATTAAATACCTCGTGAATAGCAAGTACAACATCTAGCAATCCATTCCTCGTCATTGGTTGTGATGAGAGATACGTTACATGCTTCGACTATTATCTCCAAATTTTTTTTTGTGGGTTAAACATTCCAATTGAGGCATAAAATTATATAACTTAGGTTTTGTTGAGTACATGTAACAATCATGATAAGAATAATAAGAGTAATAATATTATTGAATGTCCTAGTGTTGGTAGTAAGTGTATTGGCCAATACATAAATATTTGAAAATATATATATGTATGGGATTTATTTTATTATAATATTTATTTAAGAAGTATTAAATTTTCATAATTTTAAATATTAGTTAATTTATTAAAATACATATTTATGGAGGTTTTGGAAGTAATTATTGTATAAACTAAATGTTTTTTTTAAGTAATGTAAAAAATAACTAAATTATAAATTTATTTTAAATTTTACTACAAAATTCACTTTGTTTATTTAAAATGTTTGTAATTGTAATAAAAGCTATTATATGGCCATTTACATGGAAATATACTAATGTATTTTGATGGCTTGTCAAGTTTAAAAATATAATATTTATATACGTACCTAAAAAGAGACTAAATTCACTGAGAAGTAAATGGACAATAGAATTAATTATTTGGAGAGAACCCATATGAATAGTGAATACATATGTAATTATAATAGAAGTTATTACATGAAGTTATAAGAATGTAATTATTCTTGACCTTCCCATATTTAAAACTTCTAACCTTTATTGGCATGCCCAAAAATACGTTGAACATTTTAAACATTTTCAGAAACTAACCCAAAAGTGATACTCACACTGTAACTAATTATTCACATGGGGACTCCACTTGAATAGTTATAGGTGGAATATTTGTATTTTTATCTTGTGAATCTATACTATAAATTCGCCACTTCTAGGGCCATCATTGTCACTTTACTATTTCTTTAAAATTGAATTTCATCCAAGCAAAGAAGGATTTAATGTTACTCCTTTGATGTTTCCACAAGAACTTAACCAATGATGGTTTTGACATAAAAATAAAATTCCAACATGACCCATGATGGCTTTGACTTAAAAATAAATATCCATAGCATGCATATACCAAGTATTATAGTCCTTTTAGTTCCCATTTCTAGCATCCATTTCCCCTCTAGTGCACGAAATTATTCATTGAAAATAAAATTACATTAAATAGTAAATTCTTTTGGATTTTTTGATTTAAATTTAAAAAACTTAATATTGTCCTCCAAACATCACATTCATATAAAAACAATAAGAGATACAAGATTCTGAAAGAGGAGTTTCAATGAAGTAGAACTATCTTAATTTACAGTTAATTTTTGACTCACTTAAGTTTTCTATCATTTATTAACACATTTCTTAATATTATAGTTCTAAATAATTTCCATTGAAGATCAACTCTAATATATTTTTCTAATGTAATATAATCCAAGTTGTTATTATCATACCAAAAAATAGTATAAGGAATTATTTTAGATTTGAATATCATAACATTTTATATCTACTATATTGGCTACCAATCTTTAATTTCTTGAACGAACTTATCACGATATTTTTTATTCAAAGGAACGTTTAACTCTACTAATCTATTCAAAATATTATTTCTAAATACTACATCAAAGTATTTCCCAAAGTCTAACATTGAATAATATATTCTAATATTTCTTTAGGAGTCATCCCTTATACCATGACTATCAAATCTTCTATTTTAAAATAATTATGCTTGAAAAAATAAAATATAATAAAAATCGTCTCATAATTTGACCTATTGTTCTTATCCCTCATTCTAAAAATAAGAACAATGAAGTTTTGAGCTTATGATTTGAGGAACCCAAATTTAAAAGATTTGAACATGAAAAATGAAGATAAATCCTCTAAATAAATATATATATATATATATAATTTAACAACAAATTAATATTATACATCGTAGACACTTCTTATTTTAAATAAAATTTTGAATAAGAATTATTGAATACCTTTAATATTATAGTTTGAATAGAGCAATTACCTTATTTTATTTTTTATTTTTTAATATCCAATTAAAAAACATTTAAATACCAAGATTTTATCTATATATATATATATAATTTAAAACTTTTGTATAGTGGAGATTTCTAACTCTATTTTATTTTTTTTAATTTTGTAATATCTAATTAAAAAATATTTAAATACTAATATTTTTTATTTATATAATTCAAAACTTTTGTATTTTCACATTGGTGATATCTGAATTAAAAGATTATTATACTTACTTTAGGAGGAATTTTAAACCGTCAAAGAAAACAAGATTTTGTCTTTAAAATTTATATTCTAAATAAAACTTAGAAAAAATTTAATAAATAAAAATGTGTTATAAAATATTACAAATATTTATTAATATTGTTATTTGGAATATTTTATTTTACTGCAGGTGCTTAGAAATGGAGGAATATGTCAGAACCACCTATGCACACATCTGTGTCGAAATGGACTTCAGCACCAGATTCCTAGCTGAAATAATCCTAACGAGCAAAGACTATGTATGGAACCAGAAACTCGACTATGAAAGTGTCCTCTTCAGATGTCGATCCTGCTTTCAAAAAGGCCATCTAGCCAAAAATTGCCCAAAAGTTTCCGAGAAAAATTCTGCTAGAAAGAATCACCATAGATCTACATGGCGGGAAGGAGCACAAATGGAAAATTACAATGTCATCGAGGAAGAATACTCTCCAGAAAACTTTGAATCGCAAGAAATCAGGCAAGAAAGAAACAACCCTCAAGACAAGTAGGGGGAAAGTCCCACCCAACAACAGAAAAAAGAACTTGAGAGCTCCTCAAGCATCAACAATTATGAGGATTCGAATACCGCGCAAAAAAAATCTTCATTTAGCAGCAAAGTAGATCTCTTGGATCCCAAAGATAAGACACCAGTGTCCCAAGGATCGGAAGAGATGAAGGAGTTGCAAGATAAAGGATGTTGGAAGATCGTAGAGAAGAAAAATAAAACTACAACACCACTCGCGCCAAGAAAGACGAGAAGCCAAATAATTAAGAATTAAGAAATTATAGGTTCGATAGACCAAAGTTTGGTCTCAATAGACGTTAGTCATCATCGTCATCATTATCATAAATATATTTAAAATTAACTAAATTTAATATAATCTATAATACTATATCAAAATTATATTAATTATTCATTTTAAATAAGAAAAAGAATATGAATATGAATAATGAATATTGTCTCATATTTATAAAACAAATGTAATATGCATACAAAAGAATAAATAATTCAACCTGAATGTCATTGTTCGAGAGATGGGCAACAAGATAAGAAGAAAAAAAAAGAACCAATCACAATACATGAGACAACGTTAAATTATGTTACCAATAATTATGAAAAATATTTTATTTGTATGTTAAATATTATTTTTCAATGGGACGGTTATTGTAGCTTTCGGAAGAGGAATTTTGATATGTTGAAAACAAAAGAATCAACGCTATGCAAGTGAAATAGATGATTACGAAATGATTAATTTATTTATAAGAACATGTGGATCTGAGGGGTTCGGGAAATTTGAGGGGTTATTATTTGCAGGTTGGTTAATTTTACATGTTTTTTAAAGAAAATATTAGTTAATATTTAATTTTTTAAAATATGATTTGCTTATATTTTATAGTGTAAAATTATTTTAATTTAGAAATTGTATAGTCTAAAATTTTTTATTTTAGAAATTGCTAAAATTTTATAGTTATTATATAAAATCATTAGAAATTTAAATATTTATATAGAAGTTTACCAAACATTTTACTCAAACGAGAGAGCCTGATTGTAGGTTGCTTCCCTGTAGGCAGTGGGACAGCCTGCACTCGACGTCTTGTAATTGTAATCATAGTTGATACCATTGGATGCCGAGTTTTGTTCCAAATCTACAAGAAGGTCTCCCACAGTATCAAAGAATGGACTTCCGCATGGGATAATCTCCATGTTACACAGGTATGAAACTAAGGTTGTACCTTTGGTGCCCACCATGTGGAGAAGTAATATGAGAGGTAAAGAAAAGCCAAATAAAAACCCAACTCGACCTATTCATTGTTATAACACAGAAACCCCTATTTCTGGGTTGGCAACTTTGGCCCTTCGTCTGTCTTTCGCTTTCCCACGCTACATCTCGCTTTTTATGTTGGAGTTGAAGCTTTACATGTTTGCACTTGTCTTTGTTGACTTGTTTGATAATATTCAAATGAATTTCGCCATTCTTTTATATATACGCTCATGTGTGCTCCTGTGGAGGAGGGCCCACACACAAGTGTTGGATCAGCCCATAACCAATACGCGTGAACTTCACTATATTTAACACATCGGCCTAGATGTTTAATTCCAAAGCGCTAGCCACTATAAACCTTTGTCGCCCATCCGAATTTTCCGTCACGTTTTCCACCATCGTGAGTTCGGGTCGTCTGAACGCCCAGGTCAGCTAGTGCTGCCCGCGCCCGTCGTGCGCGTGTCTTCCGCTATCCCGTCCCATACTTTCCCATCGTCCCATTGCACCGTTTCGTTGCACGACCAACAACATTTTGTTGCATGTTTCCTGCCAAGCCGCGCACTCACCCGAGCACCCGAGCGTGCCCTATGCTTGTTCGACTGTCAGAGTGCATTCGCCATTAATGTATTGTCCTCCATTATTAATTACATTGTCCATGCATTCCTTACATGATTCATCACTAGTGTAACTCTTTAACACCACCATGATAGTCAAGTGTAATTTCTTTACCTTGTAAATGGAGATGACATGTTGCAACTCCTTCTTGCATTTTCTAAGGTAAATTCCCAGCCTCCAACTACCCCAAGCTGCAGGATCATCCATTATACTCATTTAAGTGTTTGAGGGGGCCAATTCCTCACATTAAAGAAGAGTCACTAATCATCTATGGGATGATTCTAGAGGATCCCAAGATGAGGAAAAGGTTGGTCATGAGAATGTAGGGCTTTCCAATAACTCATCCTTCCACTATTTTTTCTTGATATGATCATTTCACCATATACTTGACATCTAATTTCCTATCTCATAGTATAGGTTTAAAAATACCATTACCTCTATCCTTTCCAAATTATGTTGTTCCATGGAGATTGCTTTATTAGCTATGTCATATTCTTTGGAATTAAAATTCCTTTTGACATGATGAAACTCAACTATCTCAAAGTTCTCAATTTGCAGTTTTATTCTCTATAGAATTAGAGGTTGATCAAGGCTGGAATTATCTTTGAGTTTAACCAATTGTTGCATGACTATCATGGTGTCCCCAAATGTCATTATTTATTGAATTTTCCTATAAATAACTATCTCTAACCCTTGCCACCAATACAAAAAATTATATTAGTAATTCATAGCACTCACCAAGGCACAATCATATTCAATCTAAATTTATTGATTGGGGCAATAGATATCCCCTCCATCTCTCACCTCCCTTGGATTTCCTTTCAATTCTCCTCTTGTATCGGCTACAACCACCTCCAAAATTTTCCATTACCTAGATTTTGGAGCCTAACCTTCTTTTCACATGAGCTTACATTGCACCGCTATTAGGTATCCATGATTTTTATGATGTTTACCTTTTAGTTATGCTTATGTTCACTTGCTCTTCACTTAGAAAATATTTTCTAAGTCAAAAGATAACCTCCTGTCTAAGCCTTATGCAACAATTATGATATTTCCTCTATAAATTGTGCAATTCATGGAGCCATACTGATGCAGGGGCATCTGAACAAACTTGAACTCAAGTAGGAATCTGAAGCTGAAAAGGCAGATACACAAACAATCATGTAAATTGGGGCAAAATTTGTTGAAACGGAACTACATTTGCTGGAATGATAAGTCTAATTAAGTGTAATGATTTTGTGGATCTTAACCGATTCGCGACCTTTATAAAATTCTATATAACAGAGAGTCTGTGTTCATGATAAGGGGGAGAGCGAGAGCGAGATTGCAGTGTAGTCATATGCGAATTTGTTACTAAGGCTAAAATGCCTTAGATGTAATCTAGATTTGTACATAATTAAGATATATGTTATATGTATTTCCTGTGTATGAGTTTGTTTAGTTACGGTTTCGTTTTATTCATTAAATTCATGTTATGGATTGATTGATTGACCATCGATCACTGGAAGGATCGATGGCGATCTAATGTAATTTGAATGTGCTCCATTATTGTGTTTTGATTATATGGTTGGTTCAAAACCGTGCGCAAAAAAGATGGAGGAACTGGGGTTTGAACCCACATAACAGTGCTTTGGAGCAATGGAATATGAATCCATGGTTATATTAAATCTCGTGTTGAAAGCGCGGTGGGAACATTATACAACAGTGTGTTGAAACTGTGTCTAGGAATCAACGAAAGAGAGCCTTGAAGGCAAAATGAAAGCACAACGAAATTGTGTGTTGGAAACAGAGTGGTGGTTTTGGAAAACCAAACCACTTGTTTCGCACAGCCTTTGGGCTGTGGGTTCTTTTGATTAAAACCAATGCGATCAAATAAAAAGTTGCCACGTCACAAATGAAATACCACTCATTTCGCATTGCATTTGAATGATAAAGTTCTGGGGCCATTTTAATGTGATTATCGTCTGATGAAATGTGTTAGAGATCCAATGGTGTTTGCGGAGGAGGTTTCACAACGGGTTGATGACATTAACGGTGGAGCCCTCAGTGTTTATTCCACATAACGTTGGGTGAGTTGGGTAGAACGATACCGTTTGATCTATGATTGACGGTTCTCGAGAATGAGAGATGCTCGGGCTTTAAATCTTTACTGGACCCAATTTATTATAAATTATGGTTGTGGTGTTTTGGGTTCCGGTTTGGGATGAGAGAAAGGTGGGGCCAGCGTTGCTGGTCGAAAGTTTAATGTTAATGCTTTGTTTTAGTGGCCTCTGGCATATTATAATGATATGGGTTTAAGAGTGGGCCGCAAGCATATAGAGATCAAAGACTATGAATCATGGTTTTCGTTTAAAAAGCTTCCGATATATATATGTAACCATCAAAGTGACGCAACGGAAGCGTAATGGGCCTATAACTCACAGGTCCCAAGATCGAATTCGGACTATGAATCTGTAGTTTTGATACGGTTTTAAAACTGTAGGTTCATTTTGACTAATGAAGGTGAGCCTACTCTATAGTGGGTTTCACTCTTCATCAAGTGGTATTAGAGCGGGGAAATGATTTCCTGCGAGAAGGAGTTTGCAAACAAAGAAGGAAGTGGTACAGTTTTGTGAAAAATTGTAAAGCTTGTGATTTTTATATTTTGTGAAGATAGCAACAGAGGAAGGTGAGAAGATTGCAGCAACCTAGAGCAGGAGTGCTTAAATAGTTCCACAAGAGCAAACTAGAGAGATGCCAAAAGACTAAGCTCGAGAGAGAAGCTTGGTGAGGTATTTGGTAGCAGGGATGACTTGCTATTGCAGAGGTTTCATTGTAGCTCACGATGGACAATTACATAGATGATGAGGGTAGAATTGTTTAAAGCATGTTGTTATAGGAAGATCACAAAGAGCAGTTCCACAGATGATGTGGGTAGAATTGCTGATAGCTGTAGAAGACATATGAAGAGGAGGTCATAAAATTTTTGTGCCTTGGGAGTCTGATGCAAGGGCATCTGAACAGACTTGAACTCAAGTCGGAATCTGAAGCTGAAAAGGCAGATACACGAACAGTCATTTAAATTTGGGCAAAATTTTTTGAAACAGAACTACATTTGCTGGAATGATAAGTCTAATTAAGTGTAATGATTTTGTGGATCTTAACTGATTCGTGACCTTTGTAAACTTATATATAATAGAGAGTTTGTGTGCATGATAAGGGGGAGAGTGAGAGTGAGATTGCAATGTAGTCATATGCAAATTTGTTACTAAGGCTGAAATGCCTTAGATGTAATATGGATTTGTACATAATCAAGATATATGTTATGTCGATTTCCTGTGTATGAGTTTGTTTAGTTATGGTTTCATTTTATTCATTAAATTCATGTTATGGATTGATTGATCGACTATTGATCACTGGAAGGATCGATGGCAATCTAATGTAATTTCAATGTGCTGCATTATTGTGTTTCGATTATATGTTTGGTTCAGAACGATGTGCAACAGAGATGGAGGAACTGGGGTTTGAACCCACATAACAGTGCTTTGGAGCAATGGAATCTGAATCCATGGTTATATTAAATCTCATGTTGAAAGCGCAGTGGGAGCATGATACAACAGTGTGTTGAAACTGTGTCTAGGAATCGACGGAAGAAAGCCCTGAAGGCGAAATGAAAGTGCAACTAAATTGTGCGTTGGAAACAGAGTGGTGGTTTTGG
This sequence comes from Pinus albicaulis, assembly GCA_034641835.2. NCBI lineage: Eukaryota > Viridiplantae > Streptophyta > Pinopsida > Pinales > Pinaceae > Pinus > Pinus albicaulis. The sequence goes on along the minus strand of CM076573.1, from coordinate 211,114,708 downwards.
AAAACCAAACCACTTGTTTTGCGCAGCCTTTGGGCTATGGGTGGTTTTGATTAAAACCAATGCGATCAAATAAAAAGTTGCCATGTCGCAAATGAAATACCACTCATTTCACATTGCATTTGATTGATAAAGTTATGGAGCCATTTTAATGCGATTACTGTCCGATGAAATGTGTTAGAGATCCAACGGTGTTCGCAGCGGAGGTTTCACAAAGGGTTGATGACGTTAATGGTGGAGCCCTTAATGTTTATTCCACATAACGTTGGGTGAGTTGGGTAGAACGATGTTGTTTGATCTATGATCGACGGTTCTTGAGAAAGAGAGATGCTCAGGCTTTAAATCTTTAGTGGACTCGATTTATTATAAATTTTTGTTGTGGTGTTTTGGGTTTCGGTTTGGGACGAGAGAAAGGTGGGGCCGGTGTTGCTGGTCGAAAGTTTAATGTTAATGCTTTGTTTTAGTGGCCTCTGACATATTCTAATGATATGGGTTTAAGAGTAGGCCGCAAGCATATAGAGATCGAAGACTATGAATCATGGTTTTCGTTTAAAAAGCTTCCGATATATATATGTAACCATCAAAGTGATGCAGTGGAAGCGTAATGGGCCTATAACTCACAGGTCCCAGGATCGAATTCCGATTATGAATCTGTAGTTTTTATACAGTTTTAAGACTGTAGGTTCATTTTTATTAATGAAGGTGATCCTACTCTATAGTGGGTTTCACTCTTCATCACATACTTGACCTTGATGTTAAGAATTATGCAGTCATGACTCGCAATCATCCATGAGCTCAAGAACTACACAGTCATGAAAAGAAGCCACGTAAATAACCCAGAAACTACGTAATCCCTCATTAAGTTCGTAAAACCATGTAATGAACTGAGCCAAGAGTTGTTAGTTCTCCGGAGTTGCGCAATCTTTCTAGGAGATGTGCATGACAAGTTTTCCCAGAAAAAAGAATAAAATGTAAAAAAAGTAAAAAGGATCCTGAAAACTTAAGGATCTAATTTTACTAACAGGTGAAAGTTGGGTAACACTTTTTGCCCTTTTTTGAGAAAAAAATTTAATTTTTTTTTTTTCTGTTCTTCAACTTTCTGCAAGCGAAAACAATTTTTCTATTAAGAATTTCATTTTGTGATAAAAATAAAAGTTGTCAAAAATGTTATTAGCTTTCTATTATTTATTTTTTGGAATTTTTTATACACATTTGATATGTCAACTTAGCGTTTCTTTGAGTGTGTGTTTTTTAACAATCGAAGGATTCATAAGAAGTCATGTTAATACGCACTGGTGTATTCTTTGAAACTTTGTGTTTTTGAGAAACAAAATGTGTTACAACAATCCAGACAGAGTCTAGTTCAGTTTCATTATATTTACAAAACCAACTGATGTATATCGTAATTACTAGAATTTTTTGAACTGATCCAATATGAAAAAACTGCATATTTTGAATATGTTTTGCGACGCACAAAATTTCTCAACATATAAGTTATATACTAAAAAACTAAAAACTACCCATTACAGATGACGAACCAATGTAATGCACCATAATTTTTACATTGTATTTTGGAAGATACAGAATATTGATTTCACTGAATCCATAATGACCTTCAAAAATTGTTTGCAATCGTTTTATTAAAAAATTAATTAAAATTAGTAAATATTTATGAAATTCCATAAAAGTTATATTTCCTGAAAGTAGATTGAATTCTGAAAATGCTTGTCTTGGTTCCGACAATTAATTCATAATGTTTCATGGAGTTTAACTAGGCCAAAGTTGAAGATATGTTTTCAGAGCTTGGATCTACGTAATTGTAGACGTGTTAGTTCGGCCGAATTATTTTTTGCGCCGACGACCCATCAAGTCTAATGACACAAAATTTCAGCGGAATTTATTATAAAATTTTGGTAGAACATTTATTTGACTTTCCATCAGCCAGAAAATACAACGAAGCCCCTAAAAAAAAAACATTTCACAACAATGTAAATTGACGTAGAGGCATTCATTATTTTCACATAATTTCACACATTTCTTCATTTGGTCGGATTATGCAAAGGATTGTTTTGGGTTTAAGGACTTTTCATGGAGGTACATTCAAAGGACATTTTTGTAAAGGATTGTTTTTGGTTTAAAGACTTTTCTTGGAGGTACATTCAAAGGATATTTTTGCAAAGGATTGTTTTCGGTTTAAGGAATTTTCTTGGAGGTACATTTAGAGGACATTTTTGTAAAGGATTGTTTTGGGTTTAAGGAATTTTCTTGGAAGTACATTTAAAGAAAATTTCTTGGAGGTATGTGATACATTTTTTGGATGTTGATTGAGCTTCATTTTTTTTTAAGTTATTTTGTTTTTAGAGGTTTTGGGCTTAGCTTTCATTGTTTTTTTTAAGGTAATTTATTTTTAGAAGTTTTGGGTTTAATTTTCATTGATGTTTTTTTAAGTATTTTGTTTTTAGAAGTTTTGGGTTTAATTTTCAAACGACATTTTTATGGATGTATTTTGTTTTTAGAGGTTTTTGGGCTTAATGTCCAAAAAACATTTTCTAGTTTTAAGGTATTTTGTTTTTAGAAGTTTTGGGCTTAATTTTCATTTTTTTTAGAGGTTTTGGGCTTAATTTTCAAAATACATTTTTTTGGATATATTTTGTTTTGAGAGGTTTTTGGGCTTAGTTTCCAAAGAAATTTTTTTTGACTTAATTTTGAAAGGAATTTTTTTAGGCTTAATATTCAAAGGACATTTTTTGGAGGTATTTTTTAAAGTGATATTTTTTTAGAGGCTTTTTTGAAGTATTTTTTTAAGTGGCATTTTTTAAGAAGTTGGAATTAATTTTCAATGGACATTTTTTGGAGGTATTTTTTGAAGTGACATTTTTTTAGAGTACATATTTTAGGTTGAAGTAAATCTTTTATAATGATTTTTTTAAATGAGTTTTTGTCTAACTTTTTAAATGAAATTTTTTTGCAGGACTTGGAAGGAAATATTTTGAGCTTCATTTCATTTTTATAAGACATTTTCTTCTCATATTTTTTAAAGTAAGTGTTTTGGATTGAAGTATATATTTTTTGCAAAAATTTTAAATTGAGTTTTTTTTTTAAATTAAAACTTTTGTGATGTTTTTTTTTAATTGAGTTTTTGTCTAAATTTTTGAAGGAAATTTTTTGAACTTCATACTCTATTATCATGGGAAATCGAAGGAATTGCATGAGAAAATATGATCGAACAAGAGACCCTGGTGAACGTAGAGAACAAGGGAGAGAATCTCCCAAAAGAAAGAGAGAAGCACTCTCAAATATTGAAAGGGAAAATCAACCTCAAATAGAAGTTGAAGCAGGTATATAAATTTAAATATTATGAATTTGATATTTAAAATTTTCCTAGTGTAAAATGTGTTCAAGCTTAATTTTTATTTGATGAACTAATTTGAAAAATATTTTGCAATGTAAAACGAGAGAAATATTCCTCAAAACATTGATGACGAGATACAAAATTTTGAAAGAGAAAGTGAAAGATATATTAAACCAATGATTGAAAAGGGTGAAAATGTTGAAAGAAATTCAAGTGAAGAAATTGAATCAGAGGGTATATATATATATATATATATATATATATATATATATATATATATATATATATGTGTGTGTGTGTGTTTAACACATGCACGTATTATTGAAATTAAACATATTTATTAATTTAGTTATTTATTGAATATGTAAACTTATTATGTACTACTTATTATGTACTATTCATTCTAATATGTATAGATGAAATACATGTTGATGATGAGATGTTGGAAAATGTTGACACTCACACATGTGTAGATGTAAGAGCTGGCCATGTTATACGATATCGTGTTAAACACATTTTTGATATGTACTTCATAAAGGAAAATGTGACAATTCAAGCCCAAATGTTGAAAGGTCTCCTATCATTAAGGAAATTAAAAGAAGCTATGAATTTATTGGGTATTCGAAAATCAACAAAAGATAAAAAAATGAAGGAAAATGTGATACAAAATATAAATAGGTATATAAATTCAATTAGAAGATATAGACAAAAAAATGTTTTAGTTTTACGTAGAGAAATACATATGGCAGTAGTTTCAAAAAGTATTAAAGAGAATCACTTGGTAAAATATATGGCATGAGAATTAGGAACCTCACAAAAATGTTTTCATAAACATTGGAAATTTTGGTTGCAAATAGATGTAAATTATGAACTCGCTTGTTGGAGAGCTATTTGTAGGAAACCATACAAATATATATATATATATATATATATATATATATATATATATATATATATATATATATATATATGAATATTGGAAGAAAAATTCACGTGTTTTTCCAAATGCAAGGGATGTGATGTGAAGAAGAATAGCACAAAATCAGTACGAAGAAAATGAAAAACATTTCTTGGAAACCAGTCAGATAGAGTTGTTCAACAAGTTCAAAGAAGAGAGCCTTGAAATTCATGTCTGAATCAGTGCTTTTGTTTAACAAAAACCATGGTATGTAAAACCTATCACCGTCCACGACACTTTTTGTTGTCGTTATCATGTGGAATTTCATTTATATTATGACACATTCCTTAATTTTGGTAGAACATTTTGGAAAGATTCTCCTCCTCCTTCCACTATCCATGATTTCGTATCTCAAATTCTATGTGAAAGAGAAAACGATGAATTATTTTACAAAAATAAATGTGTTGGTGGTAAAAATGCGATGATTGTTGAAATTTGACTAAATTTAAAAACAAATATCGTATTGATATAAATGATCAATCATTGTCCAACATGAAAGTGAAATGGAAGAGATATGAATATATGCACACATCGGTTCAAGGTTCAAATAGTGCTAAAAGAATTGAATTACAAGAAGAATACATTTTTGTGATAGATTTTTTGAGAAAGTTTGAGGCAAAAATTTATAAATACACCAAGAATTTCCATAGAGATCGATGGAAAGACTTTCAATTCAAGAAATCTCGTGAATTTTTTCCACCAGGGACCATTTTGTCAGTAATTGATTTTGCAGAAAACTACACATTTGTTCCACAAAAAGAAATTCAGAGTGAATACTATCATTCTAGCCAAGTCTCCATGCTCGTCCATATTCTACATAGACATGCTGAACAAAACATCAATCATATAGAAAACACCAATGAAAATCGGCATGTTATTAAAGAATATCACTTTTATATGAGTGACGATCGTACTCATGATACATATTTTGTACAACACTATTTTGGAAATATTATGACTCCTTGAAAAGTCGTGGAATAAATTCAATGAACATTGGATATGGTCAGATGGATGTGCAGTTCAATTCAAATCTTCACAATCATTCTTTTGGTTGTGTTGTCTTCATAAGAAAACCCACATTAAACATTTTTGGAATTTCTTTAAGACTGGCCATGGAAAAGGAGAACATGACGGTGCAGGGGTATTCATAAAACTAGCACTTCGAAGATATCAAATGAACCCCTCTGCAAACTGACTTGTGGACGCTAAAGAAGTTGTTCAACGTTGCATCACTGCTCTAAGCCATGAGACTAACCAATCAAGGGAAGTGGGAAGGTACATTCAATTTCATTTTTATTGGATCTCCAAATTTAAACAATGCACATTTATCACAATGATTATCTTTGATGATATTTTGATGTCATATTTACATTTTTCTTTGAATTTTCCATATATGGGTTTTTTTGGCATATTGGGATCGAATATGTAGATATATCAATTGTAAATGACGTTGAAACAATAATAGGGACTCGAAAATTTCATTCAATTAAAACAAAGGTCTCCACAAATGTGTTTTCATTGGATAAAAGAAAATATTCTTGTTTTTGTCATGTTTGCATAGACAACACAAAATCCAATGATGTTTGTGAGAAAAAAATGTATGTAAAAGATTGGAAACATACTGAGCTAAATACAAAGGGGAAAAAGTCCGTTGAAATGTTTGAAGAAATGAAATTAGAGAAGACTACAATATCATCTGATGGTGATCAAGTTTATAATCTTGTCAGAGAATGTAACATTTGAATTGCTTTCAAATGATAGAGATCTAGAAATAAATTTAAATACATAAGTTTGTTTTATTGTGCAAGAGATGCTTTTGTTGTAATTGCACCTATTGACAATGACGAAAATGTGAAGTATTATTTGATGTGTTTCACTGAATGAAAAATGAAATTATTAGAAAACTATAATGATCACGGGTTTCCATATGAAAGAGGATCTATTATACTGAAAGTTTATTTTTTCTGACAAACTAATCAAAGTGGGGATTTTTTTTACTTTGAAGCATATAAACCTGATTTCATAAGCTGTTAATATAGTCACTTGGTGTGTGCAACACGCATAATGTTGATAGAGGTTCAATCAAAGAAAAAAAAGAAAATTAAGAAATGGAAAATGTCAAAATCCGATCATGAATGGATCATTGAAGATGGCATTCCATTGGAATTTTTTTGATTGAACTCCCCAACAATTTCTTCTCTTTGGATTCATGTTTTAGAACTTCTAGAACTCCACTAAAAATTGAGTTTCCTTGTTATGTTATCTGTGCAACTGTTTGCACATGTAAATTGTTTTGGTACATGCACACTAGTTTCAACTGAAAGTAGCTTTTCTATACATGCATTGATGGAAAATGTTGCATGTATTGGATATATATACGTTCTAGAATGAAATTCACTGAATTTTTTTTTTTCTATGTGCATTGATGAAAAATGTTACAAGTACTGGATATATATATATATATATATATATATATATATATATCTGTGTGTGTGTGTGTGTTCTAGAATGCAATTAAAACTGAAAGTATTTTTTCAATGTGCATTAATGAAAAATGTTGCAAGTACTAGATATATATGTTCTAGAACGCAATTAACTAAAAGTAGTTTTTCTATGTGCATTGATGAAAAATGTTGCATGTGCTGGATATATACATGTTCTAGGAAATTAACTGAAAGTAGACTTTCTATGTGCATTGATGAAAAATGTTACACATATTGGATATACATAGGTTCTATAATGAAATTAACTGTTCAAGTAGCTTTTCTATGTGAATTGATGAAAAATGTTGCACGTACTGGATATATATACATTATAGAATGAATTTTTAAAATTTTATGATTGTTTGACACATCTACCAAGACCTAGAATCTTATGATTATATATATATATATATATATATATATATATATATATATATATAGACACACATTAATATGTATTATACTTCAATCATTTTAACATATATATTCAAACATGTGTAAAACCATTTCTACATGTACATATATTCATGTGAATTTTTTTTTGTTTAGGAAACGACAACTTGAATTTTAAAAACAAAACATAATCACATGCCAAATGTAGTTCAACCATCAAAAACTTGAGTTTTAAAAACTTTTTGATTATATCACAACATTACTTCACATGCCATGCCAATTGTAGTTCAACTATCCAATAAAAACAAAACGTTATATCACATGCCAAATGTAGATCAACCATCCAAAAATTAAGTTTTAATTTAACAAAACATTATAGATCACAACATTACTTCACATGCCAAATGTAGTTCAACCATCCAAAACTTAAGTTTTAAAAGCAAAACAAATTATAACACAACATTACTTCACATGCCAAATAATGTTCAACCATCCAAAGCTTGAGTTTTAGAAACAAAAACATTATATCACAACATTACTTCACATGCCAATTGTACTTCAACTATCCAATAAAAAAAAACATTATATCACATGCCAAATGTAGTTCAACCATCCAAAACTTAAGTTTTAAAAACAAAACATTAATATAGATCACAACATTAATTCACATGCCAAATGTGGTTCAACCATCCAAAAGTTAAGTTTTAAAAACAAAACAAATTATAACACAACATTACTTCACATGCAAATGTAGGTCAACCATCCAAAACTTGAGTTTTAAAAACAAAAACATTATATTACAACATTACTTCACATGCCAATTGTAGTTCAAATATCCAATAAAAACAAAACATTATATCACATGCCAAATGTAGTTCAAGCATCCAAAACTTAAGTTTTAAAAACAAAACATTAAAATCGATCACAACATTACTTCACTTGCCAAATTTACTTCAACCATCCAAAACTTAAGTTTTAAAAACAAAACAAATTATAACACAACATTACTTCACATGCCAAACATAGTTAAAAAACAAAACATTAATATAGATCATAACATTACTTCAGATGCCAAATTTAGTTCAACCATCCAAAACTTATGTTTTAAAAACAAAACAAATTATAACACAACACTACTTCACATGCCAAATGTAGTTCAACCTACCAAAACTTGAGTTTGTAAAAACAAAACATTATAGATCACAAGTATCAAGTAACATTACTTCACATGCCAAATGTAGTTCAACCATAACACTTTAGAAACAAGACAAATGATTTAACACGACATTACCTCACATCACATGCCAAATGTAGTTCAACCATCCAAAACTTGAGTTTTAAAATAAAATTTTTTTATATATAACATTGTAACATTACTTCATATGCCAAATGTAGTTCAACCATCCAAAACTTCAGTTTTAAAAACATTATATATCACATTCACATGTACCAAATGTAGTTCACATAAAATATGTCCAAAATTTGTAGATCTCACAAGTATCAAGTATCAAGTTATATGACTACATCTAAATAAGACTATATGTAAAAAAGTAAATTTAAGACTAAATCTATTGAAAATATAATGTTGCACGTGTGCATGTGCACCATCCATCAAATAGTGCATGTGCATCATCCATCAAATACAGATGGATGTAGTGTCTCTCCTAGCAAAGTGACAATCCTCGAGATATCCTGCGAAGCATGGGGAACTTGTACAGAATGTGTACAAACATTAAAATTTGATGTTTTGAAATTGAGTGAGAATATATAGAACTTCATGTAAAAAACAAAATGTAAAAAAAAAATCGTGCAATACCTCATGAGATTCCCTCTCCATTTGTTGCTCGTCCACTAAAAATTTCGCCACAGGAACATCTCCAACAGTAAATTGTACAATATACATATATATGTATATATATATTAAAAAATTTCAAATGAAAATTCATATATAAACTTATTTTCAATAATATTAAAAAAAGTTAGAAAACTTGTTCAAATGGTTGAAATGGTGTGGATTTTCCTATCTCCATCGCTAGAGTCTGTGGAGAAAAGAAATCCTCTATAGAAACCTAAAATTCAAAAAATTAAAAGTATAAATAACTCAAGATCAAGATCTCAATTTATAATAAAACTTTTAAACTTCAATTTATAAATTATAACTTAAAAACCTATATTTAAATGAAAAAATGAATACTTCTGCTGGTGGATCTGGCACATCTCCTAAGGGAGGCTCCAAAAGAAAATCTCCAAAAACCTAAAATTCAAAAAATTTAAAATAACTCAAAATCTCTATATCTCAATTTATAATAAAACTTGTAAACTTCAATTTATAACGTATAAATTAAAAACATATATATATTTAAGTGAAAGTTTTAATACTTGTGCTGGTGGATTTGGCACATCACCTAAGAGGCTCAAAAAGAAAATCTTCAAAAACCTAAAATTCAAAAAATTTAAAATAACTCAAGATCTAGATATATGTCATTTTTTAATGGAACTTTTTGAGGTGGAATATATAACTTAAAGACATAAATTTTAAAAGTGAAAAATTGTCCATACTTGTGATTGTGAATTTGGCACATCTCCTAAGGAAGAAGAAGATACATCTCCCAAGGAAGAAGAAGGTACGAACATCCCAAAAACATCAAACAGAATCAGAATCTGTTAAAACATTTTATTATATATATGTACATGTACATGTGTGCACAATTATTTATTTTTAAAATATGTCTTCATGTTTCGATATATATAATAATAGATAAAAAATAATTTTTTATCATCATGTTCACTTAAAAAACATGAACATTTTCCAACATATCTTGATGGTGAGAACCATCTTTATTTCTTTAACTGGAGGCTCCGACTGTGATATTAACCTTTTCTTTATTTATCAAACATGACAACTGCGAATGGTGTTAACATATAATGATACATTTTTGTTAGATTAATGTATACAAATAAATGTATGTATATATGTATTTATTACAAATTCTACATGTGTTAAAATAATTGAACCCTAACTATTAACACATACCTTCCCATGCCCTCTTCCTCATGAACAATTAGGTCCTGCCAACCATTGCGACAATTCTTTGCATATGTTTTGAGATCTTCAACACTCATGTTGTCAATCTCTTCATCTGTATAATACACAAAAATAACATGTGCATTCTCATGTGCTTTTTTTTCGATTTGGACAAACATCGACTCCACCTAATCCACTGTGAACATTGTCAATGATGGCATCCCTTGCTTCTCGACTAATTTGAGAAGTGGCTTCCATCTCTGACCGCAAAGTTTCCACAGGAAAAGGTCGACTAACCAATAGTGGCTTAGTGCGAGGCAACTCAACATCACACATATCGCCCCTATGGTTACACAATCAACCTTTCCCAGGACCAAAAAATTTAGAGGGAAGGCCATTGTAATTGGGTTTCATTTGCAAAAATAATTCTGCATAAAATAAATTTGCAAAATAAAGCAGAACCTTGTCATTCCATGGGAATATTTCATAGGCCATAAGGTGTCTATCATACAAATAGTGAGCTATATGAGGGTACTTGAAATGTTTCACCTTCAACATCTTTATTTTCGGCCCTTCTTTGAAATTAAACATATACTTGGCCATTTCTGTTGTAACTCTTTGTTTAAGGACCTCCCATTTATCGAGACCCATCACCGTTTCCTTTCATTTTCTCATGAATTCTACAAAAGTATCAATGGTTGGCCCAGGCTTTCAGTACACATCTACTAGTTCACCTAAAGAGTATGTAACTATTTCCAAGCTTTGTCGACTCTCAACATGTAGAGTCAAAGCCACAAGATCTCTCTTCAATTTTGCATGAATATGTTGACACCTTTCTAAGGTTCATTGCTAAATGTTTGTTTCCCAAGGTATATCAGAAATGTCAGCTAGATAAGTCGTGGTTGGTGGACAATCTTCTTCCTAAATGATGAGTTCTACCCTACGTATTTTTTTGAGCAACATTTGGAGCAGTGTTTTCAGCCTCTGCATCAATATATAAAATTTTTTATATTAAAAAAACACACGTAAACAAATTTGTACAAATTGAATGAAAAAAATATTCAAATTGATGGCCACCTCGATGTGGTTGGCTAGCATCTTTCCCACCCTGAGACTGTTGAGAACTAGAATGACCCTGCTGAGAACCAACACGACCATCTGTTGATTGGCCTCTGGGGGAATAAATATCACCACCTTCACGTAATTCTGCCAGCACTTATTGATGGCCCTCTAAGGGAATCTGAACCACCACCAACCTCACGAGATGAGAGAGAAGCTTCATAAACAAATATGAATTTATAATCAATTCAAAAATACATTCATACATATAAATACATGTACATATTCATTGATTAAATCGCGTGAACCATACGAAAATTGCGTGAACCATGGGCATACTGCATTGATGGAGTAGACACCCTTCTCCTCTTAGCTCCTAAAAAATAAAAAATGAAACTTATTAACAACTAATTTAACTCACAAAACTGATAAAATATCAATTCCATATGTGTACACATGTACGTATACGTATGGAGATTTAATATTATATTTAAATACCATGAACATCCCTCGATCCCTGATTCCCCTCTCTCGTAGAGATATGGGATTCTGTTGATCTTCGTTGTTCATCCTCCATGATATATATATCTACAGTGGACATTTACAATTTTTTTTTTTTTAAATTACTATTTAAAATAAATTCAAAATAAATTTCAGAAAATTAATGTATTTTAGTGTACACAAATTATGTAAAACACAAATTTCAAAGCACTAATCGATGTGTGAAACTCAATTTAAGTAAAATTTTTTATAAAAATGTTAAGTTCACCAAATTGTGCTTTACATGGTAGGAGCACACTTGGTATAAAATTAAAAAAAACACATGGTCATTAAAAAAGAAGCGTGAATCTCCATTTAAACAAAAATTTGTTGAAGTCATCGCATTTTAATTTTATAAAAATGTGAATTTCACCACTTGTTGCAAATGTGAAGTTCACCAAGTTGTGCTTTACATGGCGTGGTGGGAGCACACTTGGTATATAATTGAAAAAAAACACATGGTCATTAAAAAAGACGCATTTATAAGTACAAAACACACCATATCCAAGATATGTTACAATGTCCGTCAATAAATTTTGAAGGAGAGCGTCTCAACACTAATTCATCTTTGAGAGATGAATCTTGAAGTTTTGAAGAAGAGTGTCTCAAAACTAATTCATCTTTGAGAGATGAGTCTTGAATTTTTTAAGAAGATCGTCTCAAAACTAATTCATCTTTGAGATATGAATCTTGCATTGGAATTGCCCCATATAATTCTAATTCATATATTAATTCATCTTTGATATATGAATCCTGAATTGGCATTGCCCCATGCAATAGATCAACAAACATCCTATTCACATTTGTACAATGTCTTATACTAAAAAATTGAAATTGGCTAACAATATTGTTTGCTATTCCATGTAGTTCTTTTAGCCTCTCTTTCTTTACTTGGTACACACCATTCATCTGGTTGCACACAAGTTCAGAATTGGTGAAAACTACAATTACATTTGATCCATACTTAATAGTTGTTCCCAAGCCTCCTATCAATGCAATATAATATGCCTCGCTGTTTGTTGTTATTCCCAGTATATTCATTTTCCTTTGGACGAATTTGCTAGTCACAATATGGGAAAGCACATATGTAATCACCCCTTTCCCTTAATTGGGATAACAAGAAACATCTATGCATAATGTCCATTTTTCAGCCATATTTAGTGAGTTTTTTTATCCCTGAAAAAAACAAATTCAATAAAAATATATTAAATTTACATTTATTGAAAATGCATGGGAGAAATGACACATGTGAATGAGATAAATGACATGTGCATGGTTTATCTTAAAGCTTGAATTAAATTTTATGGTATAGTTTTTATCTAGAAATGAGATGCGTTAAAGATTTCATTGCTTAGAGTTTAAGGGAGATTTATGACACATATACGTGGTTCATGCATGGTTTGCATGAAAGTTTTCCTTAACATTTATGGTAGAAATCACATCTAGAAATAGCATGCCTTAAAAAAGGATAAGATCCAGAGGCTATTTGGCCCTTTACACGCCTTAAGAAAGGACAAGATCCAGAGGCTACCTAGCCCTTTATATACTGCTTTAGAACTTGTAGAATTTAAGACTTAACCAACAAACTAAAATCCTATGGAAGTCCAGCCACATTAAGTTCACATTTTAGACCTTAAAATTTGCCTTGAATTAATGAGGGAAAGCCTTGAGTTTTGGGGATACTATCCTCTGAGAGTTCAGCCACTTTAGGTTAAGTTTTTAGGCCTTAAAGTTTTCCTTGAATTAATGGGAGGAATCCTTTAGTTTGTGGGAGAAATGACATTTACATGGTTTGCAAAATTATTTTATGCACTTACTAAAACAAATAGTTGTGGTGGTTGATGAAGTTATGTCAAAAGTCACACCTTTATGATTTTGTGGGATAAATGAAATGAAAATGACACCTGACTTAAAGTTTGCCTAAAATTTTATGGGATAAGGGAGAAATGACACATGTACAAGGTTTTCCTTAGAGTGGTAGTGGTTTATGGATATTAAAATGAAGAACTTCTATTTCTGTTCCAGAGATTGACTGTAGGGGAATTTACTGGATATGTCACTTTTGAGAAAGGATGAGATCTTGAGGCTACCTGGCCCTTTATAGACTCTGCCTTTAGAACTTGTAGAAGTTAACACTCAACAGACAGACGAAAATCCTATGGAAGTTCAAAATCCTATGAGAGCTCAGCCACTTTAGGTTCAATTTTAAGGCCTTAAAGTTTTCCTTGAATTAATGAGAGAAAGCCTTCAGTTTGTGGGAGAAATGACATTTACATGGTTTGAAAAATTATTTTATGCACTTGCTAAAAATATGCTTTAAATTTAATGGGAGAAAGCCAACATGACACATGCTTTAAAAACTTGGACTAAGAATTTATGGGAGAAATGACACATGTACATAGTTTTCCTTAAAGTGGTTGTGGTTTATGGATATTAAAATGAATAACTTCTATTTAGATTCGTTCCAAAGATTGACTGTAGGGGAATTTACTGGATATGTAACCTTTCAAAAAAGATGAGATGTAGAGGCTACCTGGCCCTTTAGAGACTTTGCCTTTAGAACTTATAGAAGTTAACACTACCTGGCCCTTTACGGACTCTGCCTATAGAACCTTGTAGAAGTTAACACTCAATAGATAGACTAAAATCCTATGGAATTTTAGCCAATTTAGGTTCAGTTTTTAGGCTTTAAAGTTTGCCTTCAATTAATGGGAGAAAGACTTTAGTTTTAGAGTAACCTTATAAAATGCTTTAATGTGAAGATAGTACTTTTCCTACAAAACAATGGAATTGAATATTGTGCTTATATATTAGAGTTCTATTATGACAAATTATATATGTACTTAATAAGAAGTATGATTTAGCACTTATCAAATTGTTTAATAATTTATAATAATGTCATTTTTGGCTTGTACTATCATTCATCCTTGAAATGTATAAGAATTTTACAACTTCAACATCAACCTACACTATCATCATATCACTGTAGCCATGTCAATATAGATTATTTATATCCATTACATCATAAAACACTCCACTTTTAACATTTTAAAAGAATAAAGCAACATGGAAGGTGTTAATTTAGGTACATTAATACACTCCACTTTTAACATTTTACAAGAATAAAGCACCATGGAGGGTGTAAATTTAGGTACATTATTAAAATACAACCATGTCAATATAGATTATTAAGATCCATTACATCATATTTAACACAATCTAGATTATTTATATCCATTACATCCTAAAACACTCCACTTTTGACATTTTAAAAGAACAAAGCAACATGAAAGGTGTAAATTTAGGTACATTAATAAAATACAACCATGCCAATCTAGATTATTAAGATCCATTACATCATAAAACACTCCACTTTTAACATTTAACATTTTACTCCATTTGATTTCGGGGGATCCTATCCTATGGAAATTAACCTACTTTCAGTTTTTAGGCCTCAAATTTTTCCTTGAATTAATGGGAGAAAGCCTTGAGAAATGACACATGCTTTAAATTTAATGAGAGAAAGAAAATGAAACATGATTTAAAGTTTTCCTTAAGAGTTTATGGGAGAAATGACACATGTACACGATTTTCCTTAAAGTGGTTGTGGTTTATGGATATTAAAATGAAGAACTTCTACTTAGATCTATTTAGGACATTGATTGTAGGGGAATTTACTGGATATGTCACCTTTCATAAAAGATGAGATCCAGAGGCTACCTGGCCTTTTACATACTCTGTCTATAGAACTTGTAGAATTTAACACTACCTGTCCCAATTATACCCTATGAAGTGTGTAGAGGACCCGTGGAATCACTCACACTACTTTACATAGACATAAGGGTGTATAAGAGTGTACTAAGTTCAAAAATATCGTCATATTGTTGAATATCTATCCCAAGAACCCAAATGTACTCCTTAAGTATATGTGGGGTCTATATAACCATCTACAAAAACAAGTGATCCTTTCCAAGCTAAGGATAATGTATGAGCCATGTGTATATGCACATTATCTAGAAACCATAGGCCAAAATAAAGGGTACTTAAGTGGCTTGAAGAAAAAATAGCACCAAGAAGCTTTGAAGGAGGGGAATAAGAACTAGAAATGGGAGAAGGATAAGAATAAAATAGCCACTACACATCCATGCAAGGGTAGTAGAAATAATTCTAACCATTACAACATTGATGGTCAAATTAAGGAGAAATATTGGATGTTTGGTATGTGTTATATTATTTATGTAAATACCCCCATGAACTATATATTTTTCTAAGCTTAGTGGTGGGAATAAAATGGGAGGAAAGGACCCCCACTTTAGGGTTTCATAGAGACAACAAATCCCCCACACACAGGTGTTCAGGGGTAGTGCCCCAAAAAAACATTTTTGGGAAAAAAAATCCCCCTTTATGATGATTTTCATCACATGGTTTTTTCTTTGAGCATTTTTCTAGTGCATGGTAGTTTACCCCATGGCTCTACAGTTTCAATTAAAGCACTAAATTTTTATTTGATCCAAGGTAATGGATTGGTATTTTATAATTATATTGGGATATATACATATATGCATACATACATATGTGTGTGTATGTGTCTGATGGTCTAAAAATTAATATACTAATAAAAAAAATGATCTTCTCATTTTGGGTTTCTTGAGTAAATTATATCTTAATGCATGTTCTTTACAATGAATATTTATAATTTTATTAAGAATCTATTTGAAACAATTAACTATATAAGGTTAAAACTTATGTTTTGTATCAAATTACTTTTGGTTTCAATGGGAAACTTTTATGGCTAATGTATTTTTCTGGAAATGTGATAGACCCCATTAAAATGGGAGATATATCAAATTGATTCCTATGGTGAAATAAAATATTTGAGTAGTTTAAATATATAGATGCATAAATTCAATGAGCATAGTTTTGAGATATATAAGTCAAAATGGAGTAGTTGTTGATGAACAAATATTAGGGATCACTATGGATATATCTGATTCATTAAAAGGGATTTTTCTAGAAGGACGGACTAAGTTGGAAAGAAGGGAAACTATGACAATACAATTGTGTCTCTTAGATGTTGAGGAATGTAGCTAGGTTTAGTCTTCATTATTAATATATTTGTCAAAAAGAATGTATAATTATTGTTTCCTAACAAAAATCTATAACTATTATCAAAAAACAAAAAATAAGAAACAATAAAAGGCTATACAAGCGAAAAATAGTTATACTAATGATGAAAGAGTGAGATCTTCAATTTAGGAAGGTTGTATATTGTGTCTCTTCCGATGCACTAAAAATTTTAAGTGGACTAATATTTGGATTCGTAGTATTTATGCATACTAGCATTCAGTGTTGGTTAACATTTATGTCTACTGTTTGTACAAGATCTTTGAACGGTTGATGATGTATGTTTACTGGATGAAAAATAAGTTAAAAAATAGTAGACATAAATGTAATTCTTATGAAGTTTGTATTTCTTCAAAGGATAGTTTTGGTGTTATACATTTTTTATGATATTCAGTGTAATTGCAGTTAATTAAAGCCAAAATATTGGTGCTACTTATGTTTCACTACCTCCATAGAAATGAGTTTGGATAAGAGAAGATTTTAGTGTTATCTAATTCACTGAGTCACTAAGTCATGTTGGCTCATTTACTGTGGAAAAATAATATGTATACCCACGGGGACTGGTTTAGCGGATTTCATCTCACCATCATATACAAATCATTGATCTTGCCAGTCGTTTTTGCTAGGCTAGTACAAATAATTTTTGGATACTAACAGTATTAAGTTTATGTCTTTGTATTGAACATAGGATCCGTAGGATTAGCTACATTTTGATGTTCATGCCTGTCATTTTTGCAAGGCCAGTACAACTAAATTTTGGGATACCAACAGTATTAAGATTATGTATTTGTATTGAACATAGGATCCGTAGGATATATTTGAATATGTAAGAACCACAAAGTTTGTAAAGGGACTTCTAGAATGTGTCTTAAATTTTTTAAATATGAACTAGTACATAATATAAACCAGTGTTTTTTCATTCTGAAAAAAAATGTATACCCAACTGAATTTTGTACTAAAATTATGGAGATAGGTTCAGCCTAATTACACTTACGAGTTCTTATGAAACTCAATTATGCACTCTATTTGTATTTCACATTCTTGTAGCAAATTCAAAATGTGTCACTAGATCGCTTGAGGAAGTGATTTGCCACACACCATAAAACTCTAACTGGGACTCACATTGTTGAACCATCAATTGCATTAGAATATTAACACCAATTTATATGTAGGGGTATCCATTTCCTATGATTCCATTTCCTAAACAAAAATTCATTCAACGACCTCTAGAACTAGAGTTTTTTTAGTAAGGAACAATGCAAATTTGGAAAAAGGAGTTGATTTTTCAAAAAATGGCTTGGGAAATTGCAGATAACATATTGACATGGTCCTTGGCCAAATACACTTCTGAAAGCTTACAAAATCAATTACGTTGTTATATTGTGATTTTATACCTCAATCAAAATTCCCAATTATGTTGTTACATTTTCATTTTATACCTCAAACAAAATTCATAGTTAGGAGCATAGCTGCAAATCCGAACAGCAAGAACCAAGGCCGAACAGCATGACTCAAACACAGAAACATGATCAACAGACTTAGAAATACACAGCAAACAAAAAAACATGATCATAGAATATAATTTTGAAACCAAGAGTTGACGCCGAACATCACATCATAGACGTAGAAACACGATCAACAAACATAGAAATACACAGCAGATGCAGAGACACGATCATAGCAGATAAGCTCAAAACTAGTTAACAGCTTCAGGATGGTGTATTTATAAACTAAAGTTCGACCAGACTATTTTAAGATTTTGGTCGAACTAATACTTTGGATAAACATATGTTCTTGGTTTTCCAATCTCCGGCCAAAAATCTGTTTTCCCACGACGTCAGTACACCGTCAATGTAAACGACAGAATGAGTTCGGCCGAACTAATTATAAAAGTTCAGTCCAACTCTTTAACAGTTCGGCTGAACTTTTATAAAAGTTTGGTCGAATTGTTGGGAAAAAAATTTCTTTGCCCCCAATTTTCATTTGGCTTGCATGAGTATTGTTTTTTTTATTTCTTTGCATTAAAGTTGGTGTTTGAAATTTATTTAGCATATATAAGTGTTGTTTCAAGTTATCAGTTTCATTTTACAAGTGCCACATCAGTTTCTTCATTTTTTACCGATGGTCGCCATTGCGATGACTCTCCTCATCGATCTTGCTGACTTCTCTTTTTTTTAGTTTCTCCACTCTATTTAACTTTTTACAATCACACTTAGTCATATCTGCACTCAAACCTTCACTATATCTCATATCTGCTCATTTTTCACACTTTACTTGGCAAGAATATACTTTTCCCAGCTAGTAATTTCGTAATGTTAAGGCTAAAGATCATAGATTGGCTTATGGAATTGCACTATGTGTGGTATAGGCTAGACCCACTACATATTGCACTATCCCATGACTCAACATGTATCATTGTCCACTAAGACTGTGTAATGTGCAGTCTCTCCCAGCTCACTACAAAGGCTGAGTTGTGTATTACACAGTCTGAGTCCTTAAGCTTCGACCCTGACTGTTGGGACTACGCAGTGTTCAGTTTCCACAGCCAGCCAAACCCTCTTTCCAGTAAGAATTTCACAATACTTCCAGTCAGTTTCCTATTGTGCTACATAAACATGTCCTAAAGGAAGTTTTTCTTATAACTGATATTTTTTTGTCGTTGAAGTGTTTTTTGTCCCACAGGTAGAGAAGTTGTTCAACATCTCTCCAGCATTCAATTTTGCAATGGAGATTAAGATATATTCGTCAAAGGAAACCATTGAAAGTGGTATTTGGTAAGTAGTTGAAAAAATTCTGGTTAACTTACTAGTTTATGTGGACACTTGACTATTTGTAGAGAAGTGATAAAAAATGGCATGGCAGCACATCAAAGATGAGCTCACAAAGGAATTTTAGGTATACATAGAGGAAAAACAAGTGTATCTCAGCATCACACAGTCAGCGCTTTACAAGGTTTCATGTAGGTATCCAGCCTTCCCATGTGCGGATGTGATTAGTTGGGTTGTATCAAACAGTGATGTGAAAACTATGCCATTGAGCAACACCAACACACAAAAGCTTGCTACATTCCTGGAAATATATTTTTAGTAGACGTGTCATCTTCTTGGGATAATGGAGAAAAAAGGCTCATTGTTCTATGCTACTCACAGCTACACAAACAGAAAAGATATCATTAAGAGCTGGGTGGAGGAGCCAACGAAGTTTAGACAGACACCCACCCACATGTATAAGACGAAGGCACTCACAAACTATTATCACCTTTTTGTGATACTACCCTGTAGAATATATGGCCAACCAAACATAGACACATTTCTTGAGTGATGGGCTACCTTATTCAACCAGGTACTGAACGGGGGAAAGTTTTTCAAATGGTAAGATTTTTTAGCTCATCAGTAGAAATCCACCTGACACAAGGTCATAATCCACTAAGGGGTGAGGAATCATGCTTCTACATGTTTTCATACTTACTCGATGCAATATGTGTGTAGAATGAGTTTCCTAGCATGAACTAGACATGGACACCGAGAGAAACTATTGTACATATCTATTGCAAGCTACTTTTGGATTGAATTCCTCATAGATTCATGGAGCATCTTACTTATCAATTCATCATCCTGCTTTACAAGCTTATGTTTCAGGATGAACCACCTTTCATATCAAGAGAAGCCATGGAGGCCATATTACAGATTTCAGATTGGTTCACCTTACGAGATGGCATATTGACCAGACTATTCATCAGGAAGAACCTTCTGCATCTTTTTGCAAGATATACCATTGTACAACTTGTCATGTAAGAGGTATCTTATCATATCTCCATAGGGTTATAAGCATCATTGCAGAGGATGAAGAAGGAACCATGGACAACTCTTGCTTTGCAGGTCGGATTATATAAGATTAAGGATCTCAAAGTCACATATGTTAAAGGGAAATCCATAATCAGATTTGAGTTCGACACAAAGAGTTACAATCCGTATGATCCAAGGGGAATTGGCATAGACCACTGTGCAAGTGTATACTACAACTTGGTCAGTGGGATACTTCAGTGGCTGGAGGAGGAACCATGGAAGAAATTATATAAATCCTCCCGACCTCATGAACCAATTAGTATGGTTTGGAATTCTCAAGTTATTTCGTAGAGGGTAGCAGTTCTGGAAGAAGCATAAAAAACATGCAGTGATCTGGTGAGGGACAAAGAAAAGAGGCAGGTAGCTGAAAATGGAGAAGAGGAACAAAGTTGTAAGATGAAAGTAGATCCTCTCTCTAAGAAAATAGCTTTGGAAATTGAAGAAAATAGGGGATGGAGGAAACAAATAGTAGAGAAGGGAAACAGAGAGAAGGGATACTTAGAATAAGTAGTGCATATAGCGGAGAGAGAAGAGAAATAGTTGCACGAATAACGAGAGCTTAGAATACGAGAACAAGCGAAGAGAAAAAATAAGGAAGAGGAAGAAAGGAAAGGTTCCACAACAGAAGAGACAACACCCATACATGTTAAATAGAAGATACATGATCAATCAGTAGTAGAAGGAGTGAGAGAACAAATGCAGGAACAAGAGCTTGCTCTGGATATTGAGTAGTTGATTGAAATCACAGACATGGAAGTCAGGCCAGAGCCACAAGATGAGGATGTGGACCTAATTCCCAATGCACCTGAGGCCACCTTTCAGACTTGACCACCTTCAGCAGCATATAAATCCCCGAGCGAGGAAGGGGAGGTAGTTCCCCTTGATGATGATCCAGTGATGGATGTGCATAGTATGTCATTTAATGAATTACAAAATAAGATTTTAAAAGAACGGAGAAAGAACTTCCCGAATGATCATGCATCACATGCATTAATGAGAGAAAGGGTGGTAGTGGCAGACAGTAGCAAGAATCTAAACACCATTGATGATGTCAGCTTTTTCTTCGTAGGAGAAGCTAGATCTAACATTCAATGTTTGATGGCCAATAAAAAGGAGTTGGAGCAGATTATATAGGCAATCTGGTAAAAGAATAAACTACTCTGCGCAGTAGCATAGAATGCACATTATACACAGGTCTACCATGAGGAGATAACAGCTGCAGTGCTTACTGAAGTATCCACACTTAGAGGTACTATGAAGGACATTTATAATGAGTTTGTGACCATGCATAAGAAATTTGTCTACTTACATGAATTGTAATGGTAGAGTAGAGAGTTTGTCAAGATCCCTAAGAATGTACAAGTTTCCATCACCACCATAGATGAGTGGACAATGCAATACAAGGCCACACCACTTACACTCATGAAGAAGATGAAGCCACAGGAGGAGTTAGAGAAGGCCACAGTTAAGAGGTTCATCTAGAAAAATAAGCAACTCGCCTCATTCATCGGAAACATCTAGGCCTCATATGTACAGATATTCAACAGTTTTGATTTCATCATGAGAACCCACCATATCCCATCAGTTGGTACACTCAGTGAGACGAAATGCAAAAAACAAGTCTGTAAGGAGATTGATCAGTAGTTTGAGCAGCTCAAGCAGATGGCCAACCAAGAGGACTTGGAGGTGAACAGGAAGAACTTGTAGACCTACATTGACGACTAAGTTCGGATTATGATAATGTTTCTCTTGATTTAAAAAGAGGTTAAAAATGTTTCCAATACATTGTACCCAGATGGTATTGACACAAGAGTCCTCTTCCAATCAGATACTATCTCATAGTTTTTGGAGACCATCGCACAATACCAATCATGGCATGAGTATGTGATCAAGAAACACCAAGTCCAATATTCCTGACTTGAGTTCAACCCAACTCTAGCATCATATTTTTTTTTTCTTTTTAGGCTATCAAGTTGTCTCTAACCTATTTTTTCTTATATTGGTACGAGTAAAAATTATAATATTATTTGTAATTATTGTATAATTGAAACTCCATGTTTCCATGATGGAATTTTAAGAGTCATATGTAATGTGAGGAGCATGAGGGGAGTCCAAGAGTCACCCCCCTTTGGTTATAAATACATCCTCATAACTCTTGTAAAGAGGCTTTTGGGAGCCAAGGTTTTGGCTAGGCTTAAGCCTAGGAAGGGCTTCAGAATTTTGTGTCAGCTTTGGCTTCTCCGTAGCGTAGAGGGAATATAATTCTTTGGGAGGAGTACATGTTGTTGACATCACGTTCCACTATTGGGGTAAGTGTTTTTTCATGTTGTATGTATGAATGGAACTTCCACTTAAAATAATACCAGAACCAACACGTCTTCATGCACATATTCTAAATGTGTTAGGACTATTCTTGTTATATTTTCAATTGTACAGATATTTTAAAATTTGTGCTCATAATTTAATCCATCACCTTTGACTTGTCAATTATTGTCCTTGTTAGTTTGTGTGATGTATTTTTAGCTCGTGCGTTCCCTTCAAGTTGCATACTATTATAGGCATCAAAGGAGCGTACTTCCTTTTCCATTCACATGTTATAACTGTTCGAAATATTATCATTGATGGAAAAAGAAGTGGCAAAGGAATTGGCATCTGAAACAGTAACTAGGAATAGAGAAAAGAAATGTAGCAGAGAAGAATAGAGAAAGAGCACCTCTACAGTTTGAGCTACAGAGAGCAGTATCAGTCAAGGAGCAGGGACAAACAGTGAATTGAAAGTTGTCCAGAGACAGTATAGGAAGAAAAAGGCCATCAAACAGAAAAAGGTTCTGCATTCTCTGTGAATTATATGTATATTCTTGATAGAATTCAGAAGGAAGGATAGTTGAGTCCCTGTGGACAACTATGAATCATTATCCATAAACATCATAAACCCTGTGGCAAGGATTCAAAATTAAAGATTTAGTGTATAAATTGAAGGAATTAATGGTTGCGGAGATATCATGGTTTTGAATGTAGCGAAGATTATAATTGCGATGGACCATAGTACAGTGATCAACTTGCGGAATCAAGAACTTGAATGTGCTGTTAGAAGCGGAACTGCGACAGGATAGAACTCCGAACATGCAATGGAAGGTTGATATATAATATATATCATAGCAGAATTGAAGACAGAGTGACATTGTGTTGTGTCGAGGTCGGAAGGCAGTAACCGGTGTAAAGAATGTATGTTAAAAGACTCAAACGAAATTGTGAACAAAGCATTAAACTTAGCAATGGAACTGTAATAAAAGGCAAAACATTAAAGCACAACTTAATTATAATAATACATTGAAGAGTGGGCAGAACCTTGAAGGCAGAATCGTACGAGGAACAGTGAAAGGGGTTTTATGTTTTTATCGCATCGCTTTTATGGGTTGACCGGTATTCAAGAGGTTGGCTCCGATTCCATAGAACGGGCGACATGCGTCCCTGTACGACTCCACAAAATCGCTTGTCACTGCGCGACATCGCGTATTATCGTTCGACCCAGGATGCCCAACGATATTGTTGAGCACCGTCGATCTGGAGGGAAGCCATCAGACGGTGGTCGTATGAGGAATATGCGCGAAGGTTAACCAAAGTATGGCGACCATCGTGTGTTACCGTTCGACCCAATATGCCCAGCGATATTGTTGAGCACCGTCGATTTGGAGGGAAACCATCGGACGGTGGTCGTATGAGGAAGCTGCGCGAAGGTTAACCAAAGTACGGTGACCATTGCGCATTATTTTTCATGTGTCTTCGCCGAGAAATATCCGTTCGATCAAATGAGGCAGCGCAACGCGATAACAACCGTCGATTGGAGACGATCGTTAACGTTGGGGCCCATACGCAATAATTAAGGGTGTGGGACCTGATTTCCCTTCACACTATTGGTTCAATATACATCATCGTTGTGTTATGCCGGATCTCAACCCCCAAGTTGAAGATTAAATATTATTAAAGGGTCCGAAAGGTTTTGAATAATGTTTATTTATCAAATTCCACGAATTTGATAAATAAAATTCCAATAAAAGAAAGAAAACCATCGGCGGTTCGTGGTTTTGACTCATGGTTTTAATAAAGGCAAAAACTATATAAGGAGAAGACGATTATAGTACAATGTGTGCACGTAGAGGAGTTGATAATGAATGAATCATTTTAAGAGATATCTGCATAGATGATGCACCTATGGATATGATGAATGTCTACGATGATCGGCAATAAGAAATGATGAAGACCTGATGGAAGTATGATGAAGACATAGAAGAAATATAGTGGATTTGAGGGTTGAATCCTTCTGTATGAAAGTGGAAGTATCCTGCCAGTGGAAGCTGGTGTTAAATCAGGGGGTTGGAGTCCCTTCTAGTAGTGGTTGGAGAACGAGAGAAGGTTGTAGCCTTCTGCAGGTGGGTGCCTGCGTGATGGTATGAGTCTGCACCAGCATAAAATTGTAAGAAGTTTTCTTTATAATAAATATTGAAGACTGAGATAACAGCAGCGGTGGTTTTCTCCCGAATTGGGTTTCCACCTTAAATACTGGTGTTCATATGTATTGCTTATGATTGATGGTTTTTTCTTTTATTTCTGTTCATGCTTACTACATAACATCTGATGAATGAATGATGCAATGATCTAAGTAAAGACATAATAAGATCTCTAAACATACAAGTTGGATTCAGTAAAGTAGCATATGGTTTCAAGAAATAAAATTGAAAGTTCTCAATCAGCTCTAAGTACTGATTCACCCCCCCCTCTCAGTATTTTTCCCAACAATTGGTGTCAGAGCAGGTCCTTCTGAAAAAGCTTAGCCGCTAGAAGGAAGATCAATCAAGATGAGCAATCAAGATGGAACAACATCTATCAGGCCTCCGCTCTTCAACGGAAACAATTTAATCTTCTGGAAAACAAGGATGAGATCCTATCTTTAGTCTCTGGGAGCAGATGTATGGGATATTGTTGAAGGAGTATATCAATATCTAGCCGTAGTACCAACAGATCCAACAGAAAGAAAGAATTATGAAACAAATGCAAAGGCAGTCAATGCTCTATTGGGAAGTCTAACTGAATCAAAATTTGTCAAAGTCATGCAGCTGAATACAGCAAAGACAATATGGGACAAAATCATTCTAAGTTATGAAGGTGATGCAAAGGTAAAAAGTGCTAAACTCCAAACTCTCAGAATTCAATATGAGAATCTAAAAATGGATAATGAGGAGAGCATTGCCAATTTCTTTTTATGTCTTGATGATATTGTAAATCGTATGAGAAATCTGGGAGAAACAATAACCGAATCTACTTTGGTTGAGAAAGTCTTAAGATCACTAACAACAAAATTTGAGTCAAAAGTTTCTTCTCTTGAAGAAAAGCAGGATCTTCAAAATCTTACTGTGGTGCAACTTCATGGCATACTAACTGCATATGAAATGAGAAGAGGAGGACCATCTGAAGTCAAAGAAGTTGTCTTTAGAGCTTCTACAAAAGGGAAAGAAGTACAAGAGACAGAAGGATCAGGGTATATCTCAGAAGAAGATGAGGTAAATTTTGTAAAGAAACTCCAACTTGGTACAGGACAGTTCAGAGGTAAGCTTCCCTTCAAATGTTTTACTTGTGGAAGAGTTGGTCATTATGCTGCTAAATGTCCTCACAAAGAAACACATGAAAAAGGGAAGGAAGTAGCAAGAAGGAATAAGAATCGGTTTAGCACTAGAAAAAGTTACTATACTCATGAAGACAGTGATGGGTTATCCGATAGTGAGGAAGAATGTGAACAAGATCTTAGACTTCTCATGGCATTTGAAAAAGAATCTAGAGAAGAAAAGGATACTTTTGTGGATGCTCTAGAAGACAGTGATTTTCTTGATGAAAACAATAAACTCAAAATTTGCTTAGAAGAAAGTAAAATAACCATAGAAACTCTGAAAAATCAGCTTGAAGAAAAAGAGAAACACAATGAGAAATTAGAATGTGAAGTAGTAAGTCTAAGAAAAGAACTTGAGAAAGTAAAGACTCTGAATCTTAGATTTCCTAAAGGATCTGAAACCTTAGATGAGATTATCAAGGTACAACATTCTCCTCTTATCAAGACAGGTCTTGGATATATCGGAGAATCTTCTCAGGCTTCAGCACCAAACTATCTAAAAGCAACTACAGCTAGTATACAACATGCTGCCACTTAGCAAGGGAACAAAGAATCTTTATAGGTAAAGCATGATCATCTCAATTCAATGAACACTAACAGGAATATCTTTCAAATAAACACCAATCAACAGGTAAATTCAAGTAGAAGATTTCATGATCGTAGAAATTTCTTCTTCAATGGACAATGTTTCTCATGTCACAATTTTTGTCATAAAGTTGTTCAATGTGTTGCATATAAAACCATCATGACAAGAGAAGCAAGAAAGAAAAGGATTGATATTGAAACAAAGAAGAATACCTATAAAAACTTTTCTCCTCTTCAAAATGAAGTTGAATGTGATTATTGCAATAACTTTGGCCATGAAGAATCTGAATGCAGGAGCAAATTTCAGCCAAAAGAACATGTTCCTTCAAGCTCCAAAGTATGGAAAAAGAAGGAATTACAGGTTGAAAATTGTGGCATAGCGTTATTTGCAGAAGGTGAAGAAAATCAATGGTACATTGATAGTGGATGCTCAAGACACATGACAAGTGACAAAAACAAACTTCTTGCATAAAGTGCTCTAGAAAAGGAAAAGAATGTTACATTTGGAAATGATACTCCTGTGGTCATTAAGGGAAAAGGGTCTATTTTTCTAAAATAAAAGGTGAAAGCTAATGATGTCATGTATGTGGATGGATTAAAGCATAACCTGTTAAGTGTAAGTCAAATGTGTGATCAAGGAACTGAAGTTGTCTTTAGTTCAAAATAATGTGTGGTATGTGATCTTGATACAGGTAAAACAATTATAAAAGGAAAAAGAACTCCAAGCAACCTATATGTATTGAAGAACTGCAAAGAACAATGTTACTTGAGTAAATCTTCAGAAAACTAGCTATGGCATAGAAGGTTGGGGCATCTGAGCTTCTCTCAAATCAACAAATCAAGCAGACTTAAAGTTGTTCGTGATCTTCCCAATATTACTCTACCTGAAAATATCATATGCAAATCTTGCCAATTCGGCAAGCAAACCAGAGTACAATTTAATGCCAAGGAAGGATCATCAAGTAAGCCTCTTGAACTCATTCATACCGACATATGTGGACCTATGAGGAAAAATTCACCACGTGGTGAAGAATACTATATCTTATTCATTGATGATTTCTCTAGAATGTGTTGGATTGGGTTGATTAAACACAAAGATGAATCATTTGAGAAATTTCAGATCTTCAAAGCACTGGTTGAAAATGAATTAGATCTAAAAATCAAGTGTCTTAGATCTGATCGAGGAGGAGAATATACATCAGATGAATTCCTTGAATTTTGTGAACAACATGGCATAAAAAGATAGTTTTCTGTAGCTGGCACTCCACAAAAAAATGGCGTAGTAGAAAGAATGAATAGAACAGTTCAACAAATGGCTAGAGCTATGCTTGATGATTCTAGAACACCTGACACATTTTGGGGAGAAGCAGCACATACAATGGTAAATATTATTAACAAGGCACATGTTCGTGTAAATAGTGATAAAACTCCATATGAACTCTGGTATGGTAATCCTCCCATTGTGAAGCATTTTAGAGTTTTTGGAAGAAAATGATTTATCAAAAATAATGATGAAAAACTTGGCAAGTTTGAACCCAGAGGAGATGAAGGAATACTTCTTGGTTACTCCTCTAGGAGTAGGGCATATAAATGTTACAATAAAAGACTTCGGAAGATTGTAGAATGTATTGATGTTGTTATTGATGAGTCTCCTACAGCTCCAAAAGAAAAAGAAAAAAACAACAGATGAAGATGATGATGACATATATCCTTCTACATCAAATAGAAATGATATAGACAGTGAACCCAATGAAGAACCCAAAGATGATTTATCTGAAAAAGCTCCATCCAAATATGTTCAAAAGAATCATCCAGAATCTCAAATTTTGGGAGAAAAGGGATCAGGTGTACAAACAAGAAGGACTCTTGTGGGATCTTCTAGCAATCTGGCATTTCTGTCCACTATTGAACCTCACAGTGTTATTCAAGCTAGCAAAGATGAATGTTGGATTCAAGCCATGAATGAAGAGCTTGATCAAATTGAAAAGAATCACACTTGGGAATTAGTACCAAGACCTCATGACAAAAATTTCATTGGAACTAAATGGATATTCAAAAACAAGCTAAATGAGAATGGGGATGTTATAAGAAATAAAGCTAGACTTGTTTGCAAGGGGTATGCTCAACAAGAAGGTATAGACTTTGAAGAAACTTTTGCTCCTGTAGCCAAACTTGAAGCCATAAGAATGTTTCTTGCTTTTTCAAGCTTCCAACAAATCAAAGTTTATCAAATGGATGTTAAATCTGCTTTTCTCAATGGTGATCTAGAAGAAGAAGTTTATATAGAAAAACCAGAAGGATTCATTTTGGGAAATGATGAAAAACTTGTTTGTAGACTTAAAAAGGCTCTATATGGTCTCAAACAAGCTCCAAGGTCATGGTACTATCGTCTTGACAAATATCTTCATCAACAAGGATTTTCAAAGGGGTCTGCTGATAGCAACTTATACATAAAAAATGAAAATGACAAACTATTGATTGTGGTTGTATATGTTGATGATGTCATTTTTGGAAGTAATGAAGAGTCTATGAGTCAGAAATTTGCTTCTGATATGCAGCAAGAATTTGAAATGTCTTTCCTTGGGGAACTAACATTCTTTCTTGGCTTGCAAGTGCAACAAGCAACATATGGCATATTCTTATCACAAGAAAAATACCTTAAGCAAATCTTGAAGAAGTATGGCATGGAAGATTGCAAACCTGTAAGTACACCAATGATAACCAGATGTAATATTAGTTCTAATGATGATTCCCCCACGGTGAATCAACCAGAATACAGATCTATGATAGGATGTCTACTTTATCTCACTAGGACAAGACCATACATTATGCATGCATTTGGAATTGTGGGGTGATTCCAAGCTAATCCAAAAGAGTCTCACCTTCAAGCTATCAAAAGAATATTCAAATATTTGCAAGGAACTCAAGACTTTGGACTATGGTATCCAAAGAATGTTGATCTCACTCTTCATGCTTACACTGATGCAGATTGGGCTGGAAATGTTGATGATCGGAAAAGCACTAGTGGTGGTGCATTCTTTATGGGGCCCCGGTTAGTATCTTGGTTCAGCAAGAAGCAAAGCTCTATTGCCTTATCTACAGCAAAAGAAGAATATGTGGTTACAGCATCATGTTGCACTCAACTTCTTTGGATGATGCAAACCTTACAAGACTTTCAAATCAAATGTTCACCTCCTATCTCCATTATGTGTGACAATACAAGTGCCATTAGTATCTCAAAGAATCCTGTTATGCATTCCAAGACCAAGCACATTCCCATCAAATATCACTTCTTACGTGAACAATTGCTTGAACAAAAGGTGAAATTGGAGTATGTTCCCTCCAAAGAACAAGTTGCTGATATATTTACCAAACCTCTACCCAGGGAAGTGTTCGAATATCTCAGACAAAAACTAGGAGTAGTCTCTGCCATGCAGAAGATCAGATCTACTTAAATATAGAAGATTAAATTGGTTGTGAGGTGCTGTTGGGCATCTCTGAATGCACAGGCTAAGGGGGAGCATTGGTCATATGAAAAGGATGCATTGTTGACATTTATAAGTCATTTTGTTATAGTATGTTTGAAGATGCAGCATGATCTCAGGGCGAGCATTGTATTGTTGGTTCAAAAGTTCTTGATCAAATCTTTGCCATTGATGTCAAAGGGGGAGGAAAAGCAACAAAGGGCTTCTATAAGACAATCAGAGGAAGAGTATTGCCATCAATGCCAAAGGGGGAGATTTTTGGAAATATTGTCATTGATGGCAAAAGAAGTGGCAAAGGAATTGGCATCTGAAATAGTAACTAGGAACAGAGAAAAGAAATGTAGCAGAGAAGAACATAGAAAGAGTGCATCTACAGTTTGAGCTACAAAGAGTAGTATCAGTCAAGGAGCAGGGACAAGTAGTGAATTGAAAGTTGTCCAGAGACAGTATAGGAAGAAAAATGCCATCAAACAGAAAAAGGTTCTACATTCTCTGTGAATTATATGTATATTCTTGATAGAATTCAGAAGGAAGGATAGTTCAGTCCCTATGGAAAACTATGAATCATTGTCCGTAAACATCATAAAACCTGTGGCAAGGATTCAAAATTAAAGATTTAGTGTATAAATTGAAGGAATTAATGGTTGTGGAGATATGATGGTTTTGAATGTAGCGAAGATTATAATTGCGATGGACCATAGTACAGTGATCAGCTTGCGGAATCAAGAACTTGAATGTGTAGTTAGAAGCGGAACTGCGACAGGATAGAACTCTGAACATGCAATGGAAGGTTGATATATTATATATATCATAGAAGAATTGAAGACAGAGTGACATTGTGTTGTGTCGAGGTCGGAAGGCAGCAACCGGTGTAAAGAATGTATGTTAAAAGACTCAAACAAAATTGTGAAAAAAGCATAAAACTTAGCAATGGAACTGCAATAAAAGGAAAAACATTAAAGCACAACTTAATTATAATAATACATTGAAGAGTGGGTGGAACCTTGAAGGCGGAACCGTACGAGGAACAGTGAAAAGGGTTTCCGGTTTTTATCGCACAGCTTTTGCAGGTTGAGCAGTATTCAAGAGGTTGGCTTTGATTCCATAGAACGGGCAACACGTGTCCCTGTAGGACTCCACAAAACTGCTTGTCACTGCATACCATCGCGCGTTATCATTCGACCCAGGATGCCCAACGATATTGTTGAGCACCGTCGATCTGGAGGGAAGCCATTGGACGATGGTCGTATGAGGAAGATGCACAAAGGTTAACCGAAGTACGGTGGGCATCGCGTGTTATCGTTCGACCCAGGATGCCCAGCGATATTGTTGAGCACCGTCGATTTAGAGGGAAGCCATCGGATGGTGGTCGTATGAGGAAGTTGCGCGAAGGTTAACCAAAGTACGGTGGCCATCGCGCGTTATTGTTCGTGCGTCTTCACCGAGGGATATCCGTCTGATCAAATGAGGCAGCGCAACGTGATAACAACTGTTGATTGGAGACGACAGTTAACGTTGGGGCCCATATGCATGAATTAAGGGTGTGGGACCCAATTTCCCTTCACATTATTGGTTCAATATATGTCGTCGTTGTGTTATGCCGGATCTCAACCCACAAGTTGAAGATTAAATATTATTAAAGGGTCCGAAAGGTTGTGAATAATTTTTATTTATCAAATTCCACGAATTTGATAAATAAAATTCCAATAAAAGAAAGAAAACCATCAGCGGTTCGTGGTTTTGACTCATGGTTTTAATAAAGGCAAAAACTATATAAGGAGAAGACGATTATAGTACAATGTGTGCATGTAGAGGATTTGATAATGAATGAATCTCTTTAAGAGATATCTGCATAGATGATGCACCTATGGATATGATGAATCTCTATGATGATCGGCAACAAGAAATGATGAAGACCTGACGGAAGTCTAATGAAGACATAGAAGAAATCTAGTGGATCTGAGGGTTGAAGCCTTCTGTATGAAAGTGGAAGTATCCTGCCAGTGGAAGCTGGTGTTAAATCAGGGGGTTGGAGCTCCCTTCCAGTAGTGGCTGGAGAACGAGAGAAGGTTGTAGCCTTCTGCAGGTGGGTGCCTGCATGCTGGTATGAGTCTGCACCAGCATAAAATTGTAAGAATTTTTCTTTATAATAAATATTGAAGACTAAGATAACAGCAGCGATGGTTTTCTCCCGAATTGGGTTTCCACCTTAAATACTGGTGTTCATATGTGTTGCTTATGATTGATGGTTGTTCTATTATTTCTATTCATGCTTACTGCATAAGATGTGATGAATGAATGATGCAATGATCTAAGTAAAGACATAATAAGATCTCTGAACATACAAGTTGGATTCAGTAAAGTAGCATATGGTTTCAAGAAAGAAAAATTAAAAGTTCTCAGTTAGCTCTAAATACTGATTCACCCCCCCCCTCTCAGTATTTTTCCCAACAATAACTGCTCATGCATCATATTTAATTTCTATAGGGTGACACACTTGTTATAACCAAATACACCATGCACCACTATATGGATATTTCAATCCAAGGCATATCATTAAACACCACACTGCTGGGAATCCTTCTCCAAAGAGTGTGAGGTCTAGTTGGGACTTCATATAGGGGAGATCCCATGGATGTTGGCAGGCAGGCATCGTCAGCATTTCTAGCACTATAAGGAGGGCTAGATGACAGTTTGATCCATTGAAATTGATTTTTAATATTTATACTCATTTTATGACTTCTTCCCAAACCATACTCCTGACATTTTTTCTCTAGAGATACAAAATTAAAAGCACTAGTGTTTCTTATTGATGACTTGTCACATCTCAAATTTTATGGCTAGGGAGAAACAACCTTGCTTGATCATGTTTATTGCTTTATTTAGTTTTTCATAGAGTGTGACATCTCCGTTGAGGATTTTGGTTGTTGGTTTTTCATTCTCACGTTTGAAGGGCTTGTAATGAAATCATGTCACACATTGAACAATTCCTCCATTCACTCTTTGGAACACTTTATCACAAAACTATTCCATGCTTTTGACATATATGATCATGAGCATCTCTTCAATAAAATTTCAGGATTGTCAAAATGACTTGATAAATCGCTACGTCATTTTCACAGTTGATTTGTACAACTTTATTGTGAATTTCCAAAAAATGAAGTTGATTAGGATATATTGACTGAAACATTTATACATATTGTTTTAATTTTACTAACTCCACAAGACTTGGAAATTTTCAAGTCACTCCCAGCCTACCATAGGGCTAGAGCTTCCAAAGATGTGATTTATAAGGTTTTTGTTCCAAGTAACCCTTTGTGCTCTTCTCATCAAGAAAATCTAGTTTTGCAGGTTGAGGTGGGAAAAATTCAGAGTCTGTCTGTTGAAATTTCACCATCTCTTCCCATCACATGTACTCATAAACCCTACGCATTTTTGTACTACAAACCCATTGAGTTTGATATTGAATCTTTTCCTATGCATCCTTCATCCTTTGGTCCCTCTAACCCTCTCAATTGTGATTTTGTGCGTTCATCTATTTAAAACCTTTCCTTTAATGTTCATGAGGATCAGGTTTTGAATGGAGTTGTTCTTGAGTAACCAGCTCGTGATGTCATTTAGGATGAGTATGTGTGGTAGATAAGAGCTGAACAAGAATTTGCGATGAAGGATTACTCTCTTCATTCCGCAACTTTTCCACATTATCTTGACAGTTCCATGATTCTATCATTCTGGTTGAATCATGTGAGAAATAATTTTATTATACTATTAATACTTCCATTCATTCACATAATTCCTGGGATGTAATTTTTTCATCTAAATGTGGAAAGGATGAATTTTTAGTCACCGATCCTCCCAACTCCTCATCATACCTTTATGGAAATATAAAGAATGAAATTTATCTATTTTTGTCTTCCCCTTTATACGATTCATCAGATCATGAGGATGTCTCTGTTGGTGATCTTGAATTTTCTGATCATGGCCATTGTGACCTATTCTTTGATTCAGCTGGTCAAGGCGTTAATTTTTCCATTATCGATTTTTCAAATCCACTTATCTTTTATGATCTACCTTCTGATGAGTTAGAACTTCCTCAAGCCATCGGGATAATTCAGCCCGAGCTGATGGTTATGTCAGGTTCTTGTAGCCTTGAGGTTAGTTCCATATCTAATCAGAAAAATTTTGAATATGTCGAGGATCCTCGTCCCTCTATCACACATCCTGAATATCCTTTGGTTTTAGAATTTTCACATCCTCCATATTTTTTTCATGACCCCATTGCTCAATATTTGGAGGAGTCGTATTTGGGAATAACACGACGTTCTTTCAAGTTTTGAACACTTTGGTTTGCAATGTATTATATTTCTTATGTATTGTTATGCATGTATATATTTCTGGACATACATTCCCTTTCCTACATAGGCCAACCAATGAACTCGTGGTTACATTGGAAATATCACTACACATTAGTTGGCCTACTTTCTTCTTAGGTTAGGAGTAGGAGTAGTGTTTTATTTTCATCGTTATTTTATTTGATTTGATTTCATTCATTTTTTTTTCATTTTTCTTCATTCCTTTGTCTGTATTTCATTTTTAGGTTAGTTTCACATGATACCATGTTTGGATTATGAGGCAAGCATGGTGAAATCCAGGAGGAAAGTTATTCTTCTACCATCAGTTGGTTTTATGTCTATTCCCGCTCTTTGTGTGAATATTACATTCTGTTAGATGATAATACCCTAATGGAAAATATTTTTTGTATCAGAGAGAGTTACGGTTAAATCATTATGTTTGGGTTTTAATTTGTTCTGCCTACTCCAATTGGTTTTTATATATTCGGTTAATCCTTGTCACCCTAGTCTAGTAGAGTAAGGAGCGGAGGAAAACCTTAAAAAAGTTGTTTAAGGTGTACATAAAATTACTTATCTAAAGGAAAAACTTGTTCTTCTACCAATAATTTGAGATCCATCTTCTTCCCCATAAATGAGTAAGTGTCTATGCATAGTTCTTTGAAAAAATTAAAAAAAATGAAGAAATGAAATAAAGGGTGAAATAAGAGAAAGCTTTCATGCACAAAGAGGTGAAGAAAGAAACTCCATTGTGGTAATGTCGAGGCTTACTAGTAGTGGAGCAATTTTTTTGTTCCTGAAGTGACTCCATTGGGGTACTGTTCGGGCCTATTGGAAGTAGAGAAACACAACAGATGAAAATAAATACTCTTACATTTTCCTTTTACTTGTGCACTTAAATACTCCTCATCCTCACTGTTGAAACAACTCAATCTGACTTGGCTTGGTTAGTACCGATGAAGAGGATGGAAGGGGGATATGTCTTTAAATCAGACTAAGTGATGAAGCTGTGATAATCAATGAATTGAACATTACTTCTGAAAGCGTGAGACTAGTTTCACATGAGATGAGATTCATTCAAAGAGCTAGATTTCTACTAGTGTGTCTGAAATGTTGTGGTGGTTATAACCACCCTCCAAAATTTTTCCATTGCTTATATTTTGGAGCCTAACGATCTTTTCATAAGATTTTACCTTCAACTGATATTAGGTATCCATGATTTGAATAATTTTTATCTTTTAGTTATGCTCATTTTCAATTTCTCTTCACTTAGCAAATATTTTCAAAATCACAAGCTAACCTCCTGTCTAAGCCGTGTGCAACAGTTTTGGGCTTGCCTCTAGAAATTGTATAATTTATGGAGCCAGACTTGACCTTAATGTTCCAAATTGTGTAGTTATGACATGATTCAACCTTGAGCTCGATAACTGCACAGTCATGACAGGAAGCCCAACAATGAGCCTAGGAATTGTGCAATCCCTCACTAATCTGAGAGAATACGTAGGGAATTCAGGTGCGAGTTTCCATATCTATGAAACTACACAATCCTTCCTAGTGATGTGCATGGTAAGTTTTTCTGAAAAAAAGAAGAAAAGGTAAAAAACTTAAAAAGAATCCCTGAAATTTAGGGATCTATTTTTAGTAACTCAAAAGAAGAACACTTTCTATTTTTGGAAACTTTCGCCATGTGTTGCATTTCCCTTGATTTTTGGTATGCACCTCACTAATCCTAATTTCTCAAATATATTTAATTGATGCCCCTAGAGCTCATTCTCACATTTGATATTGGAGCTCTAGCATTCCCTAGGAAATCAAGGAATATTTTGTATGATTGTCGTCGCTTTTATGGTTAAGATTTACATATATTGACTTTAGTCAATTTTTCTATCACTTTTTTTTCATTTACATTACATGAGTGTTTTTTTCTTGTTTATTTGCATTCATGCTGGTATTTTAACTTAGTTTAGCTTGTAGAAATGTTGTTTCAAGTTATCTTTTCACTTTTATAGGTGTTGCATCGGTTTCTTCATTTTTCACCGATGGTCGTCCTTGCAGTGACTCTCCTCACTGATCTCGTTCACTTCTCGTTTGTTCAATTTATGCACTCGATTTGTCTTGTTTCAATCACACTTAGTCATATTTGTACTCAATACTTTTCCATGTGTTCTTATTTTTCACACTTCCCTTGGGAAAATATGCCTTTCCCTTGGCGAGAATTCACTTTGCCCAACTTAGAATTGTGCAATATTGAGGGTCAAGCTCATAGCTTAAACATTGGAAAAATGCAATACATATTACAGGCTATCCGCACTACACATTCCATATTCTAGGGCCTCAGCCTGCATCCTTGGCCACTGAGACTGCTCAATGCGTAGTCTCTCCTCGCTCACTACCAAGGTTGAACCGCGCACTGCGTAGTCTCAGTCCTGAAGCTTTGACCCTGAATGCTGGTATTGTGTAGTGGGAAGTTTCCTCAGCCAGTCAAGCCCTCCTCCAAGAAATAATTACACAATATTTCCAGTTAGTTTCCTGAAAGTAGTTTTTTTTATAACTAATATTTTCTTTCCATCAGTGTCTTCTTTATCCCACAGGTACACCAGTTGTCGAGCATCTCTCTAATAGTCCCTTTCACAATGGCATCTAAGAGTGCTTCATAAAATGAAAGCATTGAAATCAATACTAAAGAAGTACTTTAGCAAGTCTTGGTTAACTTACCAGTTTATGCAGACACTTAGTTGTTTATAGAGAAGGGATCAAAAATCAAATGGTAGAAGATCAAAGGCTAGCTCCAAAAGGACTTTTGGGCAGACTTAGAGGATCAACAAGTGTATCTCAATATCATTCAGCCAGGGCTTTAACATTTTTCATTCAATAATCCAACATTCCCATGTGAATATTTGATCCTATCGGTTGTCTCAAACGATGATGTGAAAAATATGACATTGAGAAACACCAGCGGGTAGAAGCTTGCCACATTATTTCCCATAGATTTTGAGCAGATGTATCATCTTCCTAGGCTAGTGAAGAAAATGGACTCACTTTTCTATGCCACTCATAACTACATGAAAACAAGCTATATCATCAAGATTTGGGTGAAGGAGCCAACGAAGTTTAGACATAAACCCACCCACATGTACAAGACAAATTCACTCAGGAAATCCTATTAGATTTTGGTCATACTAGCTTGCAGAATCTATGTTCAGCCAAACACAAAGACCTTTCATTAGGGTTGGGCTATTTGATTGAACCAAGTAATGAATAAGGAGAATTCGTTCAACTAGTGAAATTTGTTGGCTCATCAGCTGAAACTCCATGTTACACAAGCTTGGAATCCACGAAGGGGCAAGAAAGTAAGCTTGCACATGTAAGATGTGGGATTGGGTGTTTATCAACTTTGTCAAATTTTCCATGTCTGCTTTTATATCATTCTTCATGTTTTACATGTTGTATTTCATCTTTTCATCGATCTTAGCTTCCATGTCATCCATATTAGTTTCCATGCCAGCTTCCATCCATCCATATTAGCTTCCATGCCTTTCTTCAAACAATCCAGCTTAGCTTCCACGCCTTTCTTGAAAACTTCAATTTCATTTTTTGTCGCTTTTTGCGAGAGAAAAATTTTGTGCACTTGCTCTTGTCATTTTCATATGTCATGTTTCCATTCTTCATCTTCCTAAGTGATAGTAGAGCCTTCTAAAGGCTTAATGGGTGTTGAATTATTTTTAGCAGGAATTTTAGAACCCAATACTAATATCTATTCTACAATATTCCCTTGGAATCAATTCAAACTAATTTTTCACAGAAGACTTCTGCAATTCGAAAAAAAATACACACCTTTTTCTTGATTTTGAGGAGCTTGATATTGAAATTGAATTATCTCTGTGATTTTGGATCTTCAATATCTAAAATTCAGCCCTGTATTAGCCCTCTAAATCTTCTTTCGAATGCCACAAGTCTGACCTTATTCGGATTCTTCAAGGAAAAGTTATGCCCAATATCCCACAATGTCCTAATTATGGATTGGTTTAGTAGAGAGAACTTGTATGACATTCCACGTGTCATTGTTTCCTCCTTAGATTTTGAAATTCATTCACAGGAAACTATATTTTGTGTACTTGCGACCAATTTTTATAGAATTCCAATCCGATGTTCAGAGAGAGAGTTATGAATATTTTCCCATGGTCACCTCTTTGAGATGAAATTTAGGATCCTGAAAAAACCCTAACTTCCACAGATCATATCTCCTAAAATATTGCGAAACAAGATCTAAAATTTTTACAAGACATTCCTTTGGATTTTTTCTTCGTGTGATAAAAATTTCAGCTTCTGTGAATTTGTAGAAAAGAATTTATAGCTAAAATTTCATGATGACCTGTTTGGAGCAGTGAAACCCTAGAATCCAAAGCTCTGATACCAAATGTTATGAAACCAACTCCAAAAAAAGAAGAAAATAGAGAACAACGCCTCAAAAATAGGCCACTTCGAGGGGGAAACCTCCTTTACATTATATAAATGAAAAATTCTTGGATGATACAAATCAACAAACCAAATTCTATATATAGGAGTCCATGGGGTCACAATATAATCCTAGTTGACCTAACAATAATAATGTAAGGGCACAATAATAACAATATTAGGGTTAAAGGGGTACAACAAAAACAATAAGGGGGCTACACTAACAAGAATAAAGGACTATACTAGTAATATAGGGACATAACACCTCTATTCTCCAAGGATCATAATATAGTATTAAAGTCACTAGCTATGATGTTTTTATTATGTTATAACCTCTCCTTGACAGAGATAAATGAATACAAAAATTACAAGTTTCCCTGTGTAATACTAGAACATAGACATTGATGATGGAAATACTATCCCCTCTGTCTTTTCTTACCATTAGCACTGCTATCCAAAATTAATACTTGATATTTTATATCAATTTTAAGAAGTTATCTAACCAGCAGATACTTAATCCACTAGAGGCTCCCCAATATATTAGTGAAACTCTGAAGCTATCTGGTGAGAAGGATTTTGCTGCATTGATAATGTTAGTTTATCTTATATTGGATTCTTAGAGAATAAGTGACGCAACGAAACTGAAATCGGACTCTTCTAGGGAGAGATGGTCATTGTAGCCGTGGTTCTGTCAGTGGTTTCCTTGTCAAACCCCATTCATGGCTCCACGTGGTCTACTTGTAGTTTCCTCGGAAATTTATCAAATTCGTGGAATTTGATAAATAAACGTTATCCACAACCTTTGCAATTTTATTTGTATCTCCGAACCTTATAACAATGTTTAACCCTTTTGAGCTTTATATTAATACTCCATGCCTTTTAAACAAACGACTTATAATAAATCGTGGCTCTGGGCCCCACCTCTACGATCGATGGCCCAATCAGACGCACGCTCCGTAACAGTTATCTTCCACGCATCTTTATCCAACGACCACCGTCCAATGGTCTCTTCCCAAATCAACGGTTCTAGGCAATATCGCTCGGCTCCCCTGGTCGAACGATAATGCGCGATGGCACAATTTAAACGGTGGTTTTCCTGGGGTCCACCTCGCCACGTGTCGCTTACCCTATGGAATCGCTCGCCTTCAGAAAATACCGCTTACTCCTAAAAAGCGGTGTGATATGGGCAATCCAGGGTTGCGAATCCACTAGTGGTTTTTTACAGTGATTTACCAAGGTTTTTCTGGGGTTGTGCTATCTTTTGAATTCAGTTAACTCGGGCCTAGCCATGGTTCAGGACTCAATCAATAGTGGAATAGTTCCTCTTCTTATTAGGCGGGGTTTTTATCAATTTGGCTTACTATTATCATTAAATAGAGCTCTACAACCACGGTTTCACACTCACTCTTCGTCTGTGGTTGGGGCTTCCAATTATTCAAGTAATTAAAATAAATAACGATCACAGAGATACAACAATTGTACAATGACACAATTCCACAAGACAGTGCTCAATCGCCTCACAACTTAAAAAAATTCCTCTCGAATAACAAATTAAGACAGATGGATGACCGACGGAAAACGAAATTCACTTAACTGGAAGCGATTGTTCAATACACAGATTTTATTGTAGAACCTCTTCCTCCTTTCTCTTCCTTCTCCTATGCCCTCTCTATATACATCCAAGGGATTACATTTATAGACATGAACATTTGTCTATTCTGTTCCTCTGTGAGGACTGTTTTAGAAAATCAACAGCCTAATTAAAATAATTCAACTAACTAAAATATGACAGATAAACTAACTGAACTATTCGACTTCTACGACTCTAACTGATCTAAATGATATAGTCAACTAAGGTATTGACACCTAGTTGTTACAATTCAAATATTTTTGACCCCTACTAGCCACAGCATGTGGACAAACCTCCTACATTACTGGCGAGTGTCTAATGCCCCTGCATCAGACTCCTGAGGGAAATCTTCTTCATGGGCTCCTGTCCATGAGCTCTTCCACTGATCTGCCTATCTTCTGCAACATTCCTTCAGTCATCCAAGTGGCATCTTCCTCTAGCTTGTCCTTCCATTTGATTAAGTACTGAAAGTACTCTTGTCCTCTGGTCCTTTTGAACACTCTTTTGTCCAATATCTTCTCTGGTTGCAATGGTTGTGCTGAAGGTAGCTGCTCTTTCCACTCAATCTGTCCCTTTTCTGTTGCTCTTTTTTCTGCACCATCACCTTCATACTTGTACAAATCTGCAACATTAAAAATGGGAGATATTCCAACATTAGGAGGTAATTCAATCTCATAAGCATTTGCAAAAAACTTCCTAAGTATCTTGCATGGCCCAATCTTTTTTAACTTCAGTTTGTTATACTGCTTCTTCAGGAACCTCTCCTTTCTTAGATGTGCCAAAACCAAATCTCCCACTTCAAAATGAACTTATTTTCTACTCAAGTCTGCTCTGCTCTTGTATCTAATGCTGCTGCCTTGTAATTGATGCTTCACTTGTTCATGTATGGCCTGGATCTCTGAAGCAAATTCCTCACCGTCTGCACTCCTTAGCTCTGCCTTTCCCAGATTTCTTAACTCTGATATTCCTCTAGGGTGCATTCCATAAACAATATGAAATGGACTTTGCCCTGTGTTTCTGTTTGGTGAGTCATTATATGCATATTCTGCCTAGGGAAAAATATGTTCCCACTGCTTGGGATGCTCTCCTGCAAGACTTCTCAACAAATTTCCCAGAATCCTATTCACTACCTCAGTTTGTCCATCAGTCTGGGGATGATAAGCTGAGCTGAAACTCAGTTTGGTACCAATTTTCTTCCACAATGTCCTCCAAAAGTGACCCACAAATCTGGTGTCTCTGTCTGAAACAATACTCTTGGGCAACCCATGCAATCTAACAACTTCTTTGAAAAACAAGTTAGCAACATGGGTGGCATCACTATTTTTATAGCATGGAATAAAATGTGCCATTTTGGAGAATCTGTCTACCACAACAAAGACTGCATCATTCCCTCTCTGAGTCTTGGGAAATCCTAGAACAAAATCCATACTCACCATGTCCCAAGGCCTGTCTGGAATAGGCAAGGGAGTGTACAATCCTACATTCTGGCTCCTTCCTTTGGCATATTGACAGATTTTGCAATTCTTCACAAACTTGTCCACTTCTACTCTCATCTTGGGCCAGTAATAGAAGTGACTCAGCTGCTCATAAGTCTTATCAGTACCAAAGTGTCCAACAAGTCCACCACTATGCTTCTCTTTGATCAAATTTTCTCTCATGGAACATCTTGGTACACACAGTTGGCTTCTTCTAAATAACAAGTCCTCCTGCAGGAAATAATCCAGCCACTGGCTTCTATCTGTTAAAACAAGGTTACTACATGCCTCAAATGCTTCTTTAAAATCTGGATCTGTTTTATACAATTCTTTGAGAAAATCAAATCCTACAACTTCAAAATTTGTTTCTTGAACAAGCATGTGCCTCCTACTCAAAGCATCAACTACTTTATTGGTTTGGCCACTTATATGTTTCAAAACAAAATTAAAACCTTGGAGATACTCAACCCATTTAGCATGCTTATGTTTCAACTTGGGCTGCTATACAATATACTGCAAAGCATGATTGTCAGAATATAATACAAATTCCCTGGACATCAAATAATGTCTCCACTTCTTCAATGCTTGAACAATTGCATAGAATTCCTTCTCATAAGAGGAATAATTTCTTCTAGTGTCATTTAGCTTTTCACTGTAATAGGCTACAGGCCTATCATCCTGACTCAATACAGCTCCAATGGCCTCTACACTAGCATCACACTTTACTTGAAATGGTTTAGTAAAATCAGGTAGAATCAAAATAGGCTTCTCCGTTATCTTTTGCTTCAGAACTTTAAAGTTTCTTTCTGCTTCAGTAGTCCACTTAAATGGTTTTTTTCTCTTCTTTATTGTTTCAATTATGGGTGCATTGATCTTACTGAAGTTCCTTATAAACTTTATGTAAAATCTGGCAAGTCCATGGAAACTTCTTACCTCAAAAACATTCCTAGGTGAAGGCCACTCCACAATTTCCTTAACCTTTTCTGGGTCCATCTTTAATCCCTCTGCAGAAACAACAAAACCTAAATACACCAACTCTTCCTTCATGAATGAGCATTTCTTCAGATTTATCGGCAGTTTCTCTTGGTGCAGCTTCTTCAAGACATGATTAAGATGCCTTAAATGTTCTTCTTTAGTTCTGCTGAAAACTAATATATCATCCAGATACACTATCACAAATTTACCAATGAACTCTTTCAATACCTCATTCATAAGTCTCATAAAAGTGCTAGGTGCATTTGACAACCCAAAAGGCATTACCATCCATTCATATAGTCCTTCATTTGTTTTAAAGGTAGTTTTCCACTCATCACCCTCTCTTATTCTAATATGATGGTATCCACTTTTTAAATCTATCTTTGAGAAATATTTAGCACCACTCAAACAGTCCATCAAATCCTCAACTCTGGGCAAAGGGAATCTGTACCTGATTGTGATCTTATTGATTGCTCTGGAATTAGTACACATCCTCCAGCCTCCATCTTTCTTTGGGCTCAACACTGCTGGTACTGCACATGGACTCAAACTTTCTCTGATCAGCCCCTTGTCCACCAATTCCTGTACTTGTCTCCTGATTTCCTCATTTTCTTTGGGAGTCATTCTGTAGGCTGCCTTATTTGGCAGATTTGAACCAAGGATAAAATCTATCTGATGGCTGATCTTTCTCACAGGTGGCAGCTCATCAGGTAAATCATCCACAACAATGTCACAGTAATCATCTAACATCTCTTGGATTTCTATTGGCAAATCAGAAATCTTTGTAGAAGTAAGAACTACTTTTGGTTTGCAAACTAAAGCAAAGCTTACCTCTTCTTCTTCTATCTGCTGCAGATATTCCTTCCCACTCAGCAACAAGGTCTTTGGATCAATCACTCTGCTGGATGGTTCTCCTTCTTCCATGGGTATCAATGTATGATGTACCCCATCCTTGAAGAACTTGTAAGTGTTCTTCTTGCCATCATGCACTGTTGCTCTGTCAAACTGCCAAGGTCTACCCAGCAGTATATGACACACATC
Organism: Pinus albicaulis; assembly: GCA_034641835.2. Classification (NCBI taxonomy): domain Eukaryota; kingdom Viridiplantae; phylum Streptophyta; class Pinopsida; order Pinales; family Pinaceae; genus Pinus; species Pinus albicaulis. The sequence continues at coordinate 211,070,275 of CM076573.1, read as the reverse complement.
CATGGGAATTACATCACACAAGACCTTATCTTTGTATTTTCCCATCTGTAGCTCTATCTCAAACTGTTCTTTTACAACCGGCTAGTGCCCTTTGTGTAGCCAGGATACCCTTTAGGGAGTTGGGTGCTCCCTTGTCTTCAACTTCAACTTTTCTATTACCTCAGTGGAAACCAGATTTTCTGTGCTGCCACTATCAATGAATAGCTAGCAACATTTCCATTGGACTTTGCATATGCTCCTAAACAAAGTCTTCCTTTGTGCAGGCTCAGTGAACTCTTTAGCTTTCTTCAACAGGACCTTATTTACTACCAAGGATTCTCCCCTCTCTGGAAGAATTTATTCTTCAATTTCTGCCTCTTCTTCAGTCTGGGCAACAATAGAATTTCTTGGTCCAACACCCACATTCTCTAGACACTCATAGTGCTTATGTCCCGCTTGCTGACATCTAGAACACCTCAAATATCTACCTCTGCCTCCTCTTCCTTTTCCTCTATAAGAACCCCTTCTTCCCCTTGCATCATCCTCTACAGATGCCTTCTAAGGTGAGCTATTTTTAGCTCCATCCCTGGGTGTAGTTTTCTTTCCTCTACCACCCTGACTTCCCTTCCCACAGAAGGTACCTCTCTTCTTGGAAGATTGTTTCCTCAGGAGTTTCTCCTCTGCTTTCAAGGCCATCTGGTAGGCCTCTTCCACTGTCTTAGGAGACAAGAGACCAATCTCATCTTGGATCTCCAGCTTGATACCATTCACATATCTGGCAGTCTTCTTTGGTGTGTCTTGGAATTGCCCAGCCCTTATGCATACACTGTAGAATTCCTCTGTGTATTCTTTTATTATCAGCAACCTCTGCCTTAGGTTCTACATTTTCTTATACAATTTCAGCTGATAATCATTAGGCAATAATTTACCTTTTAATCTAGCCATCATTCTGGTCCAGCTCTTGATAGGTTGCTTGCCAACTCTCCTCCTTTCTGCCTACACTCCATCCCACCAAAGTGCAGCATGTCCTTTCTGTAGAAATTTGAATAATAGATGAGCTATTCACCGAGATTATCCTGATCACACACTATTTGAGCTTCATGCATAATAAATAACCTGTTCTACCATTGATCATCAATTTGCGGAATTGAAAACAATCGCATGCACACATTGAAACATTAATCAATCACACATATCAACATAGTATGTAATGGGGAAAGATTACAGCTGAAAACCCCCAACTATATATATATTATAATGATAGAGAACATGTAAAAATCATAGTACAAACTCCTCACAAGCTCTCAGCACTATCTCCAATTGTTACACACTAACTAGCTCAGATATGAACAAGTCACAAGTTCAAATCTCCTCCACCTGTTAGCCTGCCTCTACTGCGCAATCCAAGATGAATAATGATGAGATCCAAGTTCGAATCCCACTAGCTTGTACTGCGCAATCCTAATTGGCAATCTCAATCAATGTGCGTGCAAATATCATGCACAGCTATAGTCACAACTGATAGTAGACTCACCCTTTCACCAACCTCTAACAGTGGTCTCCACTGAACTGTCCATGCACTGCAGTTAACTGATGTATTATTTAGTTGATTTATGAGTTAATAATTAGTGAATTAATTAACAATTAATTCACACCACTCATCACTAGTGTATTTATCAGTTAGACTAAATACAACTAGTTCAACTAAGTTAAACCGAACACAACTCCACCAACTGTCTCATCAACTCCACCAAACTCGGCCACATGAGTTCTAACTGAAGTCAACCATGCAATAGCTCAACTAACCCTTAGGAAAAGCGTATTTCCTTCTGTCAGCTGCATGTGCCACATCCAAGCATCAAACTGAAGTGCTCCAAGAGGATAATATAATGTTTATAGTCTAAATATTATTAAGGGTTAATAATATTTGACTGTTCTATTTTTAGCCCGGCAGTCTAAAAATAGAAACCGCCCAATGTCTAAAAATAGAGGTCCATCTATTTTTACCAACTTGACCAATCATCCATAAATAGCATCCTGCAACTCATAGACCATGGTCCATATGTCTAAAAATAGACATAGTCTAAAAATAGACTTTGCGCCAAAAATAGCCTGCGGGCCCACTTAGTGAAGGCGACTTCATTTCACTAAGCTCCATCATCTTGTTGCATTTTCAACACTCCCTCTCAAAAAGATATGGATTATCTGCAACCCCTATCCTACCTCTATGGTATTCAAATTTTCTCCTGGTGAGCGCCTTCGTCAAGATATCAGCATCCTGATCCTCCGTGGGAATATATGAAAGTAACATGATTCTCCGCTGCACACAATCTCTGATATGATGGTACCTGATGTCGATGTGTTTGGATCTATCATGAAATACTGGATTAGTCGAGAGTTTAATGCAACTCTGGTTATCACAATAAATCACAGTAGGCTCCAAGTGTGACCCGAACAACCCGACCAGGATCTTCCTCATCCATATGGCCTCGCATGCAGCCAAGCTTGCTGCCATATACTCAACCTCTGCTGAACTGAGTTCCATGGATCTCTGCTTCCTGCTGTACCAAGAAACTGCTGTCGACTCGATACTGAAGATCCCTCCAGATGTGCTCTTTCTATCCGTTGGGCTCCCTACCCAATCTGCATCCGTGAAGCCACATAACTTCACCTCATCCTCCTGTATGTACCACAAGCCATAGCTCGATGTGCCTCTAAGATAATGCAATACATGCTTGCCTGCCTTCCAGAAGAGCTTGGTAGGCTTAACCATAGCTTGTGAAAGCTGGTTAACAGCATAGCATATATCAGGTCGTGTATTGACCAGATACATAAGCGACCCCACCAACTGTCGATAAACAGTGGCATCCACTACCTCCGCTGAAGTAGCATCTTCCTTCCTCCAACCTCCAGGAAGAGGAGTATCAACAGGCTTGCAGCCATGCATGTTGAACTTCTCCAGTATCTCCCGGGCATACTTACCCTGAGAAACAAACATTCCACCACTGCGCTGCCAGATTTCCAATCCCAGGAAATAATGAAGGAGGCCCAAGTCCTTCATCTCAAACTCTCTAGCAAGATCCTCCTTGCATGAAAGTATCAACAGCTCATCACCTGTCAGAATCAAATCATCTACATAAAGTACAATGATCAGCAACTTACCCTCCACCAAAATCTGGTATAGGTTAGGATCCGCCTCACTCTTGGAGAATCCAAGTCCAGTGAAATAACTGTCTATCCGTGTGTACCAAGCACGAGGTGCTTGTTTCAACCCATATAGCGCTCTCTTGAGCCTGCACACATGCGACTCGCTACTGAAGATCTCGAAACCTTCGGGCTGCTCTATGTACACCTCCTCCTCAATCACTCCATTGAGGAACGCAGTCTTCACATCCATCTGATGAATGTGCCACCCCATCTGCACTGAGAGAGCAAGAATTGTCCGTATGGAAGAATACCTTGCGACAGGTGCAAAGGTCTCCTCATAATCGATCCCCTCAATCTGTGAAAAGCCTCGGGCAACAAATCTTGCCTTATACTTCTCCACACTCCCGTCAGCTGCCTGCTTCACTTTGTAGATCCATCTCGAACCCACCAATGATTTCCCTTCCGGCCTCGGGACAATCTCCCATGCACTGTTTCTGACAATCGAATCATACTCTTCCACCATGGCATCTACCCATGCGGGGTCCTCCACAAATTCCTCGAAAGAGGATGGCTCTGTCACGATACACTTTCTCACAAGAGCCATGTATCTAGTATATGGGTCCGGTGACTGTCTCTGTCTGTGTTGTGCTGTAGGTGGTCCTACAACCTTTTCTGCATCTTGAGCCAGTTGCTCAGCTTCTGTAGTGCGCTTCCGCCCTCTGATGGTTGGTGCTACATGAGTGGTCTCTTCCACTCCATGAACTTCCTCTTATGGTTGATCCACATCCTGAAGCTCATCCTTAGGAATTAATAGCTCCTCATCTGCATGCAAGTGTGGTTCCCTCTCAAGTGAACACTTCATGGCTTTCTCCTCCTGAAATTTGATATCCCGTCGCACAACAATCTTGCGACTGTCTGGCAAATACACACGATAGTTGTGGGGTGTATCAGTGTACCCCACAAATATCCCAACCTATGTGGTCAGCTCTAGATTCTTCCTGGCATCCTTCGTCACATGAATGTAAACAGGTGAACCAAAAATCCTCAAATGGGAAATATCAGGCCTCTTACCAGAAAACGCCTCCTCGGGTGTACTCATGCCAAGTATCTTGTGAGGAAAACAGTTTTGCACATATACTGTTGTATTTCATGCCTCCGCCCACAAGTGAATGGGTAGGCCCCGATCATGCAACATCGCTCGTGCAGCACCCACGATCGTTCTGTTCTTCCACTCAGCAACCCCGTTCTGCTGTGGGTTATGGGGTGCTATGAGCTCTCTTCAAATTCCTTCTGCGCTGTAAAAGTTCTTGAATTTTCCAGAGATGAATTCACCACCATTGTCGCTCCTAAGAGCCTTCACCTGCTTCCCCGATTCCTTCTGAACCAGTGCCTTGAACTCACAGAACTTTGAGTATGTCTCTCTCTTCTTCTGCATGAAGAAGATCCAGCACTTATGAGAAAAATCATCAACAAAGATCACATAGTACCTGTGCTTTGCTGTCGAAGATACTAAGAAAGGTCCACACACGTCTGTGTGAATTCTCTCAAGGATCGTCGTGGCGTGACTATCCTTCTCGTGAAAGGTGGATTTCACAAATTTTCCCAAGTTACACCCCTTGCACTGATCTAACTGTGCAAGAGTGCCTTTAGGAAGCCCAGTAGAAATCTGCTGCAGTATCTTCAAAGCTCCATGGTGAAGGTGGCCCAATCTCCGGTGCCACAGCTCGCCATCATCCCGGCTCACCACTCCTTCTGCCTTGCATGCCATTGTTGCGCAGCCATCTACCTGCAATTGATAAAGGTTCTTGACTTGAACCCCTATCTTCCGGGTTTCTCCAGTTGTCTTACTGGGCAGGAAAGAATTTCCCTTGCTGAAGAAAACATCATATCGTTGTCTTCTAACATCGCCACAGAGATAATATTCTTCTTCAATCCTGGAACATGCATCACATCCTTCAATACGAAGGGTTTACCAGACTCCCTCTCAAAGGAAATGGTACCGATATCGGTCGCACTGTATCTACCATCATCGCCCATCTCGATGTGCACTCCAAGATCTTTCTCATCTAGATCAGAAAACAAATCTCGATCTCCTGTCATGTGAAAAGACGCACCACTGTCCAAGAACCAAACTGAACCCATCACACTTGATACCAAGCATGCGATCAGTGAAAAATCCAGCTCAAACTGCGAGGCTAAGGCCTCTCCTGCTGCAGATCCAGAAGCTTGCTTATTTTTCTTCTTTTGCGGACACTTTGTGGCATAATGTCTGTGTTGGTGACAGTGAAAGCACTTCACCTTGGACATGTCCTGCTTCTTGCCTTTCGCACCAGACTGAGAAGCTTTCTTGCTCTTCCCCTTCTTTTCTTTGGTAGCCAAAGTGAAATTTTCTTCATCAGATGCCTTTGATGAAGATTCGTCCCTGGTACTCCACCTTATCTCCTCTTGCACAAGATCCGACCAAAGTTGCTCCCATCCTGGCAATTTCTCCTGACCATTGACATAATCCTGATAGGAATGCCAACTCTTCGGAAGACCAAGGAGAGCCAAGCTCACCAAGTCCTCATCATCTACAGTCACCCCCACACTTCCCAGCTCATCCCTGCATTGGGTGAACTTCTTGAGGTACTTGGGCATACTGTCTCCTTTCTCCATCTTAATGCTCCTGAGTTTATCCTTGAGTGCCAACTTCCTCTGGTCGCTCTTGCTTTGGAATAAATATATCAAGGCTTTCCAAATCAAAAATGGAGAAGCCTTACCATGCAGGTTGGACACTATGTGATCCTTCACACCCTCCAACAGAATCCTTCGACATTTTGCTGTCTTCTTTTGCCAAGCCTCAACCAAGGCAGCATCGCTAGAAGAAGGCTTTGGGACTTCAACATCTACGAACTCCTTCAGCCCATTGTCATCTAACACGGCCTCCATCCTGTCCTTCCATGCAATATAATTTGATCTTCCCTCAAGGGCATACTCCAATCGCAATCCGTTGAAAGACATCTCAGCTTCGACACCAAGAAAACACTGCTGCAAATTCGAATTCCACCAGCTCAAAACTCAACTGCTTCTGATCTGAATTTGTAAGAAAAAAGTATTTCTAGTACAGAGATAGACTGTAGGGGCATTTACTGGATATTTCACCTTTCAAAGAAAGGATGGATCCAGAGGTTACCTGGCCCTCTTACAGACTCTACCTAAAGAAATAAAATGTAATCACTGTAATAGATCCGATGATCAACTTTGCTCTGATACCATGTAGAAATTTGAATAATAGATGAGTTATTCACCGATATTATCCTGATCACACACTATTTGAGCTTCATGCATAATACATAACCTCTTCTACCATTGATCATCAATTTGCGGAATTAAAAACAATCGCATGCGCACATTGAAACATTAATCAATCACACATATCAACACAATATGTAATGGGGAAAGCTTACAGCTGAAAACCCCCAACTATCTGTATATTATAATGATAGATAACATGTAACAATCATAGTACAAACTCCTCACAAGCTCTCAGCAATATCTCCAATTGTTACACACTAACTAGCTCAGATATGAACAAGTCACAAGTTTAAATCTCCTCCACCTGTTAGCCTGCCTCTACTGCACAATCCAAGATGAATAATGATGAGATCCAAGTTCGAATTCCACTAGCTTGTACTGCACAATCCTCATTGGAAATCTCAATCAATGTGTGTGCAAATATCATGCACAGCTATAGTCACAACTGATAGTAGACCCACCCTTTCACCCACCTTTAACACTGGTCTCCACTGAACTGTCCATGCACTGCAATTAACTGATGTATTCTTTAGTTGATTTATGAGTTAATAATTAGTGAATTAATTAATACTTAATTCACATCACTCATCACTAGTGTATTTATCAGTTAGACTAAATACAACTAGTTCAACTAAGTTAAACCGAACACAACTCCATCAACTGTCTCATCAACTCCACCAAACTCTGCCACATGAGTTCCAACTGAAGTCAACCATGAAATAGCTCAACTAAACCCTAGGAATAGTGTAATTCCTTCTGTCAGCTGCATGTGCCACATCCATAGCTCAAACGGAAGTGCTTCAAGAGGATAAGATAATGTTTATAGTCCAAATATTATTAAGAGCTAATAATATTTGGCTGATCTATTTTTAGACTGGCAGTCTAAAAATAGACTTTGCCCAGTGTGTCTAAAAATAGAGGTCCATCTATTTTTACCAACTTGACCAACCATCCACAAATAGCATCCTGCAACTCATAGACCATGATCCATATGTCTAAAAATAGACTTTGCGCCAAAAATAGCCTGCGGGTCCACTTAGTGAAGGCGACTTATTTTCACTAAGCTCCATCATCTTGTTGCATTCTCAACACTTTCAGCTTTGTCACTGCAAACTTGACCTTTTTATCTTCACTTATTTCTTCATAATCGAAGCACTTGTTTCTTTCATTAATCTAGTCCACCAGTTCCTTTGGATTCAGTCCCCCTGCATAACTCGACACTTAAATTCTGGGCTTAACTACAAACCCCAGAACAGTTCTAAGGATTCTCATGTTAGGAGGGATTTCAACATTTTCTTCAGCTTCTTCTATTTCAGGTTCACTAATGTCTTCAGGATCTCTAGGCTGTCTTTGCTCCATGGCATCCATTCTGGCTTCGACCCTCTGCAACATCCCCAACATCTCTGCGTTGGCAACAGGTCTCCTTCTGCCAGCACCTCTACCAATTCGGATTGCCATGTCAACTTTCTGCAAAAACAACCTTAAAACTTGGCTCTGATACCACAAATGATGCAACGAAACTGAAATCGAACTCTTCTAGGGAGAGATGGTCACTGTAGTCGTGGTTCTATCAACGGTTTCCTTGTCAAACCCCGTTCTTGGCTCCACATGGACTACTTGTAGTTTCCTCGGAAATTTATCAAATTCATGGAATTTGATAAATAAACGTTATCCACAACCTTTGCAATTTTATTTGTATCTCTGAACCTTCTAACAATGTTTAACCCTTTCGAGATTTATGTTAATACTCCACGCCTTTTAAACAAATGGCTTATAATAAATCGTGGCTCCGGGCCCCACCTCTATGATCAATGGGCCAATCAGACGCATGCTCCGTAACAGTTATCTTCCGTGCATATTTATCCAACGACCACCGTCCGATGGTCTCTTCCCAAATCAGCAACTCTCGGCAATATCGCTCGGCTCCCGTGGTAGAACGATAACGCGTGATGGTACGCTTTGAACAGTGGTTTTTCGAGGGTCCACCTCACCATGTGTCGCTTACCCTATGGAATCGCTCGCGTTTAGAAAATACCGCTTACTCCGCAAAAGCGGTTCGATATGGGCAATCCGGGGTTGCGAATCCACTAGTGGTTTTGTACAGTGATTTACCAAGGTTTGTCCGGGGTTGTGCTATCCTTTTAATTCAGTTAACTCGGGCCTAGCCATGGTTCAGGACTCAATCAACAACAAAATAGTTCCTCTTCTTATTAGGCAGGGTTTTTATCAATTCAGCTTACTATTATCATTAAATAGAGCTCTACGACCACGGTTTCACACTCACTCTTCATCTGTGGTTGGGGCTTCCAATTATTCAAGTAATTCAAGGAAACAACGATCACAGAGATACAAAAATTGTACAATGACACAATTCCACAAGACAGTGTTCAATCGCCTCACAACTTAAACAAATTCCTCTCGAATAACAAATTAAGACAGATGGATAACCGATGGAAAACGAAATTCACTTAACTGGAAGCGATTGTTCAATACACAGATTTTATTGCAGAACCTCTTCTTCCTTTCTCTTCCTTCTCCTCTGCACTCTCTATATACATCCGAGGGATTGCATTTATATACATGAACATTTTTCTATTCGGTTCCTCTATGAGGACCTTTTTAGAAAATCAACAGCCTAATTAGAATAATTCAACTAACTAAAATACGACATATAAACTAACTAACCTATTCGACTTCTACGACTCTAACTGATCTAAATGATACAGTCAGCTGAGGTATTGACACCTAGCTATTACAATTCAAATATTTTCGACCCCTGCTAGCCACAACATGTGGACAAACCTCCTACATTGCTGGCGAGTGTCTAATGCCCCTGCATCAAGAAGTATCCATGCTCTCTTTTGTTTCACTGTATTTTACCGATAGGGATTTTGAGTGCTTTTGAAACCCCTTACATTCCATGGCAATATTTTCATTATTTTTTAGGAGGGTTTTGAAGTTTACCTCCTTCTTCTTCTATTGCTTCCAACCCTTTAAGCACTATCAGCCTAATTATCTTAATTATTACCAGCTAATTTCCCAATTTGTTCTTTTTTTTGCCTTTTATTCTCGTGTGGTCTTCTTCAGAGGCCTTCCTTTCCTTTCCTTATTTCTTGTTGTCTCTTCGATACTAACATAATCTTTGTAACATAGGGTTTGAGGGTTGTTCCTGATTATTATCCTCGAGGGATATCCTTTGGGCTTTATTGATGACCCCCCTTCAATGTTTCCAGATCAATTTGATGAAATTCTAGTATAATCTTCTAGAATATTTTGATCGTCCTTTACGGCAAGATGTGGGATTGGGTATTTCCTACTTCCTTGATTTCTAGTTATTTCTATGGATGTTTTATTACTACTTCTTCTGCATTGAGATTCACAACTTCCTCTAGAGATGCTTTCTTTTTTATTTGAGTAATTTCTTCTTACTCATTTTTTTCCTAGAATTGTAATATTTCAAATGGATTTGATAATATTGTGCATACATTTATGCATTATGCGGATTAGGGATTAACTAATTCTGATATTTATTTATTCATTCCTTTCTTTTGGATCTTCCATTATTATTATTCCCCTAGATATGAATCCACCAATTGTTTTCTTATTCCTTCTTCCAATCTCTTGCAAAATGGACATATTCATGGCGATATCCGCATTTGAATGGAAATTTCTCAAATTCGAGACTTTCAAAATGAGTCATTCTCCTTGGTTGAGGTTTATCTCTGATGTTAACGCTTTCTCCAAATCTACCTATAAACGAATAATGGTGCATGTAAGCAGCGATCCTTTAGGTTCAACCCTATCCAAGTATTTCCCCAATCCATTTCCTATAAGGCACAGATAGTCATCACTCTAGCATGAGAGTGACAATCGAGGAAGCTTGACCAATACAGGTATTACGTTCATAATATCATCATCTAGGTTGAATTCTAATGTCCATTTAGTCAGATACATACCTCTGGGTCCATGAAAATATGGTACGTATCAAAATATCACATCTTTTTCTTCCTTGTATTGAAACAAGAAAGCAAAGAAGCCATTTCTGCATCGATAGAGTCAAATGTTTCCTTTCATCATAGGCTTTTAGGTATTCTATAGAAAATTCCATGGATCATGGGAACGACCACATTCCAGCGATCTTCCCCACCAATGCTTGATCCAAAAAATCTAAGGAAGTTCTTTAATATCTTGGAGTAAGGACCATCAGAGGAATGACTTCCACCTTCTTAAATAAATTCCCCTAGTTCTCTAGTTTTGGGGTTTTTTGAGAGAGAAACCACAACATCATGGAAGGTTGGAGCCTCATCTATCATATGGGGAGAAGCCCCCTCTATGTTTTCCATACAGGTATTATATCTCAGGTTTCAACAGAGATTGAAGGTGAGATGCAAAGAAACTCCTCCTATAGAATATTGATATTATGGGATGTATAGTTTTATAACAAGCTAGGAAAAGAATTTAGAAAATTTTAACTTTTTTATTTTTTTGGTAAATTAGGTAGATTAAATATTATATTATATTGAAAAAAATAATATAACATGTTATGTGTCTATGTGTAAATTTCCTTTGAGTAGGGAAATTAGAAAAGTCACACTAAAATATTCGCTCAATCGACTTAAAATGTAACTGTAATAGAAGTTTCTATATGGCTACATACTAATATAATTATGCTTGACCTTCCCATAATTTAAAACTTTTAATATGTATAGACATGCTAAAAAATAAAATAAATATTTCAACCATATTTAGAGATTGGCGAAGAAGTAAAGTAACATCGTAAATAATTGTTCAAAAGGGGATTCCACTTGAATAGTTAAATGTGGAATGCTGTCATCATCTATTTATGTACTCTAAATTCACCACTACTCTTGATAATACTAGAAGCATTCAAATATATTCAAAAGCTTAGACTAATACAATCCAATGAAATAATAAAATATGATACATTACTAGATAATTGCTACACGTTCATAAAATTTGATGAAATTTTAACTATATATGTGAGAGTATATATATACACATATATAGATATAAGAAATCATTAATGAAATATTTGAAATTAATTTAAAATGAAAATATGAATTTTTTATATACAAAATTAAAAACAAATATTAAAATTATAACTTTTTGTTTTAATAATATTTTTATTATTCATTTATTTTATTTTGGATGTATTTTGTTTTGAGAGGTTCTTGGGCTTAATTTGCAAAATAAATTTTTTTGACTTAATTTCGAAAGGACTCTTTTTAGGCTTAATATTCAAAGGATATTTTTTGGAGGTATTTTTTTAAGTGATATTTTTTAGAGGCTTTTTTGAAGTAAATTTTAAAGTGGCATTTTTGAAGAAGTTGGAATTAATTTTCAATGGACATTTTTTGGAGGTATTTTTTGAAGTGACATTTTTTTAGAGTATGTGTTTTGGGTTGAAGTAAATCTTTTATAATTTTTTTTTAAAATGAGTTTTTGTCTAACTTTTTAAATGAATTTTTTTTGCAGGACTTGGAAGGAAATATTTTGAGCTTCGTTTCATTTTTATAAGACATTTTTTCCTTGAATTTTTTTAAAGTAAGTGTTTTGGATTGAAGTATGTATTTTTAAAATGAATTTTTTTTAGATCGAATATTTTGTGATGTTTTTTTTAATTGATTTTTTTTCTAAAATTTTGAAGGAAATTTTTTGAACTTCATACTCTATTATCATGGCAAATTGAAGGAATTTCGCAAGAAAATACGATCGAAAAAGAGACCGTAAGGAATCTAGAAAACAGGGGACAGAATCTCACAAAATAAAGGGAGAATCACTCTCAAATATTGAAAGGGAAAATCAACCTCAACTAGAAGTTGAAGCAGGTATGTAAATGTAAATATTATGAATTTGATATTTAAAATTTTACTAGTGTAAAATGTGTTCAAGCTTAATTTTTATTTGATGAACTAACTTGAAAAATATTTTTCAATGTAAATAGAGAGAGATATTCCTCAAAACATTGATGATGAGATACACAATTTTGAAAGAGAAATTGACAGAGATATTGAACCAATGATTGAATATGGTGAAAATTTTGAAAGAAATTCAAGTGAAGAAATTGAATCACAAGGTATATGTGTATATATATGTGTGTGTGTGTGTGTGTGTATTGAACACATGCACGTATTATTGAAATTATACATATTTATTAATTTAGTTATTTTTTGAATATGTAAACTTATTATGTACTATTCATTCAAATATGTACAGATGAAATCAATGTTGATGATGAGACGTTAGAAAATGTTTACACTCACACATATGGAGATATAAGAGCTAACCATGTTATACTATATCGTGTTGAACACATTTCTGATATGTACTTCATAAAGGAAAACGTGACAATTCAAGCCCAAATGTTGAAAGGTCTCCTATCATTAAGGAAATTAAAAGAAGCTATGACTTTATTGGGTACTCAAAAATCGACAAAAGATAAAAAAAATGGACAATCTGATACAAAATATAAATAGGTCTATAAATTCAATTAGAATATATAGACAGAAAAATGTTTCAGTTGTACGTAGAGAAATACATATGGCAGTGGTTTCATCAACTACTAAAGAGAATCGCTTGGTAAAATCTATGGCACGAGCATTAGGAACCTCACAAATTTTTTTTCACAAACATCAAAAATTTTGGTTGCAAATAGATGTAAATGATGAATGCGCTTGTTGGAGAGCTATTTCTAGGAAACCATACAAATATAGACTTTGAGAAAATATTAAAAAATATATATGAATATTGGAAGAAAAATTCACGTGTTTCGCCAAATGCAAGGTATGTGATGTGAAGAGGAATAACACGAAATAAGTACGAAGAAAATGAAAAACATTTCTTAGAAACCACTCAGATAGAGTTGTTCAAAAAGTTCAAAGAAGAGAATCGTGAAATTCAAGTCTCAATAAGTGCTTTTGTTCAACAAAAACCATGGTATGTAAAACCTATCACCGTATGCGACACTTGTTGTTGTCATTATCATGTGGAATTTCATTTATACTATGACACATTCCTTAATTTTGGTAGAACATTTTGAAAAGATTCGCCTCCTCCTTCCACTATCTGTGATTTCGTATCTCAAATTCTATGTGAAAGAGAAAGCGATGAATTATTTTACGAAAAGAAATGTGTTGGTGGTAAAAATGCGATGATTATGGAAATTTGACTAAATTTAAAAACAAATATCGTACTGATATAAATGATCAATCATTGTACAACATGAAAGTGAAATGGAAGAGATATGAATATATGCATACATCGATTCAAGGTTCAAATAGTGCTAAAAGAATTGAATTACAAGAAGAAAAAATTTTTGTGATAGATTTTTTGAGAAAGTTTGAGGCATAAATTTATAAATACACCAAGAATTCCCATAGAGCTCAATGGAAAGAATTTAAATTCAAAAAATCCCGTGAATTTTTTCCACCATGGGCCATTTTTTCAGTAATTGATTTTACAGAAAACTACACATTTGTTCCACAAAAAGAAATTCAGAGTGAATACTATCATTCTGACCAAGTCTCCATGCTCGTCCATATTCTATATAGACAAGATGAACAAAACATCGATCATATAGAAAGCACCAGTGAAAATCGACATGTTGTTAAATAGTATCACCTTTATATGAGTGACGATCGTACACATGATACATATTTTGTACAACACTATTTTGGAAATATTTATGACTCCTTGAATAGTCGTGGAATAAAATTCAATGAACATTGGATATGGTCAGATGGATGTGCAGTTCAATTCAAATCTTCACAATCATTCTTTTGGTTGTGTTGTCTTCATAAGAAAACCTGCATTAAACATTGTTGGAATTTCTTTGAGACTGGCCATGGAAAAGGAGAATATGACAGTGCGGGGGCATGCATAAAATGAGCACTTCAAAGATATCAAATGAACCCCTCTGCAAACTGAATTGTGGACACTAAAGAAGTTGTTCGACGTTGCATTGTTGCTCTAAGCCATGAGACTAACCGATCAAGGGAAGTGCGAAGGTACATTCGATTTAATTTTTATTCGATCTCCAATTTTAAACAGTGCACATTTATCACAATGATTATCTTTCATGGTATTTTGATATCATATTTACATTTTTCTTTTAATTTGCCATATATGGGTTTTTTGGCACATTGGGATCGAATATGTAGATAGATCAATTGTAAATGACGTTCAAACAATAATAGGGACTCAAAAATTGCATTCAATTAAAACAAAGGTGTCCACAAATGTGTTTGCATTGGATAAAAGAAAATATTCTTGTTTTTTTCATGTTTTCATAGACAACACATAAACCAATGACGTTTGTGAAAACAAAATGTATGTAAGAGATTGGAAACATACAGATCTAAATACAAAGGGGAAAATGTCCATTGAAATGTTTGAAGAAATGCAATCAGAGGAGACTACAATATCATCTGATGGTGATCAAGTTTATAATCTTGTTAGAGAAGGTAACATTTGAATTTCTTTCAAATGGTAGAGATTTAGAAATAAATTTAAATATATAAGTTTGTTAAGTTTGTTTTATTGTGCAGGAGATGTTTTTGTTGTAATTGCACCTACTGTCAATGATGAAAATGTGAAGTATTATTTGATGTGTTTCACTGAATGAAAAATTAAATTATTAGAAAACTATAATGATCACAGGTTTCCATATGAAAGAGGATCTATTATACTAAAAGTTTATTTTTCAGACAAACTAATCAAAGTGGGGATTTTTTTTACTTTGAAGCCTATGAACCTTATTTCATAAGTTGTCAATATAGTCACTTGGTGTTTATAGCACGCATAATGTTGATAGAGGTTCAATCAAAGAAAAAAAAGAAAATTAAGAAATGGAAAATGTCAAAATCCAATCATGAATGGATCATTGAAGATGGCATTCCATTGGAATTTTTTTGATTGAACTCCCCAACAATTTCTTCTCTTTGGATTCATGTTTTAGAACTTCCAAAACTCAAATAAAAATTGAGCTTCCTTGTTATGTTATCTGTGCAAGTGTTTGCACATGTACCTTGTATTGGTACATGCACACTAGTATCAACTGAAAGTAGCTTTTCTATACATGCATTGATGAAAAATGTTGCATGTATTGGATATATATATGTTCTAGAATGCAATTCACTGAAAGTTATTTTCTATGTGCATTGATGAAAAATGTTGAAGTATTGGATATATATATTCTAAAATGAAATTAACTATTCAAGTAGCTTTTCTATGTGAATTGATGAAAAATGTTGCACGTACTGGATATATATACATTATAGAATGCATTTTTAAAATTTTATGATTGTTTGACACATCTACCAAGACCTAGAATCTTATGATTGTTTATACACACACACACACACACACACACACACACATTAATATGTATTGTACTTCAATCATTTTAACATAAATATTCAAACCTATTTTAAAACTATTTCTACATGTACATATATTCATGTGATTTTTTTTTTTTGGGAAACGACAACTTGAATTTAAAAAAAAATATAATCACATGCCAAATGTAGTTCAACCATCCAAAACTCGAATTTTAAAAACTTTTTGATTATATCACAACATTACTTCACATGACATGCCAATTGTAGCTCAACTATCCAATAAAAACAAAACGTTATATCACATGCCAAATGTAGATCAACCATCCAAGAATTAAGTTTTAATTTAAAAAAACATTATAGATCATAACATTAATTCACATGGCAAATGTAGTTCAACCATCCAAAACTTAATTTTTAAAAGCAAAAAAAATTATAACACAACATTACTTCACATGCAAAATATAGTTCCACCATCCAAAGCTTGAGTTTTAAAAACAAAAACATTATATCACAACATTACTTCACATGCCAATTGTAGTTCAACTATCCAATAAAAAAAAAACACTATACCACATGCCAAATGTAGTTCAACCATCCAAAATTTAAGTTTTAAAAACAAAACATTAATACAGATCACAACATTATTTCACATGCCAAATGTAGTTCAACCATCCAAAAATTAAGTTTTAAAAACAAAACAAATTATAACACAATATTACTTCACATGCCAAATGTAGTTCAACCATCCAAAACTTGAGTTTTAAAAACAAAAACATTATATCACAACATTACTTCACATGCCAATTGTAGTTCAACTATCCAATAAAAACAAAACATTATATCACGTACCAAATGTAGTTCAACCATCCAAAACTTAAGTTTTAAAAACAAAACATTAAAATAGATCACAAAATTACTTCACATGCCAAATTTAATTCGACCATCCAAAACTTAAGGTTAAGAAAAAAAACAAATTATAACACAACATTACTTCACATGCCAAATGTAGTTAAAAAACAAAACATTAATATAGATCACAACATTACCTTAGATGCCAAATTTAGTTCAACCATCCAAAACTTAAGTTTTAGAAACAAAACAAATTATAACACAACATTACTTCACATGCCAAATGTAGTTCAACCATCCAAAACTTGAGTTTTAAAAACAAAACATTATAGATCACAAGTATCAAGTAACATTACTTCACATGCCAAATGTAGTTCAGTCATAACACTTTAGAAACAAAACAATTTATTTAACACAACATTACTTCACATCACATGCCAAATGTAGTTCAACCATCCAAAACTTGAGTTTTAAAATAAAAAAAATTTATATATAACATTGTAACATTACTTCATATGCCAAATGTAGTTCAACCATCCAAAACTTCAGTTTTAAAAACATTATATGTCACATTCACATGTACCAAATGTAGTTCACATAAAATATGTCCAAAATGTGTAGATCTCACAAGTATCAAGTAACAAGTTATATATGACTACATCTAGATAAGACTATATATAAAAAAGTAACTTTAAGACTAAATATATTGAAAATATAATGTTGCATGTGTGCATGCGCATCATCCATTAAATAGTGCATGTGCATCATCCATCAAATACATATGGATGTAGTGTCTCTCCCAAAA
Source organism: Pinus albicaulis (assembly GCA_034641835.2). Taxonomy (NCBI): domain Eukaryota; kingdom Viridiplantae; phylum Streptophyta; class Pinopsida; order Pinales; family Pinaceae; genus Pinus; species Pinus albicaulis. The sequence goes on along the minus strand of CM076573.1, from coordinate 211,052,842 downwards.
AAGTCGCATCATCCATCAAATAGTGCATGTGCACCATCCATCAAATACATATGGATGTAGTGTCTCTCCCAACAAAGTCACAATCCTCGAGCTATCATGTGAAGCATGGGGAACCTGTACACAATTGGTACAAACATTAAAATTTGATGTTTTAAAATTGAGTTAGAATATATAGAACTTCATGTAAAAAACAATATGTAAAAAAAAAATTATGCAATACCTCATGAGATTCCCTCTTCATTTGTTGCTCGCCCACTAAAAATTCCCACATAGGAACATCTCCAACAGTAAATTGTACAATATATATTTATATATATATATTAAAAAATTTCAAATGAAAATTCATATATAAACTTATTTTCAATAATATTAAAAAAAGTTAGAAAACTTGTTCAAATGGTTGAAATGGTGTGGATGTTCCTATCTCCATCACTAGAGTCCGTGGAGAAGAGAAATCCTCAATAGAAGCCTAAAATTCAAAAAATTTAAAAGTATAAATAACTCGAGATCAAGATCTCAATTTATAATAAAACTTTTAAAATTCAATTTATAAATTATAACTTAAAAACATATATTTAAGCTAAAAAATGAATACTTCTGTTGGTGGATTTGGCACATCTCCTAAGAGAGGCTCCAAAAAAAAAATCTCCAAAAACCTAAAATTAAAAAAATCTAAAATAACTCAAAATCTCTATATCTCAATTTATAATAAAACTTGTAAACTTCAATTTATAACGTATAACTTAAAAACATATATTTCAAGTGAAAAATTAAATACTTGTGCTGGTGGATTTGGAACATCTCCTAAGAGTGGCTCAAAAAGAAAATCTCCAAAAACCTAAAATTCAAAAAATTTAAAATAACTCAAGATCTAGATATATCTCATTTTTTAATGGAACTTTTTGAGGTGGATTATATAAATTAAAGACATAAATTTTAAAAGTGAAAAATTGCCCATACTTGTGATTGTGGATTTGGCACATCTCCTAGGGAAGAAGAAGGTACATCTCCCAAGGAAGAAGAAGGTACGAACATCCCAAAAACATCAGACAAAATTAGAATCTGTTAAAACATTTTATTATATATATGTACATGTACATGTGTGCACAATTATTTATTTTTAAAATATGTCATCATGTTTTGATATATATAATAATAGATAAAAATATTTTTTTATTATCATGTTCACTTAAAAAACACTAACATTTTCCAACATATCTTGATGGTGAGAGCCATCTTTATTGTTTGAATCGGAGGCTCCGACCATGATATTAACCTTTTCTTCATTCATCAAGCATGACAACTTCAAATAGTGTTAACATTTAATGATACATTTTTGTTAGATTAATGTATACAAATAAATGTATGTATATATGTATTTATTACAAATTGTACATGTGTTAAAATAATTGAACCCTAACCATTAACACATACCGTTCCCATGCCCTCTTCCTCATGAATAATTAGGTCCTGCCAACCATTGCGACAATTCTTTGGATATGTTTTGAGATCTTCAACGCTCATGTTATCAATACCTTCATCTGTATAATAAACAAAAATAACACCTGAATTCTCATGTGCTTTTTGTCGATTCAGACAAACATCGACTCCACCCAATCCACTGTGAACATTGTCAATGATGGCATCCCTTGCTTCTCGACAAATTTGAGAAGTGCCTTCCATCTCTGACCACAAAGTTTCGACATGAAAAGTTCGACTAACAAATGGTGGCTCAGGGCGAGGCAACTCAACATCACGCCTATCGCCCCTATGGTGACACAATCAACCTTTCCTAGGACCAAAAAATTTAGAGGGAAGGCCATTGTAATTGGGTTTCATTTGAAAAAATAATTTTGAAAAATAAAGCGGAACCTTGTCATACCATGGGAGTCTTCCATAGGCCACAAGGTGTCTATCATACAAATAGTGAGTTATATGAGGGTGCTTGAAATATTTCACCTTCAGCATCTTTATTTTCGGCCCTTCTTTGAAATTAAGCATAGACTTGGCCATTTCTGTTGTAACTCTTTGTTTAACAACCTCCCATTTATCGAGACCCATCACCATTTTCTTTCTTTTCCTCATGACTTCTACAAAAGTATTAATGGTTGGCCCAAGATTTCAGTACACATCTACTAGTTCGCCTAAAGAGTGTGTAACTATTTCCAAGATTTGTTGACTCTCAGGATGTAGAGTCAAAGCTACGAGTTCTCTCTTCAATTTTGCATGAAGATGTTGACACCTTTCTAAGGTTCATTGTTGCATGTTTGTTTCCCAAGGTATATCAGAAATGTCGACCGGATAAGTCGTGGTTGGTGGAAAAACTTCTCCCTGAATGACGCGTTCTGCCCTACATCTTTTTTTTAGCAACATTTGGAGCAGTGTTTTCATCCTCTGCATCAATATATAAAAATTTTATATTAAAAAAACACATGTAAGCAAATTTGTACAAATTAAATGAAACAATATTCAAAATGATGGCCACCTCAATGTGGTTGGCTAGCATCTTTCCCACCCTGAGACTGTTGAGAACCAGAACGACCCTACTGAGAACCAACATGACCACCGATTCACTGAGAACCAACACGACCATCCGTTGATTGGCCTCTGGGAGAATACATATCGCCACCTTCATGCAATCTGCCATCACTTATTGATGGAAATCTAAGGGAATCTGAACCACCACCAATCTCACGAGACGAGAGAGAAGCTTCATAAACAAATATGAATTTATAATGAATTCAAAAATGCATTAATACATATAAATACATGTACATATTTGATTAAATCGCGTGAACCATACCACAATTGCGTGAACCATGGGCATGCTCCATTGATGGAGTAGACACCCTTCTCCTCTTAGCTCCTAAAAAATAAAAAATGAAACTTATTAACACCTAATTTAACTCACAAAATTGATAAAAAATCAATTCCATATGTACACACATGTACGTATATGTATGGAGATTTAAGATTATATTTAAATACCATGAACATCCCTCGATCCTTGATCCCCCTCTCTCGTAGAGATATGGGATTCTGTTGATCTTCGTCGTTCATCCTCCATGATATATATATCTACAGTGGACATTTACAATTTAGTTTTTTAAATTACTATTTAAAATAAATTCAAAATGAATTTAAAAAAATTAATGTAATTTAGTGTAAACAAATTATGTAAAGCACAACTTTCAAAGCTCTAATTGATGTGTGAAACTCAATTTAAGCAAAAAAATTTATAAAAATGTTAAGTTCACCAAATTGCACTTTACATGGTAGGAGCACACTTGGTATAAAATTGAAAAAAACACATGGTCATTAAAAAAGAAGCGTGAATCTCCATTTAAACAAAAATTTGTTGAAGTCTTCGCATTTTAATTTTATAAAAATGTGCATTTCACCACTTGTTGCAAATGTGAAGTTCACCAAGTTGCGCTTTACATGGCGTGGTGGGAGCACACTTGGTATATAATTGAAAAAAAACACATGGTCATTAAAAAAGACGAATTTATAAGTACAAAACACACACATATCCAAGATATGTTACAATGTCCATCAATAAATTTTGAAGGAGAGCGTCTTGACGCTAATTCATCTTTGGGAGATGAATCTTGAATTTTTGAAGAAGAGTGTCTCAAAACTAATTCATCTTTGAGAGATGAATCTTGAATTTTTGAAGAAGAGCGTCTCAAAACTAATTTATGTATGAGATATGAATCTTGCATTAGCATTGCCCCATATAATTCTAATTCATATATTAATTCATCTTTGAAAGATGAATCCTGAATTGGCATTGCCCCATGTAATATATCAATAGACATCCTATTCACATTTGTACAATTTCTTATACTAAAAAAATGAAATTGGCTAACAATATTGTTTACTATTCCATGCAATTCTTTTAGCCTCTCTTTCTTAGCTTGGTACACGCCATTCATCTGGTTGTACACAAGTTCAGAAATGGTGAAAAATACAATTCCATTTGATCCATACTTAATATTTGTTCCCAAGCCTTCTATCAATGCAATATAATATGCCTCGTTTTTTGTTGTTATTCCCGATATATTCATTTTCCTTTAGACGACTTTTCTAGTCACAATATGGGAAAGCACATATGTAATCACTCATTTCCCTGGATTGGGATAACAAGAAACATCTATGCATAATGTCCATTTTTCAACAATATTTAGTGAGTTTTTTTATCCCTGAAAAAAAAACAAATTCATTAAAAATATATTAAATTTACATTTATTGCAAATGCATGGGAGAAATGACACATGTGCATGAGATAAATGACATGTGCATGGTTTATCTTAAAGATTGAATTAAAGTTTATGGTAGAATTCACATCTAGAAATGAGATGTGTTAAGGATTGCATTGCTTAGAGTTTAAGGGAGATTTATGACACATATACATGGTTCATGCATGGTTTTCATGAAAGTTTTCCTTAAAATTTATGGAAAAAATCACATCTAGAAATAACATGCCTTAAGAAAGGATGAGATCCAGAGGCTACCTAGCCCTTTACAGACTACTTTAGAACTTGTATAATTTAAGACTCAACCAACAAACTAAAATCCTATGGAAGTCCAACCACATTAAGTTCAGATTTTAGGCCTTAAAGTTTGCCTTGAATTAATGAGGGAAAGCCCTGAGTTTTGGGGATACTATCCTCCGAGAGTTCAGCCACTTTAGGTTAAGTTTTTAGGCTTTAAATTTTGCCTTGAATTAATGGGAGGAAGCCTTTAGTTTGTGGGAGAAATGACATTTACATGGTTTGCAAAATTATTTTATGCACTTACTAAAACAACTAGTTGTGGTGGTTGATGAAGTTATGTCAAAAGTCACACCTTTATGAGTTTGTGGGATAAATGCAATAGAAATGATACATGACTTAAAGTTTGCCTAAAATTTTATGGGATAAGATGACACATGTACAAGATTTGACTTAGAGTGGTAGTGGTTTATGGATATTAAAACGAAGAACTTCTATTTCTATTCCAGAGATTGACTATAGGGGAATTTACTAGATATGTCACCTTTAAGAAAATATGAGATGTAGAGGCTACCTGGCCCTTTATAGACACTGCCTTTAGAACTTGTAGAATTTAACACTCAACAGACAGACTAAAATCCTATGGAAGTTCAAAATCCTATGAGAGGTCAGCCACTTTAGTTTCAATTTTAAGGCCTTGAATTTTTCCTCGAATTAATGAGAGAAAGCCTTTAGTTTGTGGAGAAATGAAATTTCCATGGTTTGAAAAAATATTTTATGCACTTAATAAACACATGATTTAAAGTTAATGGGAGAAAGCCAACATGACACATGCTTTAAAAACTTGGACTAAGAATTTATGGGAGAAATGACACATGTACATAGTTTTCCTTAAAGTGGTTGTGGTTTATGGATATTAAAATGAATAACTTCTAATTATATATGTTCCAGAGATTGACTATAGGGGCATTTAGTAGATATGTCACCTTTCAGAAAAGATGAGATCCAGTGGCTACTTGGCCCTTTACAAACTCTTCCTTTAGAACTTATAGAAGTTAACACTACCTGGCCCTTTACGGACACTGCCTGTAGAACCTTGTAGAAGTTAACACTCAACAGATGGACTAAAATCCTATGGAAGTTCAACCAATTTAGGTTCAGTTTTTAGGCTTTAAAGTTTTCCTTTAATTAATGGGAGAAAGCCTTTAGTTTTAGAGTAATCTTATAAAATGCTTTAATGTGAAGATAGAACTTTACCTACAAAACAATGGAATTGAATATTGTGCTTATATATCAGAGTTCTGTTATGAAAAATTAGATATGTACTTAATAAGAAGTATGATTTAGCAATTTAGCACTTATCAAATTGTTTAATAATTTATAATAATGTCATTTTTCTCTTATACTATTGTTCATCCTTGAAATGTACAAGAATTTTACAACTTCAACATCAACCTACACTATCATCATAAATTAGTTATGTCCTTAATAAGAAGTATGATTTAGCACTTATAAAATTGTTTAATAATTTATAACAATTGATATGTACAAGAATTTTACAACTTCAACATCAACCTACACTATCATCATATCATTGTAGCCATGTCAATCTAGATTATTTATATCCATTACATCATAAAACACTCCACTTTTAACATTTTAAAATAATAAAGCAACATGGAAGGTGTTAATTTAGGTACATTAATACACTCCACTTTTAACATTTTAGAAGAATAAAGCACTATGGAGGGAGTAAATTTATGTACATTAATAAAATACAGCCATTTCAATCTAGATTATTAAGATCCATTACATCATATTTAACACAATCTATATTATTTATATCCATTACATCCTAAAACACTCCACTTTTGACATTTTAAAAGAATAAAGCAACATGAAAGGTGTAAATTTAGGTACATTAATAAGATACAACCATGTCAATCTAGATTATTAAGATCCATTACATCATAAAACACTCCACTTTTAACATTTAACATTTTACTCCATTTGATTTTGGAGGATCCTATCCTATGGAAGTTGAGCTACTTTCAGTTTTTAGGCCTTAAAGTTTTCCTTGAATTAATGGGAGAAAGCCTTGAGAAATGACACATGCTTTAAATTTAATGGGAGAAATAAAATGACACATGATTTAAAGTTTTCCTTAAGAGTTTATGGTACAAATGACACATGTGCATGATTTTCCTTAAAGTGGTTGTGGTTTATGGATGTTAAAATGAAGAACTTCTATTTATATCTACTCACAAGATTGATTGTAGGGGCATTTACTGGATATGTCACCTTTCATAAAAGATGAGATCCAGAGGCTACCTATCCCTTTACAGACTCTGCCTATAGAACTTGTAGAGGTTAACACTACATGTCCCAATTATACCCTATGAAGTGTGTAGAGGACCTGTGGAATCACTCACACTACTTTATGTAGACATAAGGGTGTATAAGAGTGTACTAAGTTCAAAAAAATCGTCATATTGTTGGATATCTTTCCCAAGAACCCAAATGTACTCCTTAAGTATATGTGGGGTCTATATAACCATCTACAAAAACAAGTGATCCTTTCCAAGCTAAGGATAATGTATGAGCCATGTGTATACGCACATTATCTAGAAACCATAGGAAAAAATAAAGGGTACTTAAGTGGTTTGAAGAAAAAATAGCACCAAGAAGCTTTGAAGGAGGGGAATAAGAACTGGAAATGGGAGAAGGATAAGAATAAAATAGCCACTACACATCAATGCAAGGGTAGTAGAAATAATTCTAACCATTACAACATTGATGGTCACATTAAGGAGAATTATTGGATGTTTGGTATGTGTTATATTCTTTATGTGAATACCCCCATGCACTATATATTTTCTAAGCTTATTGGTGGGAATAAAATGGGAGGAAAGGGCCCCCACTTTAGGGTTTCATAGAGATGAAAAATCCCCCACACACAGGTGTTCAGGGGTAGTGCCCCAAAAAAACGTTTTTGGGAAAAAAAAATCTCCCTTTATGATGGTTTTCATCACATGGTTTTTTATTTTAGCATTTTTCTAGTGCATGGTAGTTTACCCCATGGTTCTACAATTTCAATTAAAGAACTAAAGTTTTATCTGATCCAAGGTAATGGATTGGTAGTTTATAATTGTCGTGGGATATATACATATATAAATACATACATATGTGTGTGTATGTGTCTGATGGTCTAAAAATTAATATACTAATAAAAAAAATGATCTTCTCATTTTGGGTTTCTCGAGTAAATTTTATCTTAATGCATGTGCTTTACAATGACTATTTTTAATTTTACTAAGAATCTATTTGAAACAATTAACTATATAAGGTTAAAACCTATGTTTTGTATGAAATTACTTTTGGTTTCAATGGGAAACTTTTATGGCTAATGTATTTTTCTTGAAATGTGATAGACCCCATTAAAATGGGAGATATATCGAATTGATTCCTATGGTGAAATAAAATATTTGAGTAGTTTAAATATATAGATGCATAAATTCAATGAGCATAGTTTTGAGATATATAATTCAAAATGGAATAGTTGTTGATGAACAAATATCAATGGATCACTATGGATATATCTGCTTCATTAAAAAGGATTTTTATAGAAGGATGGACTAAGTTGGAAAGGAGGGAAACTATGACAATACAATTGTGTGTCTTATATGTTGAAGAATGTAACTAGGTTAATTCTTCATTATTAATATATTTGTCAAAAAGAAACAATAATTATTGTTTCCTAACAAAAATGTATAACTATTATAAAAAAAAAATAAAAAATTAGGAAACAATAAAAGGCTATACAGGCGAAAAATGGTTATACTAATGATGAAAGAGTGAGACCTTCAATTTAGGAAGGTTGTATATTATGTATCTTCCGATGCACTAAAAATTTTAAGTGGAATAATATTTGGATTCATAGTATTTATGCATACTAGCATTCAGTGTTGGTTAACATTTATGTCTACTATTTGTACAAGATCTTTGAATTGCTGATGATGTATGTTTACTGGGTGAAAAATAAGTTAACATTTATGTCTACTATTTGTACAAGATCTTTGAATTTTTGCTGATGTATGTTTACTGGATGAAAAATAACTTAACATTTATGTCTATTGTTTGTACAATATCTTTGAATTTTTGCTGATGTATGTTTATTGGATGAAAAATAATCTATAGTTGAACGAAATTTTTTCCTTATAGCTATTGTTTCTTCTATTGACTACATTTGATTATCTCATTCACTGAGTCACTAATTCATGTCGGTTCATTTAATGTGGAAAAATAATATTTATACCCGGCTAATTTTTTCACATTACCAACACAAAATTTTGTACTAAAATTATAGAGATAGGTTCAGCCTAATTACAGGTTTAGATGGGGACTTTAGGCTTCTGTACAATTACAAAAGGACTAAATTTCAGGCTAAATATAAAGATGCAATTCATATGAAGTTTGTATTTCTTCAAAGGATAGTTTTGGTGTTATATTGTTTTTATGATATTCAGTGTAATTGCAGTTAATTAAAGCCACAATATTGGCGCTACTTATGTTTCACTACCTCCATAGAAATGATCTTGGATAAGAGAAGATTTCAGTGTTATCTAATTCATTGAGTCACTAAGTCATTTCGGCTCATTTACTATGGAAAAATAATATATATACCCATGGGGACTGGTTCAGTGGATTTCATCTCACCATCATATACAAATCATTGATCCTGCTAGTCATTTTTGCTAGGCTAGTACAACTAATTTTTGGATACTAACAATACTAAGTTTATGTCTTTGTATTGAACATAGGATCCGTAGGATTAACTACATTTTGATGTTCCTACCTGTCATTTTTGCAAGGCCAGTATATCTAGTTTTTGAGATAACAAAAGTATTAAGATTATGTCTTTGTATTGAACATAGGATCTGTGGGATATATTCGAATATGTAACAACCAAAAAGTTTGTAAAGGGACTTCTGGAATGTGTCTTATGTTTTTAAATATGAACTGGTACATAATATAAACCAGTTTTTTTCATTCTAAAAAAAAAATGTATACCTAGCTGAATTTTGTACTAAAATTATAGAGATAGGTTTAGCATAATTACACTTACGAGTTCTTATGAAACTCAATTATGCACTCTATATATATTTCACATTCTTGTAAAAAATTCAAAATGTGTCACTAGATCACTTGAGGAAGTGAGTTGCAACACACCATAAAACTCTAATTGTGACTCACATTGGTGAACCATTAATTGCATTAGAATATTACCAAGAATTTATATGTAGGAGTATCCATTTCCTATGATTCCATTTCCTCAAAAAAAAATCATTCAACGACCTCTAGAACTAGAGTTTTTTTAGTAAGGAACAATGCAAATTTGGAAAAAGGAGTTGATTTTTCAAAAAATGGCTTCGGAAATTGCAGATAACATATTAACATGGTCCTTGGCCAAATACACTTATGAAAGCTTGCAAACTCAATTACGTTGTTACATTTTTATTTTATACCTCAAAAAAAATTCAAAATTACGTTGTTACATTTTCATTTTATACCTCAAACAAAATTCATAATTAGGAGCATACTTGTAAATCTGAACAGCAAGAGCCGAGGCTGAATAGCATGACGCAGATGCAGATAGAGACGGAGAAACATGATCAACAGACTTAGAAAAACACAGAAAACGTAGAAAAATTATCATAGAATATAAGCTTGAAACCAAGAGTCCTAGCTGAACAACATGTCACAGATGTAGAAACACGATCAATAGATGTAAAAACACACAACAGACACAGAAACATGATCATAGCAGATAAGCTCAAAACTAGTTAATGGCTCCGGGATGGTGTATTTATAAACTAAAGTTCGATCGGACTATTTTAAGAGTTCGGATGAACTAATAGTTCCGATGAACATATGTTCTCAGTTTTCCAATCTCTGGCCAAAAATCTATTTTCCCACGACGTCAGTACACCATCAATGTAAATGGTAGAATGAGTTCGGACGAACTAATTCTAAAAGTTCGGTCCAACTCTTTAACAGTTCGACCAAACTTTTATAAAATTTTGGTTGAATTGTTGAGAAAAAAAGTTTTTTTCCCCCGATTCTCACAAAAGTGTAACCCAACTTTGCATTTTTACCCTAACCCAAAGGAATCAAACTTGTTATTTTTGGAAATTGTTGCCATGTGTCACTTTTCCCTTTATTTTTAGTATGCACGTCATAACCCCTAATTTCACAAAGCTATTTAATAAATACCCCTAGAGGTCATTCTCACATTCCATCTTGGAGCTCTATCATTCTCAAGGAAATCAAGGAACCTTTGATACTATTATCATCGCTTTTCTGAGTGAGTTTTTCATTTATCGCCTTTTGTCACTTTTTCTATCATTTTTGTCATTTGTCTTGCATGAGTATTGTTTTGTTTATTTATTTGCATTAAATTTGGTGTTTGAAATTTATTTAGCCTGTAGAAGTGTAGTTTCAAGTTATCCTTTTCATTTTACAAGTGACGCATCAGTTTCTTTGTTTTTTACCGATGGTCGCCAATGTGATGACTCTCCTCATCGATCTTGCTCACTTCTGTTTTGTTTAGTTTCTCCACTCTATTTAACATTTTAAAATCACACTTATTCATATCTGCACTCAAAACTTCACCATATCTCATATCTACTCAATTTTCACACTTTCCTTGGCAAGAATATACTTTTCCCAGCTAGGAATTTCATAATGTTAAGGCTAAATATCATATCTCCGCTTATGGAATTACACTATGTGCGGTATAGGCTGGACCCATTGCCTATTGCACTATCTCATGCCTCAAAATGTATCATTTTCCACTAATATTGTGAAATTTACAGTCTCTCCCAGCTCACTACAAAGGCTGAGTTGTGTATTACACATTCTCAGTCCTCAAGCTTCGACCCTGACTATTGGGACTGCACAGTGTTCAGTTTCCTCAGCCAGCCAGAACCTCTTGCCAGAAATAATTTCACAATCCTTCCAGTCAGTTTCCTAGTGTTCTATATAAACATGTCCTAAAAGAAGTTTTTCTTATAACTGATATTTTCTTGTCGTTGAAGTGTTTTTTGTCCCACAAGTAGAGAAGTTTTTCAGCATCTCTCCAACATTCAATTTTTCAAAGGTGTTTAAGATATATTCCTCAAAGGAGACAATTGAAAGTAGTATTTGGGAAGTATTTGAAAAATTTATAGTTAACTTACTAGTTTATGTGGACACTTAACTATTTGTAGAGAAGTGATAAAAAATGGCATGGCAGTAGATCAAAGATGAGCTCTCAAAGGAATTTTAGGTATACATAGAGGAAAAGCAAGTGTATCTTGGCATCACATATTCAGGGCTTTACAAGGTTTGATGTAGGTATCCAGCCTTCCCATGTGCGGATGTGATTAGCTGGGTTGTCTCAAATGGTGATGTGAAAACTATGCCATTGAACAACACCAGCACACAAAAGCTTGCTACATTCCTAGAAGTAGATTTTTAGTAGATGTGTCATCTTCTTAGGCTAATGGAGAACAAGGACTTATTTTTCTATGATACTCATAGCTACAAGAACATAAGAGATATCATCAAGAGCTAGGTGGAGGAGCCAACAAAGTTTAGATAGACACCCACCCACATGTATAAGACAAAGGCACTCACAAAATATTATCACCTTTTTGTGATACTACCCTGTAGAATATATGGCCAACCAAACATAGACATATTTCTTGAGTGATGGGCTACTTTATTGAACCAGGTAGTGAACGAGGGTAAGTTTTTCAAATGGTAAGATTTTTTACCTCATCAGTGGAAATCCACCTGACACAAGGTCATAATCCACCAAGGGGTGAGAAATCATGGTTCTACTAGTTTGGATACTTACTCGATGCAATATGTGTGTAGAATGAGTTTCCTGGCATGAATTGGAATGAACACCGAGAGAAAATATTGTACATATCTATCGCAAGCTACTTTCGGATTGAAGTCATCACAGATTCATGGAGCATCTTACTTATCAATTCATCATACTGCTTTACAAGCTTATCTTTCAGTATCAACCACCTTGCATGTAAAGAGAAGCCATGGGGGCCATATTACAGATTTCAGATTGGTTCGCCTTATGAGATGGCATATTGACCAGACTATTCATCGGGAAGAACCTTCCACATCTTTTTCTAAGATATACCACTGTAAAACTTGTCATGTAAGAGATATCTTATCATATCTCCATAGGGTTATAAGTAGCACTGCAAAGGATGAAGAAGGCACCATGGCCAACTCTTCCTTTGCAGGTCATATTATATAAGATTAAGAATCTCAAAGTCAAATATGTGAAAGGGAAATCCATAAATAGATTCAAGTTCGACACAAAGAGTTACAATCCGTATGATCCGAGGGGAATTGGCATAGACCATTGTGCAAGTGTATACTATAACTTGGTCAGTATGATACTTCAGTGGCTATAGGAGGAACCATGGAAGAAATTATATAACTCCTCCCAACCTCATGAACCAATTAGTATGGTTGGGACTTCTCAATTTATTTCACAGAGGGTAGCAGTTCTGGAAGAAGCATCAACAACATGTAGTGATCCGGTGAGGGACAAAGCAAAGAGGCAGGTAGCTGAAAATGAAGAAGAGGAGCAAAGTTGTAAGATGAAAGTAGATCCTCTCTCTAAGAAAATAGCTTTGGAAATCGAAGAAAACAAGGGGATAGAGGAAACAAATAGTAGAGAAGAGAAACAGAGAGAAGGGATACTTAGAGGAAGTAGTGCATATAGCGGAGAGAGAAAATAAATAGTTGCAGGAATAACGAGAGATTAGAATAAGAGAACAAGCGGAGAGAAAAAATAAGGAAGAGGAAGAAAGGAAAGGTTCGAAAGCAGAAGAGACAACACCCATACATGTTAAATAGAAGATACACGATCAATCAGTAATAGAAGGAGTGAGAGAACAAATGGAGGAACAAGAGCTTGCTCTGGATATTGAGTAGTTGATTGAAATCACAAACATGGAAATGGGAACAGAGCCACAAGATGAGCATGTTGACCTGATTCCCAGTGCACCTGAGGCCACCTTTCAGACTTGACCACCTTCAGAAACAGATAAATCCCTGAGCGAGGAAGGGGAGGTATTTCCCCTTGATGATGATCCAGTGATGGATGTGCACAATATATCATTTAATGAACTACAAAATAAGATTTTACAAGTGTGGAGAAATAAATTCCCAGATGATCATGCATCACCTACATTAATGAGAGAAAGGGTGATAGTGGCAGACACTAGCAAGAATCTAAACGCCATTGATGATGTCATATTTTTCTTCGTAGGAGCAAGCATATCTAACATTCAATGTTTGGTGGCCAATAATAAGGAGTTGGTGCAGATTCTATAGGCACTCTGGTAAGAGAATAAACTACTCTATGCAGCAGCATTGAATGCACATTCTACATAGGTCTACCATGAGGAGATAACAGCTGCGGTGCTTACTGAAGTATCCACACTTGGAGACACTATGAAGGACATTTATAATGAGTTTGTGACCATGCATAAGAAATTTTTCTACTTACATGACTTGTAATCGTAGAGTAGAGAGTTTTTCAAGATCCCTAAGAATGTATAAATTTCGATCACCACCATGGATGAGTACACAATGCAATACAAGGCCACACCACTTACACTCATGAAGAAGATGAAGTCGCAGGAGGAGTTAGAGAAGGCCAGAGTTAAGAGGTTCATCAAGAAAAACAAGAAACTCGCCTCATTCATCAGAAACATCCAGGCCTCATATGTACAGATATACAATAGTTTCGATTTCATGTTGAAAACCCACCAGATCCCATCAGTTGGTACACACAACGAGACTAAATGCAAAAAACAAGTCTATAGGGAGATTGATCAGTAGTTTGAGCAGTTCAAGCAGATGGCCAACCAAGAGGACTTGGAGGTGAACAAGAAGAAATTGTAGACCTACATCGACGACTGAGTTAATATTTTAATAATGTTTCTCTTGATTTAAAAAGAGGTTAAAAATGTTTCCAATACATTGTACCCAGATGCTATTGACACAAGAGTCCTCTTCCAATATGATATTATCTCATAGTTTTTGGAGACCATTGCACAATACCAATCATGGCATGAGTATGTGATCGAGAGACACCAAGTCCAATATCCCTGACTTGAGTTCAAACCAACTCCAGTATCATATTTTTTTTTCTTGTTAGGCTGTCAAGCTGTCTCTACCCTATTTTTTCTTATGTTGGTACGAGTAAAAATCATAATATTATTTGTAATTATTGTATAATTGAAACTCCATGCTTCCATGATGGAATTTTAAGGGTCATATGTAATGTGAGGAGCATGAGGGGAGTCCAAGAGTCACCCCCCTTTGGTTATAAATACATCCTCATAAATCTTGTAAAGAGGCTTTTGGGAGCCAAGGTTTTGGCTAGGCTTAGGCCTAGGAAGGGCTTCAGAATTTTGTGTCAGCCTTGGTTTCTCCGTAGCATAGAGGGAATATACTTCTTTGGGAGGAGTACATGCTTTTGACATCATTTTCCACTATTGGGGTAAGTGGTTTGTCATGTTGTATGTATGAATGGAACTTCCACTTATAATAAAATAAGAAATGACACGTCTTCATGCACATATTCTAAATGTAGTAGGACTATTCTTGTTATATTTGCATTTGTACGGATATTTTAAAATTTGTGCTCATATTTTAACCCATCACCTTTAACTTGTGAACTATTGTGCCTGTTATTTTGTGTGATTTATTTTTAGCTCATGCATTCCCTTCAAGCTGCATACTATTATAGGCATCGAAGGAGCGCACTTCCTTTTCGATTCACATGTTATAACCACTCATGCATCATATTGAATTTCTGTAGGGTGACACACTTGTTATAACCAAATACACCATGCGCCACTATATGGATATTTTAATCCAAGGAATATCATTAAACACCACATTGTTGGGACTCCTTCTCCAAAGAGTGTGAGGTCTAGTTGGGACTTCATATAGGGGACATCCCATGAATGTTGGTGGGTCAGGCACCGTCAAGATTTCTGGCTCTAGAAGGAGGGCTAGATGAAAATTTGATCCACTGAAACCGATTTTTAATATTTGTACTCATTTTATGACTTCTTCCCGAATCATACTCCTGACATGTTTTTCTAGAGATACAAAATTAAAAGCACTAGCGTTTATTATTGATGACTTGTCACATATCAAATTTTATGGTGAGGGAGAAACAACCTTTCTTGATCATGTTTATCGCTTTCTTTATTTTTTCACAGAGTGCAACATCTCCTTTGAGGATGTTGGTTGTTGGTTTTTCATTCTCACGTTTTAAGGGCTTGTAATGAAATGGTGTCACACATTGAACGATTCCTGCATTCACTCTTTGGAACACTTTATCACAAAACTGTTCCATGCTTTTGACATATATGATCACAAGAATCTCTTCAATAAAATTTCAAGATTGTGAAAATGACTTGATAAATTGCTGCGTCATTTTCACAATCGATTTGTACAACTTTATTGTGAATTTCTAGAAAATGAAGTTGATTGGGATATATTGACTGAAAATTTTATACATATTGTTTGAATTTTACTAACTCCACAAGACTTGGAAATTTTCAAGTCACTCCCAGCCTACCATAGGGCCAGAGCTTCCAAATATGTGACAGATAAGGTTCTTGTTCCAAGTAACCCTTTGTGCTCTTCTCATCAAACAAATCTAATTTTGCGGGTTGAGGTGGGAAAAATTCAGAATCTATCTGTTGAACTTTCACCATCTCTTCCCATCACATGTACTCATAACTGCTAGACAGTTTTGTACTACAAACCCATAGAGTTTGATATTGAATCTTTTTCTATGCATCGTTCATCCTTCGGTCCCTCTAATCCTCTCAATTGCGAGTTTGTGCCTTCATCTATTTAAAACCTCTCCTTTAATGTTCATGAGGATCAGGTGTCGGATGGAGTTGTTCTTGAGCAACCAACTTGTGCTGTCATTTAGGATGAAAATGTGCGGTAGATAAGAGTTGAACAAGAATTTCCGATGAAGGATTACTCTCTTCCTTCCATAGCTCTTCCGCATTATCTTGACAGTTCCATGATTCTATCATTCTGGTTGAATCATGTGAGAAGTAATTTTATTATACTATTAATACTTCCATTCATTCACATAATTCGTGGGATGTCAGTTTTTCATCTAAATTTGGATATGATGAATTTTCAGTCACTGATCCTCCCAACTCCTCATCATACCTTTATGGAAATATCGAGGGTGAAATTTCTCTATTTTTGTCTTCCCCTCTATACAATTCATCATATCATGAGGATTCCTCCATTGATGATCTTGAATTTTCAGATCGTGGCCATTGTGACCTATTCTTTGATTCATCTAGGCAAGGCATTAATTTTTCCACTATCGATTTTTCAAATCCACTTATCTTTTATGATCTACCTTCTGAGGAGTTAGAACTTCCTCAAGCCATTGGGATAATTCAACTCAAGTTGATGGTTATGTTAGGTTCTCGTAGCCTTGAGGTTAGTTCCATATCTGATCAGAATAACTTTTAATATTTCAAGGATCCTCATCGCTCTTCCACAGATCTTGAAAATCCTTTGGTTTTACAATTTTCACATCCTTCATTATTTTTTCATGATCCCATCGCTCAATATTTCGAGGAGTCATATTTGGGAATAACACGATGTTCTTTCAAGGTTTGAACACTCTGGTTTGCAATGTATTATATTTCTTGTGTATTGTTATGCATGCATATCTTTCTAGACATGCATTCCCTTTTCTACATAGGCCAACCAATGAACTCGTGGTTACATTGGAAATATCACTACACATGAGTTGGCCTACTTTCTTCTTAGGTTAGGAGTAGGAGTAGTGTTTTATTTTCATCATTATTTTCTTTGATTTCATTTCATTTATTTTTTTTCCATTTTTCTTCATTCCTTTGTTTGTATTTCATTTTTAGGTTAGTTTCACATGATAACATGTTTGGATTATGAGGCAAGCATGGTGAAATCAAAGAGGAAAGTTATTCTTCTACTGACACTTGGTTTTCTGTCTATTTCCGCTCTTTGCCTGAATATTGCATTCTGTTAGTTGATAATACCCTAATGGAAAATATTTTTTGTATCAGAGAGAGTTACGGTTAAATCATTATGTTTGGGTTTTAATTTTTTCTCCCTACTCCAATTGGTTTTTATATATTCGGTTAATCCTTGTCACCCTAGTGTAGTAGAGTAAGGAGAGGAGGAAAACCTTAAAAAAATTGTTTAAGGTGTACATAAACATATTTATCTAAAGGAAAAACTTGTTCTTCTATCAATAATTTGAGATCCATCTTTTGCCCCATAAATGAATAAGTGTCTATGCATAGTTCTTTGAAGAAATGAAATAAAGGGTGAAATAAGAGAAAGCTTTCATGCACAAAGAGGTGAAGAAAGAAACTCCGTCATGGTAATGTCGAGGCTCACTGGTAGTGGAGTGATTTCTTTGTTCTTGAAGTGACTCCATTGGGGTATTGTCCAGGCCTATTGGAAGTAGAGAAACACAACAGATGAAAATAAATACTCTTACATTTTCTTTTTACTTGTGCACTTAAATACTCCTCATCCTCAAATTAGGGGAATTTTTAGGTCTAAAATGGGCCTCCTAAGGAAATTATAAAATAATAGTGGAAATAATAAAATGAGATTTTATTACATCATCAAATTTTAGAGTGAAAAAAGAAAAACCTACTTTTTCACCTCGTATTTTCAATTTATCTCCCAAAGTTTTTACTCAAATTTTGAGCGGGAGTACTCAGTGGATGCAAAATTTAATTCCTCATCCAAGGAGTACCCATGTTGCATTCTTTCGATGGATCTCGCTACACAAAAAATGTTAAATACATGCAAAATGTGATTGTAATCACGTTTTTTCATGTATTTATCATTTTTTGTGTAGTAGGGTCCATCGAAAGTATGCAACATGGATAATCCTTGGATGAGGAATAAAATTTTGCATCCAACGAGTACCCCCTTTCAAAATTTGAGTAAACACTTTGGGATATAAGTTGAAAATACGAGTTGAAAAAGTAGTTTTATTATTTTATTATTTTTTAATCTTTGCACCCTTTAACTTAAAAAATGTTGAATCACCCCCCATGGTTGACATCATCATCTTCAATCTTATTAGTTATTATAAATTTTATTTTAGTTGTACATTTTTCTTAGGAGGCCCATTTTAGACCTCAAAATTCCCCTAATGATTGAAACAACTCAATCTAGCTTGGCTTGGTTAGTTTTCCACTGATGAAGAGGATGGAAGGCGGATATGTCTTTAAATCAGAGTAAGTGAGGAAGTTGTGATAATAAATGAATTGAACATTACTTCTGAAAGTGTGAGACTAGTTTCACATGAGATTCATTCATTCAGAGAGCTAGATTTCTACCAGTGTGTCTCAAAAGTTGTGGTGGCTATAACCACCCTCCAAAATTTTTCCATTGCTTAGATTTTGGAGCCTAATGATCTTTTCATAAGATTTTATCTTCAACTAATATTAGGTATCCATGATTTGAATAATTTTTATCTTTTAGTTATGTTCATTTTCAATTTCTCTTCACTTAGAAAATATATTCAAAGTCACAAGCTAACCTCCTGTGTAAGCCGTGTGCAACAATTTTGGGCTTGCCTCTAGAAACTGTACAATTCATGGAGCCAGACTTGACCTTGATGTTAAAAATTTTGCAGTCATGACATGAGTGAACCTTGAGCTCGAGAATTGCATAGTCATGATAGGAAGCCAAACAATGAGCTTAGGAATTGTGCAATCTCTCACTGAACTAAGAGAATACATAGGGCATTCAGCCGAGAGTTTCCATGTCTATGAAACTACACAATCCTTCCCAGTGATGTGCATGGCAAGTTTTTCCAAAAAAAATAAGATAAGGTAAAAAACTTAAAAAGCATCCCTAAAATTTAGGGATCTATTTTTAGTAACTTAAAAGAAGCACACTATCTATTTTTGGTAACTTTCGCCATGTGTCGCTTTTCCCTTGATTTTTGGTATGCACCTCACAAATCCTAATTTCTCAAATCTATTTAATTGACGCCCCTAGAGCTCTATCTCACATTTCATATTGGAGCTTTAGCATTCCCTAGGAAATCAAGGAATATTTTGTATGATTTTCATCGCTTTTCTGGTTGAGATTTACATATATTGACTTTAGTCGCTTTTTTTGTCACTTTTTTTCATTTACATTGCATGCATGTTTTTTTCTTGTTTATTTTCATTCATGCTGGTATTTTAACTTGGTTTAGCATGTAGAAGTGTTGTTTCAAGCTATCTTTTCACTTTCATAGGTGTCGCATCAGTTTCTTCATTTTTTACCGATGGTCGTCATTGTGGCGACTCTCCTCACTGATCTCGTTCACTTCTCGTTTGTTCAATTTATGCACTCAATTTTTCATGTTTCAATCACACTTCGTCATATTTGTACTCTATACTTCACCATGTTTTTTTTCTTTTCACACTTCCCTTGGGCAAATATGCCTTTCCCTTGGCGAGAATTCACTTTTCCTAGCTCAGAATTATGCAATATTGAGGGTCAAGCACAGAGCTTAGACACTGGAACAATGCCAAACATATTACAGGCTAGCCACACTACACATTCCATATTCTGGGGACTCATCCTGCATCCTTGGCCACTGAGACTACTCAATGCGCAGTCTCTCCCATCTCACTACCAAGGATAAACTGTGCATTGCACAGTCTCGGTCCTCAAGCTTTGACCCTGACTGCTGGTATTGTGTAGTGTGAAGTTTCCTCTGCCAGTCAAACCCTCTTGCAAGCAATAATTACACAATACTTCAAGTTATTTTCCTGAAAGTACCTTTTTTATAACTAATATTTTCTTTCCATCAATGTATTTTTTTCCCACAGGTACACCAGTTGTCAAACATCTCTCCAATAGTCCCTTTCACAATGGCATCTAAGAGTGCTTCATAAAACGAAAGCATTTAAATCAATACTAAGGAAGTACTTTAGCAAGTATTTTTTAACTTACCATTTTATGCAAACACTCAGTTGTCTATAGAGAAGGGATCAAAACTCAAATGGTAGTAGATCAAAGGCTACGTCCGAAAGGACTTTCGGGCAGACTTAGAGGATCAATAGGTGTATCTCAATATCATTCAGTCATGGCTTTAACAGTTTGCATTCAATAATACAACATTCCCATGTGCATATGTGATCCTCTCGGTTGTCTCAAACGATGATGTGAAAACTATGACATTGAGAAACACTAGCAAGTAGAAGCTTGCCACATTATTTCCCACAAATTTTGAGCAGATGTGTCATCTTCCTAGGCTAGTGAAGAAAATGGACTCACTTTTATATGCCACTCATAGCTACATGAACACAAGATATATCATCAAGATTTGGGTGAAGGAGCCAAGGAAGTTTAGACTTACACCCACCCACATGTACAAGAAAAATTCACTCAGGAAATCTTATCAGCTTTTGGTCATAATAGCTTGCAGAATCTATGGCTAGCCAAACACAAAGACCTTTCATTAGGGGTGGGCTATTTGATTGAACCAAGTAATGACTGAGGAGAATTCATTCAATTAGTGAAATTTTTTGGCTCATCAGCTGAAATTCCATGTTACACAAGCTTGGAATCCATGAAGGGGTGAGAAAGCACGCTTCTACATGTCTTCATACTTATTGGATAAAATTTTTACGTAGAATCGGGTTCCTGGCATTAAATGGACATGGAAACTAAGAGAAAATTCTATACATATATATTTCAAGCTACTTTCATATTGAAGTCATTGTGGCATCATGGAGCGTCTTACTGATCACTTCATCATCCCACTTTACAAGCTCATATTTTTGGAGGACCCACCTTGCATGTCACGAGAAACCATGGAGGTGATATTAGAGATTGCAGATTGGCTTACCTTACCAGATGGCACATTGATCAGGGTCTTTGGTAGGTAGAATCTACCGCATATGTTTCCAAGAAAATCCACCAAAAAACTTGTCATGTAAGAGATATCTTATCATATCTCCACTAACAATGCATAGGAATAAGAAGGTACCATGTCCAAATCTTCCTTTGGAAGTACCATTATATGAGATTAATAATCCAAAAGTCATAGATGCTGAAGGGGAGACCATAATTAGATTCTAGTTCAGCAAAAAGAGTTACAATCCGTATGATCCCAGGGGAATTTGCAAAGACCATCATGCCAGAGTATAATACAATTGTGCCAGTGGGATATTTCGATGGCTGGAAGAGGAACCATGGAAGAATTGTTATAATTTCTCCCGACCTCATGAGCCGATCAGTACGGCTGGGAATTCTCAGTTTTTCTGCACACGACAATAGTTCTATAAGAAGCAACAATAGTAGGCAATGGTTCGGTGGAAGACAAAGGAAAGAGGAAGGTAATTGACAATGTAGAAGAAGAACAAAGCTAAAATATGAAAGAATATTCTCTCATAGAGAAATTAGCTTTTGAAATCAAAGCAAAGAGGGGACAGAGGTGGAAGAGAGAAGAGTGGAGAAAGAGAGAGAATCAATAATCAGAAGAAGCAATGAAAAGAGCGCAAAGAGAAGAACACGATTTGAAGGAATAATGGGATCTTAGAAGAAGAAAACAAGAGGAGAGACAGAAGCAGGAAGAGGAACAGAGGCAGGGTTCCATAATAGAAGAGACGACACCCATACATGTTGAGGAGAAGATAAAGGATCAACCAACATTAGGAGGAGTGAGCAAAAAAATGAAAGGACGAGAGTTTTCTCTTGATATTTAATAGTTGATTGAAGTCACAGACCTGAAAGTGGGATCAAAGCCAAGATATGAGGATTTCGACTTGATGCCTAGTACACCTTAAGCCACCTTTCAGACTCCACCACCTTCAGCTACAGAGAAATCCCTGAGCGAGGAAGGGGATGTAGTTCCCATTTATGATGATCTGGTGAGGGATGTGTACAATATGCCATTTTATGAACTACCAAATAAGATTTTACAAGTGGGGAGAAATCATTTCCTGTATGACCATGCATCACCTACATTTATGAGAGAAACGGTGATAGTGGTAGACACCATCAAGATTCCAAATTGCATTGTCGATTCTAGCTTGGCCTTCACAGGAGCAACCAGGTCTTACACTTAGTGTTTGGTTTCCATGAATAAGAAGTTAGTGCATAATCTCAAGGCACTCCCGAAAGAGAATAATCAACTTCGAGAAGTAGCATAGAATTCACCTTCTACACAATTCTACCACAAAGAGATAAGAGAAACGATACTTCTTGAAGTATCCACACTTGGATACACTATGTGAGACCTTTATGAGGAGTTTGTGATTGTAGATAAGGAATTTGTATGGTTACATGACTTGCAATGGAAGAGAAGAGAAATATTCTACAATTTTTCATCAGCGTCCTACATGAGTGGAAAATACAATACAAGGTCTCACCGCGTACACTAGTGAAGAAGCTGAATCCATAGGAAGAGTTAGAGAAAGCCAAAGTTTGGATGTTTATATAGAAAAACAAGAAGCTTGCCGCATTCATCAGAAACATCCAGGGCTCATATGTACGAATATACAATAGTTTAGATTTAATAGTGAGAAACCACCAGAATCCATCAGTCGGTACACTCACTAAGACTAAATTGAAATGGCAAGCCCAACAGGAGATTAATCATTACGTAAGGCAAATCGCCACGGGAGAGGACTTGGAGGTGAATAGAAAGAACTTGCAGACCTATATTTATGACCCAATTCAGATCAGAACAATGTTACTCCTTATTGAGAAAGAGGTTAAGATCGGTTGCAAGACATTGTACTTGGATTCTATGGAGGCAAGAGTCTTCTTCGAGCCTAAAACTATCTTGCAGTTTGGGGAGACCATCATAGAGTACCAATATTGGCATGAGTATGTGACACATAGACACCAAGTCAAAGATGGTTGTCTTGAGTTCAGCCTAACTCCAGCATCATAGTGTTTTTTCTTGTTAGGATGTCAAACTGTATCTACCCTATTTTTTCTTATATGGGTATGAGTGGAAATTGTGATATTATTTGTAATTATTGTATAAGTGAAATTCAATGTGTCCATGATGGAATTTTTAGTCATATGTAAAGTGAGAAGTCATGAGCGGATTCCAAGAGTCACCAAGGGAGCATGCCAAGGGTCACCCCCCTTTGGTTATAAATGCATCCTCATAACTCTTGTAAAGAGGATTTTGGGAGCCAAGATTTTGGCTAGGCTTAGGCTTACAAAGGACTTGGGAGTTTTGTTTCATCCGTGGCTTCTCCATAGCATAGAGGGAGTATAATTTTCTTGGTGGAGTAATTGTTATTGACATCATGTTCCACTAATGGGGAAAGTGGTTCATCATGTTGTATGTATGAATGGAACATTCACTTATAATAAAATCATAGTTGACAAATCTTCATGCATATATTGTAAATGATGTAGTACTCCTACTCCAAACGATGTCAGGTATAGTTGGGACTTCATATCAGGAAGATCCCCTGAATGTTGGTGGGTCCATCACTATCAACAAATCCATCGAAAAATAGAGATTATTTCCCCTTACTTATCCTCCAATGTAGGAATTATTTATTATCCATTCTTATACAAAATGGAATTTTATCAACTAGTTTATGATTGAAGTTTTCAGCATGATTTGATACTTTACCTAGTTTTAGCCAATATTCCTCACTTGTTCACAAGTACTCCAATTTAGATGGATCATAACCTTCAGTTTTGATAGATTCAAATAGTAGGTTCAGTTCCTTCATAACTTTTATAGATAAGTTTATATGTTCACCATTAAATATGTATTTGTTACATGATATCCATACAACACAACATAGTTACTTAGAAAGAGCCATCCAACATTTCATAGTCATTGAAGTGGATTTCCTATTCCATGGGATTTTATTTTTCTAGAATTTTAAAATATCATACTATTTATCGATAATTCTTGAAATAATGGTTATTCTATCTAGGGAATGTTTCTAACTATCCAAAGTAATTTTTCACCTTTGAAATGAATGAGGGGTGTATTCTTCTAGCTCTTTGCAAAGGGCATACCTTGATGGCCGTGAGATATTCCTCTTTCAAAGGTTCTCTATTTTTAGGATTTTCCAATGGACAATTATCCAACAAAACGTGTTTATTTTTGGAAACCCATAATTTTTCCAAATTCTACTACAAATCTTATAGAATTAAGTGTAAGGTTATTCATAAACCAGCATTTCGTAGTGATCTTTAAATAAATAAACCCTTTTTGGATTTCCCATCCAATATTTTGATTCATTCCAGTGATATCGATGGAGAAAGGACCTTTAGCAGATTGAACAAAGTTACTCATTCTGTGTATAAATTGGGGAGGGAGATCTTGTCACACCCATCCTATCCATTACCCTTGGGAATCCTACTGTGAAATATAAGAAATTTAACTATATAATTTTGATTCCATCGAATTCTTGAGCTCACTGATACTCTTGTTCTTGACCAACAACATTAATAATAATACATGATCATTCCATAATTTGATTCAAACTCCATTTCTAGCTTACCAACCTAAATGTTGGGATATGATAGGAGCCATATTTTTTGAAAGTTTCTAGATTTTTGAACCTTTTTGTGTCTAGGTTTCATTTATTCTCTAAGGAGCCCAATTTTATAAGAATATCTTCTTGAAAAATACTTTATTTCAGAATTATCAGAGAAGATGGTCCATATTTTTTTTGTCTCAAACACCAAATTTATGAGTTGGGGGTCTTTTATTGCTAATATTGCACATTTTTTAGGAAGACATGAAAAAATATGGAGTCAATACAAGATTTGTTTCACCAAATAAATTAACTACAAAACCACAATTTTTTTAGAATTAAATATATAAAAGAGTGTCATACCCAATTGAAAGCAATAACCATTTCCAAAGTGGTGATCAAACCAAGCTCCCGCTTTTCCTTACTAAAATATATTTCTTTCTAAACAAGAATAACATTACCTAAAATTTATCTCTATTGCATGAATCCCTTTTGATTCTGTAAACTAACCTCTAGTACGAGTTTCTTCAATATTTATGCAATAATTTTGGTGAGGATTTTATAAGAATCATTACAGAGCTAGGAGATAGGTCTTAATTAAGAAAAGTTCAAAGGATTCAACTCTTTGGGTATTAGTGAAAGAAGTGAATAATTTGTGTTGCACTTAATGTTTTATTTCCTTCATTTTCCATTTAACATTCTCAACATATGATTTTTTATCATGGGAAAATATTCTCTGTAAACGCTTTTGGTGAACCCTTCCGGACTTGGGGCCTTCTCTAGATCCAAAATCTATATTTCTTCCATAAACTCTAATTCCTCTATTTATTTGAGAAGTTTCTAGTTGGAAAATTTTGAGACAATGAAGGCAATGCATTGAATAAATTCCTTGGATTGTTCCATATATACATCTTTATATTCTTTGTAGAGAGCCTAAAAATGGTGAAATGTTTCCTCGTTAATATTTAAAAAAGGCTTTCATCCTTGGTCTTCCTTGAGGAACTACCTTAATTGATTTATTTCTCATCTCTCTTGACTTGGCTTGTTTTTGAAAAAATTCAGTGTTTTTATCTCCTTGCGACCATAAATTTATATATTTGAACTTCTATAATTATCTTTCTTGTCTCTTGGTTGAAAATATTTTTCTAGTTAATTTATTTTCTTTATCAAGATGGCAGGCCTCCAATTGACTTATCTTGGTTATGCTTTGATTATTTTTAGGTTGTTTTACTGGATGAATGTTATTTTTTCAAGGGGGGTGATAATTTTCCTTGCTGCATTTCCTTAATTCATGTTTCATCGATTTTAGCCTTGATTCCCACACAAAACAGGGAGATATAATGAGTTGGATTCTCGATGATTGTTTATTTATATCCATGACTCTATATTACTTAACTATCCTAGATTAAATATGAATGATATTGATCCTAAATATTCCATAAAATTAATCAAGTATGATATCTGATGATAATCAAAATCACTTTTCACCATGGTTGTAGAGTTATAGTCTATCCCTTTGAGAAGATATTTTTGCATTAGAAAATGACCGGATCATGGTGCAATATGGCTACCCCACTTCTTCTATTTTTCCAAGTGAATTTTCCTCTTTTGGTGATAATATACACTAGATCCAAATAATTTATGGTTTCTTCCATTCACTCTCTAAAGGGATTGTAGATAGGATATAGTCCTCCTGTTATGAAACGAACTCCAAAAATAGAAGAAAAGGGAGATCAACACCTTATAAATAAGCCACTTCGAGGGAGAAACATCCTTTACATTACATAAATGAACAATTATTGGATGATACAAATGAAAAAACCTCCTTCTATATATAGGAGTTCATGGGGTCACAATATAATCCTAGCCGACCTAAAAATGATAATGCAAGGACACAATAATAACAATATTGGGGTTACAGGGGTACAACAGTAACAATAAGGGGGTTACACTAACAACAATAAGGAACTATACTAGTAATATAGGGACCTAACATGATCCTCTCCTTCAAAAAAGTGTTGACCTCAACGCTTGAGTGGCTTCGGATGCTTCTGTATAAAATTCTCACCCTTCTATGTAGAATCTTCAGTTGCTAAGTTCTTCCACTTAATGAGATACTCTCAAATTGATCGATTTCGTAGCTGTCGAGTTCTTGTTTCCGTGACTGGTTCATGTTCCAATATGATTTTTCCCTCCTCATTAAGTTCTGGAAAAATTGTTTGAATTGGAAGTTTGCCCCCTATAACCTTCTTTATGCATGAAACATGGAAAACTAGATGCACTCATGAAGAAGCAGGAAGATCCAATTTGTATTCCATAGTACTAATATTTTGCAACACCTTGTAAGGACCATAGTACTTTGGTGAGAATTTATTATCCTTCTTAGCTTGCTTCAGGGACATTTATTTTTATGGTTATAGCCGTAAAAATACACAGTCTTCTACATCAAAACTTCTCTCACTACAATGTTGATCTCCTTGTTGTTTCATTCGATTTTGTACCAAATTTACGTTATCCTTTGAGAGTTGGAGAACTTCTTGTTGATGCTTGATGTGATATTCCACTGATTTAACCTTATAATTTTCTCTTCAAGAAGATGCGATGGACGGTGGATGATATCCATAAAGTGAAATAAATGGGGTCATTTTTGCTACAGTATGGAAGGAAGTGTTATACCACCATTTAGCGAGAGTTAACCACTTCACCCATTGTGTTTGCTTATCAGATACAAAACAATGAAGATATCCTTCCAAACATTTATTCACTATCTCAGTTTGACCATCGGATTGAGGATGATAACATGAGCTATGAGCTATTTGAGTACCCAAACAAGGAAATAATTCTGTACAAAAATTTCCAGTAAAAATGGGATCTCTATCACTTACAATAATCTTTGGGTTTCCAAGTAGCTTTCGAATTGATTCCATAAATGTAGTAGCAACTATACCTGCTTTAAATGGATGAGATAATGCACAATAGTGTGCATACTTGGTAATTCTATCAACTACCACCATGATGACGCTCTTTCCTTCAGAATTAGGTAAATTTTTGATAAAATCCATTGAAATCTCCTCCTAACATTGACTTGGAATGGATAAAGGTTGTAGAAGACCCGAGGTCTTAATTGTCTCAACTTTATTTTGCTGGCAAACCAAACACTCCGCCACAACTTTTGAATATCATATTTAAGGCCATCCTAGAAAATTTCTTCCATAACCCTATGGTAAGTTTTTGAAAATCCCAAGTGCCCTCCTAAAGGAGAAGTGTGCAATTCCAAAATAATATTTTGTTTTAGTTGGGAATTCTTGCAAATATATAAGTGATCGTTGTACCATAAGGAATCATTTTTCCAACTAAATGTATCAGATGTACTAGGATCTTGCTGCAACGTTTGACTGAGTGTCCACACTTCATCCTTTTTACATTCATCCCTTGCTTTGGATATCCAATCTGGTTGGTTAATAGAAATGGCATAAATAAATGTTTCCACCTCTTCATCCTTTCATGAGAGTGCCTCTGCAACAACATTTAGCTTCCCTTTTTTGTAGATGATTTCAAAGTCATAACCCAACATCTTTTTGACCCATTTTTGCTGCTCTTCTGAAGATAGTCTTTGTTTCAAAAAGTGTTTAAGACTATGATGATCATTTTTTTACCTTTAAGTGTCTTCCCATTAGGTAAGGTCGTCATTTCTATAGTGCATGTAGTATTGCCAACATTTCCTTCTCATAAATAGCTTTATGTAAATACTTTCCTTTGATTGGACGACTTTCAAAAGCAATGGGTCTTCCTTCTTGCATTAAAACAACACCAATTCCATTTCTTGAGGCATAACATTCCACAATAAAGGTTTTTGTCAAGTCTAGCGTAGCTAAGACAAGTGTTAGGCATGTTTCCTCTTTAAGATGTTCAAAGGCCTTATTTTCTTCAAGAGTCCATGAAAATGCATATTTCTTCAATAATGTTATTAGAGGTGCTTCTATTCTCCCATAATTCTTAACAAACTTTCGATAATACCCTGTTAACCCGAGAAATCCTCACAAATGCTTTATGTTTGTGGGGAATTTACATTCCTTAATGGCTTTAATTTTGTTAGGGTCAACCTTAACACCCTCGTGAGATACAATATGACCCAAATATTCCACCTCTTGTACTCCAAAGAAACATTTGGATATTTTTGCATATAGATGTCTCTCCTCCAATAGTTTGAGCACCATGTCAACATGTTGAACATGATCCTTCCAAGACCCGTTGTATATTATTATGTCATCAAAAAATACTAGCACAAATTTTCTAAGGAAGGTTTTGAAAATGGAATTCATCAACCCTTGACCAAAAAATCACCAAAAAATCATAATGACCCTCATGATTTTGAAATGTTGTTTTTAGAATATCTTCAGTCTTCATTCTAATTTGATGATATCCTGAATGAATATCCAACTTGGTGAAATAGATTTCTCCATGTAATTCATCCAATAATTCATCAATCATAGGAATGGGAAAATTATATTTAATAGTGAGCTTACTGATCTCTCTATAATTTGGAAACATGCACCATGATCCATCCTTCTTGTGCACCAATACTGCTAGAGTAGAGAAAGAACTTTGAATAGGTTGAATTATACCAGCCTCTAGCATTTTTGCAATCATACGTTCAATTTTTCTCTTTTGGACATAAGGATATCTATAAGGGATGATGTTTGGAGGAACACTTCCTGGAATCAAATGAAAAACATGTTCATGATCACAAATAGGTGGGAGTCCTTTGGGAGTTTCAAACACCTTGGAATGATTGTCAAAGACTTTTTGGAGATCTGGAGAAATAGATGATTTTGATGTTGAAACTTCTAGTGAGCATAATTTTGAAATTATGGCTCGTTGTTCTTTCTTCAGAAGCTTTTTCATGACATTATATTTTATTATCTTTCACGGCTTCCCTGCAATACCCCATAATTCGATTTCCTTTCCCTTCGAAAAAAAGTTCAAGAAAATTTATTGAAAATTAAAGGCTATTGTCCTCAAATATTGTAACCTTTTTACTCTTAGTACAACATCAACACCTCCCATTGGAATGGAAATTATCGAGCTATTCAATACATATTCCCCCATGGTTAGCTTGATATTATGGCAATTTTCAGAGCAATTTATAGTTCCTCCATTTGCAACCATCACTTGACATTCTGGTGTTGGGTATAGGAAACAATTCAATTCCTTAGCTACATTACAATGAATAAAATTATGGGTACTACCTGAATCAATCAACACTATTTCCTTTCTCTTCTTGATATGTCCTTCTATCTTGAGAGTTTGAGTGGTAATTCCTTCCAATGCATTACATGATATGGTCATAATCGTTACTTCTTCTTCTAGGGTTGGTTCCTCATGTATATCGTCTTCTTTTGAAGTTTCTTGTTCATTTTCTTCCTCCTCTTCACAATCTATGTAAAATAATTTCTTCTTAGCACACTTGTGACCTTTAGTATATTTTCTATCACAACTATAGCAAAGCCCACTCACTCTTTTTTCTTCCAATTTTTGTGGTGTCAACCTTGTAGGTTTTGGAAGTCTAGGAGTAGCAAAGCTTCCATCGTTATATATGTGAGTAGTAGGCTTTCTTGTCGCCATAATTTTACATTCAATTTTTCTTGCCAACCTTAACGCCTTCTCCAATTATTCAGGTTCCCAAACGCGAGCTTCATGTTGGATGTTATCCTTTAAATTCCCTATGAGGACATAAATCTTGTGGTCTTCTGGAATATCAATTACCCTTATATTCAATTTTTGGAAGTCCTCAATGTGCTCTACCACTGAACCCTTTTGTTTGAGATTTATCAATTGGATAAAGAAGGCGATGCTCTGTGTATCTTCAGAATGTGCTATCATTTCCTCCGTAAAAATTGACCAACTGAAATTTTTTTTTATAGGAGCAAAGTCATCAATACCATACAAATCTATTGTGTTCTAAATGTAAAGTGCAATGCGTACCTTTTGTTTGTTTTGCACATTATTGAGATGAAAATATTGCTCAATCTGTAGTATCCATGTTACGAGATCCTTGCCATCAAACTTCCTCAACTCCATCTTTGGAATATGGTTGTTCTTCCATCCAACATTAGAGTTTATGAAATCACGATTAACATTTATTTTGTTCTCATGCTCATTTTCCTCTACTATATTTTCTCCACTAGGAAACATTTCTTGTATCAACTTTTTCAAACCTTCCATGTCTGCTTTTATATCATTCTTCATGTTTTCCATGTTGTCTTTCATTTTTTCATCGATCTTAGCTTCCATGTCATCCATATTAGCTTCCATGCCAGCTTCTATCCATCCATATTAGCTTCCATGCCTTTCTTCAAACCATCCATCTTATCTTCCACACCTTTCTTTAAAACTTCCATTTCATTTTGTTGCTCTTTGCGAGAGAAAAATTTCGTGCACTTGCTCTTGTAATTTTCATATGTCATGTTTCCATTCTTCATCTTCCTAAGTAATAGTAGAGCCTTCTGAAGGCTTAATGGGTGTTGAATTCTTTTTAGCGGGAATTTTACAACCCAATACTAATATCTATTCTACAATATTCCCTTGGAATCAATTCAAACTAATTTTTCACAGAAGACTTTTGCAATTTGAAAAAAAAATACACACCTTTTTCTTGATTTTGAGGAGCTTGATATTGAAATTGAATTATCTCTGTGATTTCGGATCTTCAATATCTAAAGTTCAGCCCTGTATTAGCCCTCTAAATCTTCTTTCGAATGCCAAAGGTCTGACATGATTTAGATTATTCAAGGACAAGTTATGGCCAATATCCCACAATGTCCTAATTATGGATTAGTTTAGTAGAGAGAACTTGTACGACATTCCACGTGTCACTCTTTCCTCCTTAGCTTTTGACATGCATTCACAAGAAACTATATTCTGTGTAATTGCAACCAATTTTTACAGAATTCCAATTTGATTTTTAGAGAGAGAGTTATGAATATTTTCCCACGGTCACCACTTTGAGATGAAATTCGGGATCCTGAAAATACCCTAACTTCCACAGATCATATCTCCGAAAATATTGTGAAACAAGATCTAAAATTTTTACAGGACATTCCTTTGAATTTTTTCTTCGTGTGATAAAAATTTTAGCTTTTGAGAATTTGTAGAAAATAAGTTATAGCTAAAATTTCATAATGACCTGTTTGGAGCAGCGAAACCCTAGAATCCAAACCTCTAATAGCAAATGTTATGAAACCAACAACAAAAATAGAAGAAAATAGAGAACAATGCCTTAGAAATAAGACACTTCGAGGGGGAAACCTCCTTTACATTACATAAATGAAAAATTCTAGGATGATACAAATGAAAAAACCACCTTCTATATATAGGAGTCCATGGGGTCACAATATAATCCTAGTTGACCTAACAATAATAATGTAAGGGCACAATAATAACAATATTGGGGTTACAGGGGTATAATAATAAAAAAAAGGGGGTTAGACTAACAAGAATAAGGGACTATACTAGAAATATAGGGACCTAACACCTTTATTCTCCAAGGATCATAATATAGTATTAAAGTCACTAGCTATGATGTTTTTATAATGTTATAGCCTCTCCTTGACAGAGATCAATGAATACAAAAATTATAACTTTTCCCCATGTAATACTAGAACATAGACATTGATGATGGAAATATTATCCCCTCTGTCTTTTCCTACCATTAGCACTTCTATCCAAAATTAAGACTTAATATTGTGTATCAATTTCAAAAAGTTATCTAACCAGCAGATACTTAATCCACTAGAGGCTCCCCAATATATTAGTGAAACTCTGAAGGTATATGGTGAGAAGGATTTTTCTACGTTGATAATGTTAGTTTATCTTATATTGGATTCTTAGAGTAGAAGTATCCATGCTCTCTTTTGTTTCACTGTATTTTACCGAAAGTGATTTTGAGGGGCTTCTGAAACCCCTTACATTCCATGGAAATATTTTCATCATTTTTTAGGAGGATTTTGAAGTTTACCTCCTTTGTCTTCTATTGCTTCCAACCCTTCAGGCACTATCAGCCTAATTATCGTAATTATTACCAGCTAATTTCCCAATTTGTTCTTTTTTCTGCCTTTTATTCTCGTGTGGTCTTCTTCAGAGGCCTTCCTTTCCTTTCCTTATTTCTCTTTGTCTCTTCACTACTAACATCATCTTCAGAACATAGAGTTTGAGGTTTGTTCCTAATTATTATCCTCGAGGGATATCCTTCGGGATTTATTGATGACCCCCCTTCAATGTTTCTAGATCAATTTGATGAAATTCTAGTATTATCTTCTATAATATTTTGATCGTCCTTTACGGCAAGATGCGAGATTGGGTGTTTCCTTCTTGCTTGATTTCTAGTTCTTTGTATGGATGTTTTATTACTACTTCTTCTGCATTTATATTCACAACGTCCTCTAGATATGCTTTCCTTTTTCTTTGAGTAGTTTCTTCCTACTCATTTTTTTCCTAGAATTGTAATAATTCAAATGGATTTGATAATATTGTGCATACATTTATGCATTAAGCGGATTAGGGATTAACTAATTCTGATATTTATTTATTCGTTCCTTTCTTTTGTATCTTCCATTATTATTATTCCCCTATAGATGAATCCACCCATTGTTTTCTTGTTCCTTCTTCCAATCTCTTGCAAAATGGACATATTCATGGCGATATTTGCATTTGAATGGAAATTTCTCAAATTCGAGACTTTCAAAATGAGTCATTCTCCTTGGTTGAGGTTTATCTCTGATGTTAACCCTTTCTCCAAATCTACCTGTAAACGAATAATGGTGCATGCAAGCAACGATCCTTTAGGTTCAACCCTATCCAAGTATTTCCCCAATCCATTTCCTATAAGGCACAGATAGTCATCACTCTAGCATGAGAGTGACAATTGAGGAAGCTTGACCAATACAAGTATTACGTTCATAATATAATCATCTGGGTTGAAGTCTAATTTCCATTTATTCAGATACATACCTCTGGGTCCATGAAAATTTGGTACGTTTCAAAATATCACATCTTTTTCTTCCTTTTATTGAAACAAGAAAGCAAAGAAGCCATTTCCGCATCGATAGAGTCAAATTTTTCCTTTCATCATAGGCTTCTAGGTATTCTCTAGAAAATTCCATGGATCATGGGAACGATCACATTCCAATGATCTTCCCCACCAATGCTTGATCCAAAAAATCCAAGGAAGTTCTTTAAAATCTTGGAGTAAGGACCATCGGAGGAATGAATTCCACCTTCTTAATAAATTCCCATAGTTCTCTAGTGTTGGGTTTTTTTGAGAGAGAAACCACAACATCGTGGAAGGTCGGAGCCTCATCTATCAGATGGGGAGAAGCCCCGTCTATGTTTTCCATAGAGGTATTATATCTCAAGTTTCAACAAAGATCGAAGGTGAGATGCAAAGAAACTCCTTGTATAAAATATTGATGTTATGGGATGTATAGTTTTATAACAAGTAAGGAAAAAAATTTACAAAATTTTAACTTTTTTAATTTTTTTGGTAAATTAGGTAGATTAAATATTATATTATATTGAAAAAAATAATATAACATGTTATGCATCTATGTGTAAATTTCCTTTGAGTAGGGAAATTAGAAAAGTCACACTAAAAAATTCGCTCAATCCACTTAAAATGTAACTGTAATAGAAGTTTCTATATGGCTACATACTAATATAATTATGCTTGACCTTCCCATAATTTAAAACTTTTAATATGTATAGACATGCTAAAAAATAAAATAAATATTTCAACCATATTTAGAGATTGGGTAAGAAGTAAAGTAACATCATCAATAATTGTTCAAAAGGGTATTCCACCTGAATAGTTACACATGGAATGTCGTTGTCATCTATTTATGTACTCTAAATTCACCACTACTCTTCATAATGCTAGAAGCATTCAAATATATTAAAAAACTTAGACTAATACAATCCAATGAAATAATAAAATATGATACATTACTAGATAATTGCTACATGTTCATAAAATTTGATGAACTTTTAACTATATATATGTGAGAGTATATATATACACATATATAGATATAAGAAATCATTAATGAAATATTTGAAATTAATTTAAAATATAAATATGAATTTTTTATATACAAAATTAAAAACAAATAATAAAATTATAATTTTTTGTTTTAATAATATTTTTATTATTCATTTATTTTATTTTGGATGTATTTTGTTTTGAGAGGTTTTTGGGCTTAACTTGCAAAAGACATTTTTTTGACTTAATTTCGAAAGGACTCTTTTTAGGCTTAATATTCAAAAGACATTTTTTGGAAGTATTTTTTAAAGTGATATTTTTTAGAGGCTTTTTTGAAGTATTTTTTAAAGTGGCATTTTTTAAGAAGTTGGAATTAATTTTCAATGGACATTTTTTCGAGGTATTTTTTGAAGTGACATTTTTTTAGAGTATGTGTTTTGGGTTGAAGTAAATCTTTTATAATGATTTTTTAAAATGAGTTTTTGTCTAAATTTTTAAATGAATTTTTTTTGTAGGACTTGGAAGGAAATATTTTTCATTTTTTTTCATTTTTATAAGACATTTTTTCCTCGAATTTTTTAAAGAAAGTGTTTTGGATTGAAGTATGTATTTTTAAAACGAGTTTTTTTTTTTTAAATTGAATATTTTGTGATGTTTTTTTAATTGATTTTTTGTCTAAAATTTTGAAGGAAATTTTTTGAACTTCATACTGTATTATCATGGCAAACCGAAGGAACTACGCAAGAAAATATGATCGAACAAGAGACCCTGAGGAATCTAGAAAACAAGGGAGAGAATCTCCCAAAAGAAAGGGAGAAGCACTCTCAAATATTGAAAGGGAAAATCAACCTCAACTAGATGTTGAAGCAGGTATGTAAATGTAAATATTATGAATTTGATATTTAAAATTTTCCTAGTGTAAAATGTGTTCAAACTTAATTTTTATTAGATGAACTAACTTGAAAAATATTTTGCAATTATACATATATATTAATTTAGTTATTTATTGAATATGTAAACTTATTATGTACTATTCATTCAAATATTTGCAGATGAAATCAATGTCGATGATGAGATGTTAGAAAATGTTGACACTCACACATATGGAGATATAAGAGCTAACCATGTTATATGATATCATGTTAAACACATTTTTGATATGTACTTCATAAAGGAAAATGTGACAGTTCGAGCCCAAACATTGAAAGGTCTCCTATCATTAGGGAAATTAAAAGAAACTATGACTTTATTGGGTATTCGAAAATCAACAAAAGATAAAAAAAAATGAAGGAAAATGTGATACAAAATATAAATAGGTCTATAAATTCAATTACAAGATATAGCCAGAAAAATGTTTCAGTTGTACGTAGAGAAATACATATGGTAGTGGTTTCATCAAGTACTAAAGAGAATTGCTTGGTAAAATCTATGGCACGAGCATTAGGAACCTCACAAAAAAATTTGCACAAACATCAGAAATTTTGGTTGCAAATAGATGTAAATGATGAACTCGCTTGTTGGAGAGCTACTTGTAGGAAACCATACAAAGATAGACTTGGAGAAAATGTTAAAAAAAAATAATATGAATATTGGAAGAAAAATTCACGTGTTTCGCCAAATGCAAGGGATGTGATGTGAAGAAGAATAGCATGAAATCAGTACGAAGAAAATGAAAAACATTTATTAGAAACCACTCAGATAGAGTTGTTCAACAAGTTCAAAGAAGAGAATCCTGAAATTCATGTCTCAATCAGTGCTTTTGTTCAACAAAAATCATGGTATGTAAAACCTATCACCATACACGACACTTGTTGTTGTCATTATCATGTGGAATTTCATTTATATTACGACACATTCCTTAATTTTGGTAGAAAAATTTGGAAAGATTTGCCTCCTCCTTCCACTATCCGTGATTTCGTTCTCAAATTCTATGTGAAAGAGAAAGCGATGAATTATTTTATGAAAATAAATGTGTTGGTGGTAAAAATGTGATGATTGTGGAAATTTGACTAAATTTTAAAATAGATATCGCACTGATATAAATGATTAATCATTGTCCAACATGAAAGTGAAATGGAAGAGATATGAATATATACATACATCGATTCAAGGTTCAAATAGTGCTAAAAGAATTGAATTACAAGAAGAATAAATTTTTGTGATAGATTTTTTGAGGAAGTTTGAGGTAGAAATTTATAAAAACACCAAGCATTCCCATAGAGCTTGATGGAAAGACTTTTAATTCAAAAAATCCCGTGAAGTTTTTCCACCAGGGACCATTTTTTTAGTAATTTATTTTGTAGAAAACTACACATTTTCTCCACAAAAAGAAATTCATAGTGAATAATACCATTCTGACCAAGTCTCCATGCTCGTCCATATTCTATATAGACATGATGAACAAAACGTCGATCATATAGAAAGCACTAGTGAAAATCAGCATGTTATTAAAGAATATCACTTTTATATGAGTGATGATCGTACACATGATACATATTTTGCACAATAATATTTTGGAAATATTTATGACTCCTTGAAAAGTCATGGAATAAAATTCAATGAACATTGGATATGGTCAGATGGATGTGCGGTTCAATTCAAATATTCATGATCATTCTTTTGGTTGTGTTGTCTTCATAAGAAAACCCACATTAAAAGTTGTTGGAATTTCTTTGAGACTGGCCATGGAAAAGGAGAACATGACAGTGCAGGGGCATGCATAAAACGAGCACTTTGAAGATATCAAATGAACCCCTCCGCAAACCAACTTGTGGACACTAAATAAGTTGTTCAACGTTGCATCACTGCTCTAAGCCATGAGACTAACCGATCAAGGGAAGTGTGAAGGTACATTCAATTTAATTTTTATTGGATCTCCAATTTTAAACAGTGCACATTTATCACAATGATTATCTTTGATGGTATTTTGATATCATATTCACATTTTTATTTGAATTTTCCATATATGGTTTTTTTTGGAATATTGGGATCGAAGATGTAGATATATCAATTGTAAATTACATTGAAACAATAATAGGGACTCAAAAATTGCATTTAATTAAAACAAAGGTGTCCACAAATTTGTTTACATTGGATAAAAGAAAATATTCATTTTTTTTTCATGTTTGCATAGACAACACAGAATCCAATGACGTTTGTGAAAACAAAATGTATGTAAAAGATTGGAAACATACAGAGCTAAATACAAAAGGGAAAATGTCCATTGAAATGTTTGAAGAAATGCAATCAGAGGAGACTACAATATCGTATGAGGGTGATCGAGTTTATAATATTGTTAGAGAAGGTAACATTTGAATTTCTTTCAAATGATAGAGATCTAGAGACAAATTTAAATACAGAAGTTTGTTAAGTTTGTTTTATTGTGCAGGAGATGTTTTTGTTGTAATTGCACCTACTGAAAACGATGAAAATGTGAAGTATTATTTGATGTGTTTCACTGAATGAAAAATGAAATTATTAGAAAACTATAATGATCACGGGTTTCCATATGAAAGAGAATCTATTATATTGAAAGTTTATTTTTTCAGACAAACTAATCAAAGTGGGGATTTTTTTTACTTTGAACCCTATGAACCTGATTTCATAAGTTTTCCATATAGTCACTTGGTGTGTGCAGCACGCATAATGTTGATAGAGGTTCAATCAAAGAAAAAAAAGAAAATTAAGAAATGGAAAATGTCAAAATCGGATCATGAACGGATCATTGAAGATGGAATTCCATTGGAATTTTTTTTATTGAACTCCCCAACAATTTCTTCTCTTTGGATTCATGTTTTAGAACTTCCA
Source organism: Pinus albicaulis (assembly GCA_034641835.2). Classification (NCBI taxonomy): domain Eukaryota; kingdom Viridiplantae; phylum Streptophyta; class Pinopsida; order Pinales; family Pinaceae; genus Pinus; species Pinus albicaulis. The sequence continues at coordinate 211,013,894 of CM076573.1, read as the reverse complement.
GAACTCAACTAAAAATTGAGTTGCCTTGTTATGTTATATGTGCAAGTGTTTGCACATGTACATTGCTTTGGTACATCCACACTAGTATCAACTAAAAGTAGTTTTTCTATACATGCATTGATGAAAAATGTTACATGTATTGGATATATATATATGTTCTAGAATGCAATTCATTGAAAGTTGTTTTTCTATGTGCATTGATGAAAAATGTTGCAAGTACTGGATATATATATATATATATATATGTTCTAGAATGCAATTAAAACTGAAAGTCTCTTTTCAATGTGCATTAATGAAAAATGTTGCAAGTACTGGATATAAATGTTCTAGAATGCAATTGACTGAAAATAGTTTTTCTATGTGCATTGATGAAAAATGTTACACGTATTGGATATATATAGGTTCTAGAATGCAATTAACTGTTCAAGTAGTTTTACTATGTGCATTGATGAAAATTGTTTCACTTACTGAATATATATGTTATAGAATCAAATTAACTTAAAGTGGCTAAATTCTATTGGCATTGATGAAAAATGTTGCATGTACTAGATATATATACATTATAGAATAAATTTTTAAAATTTTATGATTGTCTGACACATCTACCAAGACCTAGAATCTTATGATTGTATATATATATATATATATATATATATATATATATATATATATATATATATACACACACACACATTAATATGTATTTTTTATATGTATATACATACATGTGTGAAACCATTTCTACATGTACATATATTCATGTGATTTTTTTTTTGTTTGGGAAATGACAACTTGAATTTTAAATACAAAACATAATCACCTGCCAAATGTAGTTTAACCATCCAAAACTTGAGTTTTAAAAACTTTTGATTATATCACAACATTACTTCACATGCCATGCCAATTGTAGTTCAACTATCCGATAAAAAGAAAACATTATATCACATGCCAAATGTAGATCAACCATCTAAAAATTAAGTTTTAATTTAACAAAACTTTATAGATCACAACATTACTTCACATGCCAAATGTACTTCAACCATCCAAAAATTAAGTTTTAAAAACAAAACAAATTATAACAGAACATTATTTCACATGCCAAATGTAGTTCAACCATCCAAAACTTGAGTTTTAAAAACAAAAACATTATATCACAACATTACTTCACATGCCAATTGTAGTTCAACTATCCAATAAAAAAAAACATTATATCGCGTGCCAAATGTAGTTCAACCATCCAAAACTTAAGTTTAAAAAAAAAAACATTAAAATAGATCACAATGTTACTTCACATGCCAAATTTACTTCAGCCATCCAAAACTTAAGTTTTAAAAACAAAACAAATTATAACACAACATTACTTCACATGCCAAACGTAGTTAAAAAACAAAAGATTAATATAGATCACAACATTACTTCAGATTCTAAATTTAGTTCGACCATCCAAAACATAAGTTTTAAAAACAAAACAAATTATAGCACAATGTTACTTCACATGCCAAAAGTAGTTCAACCATCCAAAACTTGAGTTTTAAAAACAAAACATTATAGATCACAAGTATCAAGTAACATTACTTGACATGCCAAAATGTTGTTCAACCATCCAAAACTTGAGTTTTAAAATCAAAACAAATTATATATAATGTTGTAAAATTACTTCATATGCCAAATGTAGTTCAACCATCCAAAACTTAGGTTTTAAAAACATTATATATCACATTCACATGTACCAAATGTAGTTCACATAAAATATGTCCAAAATTTGTAGATCTCACAAGTATCAAGTATCAAGTTATATATGACTGCATCTAGATAAGACTATATATAAAAAAGTAAATTTAAGACTAAATCTATTGAAAATATAATGTTGCACGTGTGCATGTGCATCATCCATCAAATACAGATGGATGTAGTGTCTCTCCCAGCAAAGTCACAATCCTCCAGCTATCCTGCGAAGCATGGGGAACATGTACACAAAGTGTAAAAACATTAAAATTTGATGTTTGAAAATTGAGTGAGAATATATATAACTTCATGTAAAAAACAAAATGTAAGAAAAAATCATGCAATACCTCATGAGATTCCCTCTCCATTTTTTGCTCGTCCACTAAAACTTCCCCCACAGGAACATCTCCAGCAGTAAACTGTACAATATATATATATATTTCAAATGAAAATTGATATATAAACTTATTTTAATAATATTAAAAAAATTTAGACAACTTGTTCAAATGGTTGAAATGGTGTGGATGTTCCTATCTCCATCGCTAGAGTCTGTGGAGAAAAGAAATCCTCTATAGAAACCTAAAATTCAAAAAATTTCAAAGTATAAATAACTCAAGATCAAGATCTCAATTTATAATAAAAATTTTAAACTTCAATTTATAAATTATAACTTAAAAATGTATATTTAAGTGAAAAAATCAATACTTCTACTGGTGGATCTGGCACATCTCCTAAGAGAGGCTCCAAAAGAAAATCTCCAAAAACCTAAAATTCAAAAAATTTAAAATAACTCAAAATATCTATATCTTAATTTATAATAAAACTTGTAAACTTCAATTTATAACGTATAACTTAAAAACATATATATATTTAAGTGAAAAATTGAATACTTGTGCTGGTGGATTTGGCACATCTCCTAAGAGTGGCTCAAAAAGAAAATCTCCAAAAATCTAAAATTCAAAAAATTTAGAATAACTCATGATCTAGATATATCTCATTTTTTAATGGAACTTTTTGAGGTGGAATATATAACTTAAAAACATAAATTTTAGAAGTGAAAAATTGTCCATACTTGTGATTGCGGATTTGGCACATCTCCTAAGGAAGAAGAAGGTATGAACATCCTAAAAACATCAAATAGAATCAGAATCTGTTAAAACATTTTATTATATATATGTACATGTACATGTGTGCACAATTATTTATTTTTAAAATATGTCATCATGTTTCGATATATATAATAATAGATAAATAAATAAATAAATAAATAAATATCATGTTCACTTAAAAAACACTAACATTTTCCAACATATCTTGATGGTGAGAACCATCTTTATTGTTTGAACCGGAGGCTCCGACCATGATATTAACCTTTTCTTCATTCATCAAGCAGTCAACAACTGTGAATGGTTTTAACATATAATGATACATTTTTGTTAGTTTAATGTGTACAAATAAATGTATGTATATATGTATTTATTACAAATTTTATATGTGTTAAAATAATTGAACCCTAACCATTAACACATACCATTCCCATGCCCTCTTCATCATGAACAATTAGGTCCTGCCAACCATTTCGAAAATTATTTTCATATGTTTTGATATCTTCAACACTCATGTTGTCAATCTCTTCATCTATATAATACACAAAAATAGCACGTGCATTCTCATGTGCTTTTTGTCGATTCATACAAACATCGACTCCACCCAATCCACTGTGAACATTTTCAATGATGGCATCCCTTGCTTCTTGACTAATTTGAGAAGTGGCTTCCATCTCTGACTGCAAAGTTTTGACATGAAAAGGTCGACTAAACAATGGTGGTTGAGGGCGAGGCAACTAAACATCATGCCTATCGCCCCTATGGTGACACAATCAACCTTTCCCAGGACCAAAAAATTTAGAGGGAACGCCATTGTAATTGGGTTTCCTTTGCAAAAATAATTCTGAATAAAATAATTTTTCAAAATAAAGTGGAACCTTGTCATTCCATGGGAGTCTTCCATAGGCCACAAGGTGTCTGTCATATGAGAAAATAGTGAGCTATATGAGGGTGCTTGAAATATTTCACCTTCAGCATATTTCTTTTCGACTCTTCTTTGAAATTAAACATAGACTTGGCCATTTCTGTTGTAACTCTTTGTTTAACAACCTCCCATTTATCAGGAACCTTCACCGTTTCCTTTCTTTTTCTCATGACTTCTAGAAAAGTATTAGTGGTTGGCCCAAACTTTCAGTACACATCTACTAGTTCGCCTAAAGAGTGTGTAACTATTTCCAAGCTTTTTCGACTCTCAGCATGTAGAGTCAAAGCCACGAGATATCTCTTTAATTTTGCACGAAGATTTTGACACCTTTCTAAGATTCATTGCTGCATGTTTGTTTCCCAAGGTATATTGGAAATGTCAGTCGGATAAGTCATGGTTGGTGGAAAACCTTCTTCCTGAATGACGTGTTCTTCCCTACATCTTTTTTACCAACATTTGGAGTGGCGTTTTCAACCTTTCCATCAATATATAAAAAATTTTATATTAAAAAAACACATGTAAACAAATTTTTACAAATTTAATGAAAAAAATATTCAAATTGATGGCCACCTCGATGTGGTTGGCTAGCATCTTTCCCACCCTGAGACTGTTGAGAACTAGAACGACCCTGCTAAGAACCAAGACGACCACCGATTGGCTGAGAAACAACATGACCATCTATTGATTAGCCTCTGGGGGAATACATATTGTCACCTTCACGAAATCCACCAACACTTACTGATGGCCCTCTAAGGGAATCTGAACCACTACCAACCTCATGAGATGAGAGAGAAGCTTCATAAACAAATATGAATTTATAATCAGTTCAAAAATACATTCAAACATATAGATACATGAACATATTCATTGATTAAATCGTGTGAACCATACTACAATTGCGTGAACCATGGGCATGCTCCATTGATGGAGTAGACACCCTTCTCCTCTTAGCTCCTAAAAAATAAAAAATGAAACTTATTAACAACTAATTTAACTCACAAAATTGATAAAAAATCAATTCCATATGTACACACATGTACGTATATGTATGGAGATTTAAGATTATATTTAAATACCATGAACATCCGTCAATCCCTGATCCCCCTCACTCATAGAGATATGGGATTTTGTTGATCTTTGTCGTTCATCCTCCATGATATATATATCTACAATGGACATTTACAATTTATTTTTTAAATTACTATTTAAAATAAATTCAAAATAAATTTCAGAAAATTAATGTAATTTAGTGTACACAAATTATGTAAAACTTAACTTTCAAAGCACTAATCGATGTGTGAAACTCAATTTAAGCAAAAAAAATTATAAAAATGTTAAGTTCACCAAATTGTGCTTTACATGGTAGGAGCACAGTTGGTATAAAATTGAAAAAAACATGTGGTCGTTAAAAAAGAAGCGTGAATCTCCATTTAATTTTTTTTTTTTGAAGTCATCGCATTTTAATTTTATAAAAATGTGAATTTCACCAATTGTTGAAAATGTGAAGTTCACCAAGTCGTGCTTTACATGGAGTGGTGGGAGTACACTTAGTATATAATTGAAAAAAAACACATGGTCATTAAAAAAGACGCATTTATAAGTACAAAACACACACATATCCAAGATATGTTACAATGTCCATCAATAAATTTTGAAGGAGAGCGTCTCAACACTAATTCATCTTTGCGAGATGAATCTTGAGTTTTTGAAGAAGAGCGTCTCAAAACTAATTCATCTTCGAGAGATGAATCTTGAATTTTTGAAGAAGAGCGTCTCAAAACTAATTCATTTTTGAGATGTGAATCTTGCATTGGAATTGCCCCATATAATTCTAATTCATATATTAATTCATTTTTGATAGATGAATCCTAAGTTGGCATTTCCCCATGCAATAGATCAACATACATCCTATTCACATTTGTACAATGTCTTATACTAAAAATTGAAATTGGCTAACAATATTGTTTGCTATTCGATGCAGTTCTTTTAGCCTCTCCTTCTTAGCTTGGTACACGCCATTCATCTGGTTGCACACAAGTTTAGAATTGGTGAAAACTACAATTCCATCTGATCCATACTTAATAGTTGTTCCCAAGCCTTCTATCAATGCAATATAATATGCCTCGTTGCTTGTTGTTATTCCCGGCATATTTATTTTCCTTTAGGCGACCTTGCTAGTCACAATATGGGAAAGCACATATGTAATCACTCATTTCCTTGGATTGGGATAACAAGAAACATCTATGCATAATGTCCATTTTTCAACCATATTTAGTGAGTTTTTTAATCCCTAAAAAAAAACAAATTCATTAAAAATATATTAAATTTACATTTATTGCAAATGCATGGGAGAAATGACACATGTGCATGGTTTATCTTAAAGCTTGAATTAAATTTTATGGTAGAATTCACATCTAAAAATGAGATGCGTTAAAGATTGCATTGCCTAGAGTTTAAGGGAGATTTATGACACATATTCATGGTTCATGCATGGTTTGCATGAAATTTTTCCTTAAAATTTATGGAAAAAATCACATCTAGAAATAACATGCCTTAAAAAAGGATGAGATCCAGAGGCTATCTTTCCCTTTACACGCCTTAAGAAATGACGAGATCCAGAGGCTACCTAGCCCTTTACAGACTACTTTAGAACTTGTATAATTTAAGACTCAACCAAGAAACTAAAATCCTATGGAGTCCAACCAAATTAAGTTCAGATTTTAGGCCTTAAATTTTGCCTTGAATTAATGAGGGAAAGCCTTGAGTTTTGGGGATACTATCCTCCGAGAGTTCAGCCACTTTAGGTTAAGCTTTTAGGCCTTAAATTTTTCCTTGAATTAATGGGAGGAAGACTTTAGTTTGTGGGAGAAATGACATTTACATGGTTTGCAAAATTATTTTATGCACTTACTAAAACAACTAGTTGTGGTGGTTGATGAAGTTATGTCAAAAGTCACACCTTTATGAGTTTGTGGGATAAATGCAATAGAAATTACACATGCCTTAAAGTTTGCCTAAAATTTTATGGGATAAGGGAGAAATGACACATGTACAAGGTTTGCCTTAGAGTGGTAGTAGTTTATGGATATTAAAATGAAGAACTTCTGTTTCTGTTCCAGAGATTGACTATAGGGGAATTTACTAGATATGTCACCTTTGAGAAAATATGAGATCTAGAGGCTACCTGGTGCTTTATAGACTTTGCCTTTAGAACTTGCAGAAGTTAACACTCAACAGACAGACTAAAATCCTATGGAAGTTCAAAATCGTATGAGAGGTCAGCCACTTTAGGTTCCATTTTAAGGCCTTAAATATTTCCTTGAATTAATGAGAGAAAGCCTTTAGTTTGTGGGAGAAATGACATTTAAATGGTTTGCAAAATTATTTAATGCACTTAATAAAAACATGCTTTAAAGTTAATGTGAGAAAGCCAACATGACACATGCTTTAAAAACTTTGACTAAGAATTTATGGGAGAAATGACACATTTACATAGTTTTCCTTAAAGTGGTTGTGGTTTATGGATATTAAAATGAATAGATTCTAATTAGATCTATTCCAGAGATTGACTGTAGGGGAATTTACTGGATATGTCACCTTTCAGAAAAGGTGAGATCCAGAGGCTACCTGACCCTTTACAGACTCTGCCTTTAGAACTTATAGAAGTTAACACTACCTGGCCCTTTACGGACACTACCTGTAGAACCTTGTAGAAGTTAACACTCAACAGATAGACTAAAATCCTATGGAAGTTCAGCCAATTTAGGTTCAGTTTTTAGGCTTTAAAGTTTTCCTTTAATTAATGGGAGAAAGCCTTTAGTTTTAGAGTAACCTTATAAAATGCTTTAATGTGAAGATAGTACTTTACCTACAAAACAATGGAATTGAATATTGTGCTTATATATCAGAGTTCTATTATGACAAATTAGATATGTACTTAATAAGAAGTATGATTTAGCACTTATCAAATTGTTTAATAATTTATAATAATGTCATTTTTGGCTTATACTATCATTCATCCTTGAAATGTACAAGAATTTTACAACTTCAACATCAACCTACACTATCATCATAAATTAGTTATGTCCTTAATAAGAAGTATGATTTAGCACTTATAAAATTGTTTAATAATTTATAACAATTGATATGTACAAGAATTTTACAACTTCAACATCAACCTACACTATCATCATATCACTGTAGCCATGTCAATCTAGATTATTTATATCCATTACATCATAAAACACTCCACTTTTAACATTTTAAAATAATAAAGCAACATGGAAGGTGTTAATTTTGGTACATTAATACACTCCACTTTTAACATTTTACAAGAATAAAGCACCATGGAGGGTGTAAATTTACGTACATTAATAAAATACAGCCATGTCAATCTATATTATTAAGATCCATTAAATCATATTTAACACAATATAGATTATTTATATCCATTACATCCTAAAACACTCCACTTTTGACATTTTAAAATAATAAAGCAACATGAAAGGTGTAAATTTAGGTACATTAACAAAATACAGCCATGTCAATCTAGATTATTAAGATCCATTACATCATAAAACACCCCACTTTTAACATTTTACATTTTACTCCATTTGATTTTGGGTGATCCTGTCCTATGGAAGTTAAGCTACTTTCAAGTTTTAGGCCTCAAAGTTTTCCTTGAATTAATGGGAGAAAGCCTTGAGAAATGACACATGCTTTAAATTTAATGAGAGAAAGCAAATGAAACATGATTTAAAGTTTTCCTCAAGTTTTTATGGGAGAAATGACACATGTACACGATTTTCCTTAAATTGTTTGTGGTTTATGGATATTAAAATGAAGAACTTCTATTTAGATCTATTCACAAGATTGACTGTAGAGGCATTTACTGGATATGCCTCCTTTCATAAAAGATGAGATCTAGAGGCTACCTGTCCCTTTACAGACTATGCCTATAGAAATTTTAGAAGTTAACACTACCTATCCCAATTATACCCTATGAAGTGTGTAGAGGACCTGTGGAATCACTCACACTACTTTACGTAGACATAAGGGTGTATAAAAGTGTACTAAGTTCAAAAATATCATCATATTGTTGGATATCTTTCCCAAGAACCCCAATGTACTCCTTAAGTATATGTGGGGTCTATATAACCATCTACAAAAACAAGTGATCCTTTCCAAGCTAACGATAATGTATGAGCCATGTGTATACGCACATTATCTAGAAACCATAGGCAAAAATAAAGGGTACTTAAGTGGTTTGAAGAAAAAATAGCACCAAGAAGATTTGAAGGAGGGGAATAAGAACTGGAAGTGGGAGAAGGATAAGAATAAAATAGCCACTACACATCCATGCAAGGGTAGTAGAAATAATTCTAACCATTACAACATTGATGGTCACATTAAGGAGAATTATTGGATGTTTGGTATGTCTTATATTCTGTATGTGAATACCTCCATGCACTATATATTTTTCTAAGCTTAGTGGTGGGAATAAAATGGGAGGAAAGGACCCCCACTTTAGGGTTTCATAGACACGACAAATCCCCCACACACAGGTGTTCAGGGGTAGTGCCCCAAAAAAACGTTTTTGGAAAAAAAAAAAAATCTACCTTTATGATGGTTTTCATCACATGGTTTTTTCTTTTAGAATTTTTCTAGTGCATGGTAGTTTACCCCATGGTTCTACAGTTTCAATTAAAGAACTAAAGTTTTATATGATCCAAGGTAATGGATTGGTAGTTTATAATTGTCGTGGGATATATACATATATCCATACATACATATGTGTGTGTGTGTCTGATGGTCTAAAAATTAATATACTAATAAAAAAAATGATCTTCTCATTTTGGGTTTCTCGAGTAAATTATATCTTAATGCATGTGCTTTACAATGAATATTTTTAATTTTACTAAGAATCTATTTGAAACAATTAACTATATAAGGTTAAAACCTATGTTTTGTATGAAATTACTTTTGGTTTCAATGGGAAACTTTTATGGCTAATGTATTTTTTTCGAAATGTGATAGACCCCATTAAAATGGGAGATATATCGAATTGATTCCTATGGTGAAATAAAATATTTGAGTAGTTTAAATATATAGATGCATAAATTCAATGAGCATAGTTTTGAGATAATAATTCAAAATGGAATAGTTGTTGATGAACAAATATCAATGGATCACTATGGATATATCTGCTTCATTAAAATGGATTTTTCTAGAAGGATGGACTAATTTGGAAGGAAGGGAAACTATCAAAATACGATTTTGTCTCTTAGATGTTGAATACTTTAGCTAGGTTCAGTCTTCATTATTAATATATTTGTCAAAAAGAATTTATAATTATTGTTTCATAAAAAAATCTATAACTATTATCAAAAAAAAAATAAAAAAATACGAAACAACAAAAGGCTATACAAGCGACAAATGGTTATAATAATGATGAAAGAGTGAGAACTTCAATTTAGGAAGGTTTTATATAATGTCTCTTCCAATGCACTAAAAATTTCAAGTGGACTAATATTTGGATTCGTAGTATTTATGCATACTAGCATTCAGTGTTGGTTAACATTTATGTCTACTGTTTGTACAATATCTTTGAATTGCTGATGATGTATGTTTACTGGATGAAAAATAAGTTAACATTTATGTCTACCAAGATATTTGAATTTTTGTTGATGTATGTTTACTGGATGAAAAATAAGTTAACATTTATGTCTATTGTTTGTACAAGATCTTTGAATTGTTGCTGATGTATGTTTACTAGATGAAAAATAAGCTGGAGTTGAACTAAATTTTTTCCTTATAGCTATTGTTTCTTCTATTGACTACATTTCATTATCTCATTCACTAAGTCAGTAAGTCATGTCGGTTCATTTAATGTGGAAAAATAATATGTATACCCAGCTGAGTTTTTCACATTACCAACACAGAATTTTGTACTAAAATTATAGAGATAGGCTCAGCCTAATTATAGGTTTAGATCGGTGACATTAGGCTTTCATACAATTATATAAGGACTAAATTTCAAGCTAAATACAAAGATGCATATCATATGAAGTTTTTATTTCTTCAAAGGATAGTTTTGGTGTTATACAATTTTGATGATATTCAATGTAATTGTAGTTAATTAAAGCCACAATATTAGCGCTACTTATGTTTCACTACCGCCATAGAAAGGAGCTTGGATAAGAGAATATTCCAGTGTTATCTAATTTGCTGAGTCAGTAAGTCATGTCAGCTCATTTAATGTGGAAAAATAATATGTACACCCACGGGGACTGGTTCAGCAGATTTCATCTCACCATCATATACAAATCATTGATCCTGCCAGTCATTTTTGCCAGGCCAGTACAACTAATTTTTGGATACCAACAATATTAAATTTATGTATTTTTATTCAACATAGGATCCGTAGGATTAGCTACATTTTCATGTTCCTACTTGTCATTTTTGCAAGGCCAGTACAGCTAATTTTTGGGATACCAACATTATTAAGATTATGTCTTTGTATTGAACATAGGATCCGTAGGATATATTTGAGTATGTAAGAACCACAAATTTTGTAAAGTGTAATATTCCAAACTCGGAACAGCTCATGAATCATGCATTAAAAAATCATTTCCAACAACATTTGAAATAAAACATTGAAATGGATACTGGATCCCATAAATTAATCAATATACAATCTAAATCCAAGATTAGAGCTGAAACAAAGAACCCTAGGTGGGTTAAATAGATCTCCCACACCTAGGATTGCCAAAAAGTGCTAAAACCCCAAGACTGCAAAATACAGGAGTTGCTGCATAAGGGAATGTACAGTATAAGAGAGGGTTTACACTCCGAAATGAATGAAACAATTATATCTACTCATATATTGATTAAAAATGTTGAAGAACAACATCTAATCTCCTTATACAAAATATAAAAGAAACCGACAAGGATTTCTTGTCAAACACTCCGCATACAAAATGGGAAATCCAGTAATTTACTGAATAACCACTGCAACACTGAATTACATGAGTGTAGAAGGCTGAAATATGTCTGATCTATTGTAGATCCCTCAAGGTCTTCCTCCCATGAAAGGATAAACCTCTGAATCAGAAGGAAACCTTGCAACGAGGCCACCAAACCATGCACTGAATACTACCTCCAAAATAATGCATTCCCTAGCTGGAACAGTGCTGGGAATGTATGGTAAACGTGTTTTCTGATACCACAGATCTGAAATCAGCTCTGGAGCTCTCCAAATAGGTCCTTCAAGTGAAGGAAACCTTCCTCCAATGAAAAACTAGCTCAGGAACTGGGATTCCAATCCCTTCCACTGCTGCACCCAACAACACTGCACAATCTATGGAAAAACTATGCTAATGAAGTTGTCTTAAGCTTGGCTAGAAAACCTGATGTGGAATGATGAATGAAAACTCTCCCAATGAGGCTCCTCAAAAGAAAAGAGGTGTGAAACCCGCTCGGGAACACCTTGTGCTAAACAACACTGCTACTCTGCTAAATAGCAAGAGACAGAAAAAGTATGACCAGACATGAAAAATAATATAAGACATGATGAATAATGCTTCCATCCTCTTCCTTATATAAAACATGAGTTTTCTTTCCCTTGGCCCCAATCAATTAGGTCATCTCTATCCAAAGATACATCTCCCTCCAAAACTGCGCTATTCCTCCTTGGATTCCTCCTCCTCTAAAACTACGCTGTTGACTTACTCAAAGCAGCTTGATTTTATCCCTGTCCACACATGGAAGTGTTTTATTAAGCTAGAAATAGTGTCTCCTTTCACACTTGGAGTGTTTTTATTCTTCCTAGGAGATTTATGGGCTTTTCTACCCATTTATTCAACGACTAGAGCTGTTTCCAACTCTAATATTCCATTTAGCTTTGAGGCTAAAATTTTTAGTCCTCCCCTCCAAAATATTTGCTTGTCCTCAAGAAAATGTACAAGGAGATAAAAATTACTCCCCTCCTTCTCATGTGGCCTCCCATTAATAGCCTCCATCACTGCATCAAGAGAATTTTCAAATAAACTGTAGTCCAATGTTTCCTCCTAAGTGCGCAACACCGAATGGTCTACATCAATCAAAGGTGGAAAGTTGAATGGAAAGTTGCTTGTTGTCTCATGGCCTCCACAAAGTAGGATTGATGACCAACATGGTGAATGAGTGCTTGCCTCACCCATGCTATCATCCAAATGAAGTGAGTCACCCTCCAACATGGTAGCTCATGAAAAATATCCTCCACCTTTGGCTCTTGAAATGTAGGTGGGCTGAATAACTAAACATGATAGGCAAGAGGGCCTATCCCATGCTATCCCCCTCTCCACTTATGATAAGTGTAGAGGGATTGTTGATCTTGGGCTGCGATATGATTTCCCCCCAATGGCAAGAAGAAGATTGAGCCTCCAAGGAATCTCACTCCAAAGTCATGAGACATGTCAACCCAAACCATTCCATCCAAGATGAATGGCACATCATCACCATTTGGCCTCCAAATCAGAAAATTTCTGAAAGTTAGGTGCAATTTTGGATGGTACCAAAGGTTCTAAAATTTAATATTACGCAGTCCCCCCTGCTGTTGCTTGAGAATGTCATGTGGCAAGTGGTTCTGCAACAATTTATAAGCTATATATGTTTTCTCTTCCAACATGGGAAAGTAAGCATCAATGTATATCAGTTGTACATAGATAAAATAACAATGCGCTTGCCCATATCCATGTATATATGGGATATTATCATTACAAATATTGGCCCTAAAGTGACCATGAAACCCAAAAATACTCTTTCTCTCTTGTGAAGCAATGCATTGATCATATATGGTGAGAAGATACAAATACTTAATGGAGTAATCAACTAGTACAGAGATTTATTTCTTACCATACATAGTGAGTAGGATAAAATTGAGGTCCATGTATAAGTTCCCCCATGAGGATTCCCTCAAAAAAATATACAAGAAGAAGGGATACACATACTCTTTGGAACACTCCATCAATAAGAACACACTCCCATGTGACAACACTATAGGCCTTAGAAAGAAGGCTCCATGAATCCTCTCTTTGACATTCCATATGCCAAAGCCATCCACCATCATGGTGCTATGTGAGAAGCTATTATTCTGACATGGAAGTCTCTCATGATCCTTCAATGCTGAAGGGTAGCCTCCTTGCACCATGAATGTGCCTTCCTTCTCTCTAGAAATCTCATGAAAAGTATGGAAAGAATTTTTCCCATACTCTCCCAAGTGCAACCATAGCAACAAAAACTTTTGCTACTGCCTTATCTCTCCCTCATACAATCCATAGAGTAGGATCATGATGGTCAACTTGTATGATGTCCCAACAAACAGTTCAGCCATGAAGTGCCTCCTGAAATGTACAACATATAAAGTGGGGAGAATCATGTTCCCAATGGGCACCTCGAATCTCAAGCCCACTCTCCAAACAAAGCTCCCCATGAACATATACATATTAGCAACATATGGAAGCAAAGTACAATGAGAACAAGTTGCCAAGTGACAACTAGAGAGTGAATCATGGTCCCTCTCATGGAACCAGTGCAGTGCATCCTTGGCCTGCATCAAAATAAGAAATAAAAAGTGCTTTTCCAACCACTTTTTTGCTACCACAGTCATCTCATAAGATGAAAACATGAAGTTACAATATGGTGTCAATGGTGCACACCAAGAAACATGTGGCTTCCCCCACAAACCATCAAAAGGATAGCCAAAGTCAAAGCTACAAGTAGCTACAAGTACATCATCATCCAATATGTAAGAAGGAACAACTCCCCTTCATACATCATGTTGCTCAAATAAGGAAAAGAATTACAATACAAAATGTGAAATGATACCTCCTCCATCATGTACTTGAGGTCTTGAGTTGAGATGACTCCACTGGAAATTCTCCCTCACTCCCAATGAGTAGGAAGGTGGCTGTGACATCCTCTCTATCACCATCTGGGCTATGCATCTCTCCATATGCTAATATATGTACTGTAGGATGCCCTCCCAAGTGAATTCCTCCATCAAATGTAAATATGAATCAAAGTGCATCGAAGAGAAGTCCTCATGTGCTGCATGTAGCAGCTTCTCCTTGAGACTAGAAGATCTAGTGAAGAAGATCCTACCATAGGAATAGATGACCACATCATCCACCATGTATCTGTCATCTCCATCTGGGTCATCAAGAATCATGCATGCACCATGATCCTTGGAGTACTCTACCAAGAGCTAAGATCTCCAATAAGGATCAATCCTCCTAAGAGACAGCGTTGGTGATCTGGCATGTGAAGCACTCCTCATGTTGCTGCCTGCTACTTTGACATCCCCCATGCCAAATTCTTCCTCCAAACTTTTCACCTCTCCAAAATCAAAGAGTGGTGAATCCAAAGACAAGATGTCTTTCATCAACTCTAGATCAGGTGGCCTCCCAGGTGGAATGCCTCCATGTAGTGAGACATCAATGTCAAGAGTAGACTGCTCATGTGGTTGGGCAACCTTGCCCCAGCCATTACAGTGCAAATCAATATGCCTCTTCCTTGCATTGGCTCTCTAAAATAGAGAAGGGTGTGTGCCTCTCATCAAGTGATGTTGCTCTTCCTCCCCACCTCCTCCATCCAGCTGCAATGTTGCACAATCATGTTGCTCATTGATTGTGCTTGGACCTCTATGTATGAGATCCTGGGGAACTTCTTGTAAGGATAAAAAAATCCCTCCTATTGGAGAATGTTCTCCTCCCTCCTCTGCATAAGGCACTGTATGTGCTCTATATGTGACAGTGTTGTTGCCCTTATCTCCCTCAATGTGTGTGGGAAACATCTCAACAGTTGGATCCTCTTGTGAAAAAGAGATCCCTATGCCTTCTTGTTCAAGAATATGAACTGGAGGCCTTGATACTGGCAACATGTAATGCAAGATGACAGCTCCTTCCATGGTTTTCTGAAATGGGGTTTCCTCCATCACATGCAAGGGTTTTGTTTTCTCAGGTTCTCCTTGCTCATGTGCCTTAGGAAGTTTTTCACCAAACCTCCCCATCAATGTTTCTATGAATCTTGCATAAGATGAAGTGTTTGCATTATTTAAAGAACAAGATTAAAAAATCCAACATGCATGAGACTTACCTCTGAAATTCAGTGCTACAACTCTGATGGCTTCACCCTCGGAAATATTTTGCAGCTGCAAGTAGGAATCTAGCTCATTTACCCAGGCTCCAGCTGAACATGTAGGTGATACGGAAAAAGTAGATAGGAGGAATATACCTGCATCTTGTTGCTTGCTCTTCTCCACCTGGATCTTTTAAAACTCTTGGAAATTAATATGATCTCTAAACCTCTCAATTTGAGATTCATACTCCTGCAAAAAAATCACTAAGAGTTCTCCTCTTAGGCATTTTTCCTCCTCCCATCCATCTCAAGATAGCTCTGGGAACTTGACTATGCTGTGCATCATGCAGTGTAGCTGCATGCTCACACTCACCATGTGAAAATCTAGATTCAGCTCTAGATTCAACCTCCTTTGGAGATCCCATCTCCAATCTCATTCTCTTCAACTCTCCTTGAAAGCTCTACATAGATTTTGGAAGAAGCTTTGTAAGCTTGTCCTCCTTTATTCCTGCACATACTAAATCTTTCTAGCTTCTGTCCATATCTCCTTTCTCTGATATCTGGATCTCACAGGCTGAGCCAGATATCATGCTCTGATACCACTGTAATATTCCAAACTCGGAATAGCTCATGAATCATGCATTAAAAATGCATTTCCAACAAAATTTGCAATAAAACATTGAAATGGATCCTTGGATCCCATAAAATAATCAATATAAAATCTAAATACAAGATTAGAGCTGAAATAAAGCAAACTAAGTGGGTTAAATAGATCTCCCACACCTAGGATCTCCAAAAAGTGCTAAAACCCCAAGACTGCAAAATACCGGAGTTGCTGCATAAGGGACTGTGCAGTCTAAGAGAGGGTTTACACTCAGAAATGAAGGAAACAATTAGATATACTCATATATTGATTAAAAATGCTGAAGAAAAATATCTAATCTCCTTATACAAAATACAAAAGAAATCGGAAAGGGTTTCTTGTCAAACATTCTGCATACAAAATGGGAAATTCAGTAATTTACTCAATAACCACTACAACACTGAAGTAAATGAGTGTATAAGGTTGAAATATGTATGATCTGATATATATCCCTCAAGGGCTTCCTCCCATGAAAGGATGAAACTCTCAATGAAAAGGAAAAACTACAACGGGGCCACCAAACCATGCACTAAACACTGCCTCCAAAATAATGCATTCCCTATCTGGAATGGCGCTAGGAATGTATGGAAAATGTGTGGTCTGATACCACAGATCTGAAATCAGCTCTATAGCTCTCCAAATATGTCCCTCAAGTGAAGGAAACCTTCCTCCAACGAGAAACTAGCTCAGGAACCAGGATTCCAATCCCTTCCATTGCTGCACCCAGCAACATTGCACAATCTATAGCAAAACTGCGCTGATGAAGTTGGCTGAAGCTTGGCCTGAAAACTTGATGTGGAATGATGAATGCAAAATCTCCCAATGAGGCTCCTCAAATGAAAGAGGTGGGATTCTCGCTTGGGAACACCCTGTGCTAAACAACACTACTACTCTGCTAAACGGCAAGAGAGATCAAAAGTCTGAGCAGACATGAAAAATAATCTAAGACATGATGAATAATGCTGCCATAATATTCCTTATATAAAACATGACTTTTCTTACCGTTGGCCCCAATCAATTAGGTCATATCTATCCAAAGATACATCTCCCTCCAAAACTGCGTTATTCCTCCTTGGATTCCTCCTCCTCTAAAACTGCACCGTTCACTTAGTAAAAGCAGCTTGATTTTATCCCTGTCCACACATGGAGGTGTTTTATTAAGCTATAAAGAGTGTCTCCTTTCACACTTTGAGTGTTTTTATCCTCCTTAGGAAACTTATGGGCTTTTCTACCCATTTATTCACCGACTGGAGTTGCTGCCAACTCTAATGTTCAATTTAGCTTTGAGGCTAAAATTTTGGAACATTACATAAAGGGACTTATGGAATGTGTCTTAAATTTTTTAAATAGGAACTGGTACACAATGTAAACCAGTGTTTTTTCATTCAGAAAAAAAAAATGTATACCCAGTTGAATTTTGTACTAAAATTATAGATATAGGTTCAGCCTAATTACACTTATGAGTTCTTATGAAACTCAATTATGCTACTCTATTTATATTTCACATTCTTGTAACAAATTCAAAATGTGTCACTAAATCGCTTCAGGAAGTGAGTTGCAACACAGCATAAAAATTTAATTGGGACTCACATTGGTGAACCATCAATTGCATTAGAATATTAACACCAATTTATATGTAGGGGTATCCATTTCCTATGATTGCATTTCCTAAAAAAAAAAATTCAACGATCTCTAGAACTAGAGGCTTTTTAGTAAGGAACAATGCAAATTTGGGAAAAGGAGTTGATTTTTCAAAAATTTGCCTGGGAAATTGCAGATAACATATTAACATGGTCCTTGGCCAAATACACTTATGAAAGCTTACAAGCTCAATTACGTTGTTACATTTTGATTTTATACCTCAAACAAAATTCACAATTACGTTGTTACATTTTCAGTTTATACCTCAAACAAAATTCATAGTTCGGAGCATACCTGCAAATCCAAACAGCAAGAGCTGAGGCCGAACAGCATGATGCAGACGCAGACAGATGCAGAAACATGATCAACATACTTAGAAACACACAGAAAATGCAGAAACATGATCATAGAAGATAAGGTTGAAACCAAGAGCCGAAGCCGAACAACACGTCACAGATGCAGAAACATGATCAACAAACATAGAAACACACATCAAATGCAGTAACACGATCATAGCAGATAAGCTTGAAACTATTTAAAGGCTCCGGGATGGTGTATTTATAAACTAAAGTTCGACCAGACTATTTTAAGAGTTCGGCCAAACTAATAGTTTGGATGAACATATGTTCCCAGTTTTCCAATCTCTAGCCAAAAATCTATTTTCCCACGCCGTCAATACACCGTCAATGTAAACAACAGAATGAGTTCAGTCGAACTAATTATAAAAGTTCGGTCCAACTCTTTAAAATTTCGGCCAAACTTTTACAAAATTTTGGTCAAATTGTTGAGAAAAAAAGTTTTTCACCACCGATTCTCACAAAAGTGTAACCCAACTTTGCATTTTCACCCTAACCCAAAGGAATCAAAATTGTTATTTTTGGAAATTGCCGCCATGGGTCGCTTTTCCCTTGCTTTTTGATATGCACGTCATAAACTGTAATTTCTCAAATATATTTAATCGATACCCCTAGAGCTCATTCTCACATTCGATCTTGGAGCTTTATCATTCTCGAGGAAATCAAGGAACCTTCGATACGATTGTCATCGCTTTTCTGAGTGAGTTTTTCATTTATCTCCTTTTGTCACTTTTTCTATCATTTTTTTCATTGGGCTTGCATGAGTATTGTTTTGCTTATTTCTTTGCATTAGATTTGGTGTTTGAAATTTATTTAGCCTATAGAAGTGTTGTTTCAAGTTATCATTTTCATTTTACAAGTGTTGCATCAGTTTCTTTGTCTTTTACCGATCGTCACCATTGCGATGACTCTCCTCATCGATCTTGCTCACTTCTCTTTTGTTTATTTTCTCCACTCTATTTAAATCTTTACAATCACACTTAGTCATATCTACACTCAAACCTTCACCATATCTCATATTTTCTCATTTTTCACACTTTCCTTGGCAAGAATATACTTTTCCCAGCTAGGAATTTTGTAATGTTAAGGCTAAAGGTCAAAATTTGGCTTATGGAATTGCACTATGTGCGGTATAGGCCGGACCCACTGCATATTGTAATATCCCATGCCTCAACATCTATCATTGTCCACTAAGACTGTGGAATGTGCAGTCTCTCCCAACTCACTACAAAGGCTGAGTTATGTATTACACAGTCTCAGTCCTCAAGCTTCAACCCTGACTGTTGGGAGTCCACAGTGTTCAGTTTCCTTAGCCATTCAGACCCTCTTGGGACTCCGCAGTGTTCAGTTTTACAATCCTTCTAGTTAGTTTCCTAGTGTGCTGCATAAACATGTCCTAAAAGAAGTTTTTCTTATAACTGATATTTTCTTTTCGTTGAAGTGTTTTTGGTCCCACAGGTAGAGAAGTAGTTCAGCATCTCTCCAGCATTCAATTTTGCAATGGATTTTAAGATATATTCCTCAAAATAAACCATTGAAAGTAGTATTTGGGAAGTAGTTGAAAAAGTTCTGGTTAACTTACTAGTTCATGTGGACACTTGACTATTTGTAGAGAAGTGATAAAAAATAGCATGGAAGCAGATCAAAGATGAGCTCACAAAGGAATTTGAGGTATACATAGGGGAAAAACAATTGTATCTCAGCATCACACAGTAAGGGCTTTACAAGGTTTCATGTAGGTATCTAGCCTTCCCATGTGTGGATGTGATTAGCTGGGTTGTCTCAAACAGTGATGTGAAAACTATGCCATTGAGCAACACCAGCACACAAAAGCTTGCTACATTCCTGGAAGTAATTTTTAGTAGATGTGTCATCTTCTTGGGCTAATGGAGAACAAGGACTCATTGTTCTATGCTACTCATAGCTACACGAATAGAATATATATCATCAAGAGCTGGGTGAAGGAGCCAACGAAGTTTAGACAAACACCCACCCACATGTATAAGGAAAAGACACTCACAAAATATTATCACCTTTTTGTGATACTACCCCGTAGTATATATGGCCAACCAAACATAGACACATTTCCTGAGTGATGGGCTACCTTATTCAACCAGGTAGTGAACGAGGGTAAGTTTTTCAAATCGTAATATTTTTTAGCTCATTAGTAGAAATCCACCTTACACAAGGTCATAATCCACCAAGGGGTGAGAAATCATGCTTCTACATGTTTGCATACTTACTCGATGAAATATGTGTGTAGAATGAGTTTCCTGGCATGAACTGGACATGGACACTGAGAGAAAATATTGTACATATCTATCGCAAGCTACTTTCAGATTGAAGTCATCACAGATTCATGGAGCATCTTACTTATCAATTCATCATCCTACTTTACAAGCTTATCTTTCAGGACGAACCACCTTGCACGTAAAGAGAAGCCATGGAGGCCATATTACAGATTTCATATTGGTTCGCCTTACGATATGGAATATTGACCAGACTATTCATCGGGAAGAACCTTCCACATCTTTTTCCAAGATATACCACTGTAAAACTTGTCATGTAAGAGGTATCTTATCATATCTCCATAGGGTTATAAGAAGCACTGTAGAGGATGAAGAAGGCACCATGGTCAACTCTTCCTTTGCAGGTCAGATTATATAAGATTAAGAATCTCAAAGTCATAGATGTCAAAGGGAAATCCATAATCAGATTCGAGTTTGACACAAAGATTTACAATCCGTATGATCCAAGGGGAATTGGCATAGACCACTGTGCAAGTGTATACTACAACTTGGTTAGTGGGATACTTCAGTCGCTGGAGGAGGAACCATGGAAGAAATTATATAACTCCTCCTGAACTCATGAACCAATTAGTACGGTTGGGAATTCTCAAGTTATTTGGTAGAGGGTAGCAGTTATGGAAGAAGCATCAACAAAATGCAATGATCCGGTGAGGGACAAGGCAAAGAGGTAGGTAGCTGAAAATGGAGAAGAGGAACAAAGTTGTAAGATGAAAGTAGATCCTCTCTCTAAGAGACTAGCTTTGGAAATTGAAGAAAATAGGGGACATAGGAAACAAATAGTAGAGAAGAGAAACAGAGAGAAGGGATACTTAGGAGAAGTAGTGCATATAGCAGAGAGAGAAGAGAAATAGTTGCAGGAATAATGAGAGATTAGAATAAGAGAACAAGCGGAGAGAAAAAATAAGGAAGAGGAAGAAAGGAAAGGTTCCAAAACAGAAGAGACAACACCCATACATGTTAAATAGAAGATACATGATCAATCAGTAGTAGGAGTGAGAGAAGAAATGGAGGAACAAGAGCTTGCTCTGGATATTGAGTAGTTGATTGAAATCATAGAGATTGAAGTGGGACCAGAGCCACAAGATGAGGATGTGGACCTGATTCCCAGTGCACCTGAGGCCACCTTTCATACTTGACCACCTTCAGTAGCAAAGAAAGCCTCGAGCGAGGAAGGGGAGGTAGTTCCCCTTGATGATGATTCAGTGATGGAAGTGCACAATCTATCATTTAATGAACTGAAAAATAAGATTTTACAAACGCAGAGAAAGAACTTCCCATATGATCATGCATCACCTTCATTAATGAGAGAAAGGGTGGTAGTGGTAGACACTAGCAAGAATCTAAATGCCATTGATGATGTCATATTTTTCTTCGTAAGAGAAACCAGATATAACATTCAATTTTTGGTGGCCAATAAAAAGGAGTTGGCGCAGATTCTATAGGCACTTCGGTAAGAGAATAAACTACTCTGTGCAGCAGCATAGAATGCAAATTCTACACAGGTCTACAATGAGGATATAATAGATGCGGTTCTTACTGAAATATCCACACTTGGAGACACTATGAAGGACAATTATAATGAGTTTGTGACCATGCATAAGAAATTTGTCTACTTACATGACTTGTAATGGTAGAGCAGAGAGTTTTTCAAGATCCCTAAGAATTTACAAGTTTCCATCACCACCATGGATGAGTGGAAAATGAAATGCAAGGTCGCACCACTTACACTCATGAAGAAGATGAAGCCACGGGAGGAGTTAAAGAAGGCCAAAGTTAAGAGGTTCATCCAGAAAAACAAGAAACTCACCTCATTCATCTGAAACATCCAGGCCTCATATGTATAGCTATACAACAGTTTCAATTTCATGGTGAGAACCCACTAGATCCCATCAGTTGGCACACTAAACGAGACTAAATGTAAAAAACAAGTCTGTAAGGAGATTGATTAGTAGTTTGAGCAGCTCAAGCAGATGGCCAACCAAGAGGACTTGGAGGTGAACAGGAAAAACTTGTAGACCTACATCGACGACTGAGTTCATATTATAATAATGTTTCTCTTGATTTAAAAAGAGGTTAAATATGTTTCCAATACATTGTTCCCAGATGCTATTGACACAAGAGTCCTATTCCAATCTAATACTATCTCATAGTTTTTGGAGACCATTGTACAATACCAATCATGGCATGAGTATGTGATCAAGAGACACCAAGTCCAATATTCCTGACCTGAGTTCAACCCAACTCTAGCATCATATTTTTCTTTCTTGTTAGGCTGTCAAGTTGTCTCTACCCTATTTTTTCTTATATTGGTACAAGTAAAAAATATAATATTATTTGTAATTATTGTGTAATTGAAACTCCATATTTCCATGATGGAATTTTACAAGTCATATGTAATGTGAGGAGCATGAGGTGAGTCCAAGAGTCACCCCATTTTGGTTATAAATACATCCTCATAACTCTTGTAAAGAAGCTTTTGGGAGCCAAGGTTTTGGCTAGGCTTAGGCCTAGGAAGGGCTTCAGAATTTTGTGTCAGCCTTGGCTTCTCCATAGCGTAGAGGGAATATACTTTTTTGGGAGGAGTATATGTTTTTGACATCACGTTCCACTATTGGGGTAAGTGGTTTGTCATGTTGTATGTATGGATGGAACTTCCACTTATAATAAAATCAGAGCCGACATGTCTTCATGCACATATTCTAAATGTAGTAGGACTATTATTGTTATATTTTCATTTGTACAGATATTTTAAAATGTGTGCTCTTATTTTAACCCATCACCTTTAACTTGTGAACTATTGTGCTTGTTATTTTGTGTGATGTATTTTTAACTCGTGTGTTCCCTTCAAGCTGCATACTATTATAGGCATCGGAGGAGCACATTTCCTTTTCCATTCACATGTTATAACTACTCATGCATCATATTGAATTTCTGTAGGGTTACACACTTGTTATAACCAAATACACCATGCACCACTATATGGATATTTCAATCCAAGGCATATCATTAAACACCACACTGTTGGGACTCCTTCTCCAAAGAGTGTGAGGTCTAGTTGGGACTTCATATAGGGGAGATCCCATGAATGTTGGCAGGTCAGGCACCGTCAACATTTTTGGCACTAGAAGGAGGGCTAGATGAAAATTTGATCCATTGAAGCTGATTTTTAATATTTGTACTCATTTTATTACTTCTTCTCGAATCATACTCCTGACATGTTTTTCTAGAGATACAAAATTAAAAGAACTAGCGTTTGTTATTGATGACTTGTCACATTTCAAATTTGATGGCGAGGGAGAAACAACCTTCCTTGATCATTTTTATCACTTTCTTTAGTTTTTCACAGAGTGAAACATCTCCTTTGGGGATGTTAGCTGTTGGTTTTTCATTCTCACATTTAAAGGGCTTGTAATGAAATGGTGTCACACATTGAACAATTCCTCCATTCACTCTTTGGAACACTGTATCACAAAATTGTTCCATGCTTTTGACATATATGATCACAAGCATCTCTTCAATAAAATTTTAGGATTGTGAAAATGACTTGATAAATCGCTACGTCATTTTCACAATCGATTTGTACAACTTTATTGTGAATTTCCAGAAAATGAAGTTGATTGGGATATATTGACTGAAACATTTATACATATTGTTTGAAATTTACTAACTCCACAAGACTTGGAAATTTTCAAGTCACTCCCAGCCTATTGTAGGGCTAGAGCTTCCAAATATGTGACAGATATGGTTGTTGTTCCAAGTAACCCTTTGTGCTCTTCTCATCAAACAAATCTAGTTTTGCGGGTTGAGGTGGGAAAAATTTAGAATCTGTCTGTTGAACTTTCACCATCTCTTCCCATCACATGTACTCATAACCCCTACGTAGTTTTGTATGACAAACCCATTGAGTTTGATATTGAATATTTTTCTACGCATCCTTCATCCTTCAGTCCCTCTAATCCTCTGAATTTTGAGTTTGCGCGTTCATCTATTTAAAACATCTCCTTTAATGTTCATGAGGATCAGGTGTTGGATGGAGTTTTTCTTGAGAAACCAACTCATGATGTCATTTAGGATGAGTATGTGTGGTAGATAAGAGTTGAACAAGAATTTTTTATGAAGGCTTACTCTCTTCCTTCCGCAACTCTTATGAATTATCTTGACAGTTCCATGATTCTGTCATTATGGTTGAATTATTTGAGAAATCATTTTATTATACTATTAATACTTCCATTCATTCACATAATTCATGGGATGTCAGCATTTCATCTAAATGTGGAAAGGATGAATTTTCAGTCACCGATCCTCCCAACTCCTCATCATACCTTTATGGAAATATCGAGGGTGAAATTTCTATATTTTTGTCTTCCCCTCTATACGATTCATCAGATCATGAGTATGCCTCCATTGGTGATCATGACTTTTCTGATCGTAGCCGTTGTGACCTATTCTTTGATTCAGCTGGTCAAGGCATTAATTTTTCCACTATCAATTTTTCAAAGCCACTTATCTTTTATGATCTACCTTCTGACAAGTTAGAACTTCCTCAAGTCGTCGGCATACTTTAGCCCAAGCTGATGGTTATGTCAGGTTCTCGTTGCCTTGAGGTTAGTTCCATATCTGAAGTTATTCTTCTACCGACACTTGGGTTTTTGTCTATTCCCACTCTTTGCGTGAATATTGCATTATGTTAGTTGATAATACCCTAATGGAAAATATTTTTCGTATCAGAGAGAGTTACGGTTAAATCATTATGTTTGGGTTTTAATTTTTTCTGCCTACTCCAATTGGTTTTTATATATTTGGTTAATCCTTGTCACCATAGTCTAGTAGAGTAAGCAGCGGAGGAAAACCTTAAAAAAATTGTTTAAGGTGTACATAACCATACTTCTCTAAAGGAAAAACTTGTTCTTATATCAATAATTTCAGATCCATATTCTGCCCCATAAATGAATAAGTGTCTATGCATAGTTCTTTGAAAAATGAAAAAAATGAAGAAGTGAAATCAAGGGTGAAATAATAGAAAGCTTTCATGCACAAAGAGGTGAAGAAATAAACTCCGTTGTGGTACTGTTGAGGCTCACTGGTAGTGGAGTGATTTTTTTGTTCCTGAATTGACTCCATAGGGGTACTGTCTGGGCCTATTGGAAGTAGAGAAAAACAACAGATGAAAATAAATACTCTTACATTTTCCTTTTACTTGTGCACTTAAATACTCCTCATCCTCAATTTAAACAACTCAATCTGACTTGGCTTGGTTAGTGTTCCACCAATGAAGAGGATGGAAGGGGGATATGTCTTTAAATCAGACTAAGTGAAGAAGTTGTGATAATCAATGAATTGAACATTACTTCTAAAAGTGTAAGACTAGTTTCACATGAGATGAGATTCATTTAGAGAGCTGGATTTCTACCAATGTGTCTCAAATGTTACAGTGTCTATAACCACCCTCCAAAAATTTTCCATTGTTTAGATTTTGGAGCCTAACGATATTTTCAGAGGATTTTACCTTCAACTGATATTAGGTATCCATGATTTGACTAATTTTTATCTTTTAGTTATGCTCGTTTTCAATTTCTCTTAACTTAGAAAATATTTTCAAAGTCACATGCTAACCTCTTGTCTAAGCCATGTGCAACAGTTTTGGGCTTGCCTCTAGAAACTATACAATTCATGGAGCTAGACTTGACCTTGATGCTCAAAATTGTGCAGACATGCCATGAGTCAACCTTGAGCTCGAGAACTGTGCATTCATGACAGGAATCCCAACAATGAGACTAGGAATTGTGCAATCCCTCACTGATCTGAGATAATACGTAGGGCATTCAGCTGGGAGTTTCCATATCTATGAAACTACACAATCATTCCTAGTGATGTGCATGGAAATGTTTTCCGAAAAAAAAGAAGAAAAGGTAAAAAACTTAAAAATCATCCCTGAAATTTAGGGATCTATTTTTAGTAACTCAAAAGAAGCACACTTTCCATTTTTGGAAACTTTTGCCATGTGTCGCTTTTCCCTTGATTTTTGGTATGCACCTCACAAATCCTAGTTTCTCAAATCTATTTAATCGACGCCCCTAGAGCTCATTCTCACATTTGATATTGGAGCTCTAGCATTCCCTAGGAAATCAAGGAATATTTTGTATGATTGTCGTCGCTTTTCTGGTTGAGATTTACATATATTGACTTTAGTCACTTTTCTAGTCACTTTTTTTTCATTTACATTGCATGAGTGTTTTTTTCTTGTTTCTTTGCATTCATGCTAGTATTTAACTTGGTTTAGCCTGTAGAAGTGTTGTTTCAAGTTATCTTTTCACTTTTATAGGTGTCGCATCGGTTTCTTCATTTTTTACCAATGGTTGTCATTGCGGCGACTCTCTTCACTGATCTCATTCACTTCTCGTCTTTTCAATTTATGCACTGTACTCAATACTTCACCATGTGTTCTTGTTTTTCACACTTCCCTTGGGAAAATATGTCTTTCCCTTGGTGATAATTCACTTTTCCCAGCTCAGAATTGTGCAATATTGAGGGTCAAGCTCAGAGCTTAGACACTGGAACAATGTAATAGATATTACAGGCTAGCTGCACTACACATTCCATATTCTGGGGCCTCAGCCTGCATCCTTGGCCACTGAGACTGCTTAATGCGCAGTCTCTCCTAGCTCACTACCAAGGCTGAACTACGCATTGCGTAGTCTCAGTCCTCAAGCTTTGACCCTGACTGCTAGTATTGTGTAGTGTGAAGTTTCCTCAGCAAGTCAAACCCTCTTCCAAGCAATAATTACACAATACTTCTAGTTAGTTGCCTAAAAGTATTTTTTTTTATAACTAATATTTTCTTTCCATCAATGTATTTTTTTTCCCACAAGTACACCTGTTGTCGAGAATCTCTCCAATAGTCCCTTTCACAATGGCATCTAAGAGTGCTTCATAAAACAAAAGCATTGAAATAAATACTAAGGTAGTACTTTACAAGTCCTGGTTAACTTACTAGTTTATGCATACACTCAATTTTTTATAGAGAAGGGATCAAAACTCAAATGGTAGCAAATCAAAGGCTATCTCTGAAAGGACTTTCAAGCAGACTTAGAGGATCAACAAGTGTATCTCAATATCATTCAATTAGGGCTTTAACAGTTTTCATTCAATAATCCAACATTCCCATGCGCATATGTGATCCTCTCGGTTGTCTCAAATGATGATGTGAAAACTATGACATTGAGAAACAGCAGCAGGTAGAAGCTTGCCGCATTCTTTCCCATATATTTTGAGCAGGTGCATCATCTTCCTAGGCTAGTGAGGAAAATGTACTCACTTTTCTATGCCACTCATATCTACACGAACACAGGCTATATCATCTAGATTTGGGTGAAGGAACCAACGAAGTTTAGACATACACCCACCCACATGTACAAGACAAATTCACTCAGGAAATCCTATCAGCTTTTGGTCATACTAGCTTGTAGAATATATGGCCAGCCAAACACAAAGACCTTTCATTAGGGGTGGGCTATTTGATCGAACCAAGTAATGAATGAGGATAATTCGTTCAACTAGTGAAATTTGTTGGCTCATCAGCTGAAATTCCATGTTACACAAGCTTGGAATCCACGAAGGGGTGAGAAAGCACTCTTCTACATGTCTTCATACTTACTGGATGAAAATTTTACGTAGAATTGGTTTCCTAGCATGAAATGAACATGGAAACTAAGAGAAAATTCCGTACATATATATTTCAAGCTACTTTCGGATTGAAGTCATTGCGGCGTCATGGAGTAGCTTACTGATCTCTTCATCATCCCACTTTACAAGCTCATCTTTTAGGAGGACCCACCTCGGATGTCACGAGAAACCATGGAGGTGATATTATAGATTGTAGATTGGCTTACCTTACCAAATGGCCCATTTATCAGGGTCTTTGGCAGGTAGAATCTATGGTATATGTTTCCAAGGAAATCCACCGACAAACTTGTCATGTAAGAGGTATCTTATCATATCTCCACGGGGTTGTCAACAACACTGCATAGGACGAAGAAGGTACCATGTCCAACTCTTCCTTTGCAAGTATGATTATACGATATTAATAATCACAAATTCATAGATGCTGAAGGGGAATCCATAATCAGATTCTAGTTTGGCAAAAAGATTTACAATCCATATGATCCCAGGGGAATTTTCAAGGACCATCATGCCAGAGTATAATACAATTGTGTCAGCGGGATATTTCGTTGGCTGGAGGAGGAACCATGAAAGAACTGTTATAACTTCTCTTGACCTCATGCGCCGATCAGTACAGCTGGGACTTCTTAGTTTTTGTTGCATATGACAACAGTTCTATAAGAAGCAACAATAGCAGGAAATGGTTGAGTGGAAGAAAAAGGAAAGAGGAAGGTAATTGACAATGTAAAAGAAGAACAAAGCTACAATATGAAAGCATATTCTCTCATAGATAAAGTAGCTTTTGAAATCAAAGCAAATAGGGGACAGAGGTGGAAGAGAGAAGAGTGGAGAAAGAGAGAGAAGCAATAATCAGAAGAAGAAGTGAAAAGAGCACAAAGAGAAGAACAATATTTGAAGGAATAATGGGAGCTTAGAAGAAGAAAACAAGAGGAGATACAAAAGTAGGAAGAGGAACAGAGGCAAGGTGCCAGAATATAAGAGATGACACCCATACAGGTTGAGGAGAAGATAAAGGATTAACCAACATTAGGTAGAGTGAGCAAATAAATTCAAGAATAGGAGTTTTCTCTTGATATTTAATAGTTTATTGAAGTCACAGACATGAAAGTGGGACCAAAGAAAAAATATGATGATTTCGACCTAATGCCCAGTACACCTCAAGCCACCTTTCAGACTCCACCACCTTCAACAGCAGAAAAATCCTTGAGCGAGGAAGGGGAGGTAGTTCCCATTTATGATGATTCGATGAGGGATGTGTACAATATGCCATTTGATGAACTACAAAATAACATTGTACAAGTGGGGAGAAATCATTTCCCGGATGATCATGCATCACCTACATTTATGAGAGAAATGGTGATAGTGGTAGACACCATCAAGGTTCCAAATTGCATTGTCGATTCTAGCTTGGCCTTCACAAGAGCAACGCATAATCTAAAGGCACTCCCGAAAGAGAATCATCAACTTCGAGAAGTAGCATAGAATTCACCTGCTACACAAGTCTACCATAAAGAGATAAGAGCAACGATACTTCTTGAAGTATCCACACTTGGATACACTATGTGAGACCTTTATGAGGAGTTTGTGATTGTAGCTAAGGCATTTGTATGCTTACATGACTTGCAATGGTAGAGAAGAGAAATATTCTACAATTTTTCATCAGCACCCTGCATGAGTGGAAAATACAATACAAGGTATCATCGCGTACACTGGTGAAGAAGATGAATCCGTAGGAAGAGTTAAAGAAAGCCAAAGTTTGGATGTTTATATCAAACAACAATAAGCTTGCCTCATTCGTCAGAAACATCCAGGCCTCATATTTATGGATATACAATAGTTTAGATTTAATGGTGAGAACCCACCAGACTCCATCAGTCGGTGCACTCACTGAGACTAAATTGAAACGGCAAGCCCGACAGGAGATTAATTATTACGTAAAGAAGATCACCACCTAAGAGGACTTGGAGGTGAATAGAAAGAACTTCCAAACCTATATTGACGACCCAATTCAAATTAGAACAATGTTGCTCCTTATTGAGAAAGAGGTTAAGATCGGTTCCAAGAATTTTTACTGGGATTATATGGAGGCAAGAGTCTCCTTCGAGCCTAAAACTATCATGCAGTTTGGGGAGACCATCATAGAGTACCAATATTAGCATGATTATGTCACTCATAGATGCCAAGTCAAAGATGGTCATCTTGAGTTTAACCCAACTCCAGCATCATAGAGTTTTGTCTTGTTAGGATGTCAAATTGTATCTACCCTATTTTTTCTTATGTGGGTACGAGTGGAAATTGTGATATTATTTGTAATTATTTTATAAGTTAAATTCAATGTGTTCATGATGGAATTTTTAGTCATATGTAAAGTGAGAAGTCATGAGAAGATTCCAAGAGTCACCAAGGGAGCATGCTAAGAGTCACCCCCTTTTGGTTATAAATGCATCCTCATAACTCTTGTAAAGAGGATTTTGGGAGCCAAGCTTTTGGCTAAGCTTAGGCTTACAAAGGGCTTGGGAGTTTTGTGTCACCCATGACATCTCCGTAGCATAGAGGGAGTATACTTTTCTTGGTGGTGTAAGTGTTATTGACATCATGTTCCACTATTGGGGAAAGTGGTTCATCATGTTGTATGTATGAATGGAACGTTCACTTATAATAAAATCATAGTTGACAAGTCTTCATGCATATATTGTAAATGTAATAGGAATCCTACTCCAAACGATGTCAGGTATAGTTGGGACTTCATAGCAGGAAGATCCTCTAAATGTTGGTGGGTCCATCACTATCAACAAATCCATCGAAAAATAGAGATTATTTCCCCTTACTTATCCTCCAATGTAGGAATTATTTATTATCCATTCTTATACAAAATGGCGTTTTATCAACTAGTTTATGATTGAAGTTTTCATCATGATTTGATACATTACCTATTTTGAGCCAATATTCCTCACTTGTTCACAGGTACTCCAATTTAGATGGATCATAACCTTCAGTTTTGATAGATTCAAATAGTAGGTTTAGTTCCTTCATAACTTTTATAG
The DNA here is from genome assembly GCA_034641835.2 of Pinus albicaulis. Lineage (NCBI taxonomy): Eukaryota > Viridiplantae > Streptophyta > Pinopsida > Pinales > Pinaceae > Pinus > Pinus albicaulis. Next base: position 210,982,348 of record CM076573.1, on the reverse strand, counting down.
AGAATTTTAGATGTTCACCATTAAATACTTATTTGTTACATGATATCCATACAACACAACATAGTTACTTAGAAAGAACCATCCAACATTTCATAGTCATTGAAGTGGATTTCCTATTCCATGCGATTTTATTTTTCCAGAATTTGAAAATATCATACTATTTATCGATAATTCTTGAAATAATGGTTATATTGTCTAGGGAATGTTTCTAACTATCCAAAGTAATTTTTTCACCTCTGAAATGAATGAGGGGTGTCTTCTTCTAACTCTTTTTAGAGGGCATACCTTGAAGACCGCGAGATATTCCTCTTTCAAAGGTTCTCTATTTTTAGGACTTTCCCATGGACCATTATCCAACAAAACGTGTTTATTTTTGGAAACCCATAATTTTTCCAAATTCTACCACAAATCTTATAGAATGAAGTGTAAGTTTATTCATAAACCAACATTTTGTAGTGATCTTTAAATAAATAAACCCTTTCTATATTTCCCATCCAAATTTGTTTATTCATTCCAGTGATATCGATTGGAGAAAGGACCTTTAGCAGATTGAACAAAGTTACTCATTCTGTGTATAAATTGGGGAGGGAGACCTTATCACACCCATCCTATCCATTACCCTTGGGAATCCTACTGTGAAATATAAGAAATTCAACTATATGCTTTTGATTCCATCCAATTCTTGAGCTCACTGATACTCTCGTTCTTGACCAACAACATTACTAATAATACATGATCATTCCATAATTTGATTCAAACTCCATTTCTAGCTTACCAACCTAAATGTGGAATATGATAGGAGCCATATTTTTTGAAAGTTTCTAGATTTTTTAACCTTTTTGTGTCTAGGTTTCATTTCTTCTCTAAGGAGCCCAATTTTATAAGAATATTTTCTCGAAAAAAACTTTATTTCAGCATTATTTCAAAAGAAAGAAGATGGTCCATACTATTTTTTGTCTCAAATACCAAATTTATGAGTTGGAGGTATTTTATTGCTAATATGCCACATTTTTTAGGAAGACATGCAAAAATAGGGATTCAATACAAGATTTGTTCCACCAAATAAATTAACTACAAAACCACAATTTTTTTATAATTAAATATATAAAAGAGTGTCATACCTAGTTGAAAGCAATAACCATTTCCAACTTGGTGATCAAACCAAGCTCCCCCTTTTCCTTACTAGAAAAGATTTCTTTCTAAACAAGAATAACATTACCTAAAATTTATCTCTATTGCATGAATCCCTTTTGATTCTGTAAAATAACCTCTAGTACGAGTTTCTTCAATATTTATGCAATAATTTTGGTGAGGATTTTATAAGCATCATTACAAAGATAGGAGATAGGTCTTAATTGAGAAAAGTTCAAAGGATTCAACTCTTTGGGTATTAGTGCAAGAAATGAATAATTTGCGTTGCACCTAATGTTTTATTTCCTTCATTTTCCATTCAACATTCTCAACATATGATTTTTTATCATGGGAAAAAATGCTCTGTAAACGCTTTTGGTGAACCCTTCCGGACTTGGGGCCTTCTTTGGATCGAAAGTCTATATTTCTTCCATAAACTCTAATTCCCCTATTTATTTGAGAAGTTTCTAGTTGGAAAATTCTGAGACAATGAAGGCAATGCATTGAATAAAGTCCTTGGATTGTTCCATATATACATCTTTATATTCTTTGTAGAGAGCTTAAAAATGGTGAAATGTTTCCTCGTTAATATCTAAAAAAGGCTTTCATCCTTGGTCTTCCTTGAGGAACTACATTATTTAATTGATTTCTAATCTCTCTTGACTTGGCTTGATTTTAAAAATTCAGTGTTTTTATCTCCTTCTCGCGACCATAAATTTATATATTTGAACTTCTATAATTATCCTTCTTGTTTGTTGGTTGAAAATATTTTTCTAGTTAATTTATTATCTTTATCAAGATGGCAAGCCCCCAATTGACTTATTTTGATTATGATTTGATTATTTTTAGGTTTTTTTACTAGATGCATGCTATTTTGTCAAGGGGGATGATAATTTTCCTTGGTGCATTTGCTTAATTCGTGTTTCATCGATTTCAAATTTGATTCCCACACTAAACAGGGAGATACAATGAGTTGGAGTCTCAATGATTGTTTATTTATATCCATGAATCTATATTATTTTAACTATCCTAGATTAAATATGAATGATATTGATCCTAAATCTTCCATAAAATTAATCAAGTATGAGATCTGATGATAATAAGACTCACTTTTCACCATGGTTGTAGAGTTATAGTCTATCCCTTTGAGAAGATAGTTGTGCATTAGAAAATGATCGGATCATGGTGTAATATGGCTACCCCATTTCTTCTATTTGTCCAAGTGAATTTTCCTCTTTTGGGGATAATATACACTAGATCTAAATCATTTATCGTTTCTTCCATTCACTCTCTAAACGGATTGCAGATAGGACATAGTCCTCTTGTTATGAAACCAACTCCAAAAATAGAAGAAAATAGAGATCAACGCCTTATAAATAAGCCACTTCAAGGGGGAAATCTCCTTTACATTACATAAATGAAAAATTCTTGGATGATACAAATGAAAAAACCTCCTTATATATATAGGAGCCCATCAGGTCACAATATAATCCTAGCTGACCTAACAATGATAATGCAAGGACACAATAAAAACGATATTGGGGTTACAGGGGTACAACAATAACAATAATGGGGTTACACTAACAATAATAAGGAAATATACTAGTAACATAGGGACCTAACATGACCCTCTCCTTCAAAAAAGTGTTGACCTCAATGCTTGACTGGCTCCGGATGCTTCTGTATAAAATTCGCATCCTCATATGTAGAATCTTCAGTTGGTAAGTTCTTCCAATTGATGAGATACTCTGAAATTGATCAATTTCATAGCTGTCGAGTTCTTGTTTTCGTGGCTGGTTCATGTTCTAATATGATTTTTCCCTCCTCATCAAGTTTTGGAAAAATTGTTTGAATTGGAAGTTTGTCCCCTATAACCTTCTTTATGCATGAAACATGGAAAACTAGATGTACTCACGAAGAAGCAAGAAGATCCAATTTGTATGCCATAGTATTAATATTTTGCAACACCTTGTAAGGACCATAGTACTTTAGCGATAATTTATTATCCTTCTTAGCTTGCTTCAGGGACATTTGTTTGTATGGTGATAGTTGTAAATATACCCAGTCTTCTACATAAAAAATTCTCTCGCTGCGATGTTGATCTCCCTGTTGTTTCATTCAATTTTGTACCAAATTTACGTTATCCTTTAAGAGTTAGAGAACTTCTTGTTGATGCTCGATGTGATCTTCCACTGCTTGAACCTTATAATTTTCTTTTCAATAAGATGCGATGGACAGTGGATGAGATCCTTAAAGTGCCATAAATGGGGTCATTTTTGCTGCAGTATGGAAGGAAGTGTTATACCACCATTCAACGAGAGGTAACCACTTCACCCATTGTGTTTTCTTATCAGATACAAAACAACAAATATATCCTTCCAAACATTTATTCACTATCTCAGTTTGACCATCGGATTGAGGATGATAAGATGAGCTATGAGCTATTTGAGTACCCAAAAAAGAAAATAATTTCGTACAAAAATTTCCAGTAAACATGGGATCTCTGTCACTTACAATAATCTTTGGGTTTCCATGTAGCTTTTGAATTGATTCCATAAATGCAGTAGCAATTGTACCTGCTTTAAATGGATGAGATAATGCACAAAAGTGTGCATACTTGGTAAGTCTATCAACTACCACCATGATGATGCTCTTTCCTTCGGACTTAGGTAAACTTGTGATAAAATCCATTGAAATCTCCTCCCAACGTTGACTTGGAATGGATAAAGGTTGTAGAAGACCCGAGGCCTTAATTGTCTCAACTTTATTTTGCTGGAAAACCAAACACTCCGCCACAAAATTTTGAATATCATATTTAAGGGCATCCTAGAAAATTTCTTTCATCACCCTGTGGTAAATTTTAAAAAATTCTGAGTGCCCTCTTAAAGGAGAAGTGTGAAATTCCAAAATAATATTTTGTTTTAGTTTGGAATTCTTGCAAATATATAAGTGATCGTTGTACCATAAGGAATCATTTTTCCAACTAAATGTATCAGATGTACTAGGATCTTGGTGTAACTTTTGAATGAGTGTCCACACTTCTTCGTCCTTCTTACATTCATCCCTTGCTTCAGATATCCAATCTGGTTGGATAATAGAAATGGCATAAAGAAATGCTTCCACCTCTTCCTCCTCTCTTGAGAGTGCATCTGCAACAACATTTAGCTTCCCTTTTTTATAGACGATTTCAAAGTCACAACCCTACATCTTTGTGACCCATTTTTTCTTCTCTTCTGAAGATAGTATTTGTTCCAAAAAGTGTTTAAGACTATCATGATCAGTTTTTACCTTGAAGTGTCTTCCCATTATGTAAGGTCATCATTTCTGTAGTGCATGTAGTATTGCCAACATTTCCTTCTCATAAATAGCTTTCTGTAAATACTTTCCTTTGATTAGATGACTTTCAAAAGAAATGGGTCTCCTTTCTTGCATTAAAACAACACGAATTCCATTTCTTGAGGCATAACATTCCACAATAAAGGTTTTTGTGAAGTCTGGTGTAGCTAAGACTGGTGTTAGGCACGTTGCCTCTTTAAAATGTTCAAAGGCCTTAGTCGCTTCAAGAGTCCATGAAAATGCATCTTTCTTCAAAAAAGTTCTTAGAGGTGCTACTATTCTCCCATAATTCTTAAAAAAATTGCGATAATACCCTGTTAACCCGAGAAATCCTCACAACGGCTTTATGGTTGTGGGGACTTTCCATTCCTTAATGGCTTTAATTTTGGTAGGGTCTACCTTAACACCCTCGTGAGATATAATATGACCCAAATATTCCACCTCTTGTACTCCAAAGAAACATTTGGATATTTTTGCATATAATTATCTCTCCTCCAATAGTTTGAGCACCATGTCAACATGCTGAACATGATCCTTTCAAGACCCATTGTAGATTTGTATGTCATCAAAAAATACTAGCACAAATTTTCTAAGGAAGGGTTTGAAAATGGAATTCATCAACCCTTGAACAAAAAGTCACCAAAATATCATAATGACCCTCATGAGTTTGAAATGTTGTTTTTAGAATATCTTCAACCTTCATTCTAATTTGATGATATCCTGAACGAAGATCCAACTTGGTGAAATAAATTGCTCCATGTAATTCATCCAATAATTCATCAATCACGGGAATGGAAAATTTATATTCAATAGTGAGCTTATTGATCTCTCTATAATATGGAAATATGCACCATGATCCATCCTTCTTATGCACCAATACTACTAGAGTAGAGAAAGAACTTTGACTAGGCTGAATTATAACAACCTCTAGCATTGTTGCAGTCATATGTTCAATTTCGCTCTTTTGGACATAAGGATATCTATAAGGGCTGATGTTTGGAGGAACACTTCCTGGAATCAAATAAATAGCATGATCATCATCAAAAATAGGTGGGAGTACTTTGTGAGTTTCAAACACCTTGGAATTATTGTCCAAAACTTTTTGGAGATCTGGAGAAATAGATGATTTTGATGTTGAAACTTCTAGTGAGCATAATTGTGCAAGTATGCCTCGTTGTTCTTTCTTCAAAAGCTTTTCCATGACATTATAGTTTATTATCTTTCATGGCTTCCCTGAAATACCCCATAATTCGATTTCCTTTCCTTCCGAAAAAAATTTCAAGAAAAGTTCTTGAAAATTAAAAGCTATCATCCCCAAAGATTGTAACCATTTTACTCCTAGTACAACATCAACACCTCCCATTGGAAGGGAAATTATCGAGCTATTCAATACATATTCCCCCATGGTTAGCTTGATATTATGGCATTTTTCAGAGAAATTTATAGTTCCTCCATTTGCAACCATCACTTGACATTCTGGTGCTGGGTATAGGAAACAATTCAATTCCTTGGCTACCTTACAATAAATAAAATTATGGGTACTACCCAAATAAATCAACACTATTACCTTTCTCTTCTTGATATGTCCTTCTATCTTGAGAGTTTGAGTGGTAATTCCTGCCAATGCATTACATGATATGGTCAAACTCATTTCTTCTTCTTCTAGGGTTGGTTCCTCATGTATATCCTCTTCTTTTGAAGTTTCTTGTTCATTTTCTTCCTCCTCTTCACAATCTATGTAAAATAATTTCTTCTCAGCACACTCATGACCTTTAGTATATTTTCTATCACAACTATAGAAAATCCCATTTTCCCTTTTTTCTTCCAATTGTTGTGGTGTAAACCTTGTAGGTTGTGGAAGTCTAGGAGTAGCAAAGCTTCCATCGTTATATATGTGAGTGGTAGCCTTCCTTGTCGCCATAATTTTACATTCAATTTTTCTTGCCAACCTGAATGCCTTCTCCAATGATTCAGGTTCCCAAACGTGAACTTCATGTTGGATGTTATCCTTTAAAGTCCCTATGAGGACATCAATCTTGTGTTCCTCTGAAATATCAATTACCCTTATATTCAATTTTTGGAAGTCCTCAATGTGCTCCACCAATGAACCCTTTTGTTTGAGATTTATCAATTGGATAAAGAAGGTGTTTCTCTATGTATCTTCATAATGTGCTATCATTTCCTCCATAAAAATTGACCAATTGAAAAAAAAATTATGGGAGCAAAGTCATCGATACCATACAAATGTATTTTGTTCTAAATGTAAAGTTGCAATGTGTACCTTCTATTTTTTTTGCACATTATGGAGATCAAAATATTGCTCCATCTGTAGTATCCATGTTACGAGATCCTTTCCATCAAACTTTCTCATATCCATCTTTGGAATATGGCTGTTCTTCCATCCAACATTAGAGTTTATGAAATCATGATTAACATTTATTTTTTTCTCATCCTCATTTTCCTCTACTATCTTTTCACCATTAGGAAACATTTCTTGTATCAACTTTGTCAAACCTTCCATGTCTGATTTTATATCATTCTTCATGTTTTCCATGTTGTCTTTCATTTTTTCATCGATCTTAGCTTCCATGTCATCCATATTAGCTTACATTCCAGCTTCCATCCATCCCTCCTAGCTTCCGCACGTTTCTTCAAACCATCCATCTTAGCTTCCATGCCTTTCTTCAAAACTTCCATTTCATTTTTGGTTGCCCTTTGCAAGAGAAAAAATTCGTGCACTTGCTCTTGTAATTTTCATATGTCATGTTTCCATTCTTCGTCTTCCTGAGTGATAGTAGAGCCTTCTGAAGGCTTAATGGGTGTTGAATTCTTTTTAGCAAGAATTTTAGAACCCAATACTGATATCTATTCTACAATATTCCCTTGGAATCAATTCAAACTAATTTTTAACAGAAAACTTTTGCAATTCAAAAAAAAAATACACACCTTTCTCTTGATTTTGAGGAGCTTGAAATTGAAACTGAATTATCTCTATGATTTTAGATCTTTAATATCTAAAATTCAGCCCTATATTAGCCCTCTAAATATTCTTTCGAATGCCACAATTTATGCCCAATATCCCACAATTTCCTAATTATGGATTGGTTTAGTAGAGAGAACTTGTACAACGTTCCACGTGTCACTGTTTCCTCCTTATCTTCTAAAATTCATTCACAGGAAACTATATTATATATACTTGCGACCAATTTTTGCAGAATTCCAATCCGATGTTCAGAGAGAGAGTTACGAAGATTTTCCCACGATCGCCTCTTTGAGATGAAATTCAGGATCGTGAAAACACTCTAACTTCCATAGTTCATATCTTCGAAAATATTGCAAAACAAGATGTAAAATTTTTACAGGACATTCCTTCGGATTTTTTCCTCGTGTGATAAAAATTTCAACTTCTGCGAATTTGTAGAAAATAAGTTATAGCTAAAATTTCATTATGACCTATTTGGAGCAGCGAAACCCTAGAATCCAAAGCTCTGATACCAAATGTTATGAAACCAGCTCCCAAAATAGAAGAAAATAGAGAACAACGCCTCAAAAATAGGCCACTTCGAGGGGGAAACCTCCTTTACATTACATAAATGAAAAATTCTTGGATGATACAAATGAAAAACCCACCTTCTATATATAGGAGTCCATGGGATCACAATATAATCCTAGTTGACCTAACAATAATAATGTAAGGGCGCAATAATAACAATATTGGGGTTACAGGGGTACAACAATAACAATAAGGGGGTTACACTAACAAGAATAAGGGACTATACTATTAATATAGGTACCTAACACCTCTATTCTCTAAGGATCATAATATAGTATTAAAGTCACTAGCTATGATGTTTTGGTTATGTTATAGCCTCTCCTTGACAGAGATCAATGACTACAAAAATTATAACTTTTCCTCATGTAATACTAGAACATAGACATTGATGATGGAAATATTATCTCCTCTATCTTTTTTGACCATTAGCACTGCTATCCAGAATTAAGACTTAATATTGTGTATGAATTTTAAAAATTTATCTAACCAACACATACTTAATCCAATAGGGGCTCCCCAATATATGAAACTTTGAAGCTATCTGGTGAGAAGGATTTTGCTGCATTGATAATGTTATTTTATATTATATTGTATTCTTAGAGAAGAGGTATCCATGCTCTCTTTTGTTTCACTGTATTTTACCGAAAGGCATTTTGAGGGGCTTCTGAAACCCCTTACATTCCATGGCAATATTTTCATCAGTTTTTAGGAGGGTTTTGAAGTTTACCTCATCCTTCTTCTATTGCTTCTAACCCTTTAGGCACTATCAACCTAATTATCTTAATTATTACTAACTAATTTCCCAATTTGTTCTTTTTTCTGCCTTTTATTCTTGTGTGGTCTTCTTCAGAGGCCTTCCTTTTCTTTCCTTATTTATCTTTGTCTCTTCACTACTAACATCATCTTCGTAACATAGGGTTTGAGGTTTGTTCCTAATTATTATCCTCGAGGGATATCCTTTGGGCTTTATTGATGACCCCTCTTCAATGTTTCCAGATCAATTTGATGAAATTCTAGTATTATCTTCTAGAATATTTTGATCGTCCTTTACAGTAAGATGTGGGATTGGGTGTTTCCTTCTTGCTTGATTTCTAGTTCTTTCTTTAGATGTTTTATTACTACTTCTACATTGAGATTCACAAATTCCTCTAGAGATGCTTTCCTTTCTCTTTGAGTAGTTTCTTCCTACTCATTTTTTCTTAGAATTGTAATAATTCAAATGGATTTGATAATATTGTGCATACATTTATGCATTATGCGGATTATGGTTTAACTAATTCTAATATTTCTTTCTTCATGCCTTTATTTTGGATCTTCCATTATTATTATTCCCCTATAGATAAATTCACCCATTGTTTTCTTGTTCCTTCTTCCAATCTCTTGCAAAATGGATATATTCGTGGCGATATCTGCATTTGAATGGAAATTTCTCAAATTCGAGACTTTGGAAATGAGTCATTCTCCTTGGTTGAGGTTTATCTATGATGTTAACCCTTTCTCCAAATCTACCTGTAAACGAATAATGGCGCATGCAAGTAGTGATCATTTAGGTTCAACCCTATCCAAGTATTTCCCCAATCCATTTCCTATAAGGCACATCCAGTCATCACTCTAGCATGAGAGTGACAACCAAGGAAGCTTGACCAATACAAGTATTGCATTCATAATATCATCATCTGGGTTGAAGTCTAATGTCCATTTATTCAGATACATACCTCTGGGTCCATGAAAACATGGTACATTCCAAAATATCACATATTTTTCTTCCTTGTATTGAAACAAGAAAGCAAAGAAGCCATTTCCGCATTGATAGAGTCAAATGTTTCCTTTCATCATAGGCTTCTAGGTATTCTCTAGAAAATTCCATGGATCATGGGAACGACCACATTCCAGTGATCTTCCCCACCAATGCTTGATCCAAAAAATCCAAGGAAGTTCTTTAAAATCTTGGAGTAAGGACCATTAGAGGAATGACTTCCACCTTCTTAAATAAATTCCCGCAGTTCTTTAGTTTTGGGTTTTTTTGAGAGAGAAACCACAACATCGTGGAAGGTCAGAGCCTCATCTAGCAGATGGGGAGAAGCCCCCTCTATGTTTTCCATAGAGGTATTATATCTCAGGTTTCAACATAGATCAAAGGTGAGATGCAAAGAAAATCCTTCTATAGAATATTGATATTATGGGATGTATAGTTTTATAACAATTAGGAAAAAACTTACAAAATTTTAACTTCTTTTTTTATTTTTTTTGGTAAATTAGGTAGATTAAATATTATATTATATTGAAAAAAATAATATAACATGTTATGCGTCTATGTGTAAATTTCCTTTGAGTAGGAAAATTAGAAAAGTCACACTAAAAAATTTGCTCAATCCACTTAAAATGTAACTATAATAGAAGTTTCCATATGGCTACATACTAATATAATTATACTTGACCTTCCCAAAATTTAAAACTTTTAATATGTATAGACATGCTAAAAAATAAAATAAATATTTCAACCATATTTAGAGATTGGCGAAGAAGTAAAGTAACATCATAAATAATTATTGAAAAGGGTATTCCACCTGAATAGTTACATGTGGAATGTTGTCATCATCTATTTATGTACTCTAAATTCACCACTACTCTTGATAATACTAGAAGCATTGAAATATATTAAAAAACTTAGACTAATACAATCCAATGAAATAATAAAATATGATACATTACTAGATAATTGCTACACGTTCATAAAATTTGATGAACTTTTAACTATATATATGTGAGAGTATATATATACATATATAGATATAAAAAATTATTAATGAAATATTTAAAATTAATTTAAAATATAAATATGAATTTTTTATATACAAAATTATAAAAAAATATTAAAATTAATTTTTTTTGTTTTAATAATATTTTTATTATACATTTAATTTTAAAAATAACTAAATTTTAGACTACGGTTTATAAAATCTATTAAAAATAAAATTATATTGTTATTAAAAAAATAAATATTAAAAAAAAAGTAATATGAAAAAATGGTTTAAGATAAAATTGTTGTAATATATAGAGCTATGATTAACAAAATTGATACTAACAAATTTTTAATTTAATTAAGAAAAGAAAACTTATTTAATTAGAGATGCTTGTATATTGAGTTTAATATTACAAACTGAAAATTTTGTCTAAGATAAAATTGTTATATATATATGATTAACAAAGTTGATACCAATATATCTTTAACAAAGTTGATACCAACAAATTTTTTAATTGAATTAAGAAAATAAAACTTATTTAATTAAGGATGTTTGTATATTAAGTTTAATATTACAAACTGCAAACTTTTTTTTTTCAACGAAAGAAAAAACGCTGTATTGATTTTAAATCATATGAATACAGTCCATCAACCTTAACATATAAAGCGGAAGGGGAGAACCTTCACAGATAGATCATAAACCAATAAGGATCCCAGCATGACTGTATCCCGAGATGAAACGACCCAGACTGCAATAGCCCAAGCGGATAAGAAGCATGGACCAAGATGAGATACATACAGGATATAAGAAGTACCAAGAAGATAGAGCGTTTAGTCCTGTACAAGGTGCGAAGATGCATATGAGGGCAGACCAGCATATGCATCCAGCATGTCCAAACGATAGAACCGGAACAGAGCAGGGATGCAGCGAGGCACCACGCACAAAAAAGCCACGCACAAAAATTATCCAGAGCATCATGAATGAGAAACCCGATATGCTGTATGCCAGTAGACAAAAAACAAAACCATAACAGCACCTATGCCATAACCAGATATAGCCCCGAAACCCCCATATCACCAGAGAAAAAACTAACAGTCGGAAGAAGTCCCGGGGCGATGATAAGGACCATAAAAAAGGTCCAGGAGAGACTACCCAAAAGAAGAGGAGCTACATGTATATGCGGACATATAACCAGAAAAAAACGAAAAAATGCAGAGGATGATACATACCGAGATCGTAATGTGTAAGGACCTATAGAGGGATAGTGAAGGAGGCCTCTTCCCTGTTTTCGATGTATATGATGACAGTAATGAAGCCAAAACCCTGTTCCATACCTAACTTTGACAGCCTGTCCACCCTTCCATTCAATTCTCTGTATATATGGTGAAGGGAAAAACTCTAAAAATGTGATAGTATATGGGAAGTCCTATCGATCCATCCACTGAGATGTGAACCTTTGAGAGCAGCTCTGCCCGAGAAACCTTCTACTACTATCTTGGAGTCCCCATATATATCAATGCAAGGAATCTTCAACAGGTGAGCCACTAAGAGCCCACTCCAGAGGGCCAAGATCTCAGCTTTATTGTTTGTTCCAGGGCCACCGTTCCAAAAGATGTGATAGCGTTCCCCACCATCCAGTTTTAGCCAGGCCCCACAGCCACAGATACCCCCCTGTTGTGCTCCATCGAAAAAGAGAGCCGGAAGATGAATCTCGTGAGGTCTATACCTGATGGACATATCCTTTACTACCCCGTCCTGAGCAGAAAGAGGATGAAGCCAATCCAGAATCCGTTTGAATATCCTGTAAGTGTCCCACAGCCCCCCATCGAACAACATGCTATTTCTAGTAAGCCAGATCTCCCAGCATACATAGAAAGGCAGAGCCTTGATCTCATCCCTCTTTGATGCCCAGTATTCATAAGCATGGACTTGTGACAGTGGTCTCCAAGCTGGGGCACCAGCCCAGTGTGAGATCATTTCCCAAAGGCCAAGAGCTGCCTTGCATTCAAAGAAAATGTGGGAGATCGTATCCAACTCCACTTTGCACATAGTACAGCGACCCAGACCGCTCTTCCCTCTTTTTTGTAGGTTCTCCCAGGTGAGAATCCTGCCTTTCCTGAGGAGCCAATTGAAAAGAGTGATCTTGTGGGGAATCCTCCATTTCCACGCCTCTGAGAAACCTGGAATATTGTGGGTAGTGTGGCCATCAGCAATTAAGTTCATATATAAGTCCTTTATACAAATTTTGGGGCCCTTGTGAGACCCGCCCCATACAATCCGATCACCTGTAGGATGAAAAGAGAAGCCTGCCCCTTGATAAGTGTTAATGAGAGTCTGCCAGGTGACCCTGTATCCGTCCTGTATACTGAGAGACTCAAAAGACTTCCATACCGGCATACCATTTTCCAAATGTGAAATGAGATCAGAGATGTAAAAGAGCCTTCTATGAGTCAGCCTATGGTAGAAAATTGGGTCAATATCAGGTTCGGAAGAAATACCCAGAATGTTGCAGCATGTAATGGGGATCCGCCTCCCATTCCCAAAGCTCCACCGCACATTCTTCTTTATAATCCCCAGGCTTTTTGATATACTCCTCCATATCATAGAGGCGCTCTTGTGTGTTATTATTGGCCCCATGATGTAATGCTCCAGATTCCTACTACCCGCATATTTATCCATTATGATGATCGACCAGGTGCCGGTACCTGACAAAGCCCTCCACAGCGATTTGGCCAGCAATGAAAGTGAGAAAGTTTGCAATTCTAGCAGCCCCCAACCTCCCATCTCCTTAGGGCAACAGATCTCCGACATTTTACACAGGTGGAATTTATTTTGGGTTCCCACTCCAGACCATAAAAAATGGGACACAATAGCGATGATCTTGTTACATATTTGCGCAGGGATGAGGTACAGATGGCCCCAATATACAGTGAGTTGTGATAGAACAGCCTACGCAAGGATGAATCTACCTCCTAAAGTGAGCCAGCGATTAGTCCATTTTGATAATTTATTCCTGTATTTTTCCAGAATCCACTCCCAATCTTTATTTACATAGGCGCAGGGCTTCAGTCGAAAACCCAAGTAGATGATGCCATCAGCTGTTTTGCCCGCACTTACCCCAAGAATCTCTGCAATCTGTAGAGCTTCCGCCTCCTCGCCTTGATCATATAGTAGCCTGGATTTATGTTTGTTGACGGATAGGCCCGTGGCAGAGCCAAATCTGTCCAGTAGATTATGGAGGAAAACCCAGATTTTGCGAATAAAGCATCCGAATACACAATCTTCTCTCACCGAAGAGTTTCCATTGCCACCTGCGACCACGGTGAGAGAAGATTGTGCTCACTGGTGAAGAAATTCCAATGTTGTGGAAGATTTGAACTCGGTAGAAGTGTGGTGTGGTGTGGAAAAAGTCGTAGGTTCGATCGTCGTGATGCTTTACTATCCTCTGAGCACCTCAAGCCCCATTTTGTGCATCTCATCCATCGGATCTCTGAAGAAGAGGGTGGAAGCCTACTGTTGTGCATCATCAATGACACATTCTTGGGGTGGACGCTAGACATGGGGAACAACCTACATTGTGGCTCCCATGTTGGGATGCTTCATTTCTCTCCTTGATGCGGGAGGCTTTCCTACGAAGTTCTTGATAAACTTACCATGATTTATGATACCAAAAATATTGTCTTTATACATAGATGGTGTATCTGTTAGAGTATAGTTCTGCATACATTTTGGCCCTACCATTATCTTTCCATGTAGGCTTTGGCTCTGACAAAGTAAGAGTTTGAATTCTAATGCCTTTCTGATGAGCTTTCATCCTAGAAACTATGTCATTCTGCATAGACTTTAACCCATACATAATTCCTTTCTGTGGATCTTTTGTCTCAAAAATAGTGCCTTTCTACATAGATTTTAGATTAGTCAAATTACAACACTGCTCATCTTTCAGTAGATAACAAAAATATTGATATGAGGATCAATATCCAGAGTTTCCGCCATCACGAATCTGTACTTAAAAAATATGGTTGACAATCTAGTTTAAATCGAGATATCATTCATTATTTTTTCTGGTGAATGGTCATTACCAGTGGTAGCTAGGGAAACTAAGATTGGGATTTCATGTTCAAATCGACGAGGAGATTAGTAATGCTACAATGATAGCAGTAAGCTTCCTGCTTGTCCCTGAGAATCATCATTTGTGCTATTGCCTAGACAGTGTTGTGTCCAAATAGAGTGGACTTGGAAACGTGGTGTGTTGATGTGTTAGTGAGCATAGACTTGAGCCCTTGGTGAAAGAGATGGTGTGGCAGTGTTTTTGCAACGTTTGTGGCTAAAGAAGGAGACAGGGTGAAGATGAAACCAAAACTTCCAATATGCCCCAAATTATTATATGCTTTGATGAAACGAATTGTCTTCATGAATTCTTTTGTTTCTTCTTCGACTAAAACATGTTGAGCCCAATCAAATTAGCATGTAAATGCATTCATGTAAATCTAGTTGAAAAAAATTGTAACTTTTGTTATGATATTTAGTTTGGCCAACTATTGTCACACATCTGTGTCTATGTTCGAATTGTCCATTCCAAAAATAGACAAATGTATTTGCAGGAATGATTTACTATCATATATGATGAAGACATGACAGTGAAAATGGCATCAAAGTGGTTGGAGCTACATCAAATATTGGAGGAGGATGGACAATCAAGTTTGTGTGAGTTTTTGGAATAGACTCTTGATGATGATCGCATACATTTATTAGTAAGAAATTCTAGGATGGTTTTAGTGGTATTTTTAGAGTATGTACCTGGTAACTCTAGGAGTTGAAGTGTGTAATGTAAGCCTGATGAGGAATGTGTATCACCATGAAGTTTGTGGTTATATAAAAACCATGTTGTAATTGCAAGTTTGTGGTCATCCGGAAACCACTTTGCAGTGTTGGTTTGTGGTAAGCCAGAAACCACATGTGAGAGTGAAGTGGATAGGGATTCTTGTTTGCATGGTTGAGGGTGAGCTGAGAAAACCCTGGACCTGCTTGAGTTAGGTCTATGAGTTGAGCCTTAGTGGCTACAATGCCTTAATGGCTACAGAGCCTTCGTTGCTACATAGCCTTCATGGCTACAGTGCCCTAGTGGCAACATAGGAGCCTTAGTGCTCATAGTTTTAGAGTATATGTGGTCTGCAGAAACACCTTACTCATAGGAGAAACTTGCTTTCTCACAGTTCTCAGCAAGATGAGCACAAAACGATTAGAAATTATTTGGGTAATTCCATAATAACCACGATAATGATGTTGGAGGGGGGTTTACAAGTACAGGTACATGTATGCGGCCATAATGGTTGACAGAACCATGTATGCGAAGGACATCCTACAAGACTAGCAGTTCAAGTGGTTGGAACCCATGCATTTCGGTTGATGGTTTCTCCTTTATATGGACGTCAACATATCCTTTTGTTATGTTTGACCACAACTAGATTTTGCAGATTGATATCGAGACAAGTAGTCATTAAGGGGGTGTGTTGGAATATGTAATTCCTACTTCTCTCAGCTGTGAATTTCTATGTAAGGAGTATGTTCCTATTCCATAGGAGTTAGCTAAATCTACATGTTCCTAGTTTGGTGTGTGGTTGAGATATTGTCTCAACCAACTTATTGTGTGTCAAATATAGTTTCCCTATCTTGAGACAACACTTCATGTATATATGTAATTCTATTTGATTAATAGAATATAGCATGCATGCTGAAATTCTCTCTCTCTCTCTCTCTCTCTCTCTCTCTATATATATATATATATATATAATTGTTACTTTTATTTTTGTTAACTTATTTTTATGTATTGATTAAATTCTTTTTTTTATAGAGAGAAAAAATATGAAAATCAATATTTTAATTAATAATTAAACCATTAAAAGAATCAAAACATACATGTCACGTTTGGGTTCATCTGAAGATTTTATTCATCTATTTGATTTTTTTTGCCATATTTTTCAATAGTTTTATTGAAATTTCTTAGGAAATATTCTTTCAAAATTTTATCAAAATTATTAATGAATATAACTAAATTAAAAAAGATTCTTTATATAATTTTTGGGACAACTTTATTAGACTTTTTCATGTGTAAAGAAAGCATTGGTTAATAAATTTTTAAATTATATATATATATATATTCAAATATTTTTCATTACTCGAAATATACGTATATAGTTATCAAAATGCATGTGGTCTCACTCTCACTAGGATTGTTGACCAATGCTGTCAACATACTATAGACAAAACGAAAAATACCCAAGTGAGAGGTCCACAGCCTGATAGGATTTACACATTTTAGATAAATGAATTTTGGATTAATCACATCATTAGGATTTGGTCGATGTTTCAAACAATCTAATGTGGTTCATCCTCGGGACTTACACGCCAAAATACAAAAAGAACTAGAAAGACATATGTTATCCTGACCAATCATCAGAAGAGATAGAAGCGGGATTGTCTAGCCCCGTTCCTAGAGGTGGAAGTGGGCGGTATAAAAAATGAACATGTTTCTCAAAGTTAGAAAGCCATGTTTCTAGCTTCTTGAGGTTTTTTGCCAATATATTTTCACCATGTTAAACAACCACAATTTTCTCTTGGAGATGACATTGAAAGTAGTGTAGTTAATTGATAATGGAAAAAAGTCCCTTGTGCTCTTCCCACCTGACGTTATCACCAAATTCCAGCATTTGCAGGATTGATTGAAGAATCTCCTGATGAATTGAAGTCTGCATGTTCCAAATAGTAGCTACACACCAGCCGACCCAGTGTTTCCCATCCTACTAATCCAACCTGGCTGCATTCGGTCAGACCCTGGACTGTTTCCCTCTTCGAGGGTTTTAACCACGTGATAATACTGGTGTACTACTTTGTGATCTGTTTGTGAGAGGTGACCTTTGGTTCTTGATCTACAGAACTTTCCCTGTAAATTCCTACATGATATCGGAGCTATTTTGAGGGCTGCATCCGTTGTTGATCCAAATCCGAAGCTAGTTTGACTGCATGTGACTACCATTTTCTAGATATATTATTTCTGAACATTTTCGGCGCTGGAGAAATCCTCTGTTGTGTCCAATACGTCTTTTATAGTGAGGAACACCTTTCGTTTCATGGGAAAAGGTTTTCAGTTGCCCAAGTTATGTCAAGTTAGATCTGGAGCAATGTATTTGTTTTGCAGTTATATTTGTTAATAGTTCTGCTATTTCGGTTCCCTCTGTTTATTTCAGTTTTTAGGTTTTACTTATTTGTTGAATCTATATCATCTTCTTTGCGTATGCTCTTTTCTCTGCGCTGTGCGCGATCTCAGAAAATCAAAAATAGGAAGAAAGTTTTTTTTTACTACATATGCTCTTTCCCCGCATCTTTGTGTGATCTCGGGAAATCAAAGATAGTAAAAAATAGATAGTTTCTAGTAAGGCTAACCGAAAAACTAGCATTCTTTTGTAAGACTTGCATTTCTTTGTTTGCTCGGTTTCTTGTGCTGGAAAAACATGCACACCAAAGAACAGTTGACAGCCAAATAGATTAAAGAGATTTTTTTTCTTAAAAATTGTTTGGAAATCACAGTCCTTGCTTCAGCTTCGGACCTGCGTTAGTTCGAAATCGCTCTAAGTGAAGGCTAACTAACACGACTCTCTGTTCTTGACTTGTGTGTTAGTAATGTTGACTAACACGACTCTCTGCTCTTTACTTGTGCATTAGTAATTTTGAGGCTCCTCTAAAACAGAGTGTTAGTACAGCAAACTAACGCTCCTCTTGACTTAGTTTTGCAAAAGGCGTAACTTCTTCATCCAGAAACTATTTCTCAAGCTTTTTTTTTTTAAATGGCTTAATTTTTCGATATCTTTCCATTGCAACAATTAGTTTCAAATTTTCTCAGCTTTAGTTTTTTAAAATGGAAAGTGCATGCCTGATATTCTTAACAGCACCAATTATTTCCAATGGTTACCTCACATGGTAGATATACTTAGAAGTAAAGAGATTTATAGAATAGCCACAGGACAAGAAACTAAACCTTCCAAAGATGATAAATTTCTTAAATGGGAAAATAAAAAAGATCAAGCACGAGGGTTGATAGGAATGTCCATTGCTCAAGATCTTTGATTTCACATCCTTGACATTGACACCCTTGATAAAGCCCTGGAAAAGCTAAATACTGTTTTTGGCATTCAAAATCAAATCAGGGCCAACCAGCTTGAAAATTAGTTTCTTACTTTGGACCTCAATAATTTCTTCTCTATTGAAGATTTTTTGTCCAAATTCAAGACCCTTAGACTTCTTTTAGAAGGTTGTAAGGTCAAAAAGGAAGATGATAGCCTCATCTATTGCATTCTTGCTAAGCTTGGACTTGCATACTGTGTATTTGTTTCTGCCTTCCATTCCACTAGAGATGCCATCATCTCTTTTGGAACCGCCTACAAGAACCCCTCTTTTGATGCCTTTTGCGATTCTTTGATAAGATAACAAGAAAAAATCTTACACCTTGGCCTTATCACTTCTAGAAATGCTTCTAAGAAAGCCTTAGCAGCCCAACAACAACCATATTAAAAGAATCCCAAGAAGCAGTATCCTAAAAAGTATGGTCCTAAACCAAACAAGGGACCTAAGCAATTTCAGCTGCAAACTGAAAAATCAAATCACCAAAATGATAAATCAAATAAAAAAAAAGGGAAGAAGACATATATACATTGCAACTTTTGTAATCGTGATGGCCATATAGAGTCCAAAAGTTTTAAGAAGGTGGAAGCCTTAGAAGCAGCAATGAAGAAGAACAACATCAACTTGGAGCACTCTTCACCTTCATCTTTAGGCATGGAACTTTCTTCTTGTGGTTGTCAAGCGTCAAGATCTAGTTATGCATTAAATGTATCTTCTTCTTCTCCTTCTCATGAGTGACTCATTGATTTTGGAGCTTCTTACCACATGGCCAAAAATAAAGCCATGTTTTCTTCTTTAAATGATTGTAACACCAATCATATTTATGTTGGTGATGATAGATCTCTTAATGTTGTAGGATCTGGAACCATTCATCTAGAGAATGGTCAGTTCAAGGATGTACTATGTATTCCTACCTTGTCATGCAACCTTCTACCTGTTTATCAGATAACTCATTCAAGTGAAGGGAAAATAGTAGAATTCTCACCTCATGATGTTGTAATCAAGGACCTCAAATATCCTAGACATATCTTAGCTACTGGCATTGCTGATGATTCCACAAGGTTGTATAAGTTTGGTAACTT
The DNA here is from genome assembly GCA_034641835.2 of Pinus albicaulis. Taxonomy (NCBI): domain Eukaryota; kingdom Viridiplantae; phylum Streptophyta; class Pinopsida; order Pinales; family Pinaceae; genus Pinus; species Pinus albicaulis. The sequence goes on along the minus strand of CM076573.1, from coordinate 210,962,324 downwards.
TGGGTCATCATGTCTTCCCTCTGTTATTGTTTCTCATAATGATGAAGTGAGCAAACTTTGGCATGAGCGATTTGGTCACTTAAACTATCGCTCTCTTTAAACTCTATGTAAAGAAAATATGGTGACAGATCTTCCTATGGTATCTTGTCGAGATGTTGTTTGCTCCGAATGTGTACTCGGAAAACAACATCGGGATAGAGAGAGAGCTAAACAAATATGCAATTAATATTATTATGTTTCATGGGTAAATCTTTCACTATTGGGAGTAAGCTTCCTCCATACAACAAAAGAACCCTACAATAAAAGCTCCACACAAATTTTCATCATTATTATGGTACCATCCGAACAAAATATGTATGTTTCCTATTAAATTGACCACTACCTTCAACAACATTCATGGATTCCAGTCCTATATGTGTTGCGCTGTGATTTCTGATTTTTAACTGGAATAAAGTTTTGTTTTACAATCTCATTTTTGCAACGATGAAATACAATTGCTAATTTTTTTATATTTCTTTCCAGAAATGTTCAGGAAGCTTTCCACTTTTTTCTGTTTGGCAACCTCTCTATTGAAATGGAAGAACATTTCTGTGAGTGATGGCTTCCTCGCCTGATCAACGCATAACACCATGCATGGGATTTATAAACTTAGGGTAGGGAGATTTCAATCCCCTTTTTTTACTTGACAATCAGAATTCTTAGTGGGGAACTTACAAAGCAGATTTCTTCATTCAAGTAAAAAAAGGGAGATTCAAACATATTTGTATTCAACCTTTTATGGAGGGGAAGAACTTTAATCATTAGCACTTACGTTTCATGGGGTTATACTATGCATCCAATATGTACAGTTGGCATGTGTGTTTCATTTACCATAAGTTTATTCCTTTCATGACCAAGTGCGGAGGAATTCTACCTTTTATGTTTTGTTAAAATTATATTAAACTGTGTTAAAATTATATTAAATTGTTTTTTAAACATGTTGAAAGTCCTTGGCTAAAATTATAATAGGGTCTCTTTAACAGTTATATGAAACAACAATTTAGGGATCATAAATCAAGGTGGGTCGCTTGATATGAGCAACGACGGGATCGAGAGAGGAATATTTACTACTAATCGACAGGGAGAGAGAGATCTATTGTACGAAGAATCACTTCTCGTTTGCATTCTCTTCCTTTTTTTTCATTTTCTCCCAACCGAATATGATTGATTCTTCGTCTTGGCTAAGCTCATTGTGCATTTAATTTTCATTGTTCACAGCTCCACACAATGAACTTAGTTTCGTACAATGAAAAAGAAATGCACAATAGGCTACACGAATCTCTTCAGAACTGCAACAGGCTACACAATAGCAGCATCCGTCATCTCTTCAGAATTTTGAATTTTGCTACATCTTTGTGGGTATTTGAATTGTTTGCTAATGCCTCAACCAAAGCGAGTGGAGTTGTCTATGGAAGTCTGTTACAAGCTTTTTAGGTCCAGCGTTAATCCCATACTTCGTTTTGCTCAAATATTTGTTGCCGCAATTAGGAAAGGGAATGTGAGGACTCCATCACAACGCTCATATATAAATATTTTACAACATTTGTTCATATATAAATATTTTTTTATAATTTATTATTAGTAATAATGTGTATTTTTCAAAATATTATTTATTTCTCCATGATAATTGACAAATAATTATTAATATTAAAATAGTTTTATTAATTTTTTAAATATTAAAGAGAATAGTCAAATTTCTTTAAACTTTTATTTGTATATTTCTAAACTATGAATAAAAGTTTTATAAGATTTAAAATTTAGAAAATTTACATTATAATATATATTTTGAAATTAGATTTATATAAGATGATAATTTCTTATATCACACTTTATTCTGAGAATTAATTATAATATAAATGCAAAAACCAAATTGAAAAAATTAAAAATATCATAATAAAATGAATTAATATTTTAATTCAATAAAATGTTATAATATTTTTAATAGCCTTAAATTTCTTATTTGAATAACAATTATACAACTTTATCACAGGCTCCTTATAAATTAATTGTTAAGTTTCCCTATTAAATTCATATAATTAACTTAATTAATATTTTTATAATTTCTATCATTAATAATTATAAATATAATTTTATTAAAAAATTAAAATAATTAATTAATGATAAATATTTACTACTAATTTTAAAACTTAATTTTTATTATGTAGATTTTTTTCGGTAATAATGACATTCAAATGAACATTGTGGACGCTTTTCGGACCAACAAATGTGGTTCATCATCAAAACTAGGTGAGGGATCAGATCCGGACTTTGAGTTTAAATAGATGCAGAAATGGCTCCTAACGGCTAGTTTGACTATGAAATTTAATAAGTGCTAGTTCTATTTTAATTAATTTAATTATTTACTTAATTATTAAATAAAATTATAACAGCGAGTTATATTTAATTAATTTAAAAGTCTAACTATTTAATAAAATATATTTATAAATTTTTATATTTTATTTAATTTAGTTAATTAATTATTATTATTATTATTATTATTTATTTTTTTATTAATTCCTTATTATTTAATTATTTATTACTTATTATATTATATTATAGTATTTTATGTATGTAAATTTGTAATCCTATTATTCTCCTTTCTCTTAAAAAAAATTAAAATTAAACAAATAAATAAAAATAAAAAAAATAAAAATTTTTTGACCATTAAGAATATAGGGCAGGGATCCAACACCTGCTTATATTCCAACTGTCATCTCTATTGAGATTTACGAGTCTTTTTTCAATTTCTAATGCCTCTCTTAACTTCCGATGATGGAAATGGTCAATCCTAGCTATGACCTTAGCCTCTTCAATGCAGATATGATGGTTAGTCTTTCCGCATGTTCAGCTAGGACAGAGGTGTGAGATCTTCCATGCTTAATGTCAGCATCATGTAAACTGATCCTTTGGTTAATAGATCGACCAGTTTCACCAATGTAAGGTATCCCACAAGAACAAGGAATAATATAAACACATTTTCCATCCCTAGGGTTTACCAGATCCTTAACCGATTTAAGAGAGCTGGGAATCATGCTAAGGGGCTTGAAGGAAGAAGAAACGTTATGCTTCTTAAGGATCCTAGAAATCCTATCAGTGGTTCCCTGAATGAAAGGAAGCCTTACATTGCAGGACCACTGATTAGGTTCATTTAACCTTTTTTTTTTTTAATTAAGGGACCTCTTTCTTCTTTAAGAAAAGCCTTAAGGCCTTGAGACTTACTATAACCATTTTTACAAAATACACTAAGGAGATGGGTCTTTTCTCCCTGAAGGTCAATGCCCTGGTGTCTAAGGTGTTGAGGACGCCTAATTTGTGAGCAGGGAAATGATGAGAACTAGTGTGAAGATATTGCTGAGTATGGGTTTTCTTTCGGAAAACTTGATGGGAGAAAGAACCATCATCCTTTCTAGAGATAAGAACATCAAGGAAGGGAAGGCTACCATCCACTTCATAATCCATGGTGAATTTTATGGAGCAAGATTGACTATTAAGATGAACAAAAAAATGATCTAGCTCTTCTTTACCATGAGGCCAGACGACACAAGTATTATCTACAAACCTTTTCCAAAGCTTTGGATGGAACAGAGCAGAGGAAATAGCCTTGGATTCAAAGTCGTCCTTAAAGAGATTAGCAACAATCGGGGAAAGGGGAGAGCCCATGGCAACACCACATGTTTGCTCATAGAACTCACCTTCAAAACTAAAGAAAGTAGATGTTAAGAAAATCCCAACTAAATGGGTCGTATCTGGATTAGTGATGCGATTAATGACTTCAATGGCCTTATTAATGGGGATATTGGTGAAAATAGAGCCAACATCAAAACTAACTAGCCTATCCTCAGGACCCATTCTAACGTCCTTTAACTCATTAACAAAAGAGGAAGAATCTTTTACAAAAGAGTCTGTACGAAGAGGTTTAATTTTTATTTTTAAAATTTCATAAAAAATTAAATAATTTTTTATATTTAATGATAATATATTTTAATTACTTAATTTATTAAAAATATTTCTCTAGTGTGCATAGTGTTTCTCTAGTTTGCACTGTAAGATAAATGAAAAGACACTTTTTCACACTTCAGAAAAAAATGAATTGAACTATGCTCCCCAAGTCAACGACTATCTCATTTAACTAACTTTTATGGAGAATTTGAAAAATGCAAATCAACAACACCAGGGGAAGAAAATTTCCTTTCTCTACACGAATCTCTTCAGAATCTCCATAACATTTCAATGAACCAAAACTGTCCTTTTCTATTGAGAAAACCAATGTGAGCATGGACAAAAGGCGATTACAAGGCGATAAGTTTTATGAGATAGATTGAATTTATTTGAATATTGTATGGCAGGTGGAATTTGATTGCGGGGCGCCTTCCATGGAAAAGTAAAGAGGAGATTCAGAATTACTGTAAAATGATACAGTGACATGTGGTTTAACAGTAAATTTCGCTGGGTGAAACCCACGAGATGGAGGTTCAAATCTCATTTGAGTATATGGCCTGTTGTGTCTTGGCTAGAAGAGTAGGCGACCCCATAGTGGACGTCTCGGCTCCTGTTGCGGCATAAGTTAATTGCTATTGTGTGACTTGCAGGTTGTTGCACCTAGCCTAGGTTTATAGTGGCAGCTAGTAGGATTTGATCCTGGGCCTTGTTCAGGATAACTCTCACCAGTTACCGATTACTCTAAATGCAAAAAAAAAAAAAAAGAAAGAAAGAAAGAAAGAATTACTGTAAAATGAGATACACAGCCACTACCTCTTCTTCACTTTCTTAGAGTCCTTATATCTTCACGCCGCTCTATGTAGCAGAAATATTTTGGAGGCGCGTCTTATGTAGTTATGTGTAAGTTATTGAATATGTAATTTACTAATATCTATATTAAGTTTGTTTTCGGGTAAGGCAACTCTAGAACACCGTCTAATTTGTGTTTTTTCCCATCTGATCTTTCCCATGTTGCTCTGTCACTTCTTATGTGACTTCGACAGTATTGTTGGATGCATAAAATTTGTATTATCAACAATGCTAGCATATTATGTCATGGCATGTGGACATCTTTTTAATGAACTTTAATTACTAAAAATATAGTTCGCATTTGGATGCATTTTTTAATGAAATTTAGTTATTAAAAATATTGTTGGAGACAGATGAACCTTCGTTCCATTTTAAACTGATCTACCTGATAATATAATGAAAAACTAAAAGTCAAAATATTTATGAAGAGATTTAAAATGTATTTATAACTTAATTATTTGGGCAAAGACAATTAAAATCTGGGGTAGAGCCTTAACCGCGTGTGATAAGAAAGTCCGAAGACTGTTCCCGTCCTTGTCGAGGGAGATGCCAACCATCTCTCTAACACGTGGTTTTTAAATTAGAGTCATATTATGGTTTGTGGAGATTAAAAATTATTTTATAAGAAGCTTCACGCTGCTCTAAATCATACAAAATTAAAAATAAATTATTTTACAACATTTGCTCGTATATAAATATATTTTATATAGTTTAATAATAATAATAATAATATATTTTTTTAGAATATTTTATTTTTTTGCATTATAATTGATAATTATAATTGTTAATATTAAAATTGATTTATTAATTTTTAGAATTTAAAGACAATAGTTAAATTGTTTAAAATTTTATTTGTAAATTTAAAAAGTATGAATAAAAGCTTTATAGGATTTCAAATTTAGAAAATTCACATTATAATATATATTTTGAAATAAAAATATTATATATATATATATATATATATATATATATATATATATATATAAAAGATTATAAAAGTCATAATATCACATTTTATTCCGAGAATTAATTAATATCTATTTTAAATATATAATTAAATTTATCTGGTTAAATAAAATTAATTATAATAAATTTATATAATATAAAGGGAAAAAACAAATTAAAAAATGTAGAAATATCACAATAAAATGAATTAATATATTACTTCAATAAAATGTTATAATATTTTTAATGGATTTAAATTTCTTATTTGAATAATAATTATACAACTTTATCACAAGTTCCTTATAAATTAAATGTTAAATTTTCCTATTAAATTCATATAATTAACTTAATTAATATTTTTATAATTCATATCATTGATAATTATAAATATAATTTTATTAAAAAATTAAAATATAATTAAAATAATTAGTTAATGATAAATATTTATGATTAATCTTAAAACTTTTTTTTTTAAATTCATAAAAAAACGAATTTATATTTTTTTTATTTAATGATAACATATTTTAATTATTTAATTTATTAGCAATATTTTTCTCTAGTGTGCATAATGTTTCTCTAGGATAAATGAAAGACACTTGTTAACACTTCAGAAAGAAATTAATTGATCTATACTTCCCTAGTCAATGCAACTACATTATTTAACTAACTTTTATAGAGAACTTGAAAAATGCAATCCAACAACACTAGGTGAAGAAACTTTCCTTTCTCTAGAGTTCATAAACAACCATTATTGCAAAATCTTGTTCAAATATAAGAGCATTGTTTAACTATTTCTTAGGGTGAGTACAATTTGAGTGATGTGCAATGCATGCATGCAACAAGAGTGCCAATGCATTTGCTAACAACCATATTTAATTACCTCTGCATGCATCCAAAAAGGTGCATTTATTGAACAACACATTTTAACTGTCCCATTTTGAAATTGTTAGTAATGTGAACACAATTGTGAATCCTTTACATTTGTAGCTTTCCATGATTTGGTTATATTATTAGATGTTTCTCAATTTACATGTTGTAGTTTCAATTCAGAAAAGGGTATAACATGTCCATCATAGCATGTAGGGACAACTTCGTTAGTATTTATGGTGGTAACTATCTCATAAGTCATTAGTTCAATTCTTGCAAGTTAGGGGTTGACGGTCGAAGCCACAATAGACGTTACACTGCCCCAAGGGGAGCCTAGAAATGATCCTCATCTTCCATGTATGAGGCTAGTGACAACATCTTTCAATTGGGTAGATCATTTTCCCATATAATGTATTAACTACCATGATCTAGATTTTCTAACCATCATGAGATGCGAAGGATTCCTTTGAAAAAAAAATGAAATAGAAAAAAACAAAGCACCGATAAGCCTCATTTAAATTTGAATGTTAGGGAACATTAAATATCACAATCCTATATCGATGGCATGATCATACTTGTCACACTTTCTTTAGTGAGTTCAAGCGTCGACCTATAACCCTCTGATTTGCACCCCTCTCCCCTCTTAAAAGATAAAATGACTTATGATGTGATATTTTTTAAATGATTTTGGGGAATGTTATACCATTTTAAAAAAAAAATTAGTCTACTTGAAAATTATATGATCACTTAGCTCAGAAAAAAATGGATTTCTACAAAATGTTTCATTAATTTCAAACAACCATGTGCCATAAGTAAGACATGAGGCAAAAGATGAGCTATATTGATGTGTACATGCACACATAATGATTGATATAATTATACACTTATCATTTTTCATAATTTACGGGTATCATATAGATTATTCCATGTTCAACATTGTGTAATGTTATCAAAATTTTGAGTTCAGGACAATGCTCATGAATTTTGTGTTGAGAATTGCAAGATACTAATCATAGCTATCTTCAGTGACATTATTTTTTCTCCATTTGTTATATTGAATGCCAATCATATTATTTTTTTATTCATTCTTATAATAAATGTTTGGCATTTTCTGTATATTATTCGGTACTATATTCAAATCAAATGAAGAATTGAAAAATGTGAGAATAGTTTCTCCTAATAGCTTTTTCCATAGCTTCAAACCTTGTTTCAAAAAATGTCTCCCACTTTGATCATGAGAGAATTACATTTTGGGGTTTCCTACATTTAGAGTTGCTTACAATGCATTGCAATAAAATAACATCGAGGAGATCTAGTTGTGTCTATGGGTTTCATTGAAGGAAGATAAGGTGTAGTTGGAGCTCATAGGAAACATAGGCTACAGTATTCTAGTTCATGAAAACCAATAGAAATACATTTCAATGAGGCCCATAAATGGATTTTAATGGAGCTCCATTGTGTTCTATATAAATACGTAATAGCTTTCAATTATCTCAATTTTTGTGTTTGTTACTCTTTATCATTTCCATGTATTTTCTTATTGAACAAAATTGTATGCCAAAAAAGTTAAACAATAACATAAATGCATGAACAGCAGAAGCATGGGAAATATATGTAACTAGATATTATGTTGATGTGTGGTGGTCTTCCTCGTTTTCTGTGTGATACTTTGGTGTTGATAGTCCTACCACTCCCTATTTCCATTCATGCATACACATTTTAGACTTTTAATACTAATTGAAGTCTTCCCCAACTCAAAGAACTTGATGGAGGGGAGAACCCATAAAGAGCACAGGGGCTTGAAGGTTTGTTTTCATAAATTTCTTTTAATTTGCAACAGAATGAAAAGTAGTTGATGTTGGAAATACTGAGAGGGGGTGGTGAATCAATATTCCTTTCAATTAGAGCATTAGTTAATCTTCAATTATTATCAGTGTTTGTACAATGATAGCAGCAAACAAGAGGAACACAAATGCACACAATTTTTAAGGTGGAAACCCACTCTGGGACAAAAACCACCTAATGCTTTTCTAATAATTCTTTAATATTCAACTCCAATTGAAAATAAATCTCCAACTTCCTAGAATCTAGAAAAGCATTCTTCTCCAACTCCCACTGGATGGATGCTCCAACGCCCGAGATTCTTCAGTAGTCAACTGAACGGATGCCCCAACACCCAATGAGATACAACTCACCCTAGCACCACCCTACCACCCTATAGAGGAATAAAAGAAGAATGGACTCCCGTACCAGGGAAAATGGTCCACTTTACAATGATATAGAATGATGTAGAAGAAGAGGATATACTAGACCATAACCCCAACTTTGACACAACCATCTTATGATGATCCTAGACCTCCCAACACTACCTCTTCAACCCTTGGTAGATAGACACTAGTACAAATTGTACAATAATGTATTTACAATGATACCTTTACAATGATTGTATGCAATGATGCCCACTTGAAGAATTCATATGATGAGTTTCTTGCTGCTGTTATGCACCTTGGTTGCTGCTCTTATCATGCTACCCTCTATTGCACTTTGCTTTGCTTTGCTGTCGTAGAAATTCTGGTCCTTTGCACCTTTGACAACACATGATCTAGCTTTTTCTTGTCTTTTATGAGATCGATATTGAATCTGGTGTATCTATGTTATTTCAAATCCTCAATATCTGATTTTTGGTCCTGTAGTAGTCCTCTGAGTCATCTTTCCAATGTCACAGGTCTCACCCAATTTGGATTCTTCAAGGGAGAGTTGTACCCATTCTCTCACAATGCCCTAATTATGGACTGTTTCAGTGGAGCACATTTGTACGACATACCACGTGTCATTGTTTCTTCATTTGGCTCTAAAATCGATAGAGAGAAAATTACAGACTGTGCACTATCTTTCACTTTTTACGGAATTCCAATCCGATACTCATAGAGAGAGTTATAACGAATTTACCAAGGTCACTTCTTTGAGATGAATTTCAGGAGCTTGTAAAAACCCTGACTTCCACAGATCATATCTCCAAAAATATTCCGCACCTTGATCTGAAATTTTTACAGAAGCTTCCTCTAGATTTCAACTTCGCCTCATAAAAATTTCAACTTCTGAACCTTCATAGAAAAAAGGTTAGAGTGCAAATTCCACGATGACCTATTTCAGATGGCGAAATCCCTTGCCTAAGGAGGAAATGAAGATCAAAATTTATATAAATGCATAGGTTGAGAGGGGATTAAACAAGTGACCGTGGGAGGGATTTTAGGAGCTTAAAAAATATTAATTATGAATTTTCAATGACCCATGCCCCAACCCCATGGGGTTTTAGCCCACTAACTTGGGGTACAAACTTCAAACATGAATATCTCTCAAACCGTGAAGAATTACATGGCGTGCCATATATCAACGGAAACATCTCGACAAGTAGAAACCATCAAAAGAATTATTGACCCAGAATATATTAATTTGGTAGGTAAAAATTCCCATGCAATATTGGGTTAGCCCTTGGTGCTACTTGGGTTGACATCAATGACAACCGCTGATCAACAATCTCCCCCTTTGGCATTGATGGCAACACAAGTACTCCCCCTGCGATCATGACACCTCTTCCTACAACATTCTCTCCCCCTTTGACATCAATGGCAAAGGGTAACTCCCCCTGAAACACAACCATCCTGTGGACCTGTACACACTTCCACTCCCCCTGACACACAACCATCCTGCAGACCTGTAATCTACTTCCACTCCCCCTTTATATTCTGAAAAAGGAAAATCTAATGAGAACTTGGGAGAATCCCAAGCTTCTGGCGAAGATATTCCAATGCTGGCGAATATTTAATATGTGATTCTTTTGGTGCTGCTTGGAATCTTTCTACTTGTCCAACTACTTGCATAACATCTGGTCGGGAGGCTGTTACATATAGAAGACTACTAATCATAGATATGTACAACCTTTGATCCACATCCTTAGATGAGTCGTCTATGCTCAATTTGCAACCTGTTACCATTGGAGTAAGGATGGGTTTGCAATCTTCCATTTTAAATTTCTTGAGAATTTCCTTGATGCAATTGGCTTGAAATATAAATATTCCTTTCTTTTGCTGAGATATTTGAAGCCCTAAGAAGTATGTCAGCTCACCAAGTAAAGACATCTCAAAATCACTTTGCACCTTTGTAGCAAACTTCTTACTTAGTCGATCATCATTGCTACCAATTATTGTATCATCCTCTTTAGCTATTAGACATGCTTTAGTTTCTTCATCCAGAACATATATGTCATTTGGAGCTCGACTTGATGTAGCCACAATTTCACCATACACGCCTTTCCTGATTTCACATTTCATGGAGTTGAATAGTATTGTGTGTCCTTGATCACACATTTTTCCAACACTGAATAGATTGTGATTCATGTTTTCAACCAATAGAACATTCTTGGCTAGAGCATCTTTGCTTCTGAGAGTGACAGTACCTGATCCTATAACATTTGAAGATCCATCATTTCCAAAGGACACGGTTCCATCCTTCTTCTCTTTCAGAGATACGAATTTATTTCTATCTCCAGTCATATGCGTTGAGCAACCGCTATCAACATACCACACATCTTTGTTCTTTTGAGCCTTGAGAGCGAGAGAAAAATTATCATTCTTCTTCTTCTTCCATGTTCGTTCATTCTGTGGCTTCGAAGATTCTTCTGGAGGATTTTCAAGTCTGCAGTCTTTGGCTATGTGTCCAAAGTTTCGACATTTGTAACATTCAATATTATTTCTTAAATGTTCAAATCTATTGATGTTTCATTGAGCCCTTGGAGGTTCATATTTGACAAATCTCCTAGAATTGTATTTGTTCCTAGGGTATGTGCGACATTCTACAGCTTTATGACCAAATTTTCCACATGAATAACAGTAGCCATAAAAAATATGTTTGTACTCGATGGAAATTTTCGTTGAGGAATTGTCTTCCAAGGTTGTTCTTGTGAATCTTGTCCAGTGAAGTCTACATGCATGTCAGATCTCATAGGTTCATTGTATTTTGTTGTATAAGGTCCTTCTTCTTCTTCTTTGTAACCGATGCCAGTTATGTCGTTGTAAGATCGTCGATTGTTGATGAGTTCTTCCAATGCCCTTGAGTTGTTGGCATAGTTTTGGATAGTTTTTCCTTTCTTCACTTCCTCACGCAGTGAGACTACTTTGGCTTCTAATTCTTCCCTTTCTTGGTTTCTTTCTTCCAACTTCTTTTGAAGTGACTCTTCAATGCATTTGTGTTCTTCAACTTCAATTTTGAGACCTTGAACTTGTTCTTCAAGAGTATTGGAACGGATATTCTTCGCCTTGAGATCTTTTATAAGTTTGATTGCTTCCTCATAAAATTCTTCTATGGTCCATCCTTCCTCTTCGTTTTTTTATACCTCTTGTTTATTGTGCTTGGGTTTATTGTGCTTGGCCATAAACAAAACTCTCTCATTGGCTTCTTCTTTGCTGTCACTTTATTCATTGGATGATGAGCTATCTTCTTTAGAGAGAAAGTTCCTTTTGGATCCTTGCTTGTTGAATTTCTTAAAGCCTTTCTTTCCTTTTGAGTTTCCATCACTTCTGTTTGGACAGTTTGTTGAAAAATGCCCAACCTCATTACAACTGAAACATATCAATGGAAGTTTACCTTTGAATTTTCCCTTACCAATTTTTAGTTTTCTCGTGAAGTAAGCATATTCTTCATCTGAAATACCTTCTTCATCATCTCCCTTTTCTTCACACTTGCAGGTGCATGTCTTTTCAATTGAAGGTTGTTTATCCTTATTGTTTTTCTTAGATGCAACGAACGCAGTTTCTAGATTTGAAGTACCCTCTTCTTCATCAAGTCTCATTTCATATGCTATGAGAACTCCATGTAATTCCTCTTTGCTGAGTTTGTCTAGATTTGCACTATATTCTAAGACTGATACCTTTGGGTTGAATATCCTTGGTAACATTCTAAGAATCTTTCGTATAATAGTCTTCTCATCAATTGGATCTCCCAATCCTTCCAGCGTATTGGTTATTTCATCAACGTATTGGAAGTATGCAGCAATGTTGCAATCTTCTTTCATTCTGAGTTGTTCAAATTTTTCTCTATAGATTTGAAGCTTTGCTTCTTTGACATTTGAGTCACCTGCATATATATTCTCAAGCTTTTCCCATAAATTTTTGGCAGTTTTACAACCCAACACCTTATGATAAGCAGATTCAATAAGTCCACTAATAATAACATTCTTTTCTTTTGCATCATTTACCAAATTCTTCTTACCTTGTTCATCAGTGGTTGATGTAAATCCATTTTGAACAGTGTCCCATACTTCGTAACCTTGTGCCAAGAGATAGACCTCCATTCTTCCTTTCCAGAGTGCATAATTATTTTCATTGAATAGAGGTACACCATTCTTGGTGTTGATCGTATCAGCCCCCTATCAAAATTTTGTTAAGCAGCCCCCTTTAAAACACTCGAAACCCCTTTGTTTAGACTAAAAATCCATTTTCTGCCTATCGTTACTTTCTCCTCGATCACAAAATCGCATAAAAGGCCAAAAATCCCACTTTGAACGCTATATTAAGGCCTAAGCCCCTTTTCCGCTAGCCCCTTTAGCTTTTTCCCCATGAAACCGAGCGCTCACCCTTAAGGCGCTAATCGCATCAATCGCAATTGCAGTGTTTGTGTTATGTTTTTCTATCGGATGATCGCAAATGTTTGTGATGCGATTGATCGCAGGTTCCTCCCCCATCGCATCGCATGTCCGACTCCTCGACCCCTGATCGCACTCCCCTCCGATCGATCATCGCAAACATTTTCGATGCGATTGATCGCGTCGCATTTCCACTCCAATCATCGCAATCTCAATTTCTGTCGTGTTTCCCCTTTGCTCCCTCCCTCTCCCGATTTGCGATTGCAATTGCAACCCCGGTCCCACCATTTGATTCCTCCGCCCTCCATAGCCATTCTCCCTATGCATAGCTTTCATAACCAAGTTTGTTGGTTTTGCAGGATTACAACGACTGAAAATTGCCATTATTCACAGCCTCCATTTCAGAAGTCGAGAACGCATCAAAGGACCATCTTTCCAAGGCAGAATTTATGAGGGGAAATCCGAGAAGCTGTTATGGCGCGACTTTCATTAAAGGAGCCAGGTTGAAATCTGTCAAACCCTCCAGAATCATTCAAGAGGCAGATTTCGTAGATAAAGATATTAATGTTGTGGCAGAGAGTATCAGTGGGAGATCAGAGGAATTCAATGATCAACATTGAAGATTTTAAAGCCCAAATTCAAAATCCATAAGACAAAGGGTACCATTCGCAGAAAACAATGCCCTCGCGGTTTTATTTCAGCAGAATTTTTTCTCTAGGAAAGGACGGACTACCCATAAGGTTTTTTCTCTACCGTGTTCCTGAAGAGACTTGCACCCAGTGCATTTATTCCAGAAAGTAGGCAGCAGAGTACCTATAGCACTACAAAGTCATCAAGCAGTATGGGCATGCACGTTTCCGCCATCCAGTCTTTATTAGGCAAATTAAATGTTCATCACCTACCTCTTTTGCTAGGTTTTGGTCTCTTCTATAAAACCCCAAGAGAACTAATTATTAGAGGTTCTAGATTTTTATCAGAAAATTATGCAGTGAAAGGCTTTTTGCATACATTTTGTAGAACTTTTGTATGAAGGCTCAGAGCCCATAGGGTCTCAGTGATGAGGAGTTCTATCTGTCAAGGAGGATTCTGGTCTTTGGTATTTCACAGTCTATAATCTTCTTTATTTTGTTATATTAGCAGAACATTCCATTTCATCTATTTTTCTTGTATCATGTTTTGGAATGCGAGTGGCTCACTGATTTGTGGTATGGATTCATCCTAGTTGATGCCCATGCTCGGATAAGTCAAGCGCTTTAAATATGGCTCATGCATGATATTCTGTTCCATTATTCAGCTAACCATACTTCTGCTATATTAGCTGCTTTGGGAGGGTGCTTTTAAAATGCTGCTATCATGTATGGATTCTTAGATTGGTAAGCCCATGCATGGTGGTATTGTATATCTGGGTATCAGCTCAAGGTTAACTAGTATCTTGTCAATATTTCTTTCACTACATACATCTCCTGATAATTTATGTCTATGAAGTATTTCTGAATCGACCCGCTTTGCAGTAAACTGTCTCTAAATTGTCTGTTGCTTTTGTATCAGAGTTCTGCATCTTGCCTCTACAGTGTCTCTTTTCCTGTGTCAGTTTCTAAGGGAGATAGCATGTGAGCTGAAGCTGACAACTTCACACATTATATTATATGCTCCTTGCTATGTTAAGATGTCCTAGGCACTGGTCTATCGCAACTCTAGGCTGTCTCTAGGAGCTACAACATCTTTCTGGTGCCATTTCCAGGGACGAATTTAAGAACATCTGAATCCCTGGGCCTCAAAAAAAATGTATTCACTCTCTAAGTAGGTGAGCATAGAGAGTTGTGAGTTGTAAATCCCTCACCTTGGTGACTCCACATTTGTTATTTGATATATCTATTTGCAGTCCTGGCTCCTCGTAAGCCACACCTGAGGTCAGACTCGTCTAAGCCAAAGACACCTTCAGTGTCTGACCCTGACCAGATTATACATAGAAGAAATTGGAGGGAAAGGAAATCATCCCGTTCCCGAATCCCTGAAGTGTCTATAGAAGATTTTCCTTCTTCCTCCTCTCAAGATTCTCAATTGCAAATTCTCGACTCCACTATGGGAGATACTGATTATTATTATTCGGATAGTCCACCCCGAGAAGGTATCAGAAATAAAAGCAGTCTTCATCCTACTCCTGAAGTTGAAGAGGTCAAGGAAGTAACTGAAGTATCTGCTATTAATAGACCATTTTTCCCCTCAACCCCTCAAGCTGTAGTTGAGTATATTCCTATTATTATTCATACTCCACTTCCTCCTCCTCCTCCTCTTCTTAGTCACCAAACTATTGTTCTACCTCCACCTCCTCCAATGGCTAATGTTCCAGCCTTCTTGATGAATAAATATGCTCCCCTGGCCTTACCCCAAGTTTTAAATGATATGCCCCAAGATTTTCTGAAGATCTTGCCCAGATTCAATGGGGAAAATGAGATTGATGCTCAGAAACATCTTGAGACTTTCTGCTCTTTTGCAGAGAACTTTAATGTTGAACATTTAGATGTGGTCTTAAGACTGTTTGTGCAATCTCTGGATGGTGAATCTCGAAAATGGTTCAATAAATTGGCTGGCCGTTCTATTACCACTTGGGATAACATGGAAGACACTTTTCTCAGGAAATGGGGAGAAAACAAAGATCATGGAAATTGTTTCATTGAGTTCAGTACACTAAAGAAAAGACACAATGAAGGAGTGTTAGAATTTATCAAGAGATTTAATAAATTATATTTGAGTCTCCCTGCTGACATGAAACCCCATCAAACTGTTGCTAAAGTTGTTTTTGTAGCAGCCTTTTATTCAGAATTTGGTTTCTCTCTCAGAGAAAGGAAGCCTGCTACTCTGGATGATGCTCAGGCAGATGCACTAGAATTGGAAGCAAACTTTTCCTCCACTGGTAAGTCAAAAGGAAAATCTGAACAAGATACCAGAAGAAGAGGCAAAGAGGAGGTATCTACCTCTAATCAAGACAGAGACTCACCTAATGACAGAATGGAAGAAATGACCAAATTGATTAAAAGGGTGGTCAAGCTTGAATTGGAGGCCAAGAATTCAGCTTTCAAGAATTTCCACAATGCTCCAAATAGGGGTTACAATCCTCAGTATAGGAAACCGCCCCTGCAAATATTGCCAAGGGAACCAAAGGAGCAACAAGATCAAGTACCACACCCCTTGTACTTGGAAGGTCCAGTGGACGATCCCACAGAAAATTCTGGCTATGATCTGGAGGATGAAAATCTTGCTCTCTCGGATAGTGATGAAGAAGAATGTTCATGGAAAGAAGAAGAAAGGGCTAGAGATACGGAAGACTCAGAGATCGACCACTGTTGTAAGCAATTTGTTGATTTCATGCAAGCACATCTCAATAGAATATATGACCTCAGATCTTCTAGAAAGAGAACTCATACTCCAGATCAAGAAAAGGAGCCACTCTAGAAGGAAGCACCACTCCAGAGGGAGTCAACAATCCAGAAAGTCACAGACAAAGGTTTTATTGATGATGGAGAAAATTTGACTCCTTTGGACAGTCAAAGAAAGGAGGAAGAAAGTTCTGTGGAAGACTTTAATCCATGTAATGAAGAAATTGGATTGTTGGAGATTATGCTGAATAAACATGATTCAATGCAAGAGGGAGAACCTCAATTTCAAAATTGGGGATTGAAGAATGTGAAGATACAAGGGAATGAAGACAGTGAACACTTTCTGGGTCTTGGAAGAGACTTGGGATTTTTGAGGAAAGAATTGGTGACTGAATAATCAAATAAGACCATTGGGTCTTATGATTTCGAAACTGACAATTTGGCTATGTTGACAGGTATTACAGAAGATAATCCATCTTTTGGAGTTGTCTTGGATACAGATGAATTGTTGCAGAAGAAGGAAGGCGAGGAAATCATGTCTCATGAGAGGGAACTTGTTATTATTGACAATGACAAGAAGAAGCTGACGTGTCTGATGGAAAAAGAGAAGACTGGAGGACATAATTTTAGAACTGCTACAGTGATGGAAAATCAGAATTATATTATGATAGAAGATGAAAGTGAAGAATCTAAAGAACTTGATTTAGTTTCCAGAAGCAATCAAAAGGGTGAAGGACAATTACTGCAGATTGTCAAGGAAGAAGAAGAGGAATATGCTGAATCAAGTTTGCAGCATATTGATGAGATGCTTGAGAATAGACGGCTGAGTTGTTTGCTGAAAACATTTAGAGAAGAGAATGAAATTGCACACACTGAAGTGAAAATGCCGAAAGTTGCGAAAGAAGCAGGTGATGAGCAAGAGAATGTTGCAGAGGGAGATATCCTAAGAGATATCCAGGAAGTTTGGGAAGCAGCCACATTTTTGGAAAAAGAGGCAACATTGACAGTAGTAGCAATAG
Organism: Pinus albicaulis; assembly: GCA_034641835.2. Classification (NCBI taxonomy): domain Eukaryota; kingdom Viridiplantae; phylum Streptophyta; class Pinopsida; order Pinales; family Pinaceae; genus Pinus; species Pinus albicaulis. The sequence continues at coordinate 210,944,649 of CM076573.1, read as the reverse complement.
AAATTGAAAGCATTAGAAGACTGATGATGAAGGTGTCTCAGAAGCAGCAAACAGCAGCAAGAAAGCCGAGAAATCTTGGCAAAAGAAAAACAAGAGCAGAATGTGAAAGCATAGCAGGAGGCAAGTTGCAGAGCACCCTATGGTTATCTCTGATAGGCAGTCAGTGCTCCTATCCCTTTTTGTTACTACTTGACTGGCTGCATTGGAATTATTGTATCACCTAAAAGCACTAGAGGCTTTCAAGTAAAGTAGGGTAAGTAGGAAAAGTCTGAAATAAAGCTCAGCATGTGAGCATGTAGTTAGTTGTTTTAATTTCTGCAAAGTCCAGCAAGCCAGACAGTCTAATCCTGGCTTGGCTATTGTTCAATTTCTATTTTAGAATGTAGAGAAGAAATCTGCTATACAGTTTAATCCTAGAAGATGTAGTTTAGGTAGAGAAAATGTGAGACCAACAGTTTAATCTGGTCTCATGGAGTAATAAGGGTAGAAGTAGAATAGATTTATTTTTCCTATCTTTGAAAATTGATGATGTAGGTGGTATGCGGAGTTGTCGACACGTCCAGGGATGAACGTGCGGTCCCCAGGTGGAGCCAATGTTGATCATATCAGCCCCCTGTCAAAATTTTGTTAAGCAGCCCCCTTTAAAACACTCGAAACCCCTCTGTTTGGACTAAAAATCCATTTTCTGCCTATCGTTACTTTCTCCCCGGTCACAAAATTGCATAAAAGGCCAAAAAACCCACTTTGAATGCTATATTAAGGCCTAGGCCCCTTTTCCGCTAGCTCCTCTAGCTTTTTCCCCATGAAACCAAGCGCTCACCCTTAACGTGCTAATCGCATCAATCGCAATCGCAGTGTTTATGTTATGTTTTGCTATCGGATGATCGAAAATGTTTGCGATGCAATTGATTGCAGGTTCCTCCCCCATCGCATCGCATGTCCAATTCCCGACCCCCGATCGCACTCCCCTCCGATCGATCATCACAAACATTTGCGATGCAATTGATCGCGTCGCATTTCCACTCCGATCATCGCAATCACAATTTCCGTTGCGTTTCCCCTTTGCTCCCTCCCTCTCCCGATTTGCGATTGCGATTGCAACCCCGATCCCACCATTTGATTCCTCCGCCCTTCATAGCCATTCTCCCTATGCATAGCTTTCATAACCAAGTTTGAGGGTTTTGCAGGATTACAATGACAGAAAATTGCCATTATTCACAACCTCCATTTCAGAAGTCGAGAACGTATCAAAGGACCATCTTTCTAAGGCATAATTTATGAGGGGAAATCTGGGAAGCTGTTATGGCACGGATTTCATTAAAGGAGCCAGGTTGAAATCTGTCAAACCCTCTAGAATCATTCAAGAGGCAGATTTCGCAGATAAAGATATTAATGTTGCGGCAGAGAGTATCAGCGGGAGATCAGAGGAATTCAATGATCAGCATTGAATATTTTAAAGCCCAAATTCAAAATCCAGAAGACAGAGGGTACCATTCGCAGAAAACAATGCCCTCGCGGTTTTATTTCAGCAGAATTTTCTCTCCAGGAAAGGACAGACTGCCCATAAGGTTTTTTCTCTACCGTGTTCCTGAAGAGACTTGAACCCAGTGCATTTATTCCAGAAAGCAGGCAACAGAGTACCTACAGCACTACAAAGTCATCAAGCAGTATGGGCGTGTACGTTTCCGCCATCCGGTCTTTATTAGGAAAATTAAATGTTCATCACCTACCTCTTTTGCTAGGTTTTGGTCTCTTTTATAAAACCCCAAGAGAACGAATTATTATAGGTTCCATATTTTTATCAGAAAATTATGCAGTGAAAGGCTTTTTGCATACATTTTGTAGAACTTTTGCATGAAGGCTCAGAGCCCATAGGGTCTCAGTGATGAGGAGTTCTATCTGTCAAGGAGGATTCTGGTCTTTGGTATTTCATAGTCTGTAATCTTCTTTCTTTTGTTATATTAGCAGAACATTCCATTTCATCCATTTTTCTTGTATCATGTTTTGGAATGCGAGTGGCTCACTAATTTTTGGTATGGATTCATCCTAGTTGATTCCCGTGCTCGGATTAGTCAAGCGCTTTAAATATAGCTCATGCATGATATTCTGTTCCATTATTCAGCTAACCATACTTCTGCTATATTAGCTGCTTTGGGAGGGTGCTTTTAGAATGCTATTATCATGTATGGATTCTTAGATTGGTAAGCCCATGCATTGTGGTATTGTATATCTGGGTATCGGCTCAAGGTTAACTAGTATCTTCTCAATATTTCTTTCACTACATACATCTCCTGATAATTTATGTCTGTGAAGTATTTCTGAATCGGCCCGTTTTGCAGTAAACTGTCTCTAAATTGTCTGGTGCTTTTGTATTAGAGTTCTGTATCTTGCCTCTGCAGTGTCTCTTTTCCTGTGTTAGTTTCTGAGGGTTTGGTCCCATTCTATTTTATTTCCCTGTTTATAGGAGATAGCATGTGAGCTGAAGCTGACAACTTCACACATTATATTATATGCTCCTTGCTATGTTAAGATGTCTTAGGCACTAGTCTATCGCAACTCTAGGCTGTCTCTAGGAACTACAACACTTGGTATGCTCCATGACCTCCTTCCAACTGTTAAAATGCTATTGAAATAGCCAACCTCTGATACCGATTTTTGGAAATACTGAGAGGGGGGGTGAATCAGTATTCCTTTCAATTAGAGAATTAGTTAATCTTCAATTATTATCAATGTTTGTACAATGATAGCAGCAAACAAGAGGAACACAAATGCACACAGTTTTTAAGGTGGAAACCCACTTCTAGAGTCAAAAACCACCTAATTCTTTTCTAATAATTCTTTAATATTCAACTCCAATTGAAAATAAAGCTCCAACTTCCTAGAATCTAGAAAATCATTCTTCTCCATCTCCCACTAGATGGACGCCCAACGCCCGAGATTCTTCAGTAGTCAACTAAATATATGCCCCCGTTAGCACTCAAATCTACCTCAGGCTGAAATGAAGTAAAACTTAAGGCTACATCAAACCACGCTCAGCCTCGTAGCTAGCCCTACGAGGACAGGAGAGGGCTCTCTCCGTCAATCTCGAGAAAATAAGCAATAGAATGCCATGATCCTAGTGAAATGCAACGAAGTGGAACAAGCGAGACACCTAATAATGAATATGCAAAAGACGAAATGATCAATGACGGAGGGCTGCAGGGCTTACTTCAACATGCCCCAATACCCAATGAGCTACAACTCACCCTAGCACCACGCTACCACCCTATAGAGGAATAAAAGAAGAATGGACTCCCGTACCAGGGAAAATGGTCCACTTTACAATGAAATAGAATGATGTATAAGAAGAGGATATACTAGACCATAACCCCAACTTTGACACAACCACCTAATGATGATCCTAGACCTCCCAACACTACCTCTTCAACCCTTGGTAGATAGACAATAGTACAATTTGTACAATAATGTATTTATAAATACTAAGTACAATGATACCTTTACAATGATTGTATGCATTGCTACCCACTTGAAGACTTCATACGATGAACTTCTTCGTGTTGTTATGCACCTTGGTTGTTGATATTGTCATGCTACCCTCTGCTGCACCTTGCTTTGCTTTGCTATTGTAGAAAGTCTGGTCCTTTGCAACCCTTGACAACATATGATCTAGCTTTTTCTTGCCTTCTAGGAGCTTGATATTGAATCTAGTTTATCTCTATTATTTCAGATCCTTAATATCTGATTTTTGGTCCTTTAGTAGTCCTTTCATTCATCTCTCCAATGCCACAGGTCTAACCCAATTTGGATTCTTCAAGAGAGAGTTATACCAAATCTCTCACAATTCCCTAATTATGGACTCTTTCAGCAGAGCACAATTGTACGACATGCCACGTGTCACTGTTTCTTCATTTGGCTTTGAAATTGATAGAGAAAAAATTACAGACTGTGCACTATCTACTCCTTCTTACAGAATTCCAATCTGATACTCAGAGAGATATTGATGACGAATTTACCAAGGTCACTTTTTTTAGATGAATTTCAGGAGCCTACAAAAACCCTGACTTCCATAGATCATATCTCAAAAAATATTGTGCACCTTGATTTGAAATTTTTACTGCAGCTTCCTGAGGATTTCAGCTTCGCCTCATAAAAATGTCAACTTGTGAACCTTTGTAGAAAAAAATTTAGAGTGAAAATTCCACGATGACCTGTTTCAGATGGCGAAATCCCTTGCCTAAGGAGGAAATGAAGATCACAATTTATATAAATGCTTAGTTTGAGAGGGGCTTCAAGAAGTGAAAGTGGGAGGGAATTTAGGAGCTTAAAAAATATTAATTATGAATTTTCAATGACCCATGCCCCAACCCCATGGGGTTTTATCCCACTAACTGGGGGTACAAACTTCAAACATGAATATCTCTCTAGCCGTGAAGAATTACATGGCATGCCATATATCAACGGAAACATCTCGACAAGTAGAAACCATCAAAAGCATTATTGACCCAGAATATATTAATTTTGCAGGTCAAAATTCTCATTCAATATTGGGTTAGCCCCTGGTGCTGCTTGGGTTGACATCAATGACAATCGCTGATCAACAGTTCAATCCGTATAGGACTCATAATACCTTACCCATTTTGATTTCACCAACTTAATAAAACCCCCATCATCTAACCAATCAAAATTTAACTTAAAGGGGCCTAAATGTTTATAGTCCTTTTCAATTTAAGACAACATTGAGATATGGTCAAAGTTTTCTAAGACTCTACCTATGTCCATATTCTCTTAGAAATAGTCTCTACGAAAAGGAATATATTCAATCTTTTTGAATCCTTATGTATCCTAGTTCTATAATTCTTTCATGTAGGAACCTATTTTTTTTTAATGGTTCTAAATCCACCAATCCAATTTGAGTCCATTTTGTGTAGGAAAAAAATTGCTAACAAATTAAATAATTAAAATATATTATCATTAACTATATAAAAAGAAATTATATTTTATGAAATTTTAAAAATAAAAATAAAGTTTTAAAATTAGTCATGAATATTTTTTATTAATTAATTATTTTAATTATATTTTAAATTTTTAATAAAATTATATTTATAATTATGAATGATATGAATTATAAAAATATTAATTAAGTTAATTATATGAATGTAAAAGGCCAACTTAACATTTAATTTATAATGAGAGTGTGATAAAGTTGTATGATTATTATTCAAATAAGAAATTTAAAGCGATTAAAAATATTATAACATTTTATTGAATTAAGATATTAATTCATTTCATTGTGATACTCTATTTTTTTTTTTCAATTTTTTTTCATTTATATTATATAAATTTACTGCAATTGATTTTATTTAAAAAAATTAATTATATATTTAAAATAGATATCAATTAATTCTCAAATAAAGTGTGATATCAGAAATTATAATTTTTATAATATTAAAAAAATTAGATATATAATTTTAATTTCAAAATATATTTACAATTTAACTTTTCTCAATTTTAAATCCCTATTAGTATTATAACCTTGATTTCTATATCTTATAAAGCTTTTATTCATACTTTGTAAATATAAAAATAAAATTTTAAAGAAATTTAACTATTCTGGTTTATTTTTAAAAATTTAATAAATCGATTCTAATATTAATAGTTATTTATTAATTACCATATATGATTGGAAAATATGAAAAATTATTATTATTAATAATAGATTATATAAAAATTATTTATATATAAATAAATCTTCAAAAGAAAATTATTTTTAACTTTGTATGATTTAAAGCAACCTGAAACTTCTTATAAAATAATTTTTAATCTCTACAAACTACAATATTACTCCATGAGGGGTTTCCGTAGTGCATTATATTAGATATCATTTTTGGGATTCAACTGCATTAAGTAAGTCATTCATCTATGACCATTTCCATGAGAGGTATGACCATTTCCATGAGAGGTATTCGTAACTGACTAATTTCTCATGATTTTTGAACAGTCTAATTTCTCATGATTTTCGAATATTCCACTTAGCACTCATTGCATCGGGTGATGTTCACAGGGGTGAAGTGGGATTGAAACTAGTGAAATGAATCACATAGCGTCAATCTTCACTTCCGAGGCTTGCACCTGGTAACCAAGACTTCCCAGGAGGTCACCCATCCTAGAACTCCTCTGGCTCAAGCACACTTAAATGTGGAGTATTTCCCCACATAAAACCTTAGCAATTATTGTGCCTCATGAACCATTGAAGTAGAGCTCCCTTTACTCTTTTCATTTAAGTATGAGGGGTTTCCATAGTGCATTATATTAGATATCATTTTTTGGATTCAGCTGCGTTAAGTAAGTAATTCATATATGATCATTTCCATGAGAGGTAAGTCGTAACTGACTAATTTCTCATGATTTTTGTATGTTCATCTTCATCTAATATACTAGAGACATCTGATCCTTTGAGTATCGAGTCTTAATTTGTTTCGACTAATCTCAGTTTATCTGCTACTATTAAGACAAAACCCTCACAATTACCTGAGGACAGTGAAATTCAATCCAGTGAAATGGTAAATCTAGAACTCGACCTTGTTCAACTGGAAGTTGATTCAGAACCCATTGTTATTTTACCAAAACACCTAGATCCCAAATTTGAACAACAAGAAGTTGTTCCCGTGCAACCCTCTTATTCTTAGTCATCCGTACCCATTGAGTGTTCCTCTTTATCGCAGAGTTCACCACCTGAAATTTATCTTGGGCCTGATGGTGAAGTACTTCCACCTGGTTTGACTTCAATAGAGGAAGAACTTCAAGAAGAGATAACCCCTTCATCTCTCACTCATTTTGGGTAAGGGCTTCATTTATACCTATCTTTTCCTCATTTGACCTACTCTTCTCTTATTGATCATGTTCACTCTCAAGTTCCCATAGATTCGTTAGAGTAATTGTTGGGTTATTTAACAATGGCCGAGTCAGCATCCCAAACTTTACCATCTGTTATAGCTATGGCAACATCTACTATTGCTTCATCTTCTATGTTTTTGACAACACTTGAGTCTCATATTTATGGTGGTCCATCCATCCCACTGGGTTACCAGGCTTTAAATGTAACCTAATCTAGTATCTCCTCTATTCCATGAACGTCACCCATGTCATCATATGGATTTTTCTTTGGTTCCTCTCTTACAAGTACTGAACATTCTAATCCTTTATTGACATTATCAGCTCAATATAAGGTTGGTCCATCCAATTACTGCCCATCTTATCTAGTATCTACTAGATACCCATCATATGAAAGTCAGTATGTGAAATATCCTTATACTCCATATGCTGGGGGGCCACAGATGTTCGGGCCATATGGCAGTGCTCCATCGTTTTTAGTTCAATCATATGCTGGAATTCATGTTTGTCAATGGAAACCCACTTTTCCTATTCAACTATGAACGATTGTGTATCAATATCAACCAGTTCAACCTGTTGCATCGGTGCCTGCTACGACTGTTATTTTTTCTATGGTTGTTTCTTAGTCTACTCAAGTGAGTCCTTAAACCCCTAACCCTCAAGTTTTAGGTCTATAGACTTTGTCTTCTTAGGCTGGTATTCAACAACCATTTGTATAGGGAATTTCAGAATTGCAGGCTAGTTTACCTTTGTCACAAGATTCTACTGGCCCAGTCTATTCACAACCTGGTCTAAATTATCCTGGCGGGAATTTTTTTATGAGATTCCTTGGCAGCCACAGCAACCATTCCCACAGTATCAAGCTTATCCAAGTCCCGGTCAACAAACCTACCCCTATCTGGGTTACCAACAACATAATCTATTTTTTGGTACATAACCGCCTATTATCTAGGAAATTCCATATTATCCTGGCTATGCTCAGCCTAACCAAAATCCACAGCTATCATTTGTTGCAACATTAGATTTACCTTATTTAAAAAGGCTTACCAATGATCCCAGTCATTATTTACCTTGGTGGCCAGTGATTCCTCATAAATTAACCTCTGACATTCCAAAATTCAATGGAAATTCTGGAGAAGACCCATCTACGCACGTCATGACTTATCATTTATGGTGTTCATCAAATTCATTAAATGATGATTATGTTAGATTGCGTTTTTTCCAAAAAATGCTTACTAGTTTGGCTACGAAGTGGTACATTGAATTACCCCAAGCTTCTTTTAATAAATTTACAACTTTAGCCACTGCTTTTTTAACCCACTTCCAGTTACCCATCAGATATGAAACTTGAATCGATCTTTTGACCATATTGGAACAAACCATTGTTACTCATATATCGGATCATATACATGAGTGGCGTCATCGTCATCAAATGGTTAAAACATTTGTTCCTGATCATCTTTTAGCTTACTGGTTTTTAAAGTGTTTGTTGCCATCTATCACCGAGGGCATGGCCAAAGGCGGTGTTGTCACTAAAGAGAGAGTAATTTCTCATGCCCAGTATGTGGATTTAATTTACACTTAGTCTGGCACGCTTTATGAAAAGCTTCCAAATGCATCATGACAAAATTTTACTGTTCCTCCTTCTCCATTTGGTAAGCAAATTCATGTTGGCGATGGTGTGATTGCTTTTTCTAGCACCCTAACATCAAGTCAACCATATGGTTATACACTTGTTGTTTCAAATAAAAACCCTATTACATCTGATCCTACGTCTTCTTCTGAAATCCATGCCATGTCATCTAACAAAGGCAAAAGTGACAAGAAACCTAGAAGTAAGAAGAAGGGGAAAGATAATAAGAAATCAAATTCACCCCTGCAGGAAAAATCATCTGATCCATCTGGTTATTTTCGGAAACCTCTTCACCCTTGCTTGATATGTAGTGAGGAGAATTTTACACGAGATTGTCTTCACCGCTCAGAAGTCTCAAAGCTTCTTATGACTTCTGTTGCATCGGTAGTGTTGACAAATGCTTTTCCAAACTTGAAAACACATATGGTTTCTTCGGATCCTGCTTCTAGTTTGCAAGTTCTTATGCTATCCGCTACTAAGCTAAAAACTGATGTTTTGGTGTGTACTTGAAATAAAGATATAGTAATCTATTGTCGTCGTCTAATGGTCAAGCTACAGATCAACCTACTAGTTCGACTTCGACTTCATCTCACTCGGCTCTACCACCTATCATTCCAGAGTTAACAATAAAGTCACTCAAGGGAGTCATTCATAAATCGACATTCAACCCTCGAGCTCATGCCACTCAAATTTGTGATGTTGTAGAAGATTTGGCTCAGTCACCTTCTGCTATGTCAATGCTTGAGGTTCTTCATAATTATCCCTCCCAAAAGCAGGCTTCGTTGTCAGGGATTGGTGGAATCGATCCAATAGATTCTAATCTTGTAGTATTTAATCATATGGACTATGTGCCACAATTACCAGCATAATTATCATTCTTGATTCAAGTATATGTCTTGAATCGCCTCATTCATTACACTATCATTGATGAAGGCGCATATACTTGTATCATGTCTATGAGTTGCTGGAAGTCACTTGGCTTGTCGATGTTATCACAATCACCTACAATCTTGAAATATTTTGACAGTCGTACATATAAGCCTTATGGAATTCTCAGTAATGTGCAAGTCGAACTAGGGGGAAAAACAGTTACTGTTGAAGTTGAGGTCGTTGACGGACACATTTACTACAATTTATTACTTGGAAGACCATGGGTTTACGTTATGGCTGTGGTAGTATATACTTGCTTTCATATGGTCATCTTCCCCCATAAGGGAAGCATCACAGTCATTGATCAACTCTCCTTTTTTGCCTCTGGTTCGCAGGCAACTTGAAGTGTTATGTTTGTTCAGAGATCCCCACCATCTCTTCAAAACATTGGTGTAGGACCTTTTAAGGATTCTTCCCTAATGGGCTCCTTTTTGTTACCATCGCTCGCGACATCGGTGGAAATCACAAATATAGAGACCTGCAATATGATATCTTCCACTTCATCTAACTTAAGGAAGATTCCCAATGATTCCAAATTAGATAGGCTACATGAAATCATGTCGCCAAGTCCAATTGAGATAGCATAGCAATCAATTTTTTTGGATTATGTGGCCAATCCAAATATTCTTTCACCGACCGTTTGGTTCAATTGTTCCTGGGATTATGGTACTTCTCCTAATCCTTTTTCACGTGTATTCTCAACCGATGAGAGCATTATGGAGTCCATGATGCCGGAGGAATAACCATGGGAAGATTCATATCAACGATCCCATCTTCTAGATTACAATGATGATAATCCAATTGAACTATATCACCCTACAGTCATTGATTTCTTGACAAATTCTATTCCTATCCAGATCATCGATTCTGAGCGAAACCCATCAAATATCGAAGAAACGTTTTCTATCGATATTTTGACCAAACCTAGCATTACATAAAACATTGATGTCAGTGTGTCTTGTTCTCCATATGAACCTAACACTTACTGTGCTCTTTTTCGTGAATTCTGAGATGTATTTTCATGGTCATATGATGAGATTCCAGGTATCGACTCCAACATTTTTGAGCATGAGATTAAAATTTATCTTGATGTCAAGTCGGTATGACAACGCCTTCGTCTTGTTCACCGTAAGAAATTTGTTTCCATTAAAGCAATGGTTGAAAAATGTTTGTGTGCTGGATTCATTTACCCTATTCTTCTTACTAATTGGGTTTCTAACATTTTTCCTGTCATGAAGAAATAGGGGACAATTAGAGTGTGTGTTGACTATCGGGATGTCAATCATGCTTGTCCGAAATATAACTATCATAATCCCTTTATCAACGAAGTTATTGATGAATGTGCCAGATGTGAAATATTTTCTTTCATGAATGGATTTCCTGGTTACAATCAGATCAATATTCACCTAGAGGACCAATATAAAACCACTTTTATTTGTCCCTGGGGCACATTCACTTATCAATATCTCCATTTTGGTTTAAATAATGCTGAGGAAACATTCCAAAGGGCAATGAATTATGCTTTCCATGACATCAAGCACATAGTTCAAATTTATTTGGATGACTTACCTGCACATTCACAGAAACGAGTTGACCACCCGCTACATTTGAGAGAGATATTATTATGATGTAGTCACTATAAAATACACCTGAATCCACAAAAATGTGTGTTTGGTGTTGGTTATGGTCATTTTCTTGGATTCTTCATGTCAAAAGAAAGAATTTGGCTTGATCCATTGAAGGAATAGGCCATTTTTTATTTGTATGCTCCTTCCAATCTCCTTCAGTTACAGAGACTCCAAGGGAAGGCTAAATTTCTGAGCAAGTTCATTCCCAACTATGTTGAAATGGCTAAGGAATTTACTTGAATCTTCAAAAACCAGATTCCCTTCCATTGGGATGAGATTGTGGAAGCTTCCTTTGGTGTTCTTAAAGATACCCTGATTCGAGCATCATTAATCTATCCCCCAAATTATCAGAGTGATTATTTCTTGTATCTCCTCATTCCAGATACAACCATCGCTATGGTTTTAGTCCAAGAAGAAGATGGGATTTAACATCCGATATATTATTTGAGTCATAATCTATAAATTATATGGAATTTAAGTACACATAAGTTGAGAATCTCTCTTTCGAAGTCATTCAAGATGTACAAATATTTTTCCATTATATCCTGCTTTGAACGACCATTGTCATTTCTAATTGCAACCCTATGACATAAATTATATCACATCAATTGCTAGGGGGGAAATATTCAAAATGGATGATCATTTTACAGGAATTTGATTTGGAATTCATCAAATCTAAGTCAAAGAAGTTTTTGGTGTTTGCTGAGATTATCTGTGACCTTCCTTTAAGTGCACTGAATCTATTACAGAAGAATAAATTTCAGATGAGTCTTTGTTTTTGATCGAGTCATCTGACCCATGGTATGAATATTTCATCATCTATCTTCAAACCCAAAAATTTCGGCCCAATACCTCTTTCTCGCAATAGTGACATATTCAATACCAAGCCAAAGCTTATCTGATCGTCGACAATACACTTTATCATCGTGGTGTCGATATGATTTTATGTAGGTGCCTCAATCATGAGGCCACTGAAATTTTTTTAAATGATTGCCACGTTGGTGCATGTGGTGGAAATTTGTCTAGTTTTGCTACCGTTCAGAAGATTCTATGTGCTGGTTACATCTGGCCTACCATATTTCGCGACTACATTATCACGGTTTGAAGTTGTCATGCTTGCCAAATATTTGATTGTAAAACTTGCTTGCCACCAGCACCAATGCATCATGTCCTCATTGTTGGACCATTTGAAAAATCAGGCATTGACTTCATGACATATAACCCCCACTCGGCCGGGGGGCATCGGTATATTATTGTCGCCATCAACTATTTTACCAAGTGGGTCGAGGCGATGCCTACATTTAGCAACATAGGACATACAACTGCATTTTTCTTTTTTAACCATGTGGTTACAAAGTTTGGTGTGCCGCAAGCCATAGTCACATATCATGGAAATTTTTTTCGCAATCACAACATGGATGAGTTGACTGCCAAGTTAGTACTGTCACATGATAATTCTACTGCTCATTATCAGTAAGCTAATGGACAAGTTGAAATTATCCACAAGATTATTAAGTGTATGCTTCAACGCATGATTTGGGTTCATAAACGAAACTAGAATTTTATCCTGTACTTAGCTTTGGGCATATCAAACCTCAGTGAGAAACACAATCGAATTTACTCCCTTTTAGCTGGTTTACGGTCTGAAAGCTATCTTACCGATCCAATGTGAAATACTATCATTAAAACTTGTGATAGACCTGCTACCTGACACTTCTAATGAAAAAGAACATATTTTAGATCTCATCCATCTAGATGAAACACGTCGTGAAGCCACATTGGCCAACGAAGCACATAAGAGATGAATTAAGGCGCAATATGACCGCAATGTCAAGCCTTGCACCTTCTCGGAAGGAGACCTAGTCTTACTTTATGATCAGGAAGTTGATAATATAGGAATAGAGAAATTTGAACCATTATGGCATGGCCCCTACATTTTGAAGCCAATTTTGGCTAACGGTGCTTACGAGTTCGTAAATTATGATGGGATTCCATTGTCGTAGCCTCGAAATGGGATGTATCTTAAACATTAACATGCCTGATTTTGTGTAGTAAACACTGTATTATATGATTTTATGGCATGTGTAGCAGTGTGTCTTTTAGATTTTTTTCATGTGGTTAGTAATCCTCATTGCATTTTTTGCAGATGTCAGAATCTTCAGAACCATTTTTTGGATATTTTGATGGCGATAGTCATAGTACTCAGAATCTATCCTCTGCAGCATGGGCCATCTTCACTCCAAGTGGCGAGTTAGTGAGTTTCCAAGGGATTTTTATTTGGTCGATTGACCAACAACATCGCTGAGTGTAGTGGGTTGATCGAAATCCTCTCTGATACCATTTCACTTGGAATTCTCATCATCATCATCATGTTGGACTCAACTTGTCATAATACAACTTACTAGTGTTTATACTCTCTGAAATCCAACAATTCATCACATGCTTCTTAGAGTTCGTCTTTTGGAAAGACATTTTTATTACACCCAATATCAACACATTTCCATAAACTTTAACACTTCAGTTTATTCTTTGGAGAATTATGTGTTAAATAGACATTTGAAACATATTTAGAGACATATTTTCAATTTACATCATACGATTGAATAGGATTTCACATAATCAAAGAAAAACACTGAAAGTAATTAGATTTGTATCGAGTTTCTTACAAAAATTGTGTCCAAGACATGTTGGTCATCTGACCTCAAAATGTATACATAAATAACGTAATCTAAGTAGACCTAGTGATGGTCATCATAGTAGGTCACTGCTTGGGCTATCATGTACAATAGCCTCATCCAACAACTAGGCACACTAATGGTATGGCGTTGTAGGTCCATAGGTAACTCGATCTGGACATCTGATATCCCAAGAGTCAATCTCTCCACATGCTGTTTCAAATCAACAAGAGTCTCAGCTAAATCCAAATGCGGAAGGACTACTCTCCCGACAATCCTCTCTGCTGTTTCTCTCGCCTGTTGTGCACGATCCACTGGCCAAGTAGTAGCCACATCTGCATACATCAAACATCTTTGGTTTAGTCTTGGAAACATCAAAAAACAAAAAAATATGTAAAAAACCCAAAAATAAAAGACATGGTCAAAATTTTTAACCTATAACACCCCATTGATTGTCGGTTGGTAAAATCAAATCTGGATCTCCATGTACATCCATCTCTCTATATGGATGCTCCTCTATGAAGACATTGTCTCTTCAGAGCCAACTAAAGAATACAGTGGAAAATGAGATCGGTGATTCACCAACATGTCTAGCCATCAGCTCGATCCACTGCTGCATCTGTGAATCTCTAGGACCAGCTAATCCTAGTGTCACATGATATGGCCGCATCAATGGAACTCACTCCAAAATGAAAGTGATCAAGATCGACCCATAACTGAAATTTTTGGTCTTTCCACTTTTTACTATGGTAAGTTTTTCTTTCATCTGAAAGAGTATTGCTTCAGCCCATTTGAACATTGTTGGCTCGAGATACTCGACGCATAATGCATGTATGATCTGTTCATGACATGAAGTGTCACACTGCTAAATAGCTTTGTGATAGTGAATATGAGTGTTTGTAAAGGCATATCATGCAAATTGTTGATATTTATCTTTCCATATTTGTTAGTCTCAGTATCTAGTCGAAAAAACTGTCAAATGCAGTCCTTCATTGTTTCACCTCCATAAACAGAGCCCGCAAGGGAGATGGGGGCAACACGTCTCAACAAACCTGTCAGAAAGTAAATGTCATCAACCAATATTGGGATTACTTTTTCCCCAATGTGAAATTCTTGTAGTGTTGGGTCCCATGAATGAATCAAGAACTACAATAGTTCCATGTGTTGCCTCATCCCTGATAACCTAAAGTACCTCTAAGGGCTCTCACAGTGCGAGGATCATTTAGGGCAACCATATCTTGTTCTTCATGTTCTATTTCTCACCATGTAATCCACATTCTAATCTTATCAAAGTCTGAAATAATACCATAGGCTTAGTTAGGATCCATTCCATGCAAAAACTGGAGAAATTTTGGGCATAAAACAAGATGCAAGTTTCTGAAATGTGCCCAATGCACTCCTGAGTGGAAGATAGAGCATTGCACAAGAACTGGCCTTCTTTCTAGCCTCTCTGCAATGCAATTTTAGACATCCAAGGGTGTGTTGGTCCTAGGGAATTCTGTATTTACCCTAGGAGCCCAAAAACCCTAAAAAAATTACATGAAACTGAATAAGAATGCAACCAATAGTAAGAGGAAGGTAAGATCTCTCACTTGTTCCGAATGACATGAGAAATGGTCCACAGAATTTTTCATAATCAGCAGCTAAAGTTTGAGGATAAAACTAGTTCAGAGCACTGAAATCTCAATGGTAAATGTGAAATGGTAAAAATGACTTGGTAATTCCTTATTTTAATAGTCTTTTTGATTAATTTATGCATATTTAATGCTTCGACTATGGTTTTTACCCATTTTTACTATTTAAGCAGGTATTGTTAATCCATTTGGTGGTTCTTTGAGTAGGTTTACAATTGAATATAGTGAAGTTCATCATGCATGATCATGAAATGCAATTTTCAACACAAAGCACACTTTTATCTCTTTTTAGAGCTTTGTTAAACACGAAAAAGGAACCCCCGTGGAGTTCTATTTGATCTCTTTTCAGACTCCCAAAACATGAAAATATTTTCAAACACTTGTCCTTTCGTGCTCGTAAAAGGAATTAAAACGGCAGCTACTCAATATAAGTTTAACCCTTTTCCGGACTGAGATAGATTATTGTTTACAAAAAAGGAAAACCCTAGTCAAACATGGATAGGAGGTTCTCTCAAGTATTATTTTACTCTTTTTTAGATATGAGGGACTATTTTATGAAAAAGAACTTGTGGAGTTTTCTTTTTGTCCCTTTTCAAACTCTCTAAACATGAAAAAGGACTGAGTTTTCACTGTCATTAGTCTCGTTAAAGAATCAAATAGTGACAAACTTGTCCATCATGACAAGATCGAGTTTCACCTTCACTAGACTCATTTAATCATCACAGAGCAATGGATTCATCCAAAGGGTGGAATTATACATCAAGCATATGTTATCCTCCTCAAGCTTGTTAAAAAATAAATAGGTTTTGGTCAGCGATGACTTGGGAAAATTGGAAAGGGATAAAACACATTATGGTAGCGAGTCTCTCTTGAACATGACACTGATTCACTTCATCTCTGTGAATTTTGGGTTGGGTTATCTGCTTGATGGTCTATCATACCTATGGTATATGACACCATCCATCACTTTTGTTTTGGGTTAATGTTTACAATTCATTTTGTGTCGTTGATATGTTCAAGAAAAGTCACTCAGTTATTCCTCATCCTTTTCAATACTCATAAACCATCATTTCATGACCGCCATCCTAGAACATTGCTTCATTAGTTACATTCTGTCTCCAAAATCATTTCTCCTATTCTGTGTTGTTGATGGGGGAAACATCAAGTCCCTCCTTTGACAAGTTGCTTCCTGTTGACATTAGCTCATCATACAGGAAGTTGACTTAGAAGAAAACTTTCAGTACCTTGGAGCTTCCTTAAATCAACGGTAGATTTCTCACTTCTGGTGACAGGTTGACACCAAAGGCCTTCGACCGAAAGAATTTTTATGTTGTTCGACATCAAATCATCTATTCACACCATGTATAATGTAGAATAGTACCTTGAGAGCCATTATCATCAACGGTAGTTTCTCTCGCGTCTCTTAACGACTTACATCATTGGTTGGTAATCAGAGGGTGTATTCCCATGTTCGACTTCATATCACATATTTGCATGGTTAGAATAATACTTAAGCGATTGA